>CANUEZ040000019.1:600000-1200000 GCA_948099385.1 Fasciola hepatica | reverse complement strand
CTGGAATTTCTTTTTTCGAGTAACTTCGATAGTCATCGTGAAATCACTAAATATTGCAGCAATTACTCTCAACCTTATAATATAGGCACAAATATCCAAAATATATTGGCCCACAAAACGGATCCTACCGAAATATTGGGACAGTAGGCGTATCAAAATACATCCTATGTTAATTCATATGACCCTGCTGATCAAATTAATTATATCCCCATACCTGGCTAATTGTAAGCTTACTTTGTTCAGCGCGTTTCACCCTGGCAACCAAGGTCACACACAATCAACTACTCACAGCGCGACAAAGAAACAACGTAAACCACAGGAAACTTTGGACGAATTATTGTCCAAACACGGTGGTCTGATATACCTTATTAAGTCACGAAGCTCGGAGTATATACTGAGCAATTTTTCGTATGCATCACAATCAACACTACCTGCATGTCTACGTTAGTCATGCCTTGATCCGTGTTGACCAATGAGATAGTCTTTCGAACCGATCAATCTTGCTCGGCCTGAGCCGCATGTATGTTTCGGTTACGCATGCGTGTACCTCTGGTAAACTTTATCGGTGTTCACGCTGCTTGTTGGGTAAACTCGATAGACGATTTTGTTTTTGAGAGATAACAGTTACATTGTTAGCATTGAATTTAAAGAAATCAGGAATGGACTTGAGACTCTCGCCGTACTGTACGAACTGGATTATCAGACCTTTAAGTCCTCTTGAGTGGATGAAGGCATCCGTGTGGATACGTGGAAAATCACCTCAACCGTAGCGGTCGCATAGTAAGGAGTGGAGTTTCCGGCCCGACCGCTACGCTCCAGACCACCACGGAAACCGCGATGTGTGTGCAAGTCGACTTCCCAGCCCAGGCCGGCCACGAAATTTTCAAACTCCAAACTGGCTGTTTGGTTGGACAGAATAGATTGTTTATCCTCTTGACCCGCACTGACGTAGAACACCGCGATCTTATGGGTTTCCCGGCTGAGTAGACCAATTTGAGAAGCGGGGTGTGGCAAAAGTGAAGTAGGAGAAATTGTTAGAAAACGATTAGGCGAGTTTTACACATTCAAGCCATTAACCTCTGGAGCTATGCACATCATTAAATTTCTAATTTGACACTGACTGTCTATTTGTTTCCCGTATTTTGATGGAGGTATTTGGTTGTTCCGATAGGATAAAATCAATCCCGATAGAAAGAAATGACGCTGCCACAAAGACGCAAATGGTACTCAGTATCTTACCAGTTGTGAAAAATTTTACTGATGACTTAGTAGCAACCCCAATAACATTCTCAACGAACACAGCATACTAGACAACTGAAAAGGAAGTATCCACAAAAGTTATCAGTAAATTCATGATAAATATTTACATAATAATCAGTTGGCTGACGTCAACACGGGGTACTATAGTGACCCATGAGAAACAGGGTTGGATTTCACTGACTCAAACTATATGTCAAATAAACCTGCAAGAATTTCTCAGCGACAGAGCCAGACACCTCCACCTACTCGAAAATTCAAATGAACAAGTTGACATTCCGCTTCAACCAAACCGAAGCTATAAGGTAACGGATTTCAGTACACTTTATGTTATTCTTTAGCACCATAATTCACCGAAATAAGGAACCAAATTTTCCATAATTAGCCACTCAATATCACCATGAAAATATCATTGATCAGTGATTCGCAGAACTCCTTGAGTCGTACAGAACAACGGAAGCTGTTAAACCACACAAAACAGGCTGAAACCTAAAATTACCAAGCACATAAACATGGTTTGATTTCGCATGGAATTTACGGATACAACTTACGCGCCAAGTTTATCCAAGTGTTTTAGGTCCCGAACGAGACCGGCGGATTTCTGTACTAACTCAACTGTCCGACGACGTTCCCAGGACAGAAATCCCAGCTGATTGAAAAGATGCCGGACTACGGCGAACTGACCAGAATGTACGGCCCATTTGCTGAATGGGTCAAACACTGAGGGTATGGGTGACGTGGGTGTAGGGCATGTATTCTGTCCAGTTTGGATGTTCGTATCGGGATCGGGGGAAACACCACGCCTTTGAAGAATTACGGGAAGAGTCAAATAATACGGGATTAGATCTAAGCGACAGTAAAGATCAACTTATATACCTACACTTTGTCGTGATGTCCTATCTTATCCTGAGTCCATTTCGACTCTCTGTAAAAGTGTTCACATTAGGGAACTTGTCAACAAACACAAACCTGCAGACCTTCTTAAGTGATTGGTTAATTTCTCAAGAGCATTTATTCTTTATCTACCTAGTGTTCCGTTTGCATTTTATTTTTTCCTCCTTCTTCTCCCTCCCTCGTCTTTACCTCTTCGATTGACGACTGCTGAAAATGAGACGGGAACCGCACAAGTCTCAGTAGCTATCAGTATGACGGAGTTAAAGTCCCGGATACGGACTAGGACGAGAGCATACCATGGGAATATTTGAGCAAGTCTACCAGTCAAGGTTTTCATACCTTTTTCCGTGTCATGCACTGCTCACCTAGACCTACCTTCCTGTCACTAGCTGTGTCGGAGAGCAGTGTACATTGAGGAAGTCTACCGGTGGGGTATGTGGGGTGTGTGAGAGGAGTAGGACCTCTGAGTTGGTCGACTGTCGTGTCCCTTGGGGCATCCTCCATCTCCTTGGTCTCCATCATTCACCCAACTCCAACATTTGGCTCCACGAAGCTGAACCATGCATCAGAGGCCACACTCCGGTAAACCGCTCGAAAGGTGGCCTAAACCAGGTTCAGGGTAACCGAGGTCTAAAACTCTTGGCGATATGGTGTTCGGCATACGATGACAGATACATCTGAATGGGCAAACGAGATCTACTGATCCAACAGCTACAAAGGGGAACTGCCCAACATACCCGACCCGGCATTCCGGAAGAGGCGAATGAGCCACACAACAGGCCATGGACTCATCTGGAACAACTCTGCTGCTTTGCAGTCCGCACTTGGGTGTGCAAAGGCTAGGGATGCATCCTCGAACAGAAAGGCCGGAAGAGGCGCCGTCAATTTACTTCCTACTCCGGATTGGGAGACCGAGTAGTACAACAGTCCCGAGCGGTACTGAGGACACAGCCTCGTACCATATTCCCATGAATCTCTAGGAATAGTTTCGAAAACATGCACTTTGATCATGCGACGGCGGCCCCGGCAAGCGACGCGCCTCGTGCTCCAGCGGTTGAGATGCCAAAACCATAATATGGAAAACTCAACTATAGGAAACTGGCTTATATAGCTTGTTGGAACGTACGAACACTACTAGACGTGGGCAGCCAAAGCCTCACAATGAGAGCACTCGGTGCATGAAAGTTCCACGAGACAACTTATTGGATTTATCATAGCGGCCCGACGGACAACTGCGGCGCGTCAGGGCGTCACATTGGCTGTCAACAATAAAGCCAACAACGCAGTGATCGCTTGGGAGCCGATTTCGGCAAGACCTGCTTTGGCACGTTTAAAAGGCTCCCCACAGAACTTAACGGTGATTGCGTTCTATGCTCCAACCAACGCGGTGGATGGCGAGACAAAGGATGAATTTTACAATAGCCTCCAAGAGGTAATCAGTCGGGTCCAGAGAAGTGACATTCTGTTCATCGCCGGAGACTAGAACATCCGCACAGGTCCGTCGGACTCATCAACGCGGCACTTCTTGGGAAAATTTGGCTTTGATCAACGCTGTGGGAATGGCGACCGCCTGATCAGTTTGGCTGATTCTAACAGAATGGTCGTTCGCAGCACACACTTCCAACACCCTGAGAGGCACTTACTGACATGGTACATCAACGACGGTCGTATTTCGTATCAAATCAACCATATCCTAGCGAGGTCTCATTGGGCTTCGTCTGTAGAAAACTGTCAAGCGTACCGCGGCGCAATGATGGGAAACACAAACGACACAGACCACGTTCTTGTTCGTGCGCGTTTCAGTATCCTTTTATCCGCACGCCCTAAGGCCTCTACATCGACCCGCATAAACGTCACGGTCCTGGAAATGCCAGGAAAATGCCAAGCGCAATCGCCACTGGATTATCCACGGTAACAACGTATCACCGCATCCAGCTCCAGTAGAACAGTGGATGGTAATCAAATCGACGGTTAGAGAAGCCGCTTTTAAAGAACTAGGGGAAAATGAAAGGCGTCTAAAAGACTGGGTCTCGGAGGACACACTCCAACTGTCGGCTAAAGCACACGAAGTCCGGATATCGGGCGCTCCGTTAGAGCCGATCGTAAGCGGTACTGGATAGAAGTAGTCGAAAAAATGGAAACTGCAGCAGGGGTCGATGATTGGGAAGCTATTCCGGCTCATTCGCAACGCGTCGTACAGCCGCTGCAGGCAGGAGTTGGTCTTACGCGACACAACCGGTCTGCTCATACCTGAGCAGAAAAGAAAAATAGAGCGATGGCTAGAGCACTTCGATCGATTGCTCAACCGACCATCAGTTCGCACGACGACCCTACAACTCCCAAACTTTTCAGAGCCGGACGATGTCAATTGCGACCCACCGAGCACAACTGAAATTGCCACAGTCATCAATCAGTTGGGAGAATAAAAAAGCCGCTAGAGAAGATGGCATTCCACCTAAAGTCTACAAGTGCTGCCTGTCGTCATTGATCAACAGACTACACATCCTATTTGGCTCCATATAGCGAGAAGTCTTTCCGGTTAATTTGGGCACGTCCGTTCTGCTGTCCATCCCAAAGAAAGGGGACAAATCCATGTGCGACCACTATAGGGGGATAAGCCTGATCAACATATCTGCAAAGATTTTCTGCGGGCTGTTACTCAACCGCTTCTCAGTTGCGAGAGATTGAAGAACACAACCAAACCAAGGGGGACTCCGCCGTGGTAGAGACTGCGTGGACCAAATTTTCGCAACACGTCGAACACTGGAGCCCCGCCGAGAATTCTTACAGCCAACAGTAGTCTGTTTCATCGACTTAATCACGATGAAACTGTACCTTGGCGTGGTGTGATGGCTTGTGTGTCTCTATGACCCAAAGACCTATGTAGGACGGCTTCCCTAAGCTGGAGATGCAATCATGCCTGACAGGTCAATAGGTAGAGACCAGACGAGGTCTCGTCTCAGAACCAGTTGATGGGAAACATCTGGTTCTAACCACTATGATCCTGGAGGTCTTCCCAGCGAATAGACACAGAGAGAAGCAGTTTACCGGCCAAAAAACCTCCACTAGATGGATTTAGGAGTGGAGTCCCCGGGGCTTTTCTGGACGGTGGAAGAATTCATCGCACTTCATTGGGTAGCTATCGTCCGCCTAAGCTGCGCAACCCCCAGCTTAAAGGATGCTGCCCCGTCCACTTTCTGTTTGCTTTTTTGGGTGCATGGGGCTAAGGACTGAATCCGAAAAGCGGATCGATAACGAAGCACCAGCGAAGACAAAACGCAAGCAGTATTCAGGTCTCACGTGACAGACCAGAAGAGGTTCCTTCACGGGTTCTTCGGTAACGCTCCCGTACTGGGTTCACGCCCCAATACCCTGTGGGTCAGACTTTTGAGTCAAAAGCTATAGTTAGAGTTCCCAAGGAAAAACCCCTTCTGTAATGTGGACAACCGCGAAGTATGATGTGCCCAGAAATCTCCAGCGGTCAATCTGGAAACACTCCTTATCTCCTTGCTCTTCATCCTTTATGTCCCAATTCTAAATGCGTACGAGTAGCTACAATGGGCCATGACTGTGAACTTGAAGCTCTCGGAAAGGGTAGAAAATTAAAGACAAGGGAAGAGAGAGAATCCATCCTCCAACCTAAGCATCCTCTGCACTTAGCTGCTTTCAACGGCCGCACACTTTGACAAACGGGGCAACAGGCTGCCCTGGCTAGGACTCTTGAAACCCTCGACACAGACATGTTGTGTTTTCGAAACACGCATACAAAACCAAACTTCAGTGTTAATTCTTCGCTCCCCTGATACCAGCTCGGCTTCTCGTTTCACTTTTTGCGCGTCAGGTGATTCGGGGTCTAGTGCTCGTGGTCAGGCTGGCGTTGGCATCGCTCTGAGCGTGAAGGCTGAGTGTGCACTGCTCGACTGGATCCCAGTCGGCAGCCGTCTGTGTGAAGTTCGGTTAAATGGTTCTCTGCATCCCAACAGCATTAAACTGGAGCGCCGATGCCTATTCGTCGTCTCTGTGTATGCCCCAACTGACTGTAGCTCTCCTGGGGCTGAAGACGAATTTTACCAGGATTTGTCTCAAATGCTCAGTAGAGTGCACTCTACGGACATGATTGTTGTTCGTGATTTCAATGCTCAAGTCAGAAACCTAGACGAGAGGGATAGGGAGACGGGAGGCCGATATTGCGTTCCAGCCGATCGAACTGATAACGGTGACCGACTCATTCAACTACGTTCCGACCACGGACTGTTTCTAGCGAGTACAAATTTTTCGCACAAAAAGCGACACCGGCTAACCTGGCGTCCTCCTGAGCCTCCACTGCGTTGGACTCAGATCTGCCATATTGCCGTCGGTTATCGCTGACCCGGATCAATTCAAGACTGTCAATCATTTTGGACCACATCTGTAGACACTGATCACGCTCTTGTCCGCGTGCGCTTTAGCTTGCTCCTCGTCGGTGGCCGAAACAACGTCAAAACCAACCGCCCCCGGCGACTGCTACTGAACGATAACCATCGATCTGCTTTCGAAGCAAAACTATCCACCAGGTTATCGTTGTAGTCAGATGTCCAGGATCCAGAAGAGCAATGAGCAGAAATCAAATAGGCTCTACGTGCGGCTGCTGATGCTACCCAAGGTCCAACAACTAGGCACACACAGAAACGATGGATATCTGCATCCTCAGTTGCACTGTTAGATGTAAGCAGATCGATTCCTCCGGATTCCAGATACGATGAGGCACGGAGATGCTTTAGACGCCAACTGATTTGGAGCCTGAGAAATGATCGTGAGCAGTTGTGGATTGCGAAGTGTAGGGAGGTGGAAAAAGCTGCGGCCATTGGCAACAGCAGCGACCTTTCCCGTCTGATTAGACAAACCGGTCCACATAAACCAGGCGTTAGAGAATTGATCAAAGAAGCGAACGGCTCACTGATTCAAACTCAGAAGCGTCGTCCAATTCGCTGGGCGAAGCATTTCGAGATACACTTTAATTGGCCTTTATCCTTGTCACGTTTACTCACTAGCGCAATGGGTACAGCTCTTGTTGTCAAAACGTCAGAAACGGAGCTTCTTCGTGAGATAAGTTATCTTAAACCGCATAAAGCTGCCGGACCAGATGAGTTGTCTCCATCTATCTTCAAAGACGGTGGCCCATCACCTTTACTGAAGCTGACAAAACTTCGCAGTTTCGTATGGGAGAAGGGACAAGTTCCAATAAGTTGGTGTGAATCGGTGATCGTACCGATTTATAAGAAAGGCGATAGGTCCTCCTGTGAAAACCACAGGGAAATAAGTCCAGTTAGTATCGCATCTGGACTGCTCGCTGGTCATATTCCCCACCGCTCATCTAACGCTCGTGAACAGTGCTCGCGCGAGAATCAAACTGGGTTTAGACTTGGTCGAGGTTGTATTGATCAAATCTTCACTCTTCGACACATTTTAGAGCATAGACACACCTTTCGTAAGCCCACCATCTCCGTTTTCTTATTTGAAAGTGGCGGTTGACTCAGTCGACCAAAGTCCTCTGGCGCCGCCTCTTGTTTAAGGTGTATTAGAGGAATCCATTTTCATCCTGAAGTCCGTTAACACGAACAGCTGAAGATGAGTTCTTGCTTAAAGTGCTCTTTCGCCCGAATTCACCGCGAGAAGTGGTGTACATCAGGATTGCCCTCTCTATCTTTTTCCTCTCGAACTTTGTGATGTCTCCAGGTGATGGCAGCGGCATTGAACTCGAATGTGCAGACGACATAGTTCTTCTGAGTGATGATCCAAATAAGTTGCAAGCTTTTCTAGATGGCTTGACAGATTGCGTAGCAATGTCCGGTATGCATTTTGCACCTTCAAAGTGCAGGATGCTGTTGCACGACTGAAATGGTTCAACGTCAAACTTTTCAGTGTCTTGGGAGACTATATACGTAGTAGACAAATTCTGTTATCTGGGGAGCTGCATCTCACTCTGAGGTTAGATATCGGACGAAGTGTCCCTGTGTATACAGAAGGCTCGTTTGACATTTGTCAACCTGAGTCATCTGTGGCGTCAACATGACATATGTTTATCTATCAAGAGTCGAGTGTACGCTGCAGCAGTCAGACCAATACTTCTGTATGGTTCAGAGACATGGTCACTGTGGATGAGGGACACACGAATATTGTCAATATCTGAACACCGAAGTCTTCGTAGTATTGTTCGAATCTGATGGAAACACTGTGTGAGCAATACTGAGGTTCGGCGGAAAGTCTGAGGTTCACGAACCAAATCATTAGACGAAACACTAAATATCATCAGGTTGAGATGGTTAGGACGTGTTGCGCATGTCCCCTGACAAGGTTCCCTGCCGTGCATTGTTCACTGAGGCGAGTGCCGGCTGGAAGATAAGTGAGAGTGGTCGGTCCATGATATGGAAGAGAGGTATGGAAAGCCTATCTAGTGGACTTGGCCATGTAGGGCGTGTTAGGCTTCCTGGATCGGGCCCAAGAGACCCTCTTGCTCTACGGTTAGACACACTGGAGGATATGACTAGATGCCGCGATCAGTGGCGCTCTTGTATTCGCAAACTTACCCCATCGACTTAATTCCACTTATGTAGTTCTCCTTTTACTCCTTTCATACTCTTTTCTCCTTCATTATTTCTTTTTTGAGACTGCCGCTAGGAGATAGCAATCAAACTCACCGTACCCATTGCATGGGCAATGGTTGCGTGAACTGAACTGAACTGTTTCATCGACTTTCGGGTCACCTTTGATTCACTTATCCGGGAGTGTCTCTGGGCTAAAATGGAATCCGACGGGATGCCCGCTAAACTCGCAAGGCTTCTGAAAGGATACTATTCGTCCACCAAGATGCGGGTCGGTATGTATGGTGAAGGGTCATCTAAGTTCAGAGTCACTACGGGCGTCCGACAAGACTGCCCTCTTTCACCGGTGCTGTTCAACTACGCGACCGACTGGACAATGAGACAGGCACTGACTGACTATCCCGTTATCCAACTGAGTCAGGAGATGTACATCTCGGACCTAGGGTTCGCGGATGACATTATTATGCTAGAAAAGTCTGCCATCACGCTCCAAACAGTCCTAGACGGAATCGACTTCTTCTCAAAGTCCATCGAGCTAGAAATAAGCATTACAAAAACCGAAAGTGTCAGCTTGCCCAGGGCCAACAGCTCAACAGCTGTCCATCAATGACCAACTGACCGAATGTGTTTCATCATTCAAGTATCTAAACTCTAAACTGCTTCCGAACGATCGAGTGAAGGATGAAGTAATAATCCGGATAGACAACGCCAGGAAGGCATTTCTCCAGCTACGACGAGCGTTGTGGACCCGCAGCGAAATCAGCCTTCGGATTGAGGTGCGTATCTACCATGCCGCTATATGCCCCGTACTCAGCTACGGCTGCGAAACCAGGCTATTGAGAGCCGGGGATACTAGGAAGTTGGAGGTGTTTGATCACTGTTACCTGCGACTTAGTTCGAAGACAAAGTAGGAAACAGCGCTGTGAAATTGACAAACTCGCCGACTTCCTCCAGGGTCGTCGAGTGCGGTGGCTGGGTCATAACCTACGGTGTCCCGAGATGGAACTAACCAAACAAACACTCCGTCCTGTACCTTGCTCTGGATGGTGCTGTTGCCGTGGTGGCCAGCTCAAAACTTGGATCAACACTGCCGAGAAGAATGTGGGGCGCCTAGGCTTGCGATCGGTCTATGGTGCTCGCCAATGGAAGAAAAATTGGATCGCGGTCTGCACCGAACTAGCTTCCAACCGCCGCGCATTGTCAGCCATGATACGAGATATTCACGGAGCTGACTCATCCTCTAGTAGGAAACAGTCTCATAAAGGTAAAAAGTAAAAGTAAGTCTATCGGTGGACATGCGTAAAACACGTCCCACCCACCTTAAATTGTCTAGATTCAGTATTTGTTCCAGTGACTAATAACACAGTGCACCATGAATGGTGAACCAATAGAAGCTGGAGCAAAACAATAGGATTGAAAGTTAATTCCAAACAATCAATAGCTTGACGTGGTAATTCAGTCGCATTCATCACTACCTCAATACATATTTAGTGTATCGACAGAGTACAAACAGCTCGAAAATCAGCATTAGCTTGCCTATGCAAATGTGAACATATTACTGTAGTGGTACTGGGAAGCAGCATCATTCCTCACCTATCGGAACACTTATCAATTGCTTCTTGGTCCAAATGACGTTGTGCGATAATCTGTTCTCCAGTTAGTGCTTCCATATTAAAACAAGATGTGTTGAGACAACTGGCCGGGTCCGAGTTATCTGAAGCCCCCGGCGGTGTGGGTCCCCAGTTTATGGAACATTCTGGACTATTTGAAGAGATTTCCCGGAGAAGCTGAGAGGGGAAATGGGGAGAAAGCACGAAAATCACGAGTATAAAAAACAGCAATTGAAAATGGTCTACATCTTCCACCGAAAATTTCAAATATTTTCGTGCAATGAGTCATCGAAGCTCTATTAATCTCACTGTTTACCGCCGCGGATTTTATTTTGAGTGAATTAATTTCAAACAGCGGTAGCGTTTTTGCGCAAGAGGTTTTCTTCTTTTCATCAACAAATGCGGATTGTTCAGTATGGTATTGAGTAGCTCCTGTCACACCCTTTTGTGGCTTGTTGTGCTTTTTCTGTCTCCGCATTTTGCTACTCGATGCCATTCAAACACATCGCTGTTCATGGGACGCATACCTGTGTTGGACCGTCAGCTGCGGGTCTTCAAATTCACGCATGTCAGTGGGGTTCTGCACCTTAACCGAAGCAACATTTAACGTGTTTTCTGTGTAACATGCTACTAGATTAAGCGGTGACGAAAGCATGACTAAAAGTCAGAAATATCCAATGAAACCATAAGGCGGATTCGTAGAGGGAAAAAATAAATTGCTGACAAATGTGCAGACTTATATGTGACTGCCAACACAAGGAAATTCGCAGCTTAAGAAACAGTGTTACCAATATTCAGAGAATCGTCTGGGAGAGAAAAAAGGGGCTCTTTTCACCATTCATCCACGATTTTCTACCACGACAGAGTTAAAACAATCGCAAATGCGTGACTAAGAACGTGAGGAAAAGATACAGCAGTGAATGTACACGAGTAAAGGATTATGCTAGCTATCCAGCACTCTGGATGCAGTCATTTTTGTCGAAAATATTGCTCAGCTGCCCAGTGCAACCACACAGTTGGTTTGCGGATCGAAAATGTGAAACAATTGCGCGTGCACAACCTCGACAAGTGGACCTCAGTGAGCAAAATTATCTCTGGTTGTGTACCATTTAGCAACATAAACGTAATCGGATGCTGCGTTTGTTGTGTACAAACACCTAGCACGTGATATAGATCGACAGCAAACAGGTGACCGTGAACACTGAAACAACAAACTTTTCGAGGTCGTAAAATTGTTTCGTTGAATACTTGAAGGAGCCGAAGGGAGGGATACTGGACGTTTCTTGATAAGTGTAGATTTCTTGCTGTATGAAAAATCAAGTTGTCAGGACGTTTCCCATTCAATTATTAAAATGTGTGACAAGAAATTGGTGTGATCAGAAAACTGTGGTAGAAATTTACATCGACCGCAGTAAGAAGTAGCAAATATCGATTTAACAAGCAGTCAAAACCGGCGTTTATGATAGATACAAACGCTCTTAAGGGATTCGCGATTTTTCGGAAATAGCGCAAATCATTCAGTGAGAGTGTTAAAAGAAGACCATTTTTTCAAAAAGAAAAAAGAAAAACAATAATCAATAGCAAATACACTTAAGGCTTTCACGTCGAGCATGAAATCAACAATGCGAGACATAGGCGCGTAATTATCCCTCGGTTTCTCTTTTAAAAATGGTGGAGTGCAACTTGTTACAGAACTTCATGTTTTGTTCTCAAGCGTTTGGAATGCTAAGCAGGTCCCCTCCTTGTGGGATGAATCTATTGTAGTCCTCGCGTAGTGGCTGCGTTAGCCGTGGCGGTATAAGCTTATCCCTATAGCGCTGAAACAGCTAGCGAATGCCATCCCACGCAGGTTGTAACGAACGTGTGAAAAGCAGACTCGCGAGGAGCAGGTTGGGCTTTGCGCCGGTTGTGGTTGTATCGATTAAATCCTGACCTTCCGGCAGCTGCAAGAGTACTGTTATGCTTTCAATGACAAACGGAAGATAGAACACCTGATAAGTATGCGTGAAATTTGTCCTGCGCCGACCGCACTAAACTCGTCCCGGAAATTGCTACCTCTCAATCGGAAATAAGAACCAAGTCGGGTCGGTACTAGATTGTACCCTGGTTTTTTTTAATGCCTCACATGCACGAACTATATAGTTCAAACGAACAAAGGAATATGATGGTACCTGAGGTAGGGGAGGAGGAACACGTGATTGGAATTCGAATACACGCATTACTTCTCAGTTCTCACAAACCCCAATCAGTTTGCATTTTTGAAGTTAATCCAGGGTCAACAAACAATGACTCACCAGTGTGTCCATCCTCGAAGAATTTTACCATCAAAACTCAGACCTGTCAGCTTTCAGCCCCTTTCGTTGTCTCGAGTGAAATGTGAAAAGGTTGCTCTATATCCCCATTTCTTTTCAACTTTGCCAGAGGATGCTCTACGTAATGCCTTACCTGATCTTTCAAAAGGGGGAGTTGAACTCCTCCCAGAAAACGAAGTGTTTGTCTTGGGATACATCAGTGACATCGTATTGCAAAGCGTCAATGGACAAACAAAACAACACGCTCTGAAAAGCTAGCGATTGGGGTATCCAGATTTGGCATGTACACAACACCTTTCTAGTGCAAGGTATTTTTTTAAGACTGACAACTGCTTCTGCCGTCATTCACCTTGTGCAGTGATCAGCTAGAGCTTTTCGATAACTTTGAGTACCTCGGCGAGGTGACTATAGTTGGAGTTGGTGTTTGGGGTGATCTCGTCACGAATAGCGAGAGCCTAAACAGCTACCATCAACCTGCAACACCTGTGACGCTTCCGGGACACCCAGCACTTTCTTCAGAGACGGGTGTACAAAGCCGTGGTTCGTAGCGTGTTACTCTATGGCTACGAGATCGGAACAACTCGCGTTGAGGATGCTTGACGGCTTTCCGTATTTGACTATTGATGTCTCCGAGGCATTGCTCGTGTATGTTGGGAACATCGAGTAATAACGGGGTGTCCGGCGCCCGCAGCCGCCCACTGACCGAAGTGATTGCATCAAACCGCCTCCGGTGGCTTCGGTAGGTTTTGCGGGTGCCCACCCATCGTATACCTTTCTGCACCCAATTTGTGCGTGCTCGAGGAAAGGACACGGCGGTCAGGCTATAACCAGGCGGAGATATGAAACAGCTTGTGCCTGCATAAAGCATTAATGCTTCATGTCTTTCTAGTTAGAGCCAAGGGATGAGGATTGTCGTTGTTCGAAAGACTTGAGGACATGGCTTAGAATAAAGGTTAGTGGCGCAAACGCCGTACGGTCTGTCTGTTGAACTCTCGTGTCCCATAAACATGAGATTGCCATTCAGACAAACTAAATGACAAAAAAAATCAGAAAGTGTACGGTGAAAAATCAAACAAAAACACAACATATTTTTTCGAACTTCATTTGTTGGCACCAAGCTTAAGTTCAAGCCGGTATATATATATATATATATATATATATATATATATATATATATATATATATATATATATATATATATATATATATATATATATATATATATATATATAGTGACTAGCAACTGTATCTATTTGAAAAGACGATGGAACAGAGGGATGAAGTGATAAAATACTCGAGATTGACGATAAGCGAAAACGACGTCTGATATGAAGTAGTTCTTGGGCAATATCTATTAACAGATGGGTCAAAAATGAGAACCACTCACTGAGTTTAAAACATCCGATGATAATGAATATGGCGAAGTAGCAGGTGAGGACTGAGGAGTGATGTTCCGCGGAAGCTCACTGCCAGACCGTGATTCATTTCGAGTGCAATCATCGCAGCGTCCGGCTTGGGTAACCGGGGTGGGTGATGAAGTGCCCATCCCGGGAGCGGAGGCGTTGGCAAGGATCACGTTCATAGTGAGCGGTGGAGGATTTGGGTTGAGACGTGGTGGAGGACATGGGGGAGCACTGCGTCCTGGATTACCCAATGACTGAAAATCCAACGCTAGCATGGGATCAGGAATTTCGTTTTTATCACACGGAACCGACTGGTTACGGTCCCGGACTATGGAATCGTTCCACTGACCATAAAGACAGGACAAGTCCCAACTATACTTGCCGGAGAAATCACGGACGATGATGCGGGTAAAACTGGAATCTAAGAAGACCAATGACGTCAACAATTAGCCGATGCTTAATTAGTCAACCGATGTTAGCAAGCAACTCGTTATCTTTCACCTAATAGGTGCAAAAATGGCTAAAAGGAGCAGGAGTGGAGGTGGTAAGGGATCTGTATAACTGCTCGAATAAGGACAAAAATGGACGGAACAAGTTTCGGTCTATTTTTCATTCTTGCGTACGTATTCTACGTCCAAAGACCGACCATACCAACAAAGATAATCGAAAATCATAACCTTGAGAATTGTGGAAAACTAAACGAGGTCATAACACTTGGGGTGTAGCAACGAAATGGTGGTAGCGAACTGTCGCGTGCAATATAACTGACAAAGTAACAAACTTTGCCGATGCACAACGTATACCGAAATTAGTGGTGAATTTCTGTAGTTAGAAAATACCACAAAACATGCACTGAGCCACGGATGGGTAGCATTGTGCAGTGGATATCAATCTACTACGTGGGAATTTTACACTTACAGCATGCATCTCGAATTAGAAGCGTACCTCATGATCAGTCAGGAGGTAGGACATTCATCTATTCGCTCAAAAAATGGGATTTAAACGATCCCATTGTCCGTTCTCTCATTTATCGAAAGCATGATAAACGGCAACTTATCGTCATCGCAACCAAACCAAGTCCGACAGCTCAAGAGAAAGAAAGGAACAAACAAACAAAAAGAGACAGAGAAATTAGTTTTTTTCTCACGAACACATTTTAACTACTGGACGATTCGCCAACTGTCGTTCAATATTCTAGATTCATGCGCTGAAACGTGTTTGTGCTTTCATACGTCTTTCGACTCCAATCATACTTCCGTTTGATAAATTCTGGATGATCACTTGATTTCCTGCCATCAAGAAACTAACTGACGCACTTTGTAACCCTCAGTTTGAATGCCTCGGAGGCCATGGGGTTCGTAAGCTCTAAACAAGTTACGGTAGTGGATATTCTCAAGATATTTCATTTAGTGACTAGCACATGTCCAGTCGGTTCTATATCAAAATTTGAGTTCTAATTCACATGTTCATCGTAGTAAACACGGATAGAGCTGTTTTGAAAGGAAAATATGTTGGACAAACACATTTTTTTAGATCGCTTGATTGCTGTAACGCATGCGTTACACAATCCTTTTACCCATATGCCAGTCAATCACTCTTCTCGTTTGATCCCACGTCAGCTGCGTTACGACTGGCAACGGATGTGACGGCCATGTGTAAAACAGTCAATATTACAAAAGCATATTTATTTTCTCTGCTGATCAGCAAGACTAAGTGGTGAGAATGATCCGATCTTACCAGTTTCAATTAGTTGAGTTTTGTGGATAACAACCGAGAAATCTGCCAGGTCTTACGCTGTCGACCATTGTGGCCAAAGCTCTCATACTTTTTTTATCCTGTTAAGGGCAAATCACATTATCCAGACGTCCAGCACAGCTTGTCGCTTCTGTGAAGGCTGTGAGCGTCAAAAACGTGAACCTGGGCGTCACGTCTGTAGCTTTCTAATCGTGCACTCGAATTACGCTGAAGAAAGCTATTCAATGTGTGAATCAGTTTTCACATTGACAACAACCCAAAATCTACCGAATCGTATATATTATATTAAAAATCTCCGTAAAACGAGGAAAAATAAATCGTGAGGCGCATATTAAACTGGGCGCAGTCGATTGACCTGAGTTGCAAAGTTATGAACTCATATCGACGGAGCAGTCAAAACTGTGGTCAAGTTTTGTGGAACAGCTGAGTGTCAGACTAGAAAGTTATAAACAGCAACAACGGGTTCCACAATCACTCATTCAAACTGCACGCACGAGTACATGAGACATGAACATCTATCACAAACAGAAACGATCACACTATTTATCGATCGGTTTTATTATACGCCTTGTCGTATGCACCTCTGTGTTCTTATCGCCAGACACACACACACACACACACACACACACACACACACACACACACACAGATTAACGTGTGCACGTGCGTGTTTCACGTGCAAAGATGCAGATGCTTACCTGACACTGCGGAATGTGGAAAGTGTGGTTTGGTCTGCGTGGAACTCGTAGATTGTACCAATGGCCTGGGGGAAAAGATTTCCGCCATAGCGGCGGCGGTCGAATCAGAGGTCGACGTGAACGGTTTGGGTGAATCAAGGCGTGATCGAGACCGGGACCCGGACCCAATGTGATCGATCGAACTGGCTGGCAAAGAGAGAAGACTAACGAGCACTGAACTATTGATGACGAAGATTTGCACATTGGATGATTCGAGAATTTCTGTAGTCAGTTCTTTTTCGTTCGCCGCGCGACTGGTAGTATCGCGCGCGGTACCATCGGTCATCTGGTCATGGTGTTCTTGTATAAATGTATTCAATAGTGCTCCTTGTGAATCCTACAACAAAATAGCAAAAGATACATTCAATGGCAGATAATCCAAGAGTCATCACGAAGACAATAAATATTTGGAGGATGAATTGATCGAAACGAGAACTCACCAATGGAAAATGATCTTGATAGTTGAGTATCTGACACAAGGCCACTCGCGCAGCCAAACGAACTGACTGCAAACCTGAATAAGCTTCGTCTCCGGATAACTGGAAACCACTCCACGGGTGTCCGAAGTCTGCCATCAGGTATGATTTCATTGCCAGCGAAGAAGCGTCCAGATGGGGTTTAGAAATCTGAGTGGGAAACAGAATGATACATGATCTGTGTGCGGGCCGAGTTCGAAGACAAACTGTGGGTTGAAATCTCTGCTGTGCATCGCTAAGATCACGCATCCGAAACCTCTCTTCAATCTGGAATAAAACTGATACCTGTGCCGAGCGTGCAGCTGCAGCAGACCGGTCGATAATTTCATTCTGAACTGCTCAGTGAATTTATGAAAGTGTAGTTTCTGAAATTAGGGTGTCCTCGACATAAAACGTGACAATTTGATACAAACTACTCACGTCAGTTCGAAGAAAAAGCATCCACTCATTGCGCCAACGTTTAAAAACTCGCCATCATAATCAAATCAGGACTTTTCTGGGGGGAAACATTAGTAACTGAACCAATAAAATCTTTACGGTTTTGTTTCTGTAAAGACATGACAAATAGATGAATATGTCCAGGGCAATAAGGATAACATTGCCACAGGAGGCATAAGTCGGCGCATTAACCGGCAGCAAATTAGTCCTCATAGACGAACTTCCAATCTGAGACCGGAAAAATGTATTGTTTCAGCCCGTTGAATTATTCATCATTCATATTGTCGCACATAATACTCCCCAAATTTCGATGGTCCATTTTTTCCAACCTAGAATCCACTGGAATGAATTTTTCAAAAGGGATAACAGTTTTGCAAGCCCCCAAGTCTTACTATAGGGCATGTAGAGTAAATCGAAGGCCAACACAAATCACGATAGAACTGGAATCGCTTCGTAGTCGCAACCAGTGACCACCCGTAGTGGGTGTATTCGGCTGGCTTTGGATCGGTCAAAACGTTAACCAGCTCACTTTGGTTCATCCTTATTCATAGGGGGGGGGGGGGGGAGGGGTTGAGGATTTACACAGAAATGCTCTCTCTCTCTCTCTCTGCGAATATATGTGGTGTTGATTCACTGTTTTTTTAACAAAACCAACCGTTTAATAAATTTTGTCTGTCAAGCATCAATCAAATTACTTTTGATCAATGAAAACGATGCCTTTCGCAGATACCTTTCGTTAACCGAACTCCTCACACTTAATGCTCGGACATCGAACAAGGTGTCATTGTGTGTGCAGAAGGCGCCCTCGACTTCTGTCAATCACAGTCACCTATATCAATGGTGTGATAGTCGACTGACTGTGTGTCAAGAATTCAGAGCACGCCGTGATAGTCCAGTCAGTTTTTACCATATATCTAACTAACATGATCACTAAAAGTGGAAGACAAACCGAGAATGCTGGTTTGCAACAACTGATTCTTCGATACTTCATCGGTATGCAACGTCCGGTGAGTCGTGTGGCGGTTTGAAGGTAAGCCAAAGTGACCAGTCCGGAAATAACCAGGAATGTTTAGAAACTTCAACCAGCGCATTTGGTCATGTATGATGTACCGGCAACCTAGGAAGAGTTCACGAGGTTCACCTGCCGTCGGTGACACTGCGATACAGCAATACATGTCGCAGTAGGTAGATTTCCTGCTTATACCATATTCCATTGTTTATTATTCCACTCTGTCACAATAAATATTACTTTAGACCGGGTTCGTCAATCAGAAGAATGCCATTGAAAAGTGAAATTACCGGTCAGCAAAAATAAAGCTAAATGCAAAAAATCAACTCAAGACTTAGGATAAGAAGAAGGATACGTGCCAGAATACACAGACCTCGAAAGAGCGTAAACTAACTGCGGTATTTGCAAGTTATTTATATCACATGCATTGTGCGAAAAATAGGGCATCAAGTGTAATCGCATGCGGTGAACCACTCACCGAGAACGATTGCAATTCTATCTTTATTTGGCACTCGGACAACAGGTCAATCAGTGGGTCAGGAAACGGCGAATATGCATCTGGCACAGTCGACGTTGTAGTTTCTTCTCCGATCTGTTTACTGCCCGACCCGGACGGTGGGTAGCACACAACCATGTAGAGTGCCGACATGACCAACGATAAGGTGCTTTCATTTGATTCTACGGAAGAATCCCCATCATTTTGCGACCCGGAATTAGGCGTGCGTACCAGTAGGGCAGGTAAACGCAACGTCCATTCGACCAGACATACGATCAGGCTTACAAGCAACTGAATTCGATAGACCAGAAAATGGTGAAAGAAAGAGGACAATGATAGGTGAAGTGACAACTGCGATGGAGGTCATCACTAGACTCGGTAAAACTCGTATTCGGATAAGACACTCTAGGACACCGAAATAAAACAAGTGTAATGGCAAATTAATAGTCATTATCTTGATTGTTGGTTTAACTGAGAATGCAAAACCGGCTGATGAACTTATTGAGCTTCTGTTCACGGAATTCCCCATTTTTCGTCTCTAGAGATTGGGCAAGTACCCAGCGTATTGCACAAAGTAGCTGCATTTTACACGTAAGCTGAACAGTTGGTGAGAACAGACGCGACTCATAGACGATTCTGGTGCATGTGTGCTGATTGATTGCTCGTGGGAGAGAGTAAGAGAGAAAAGCGCGATCTAGAGATGTAACTATATACATCCAGGACAGGGTGTAACTTTTTGAAATAAATTGGGTTGACTTTCAACAGCCACTGTCAAGAGTATTCACTGCTGACCGATTATGAATAGAATGACAAAATGACTGATTTTTACGCTCTCGCTCTCTCTTACACACAAACACACACAGAGTTGAAAGTGTGAGATGGATAGGTTCACTAAATCCCGAAAATTTTGCTTTTTCGTTGAACCTGGCAGAATGAAGAATGGACGATCAACGAGGAATCAGTACCCCAAAAAAATATTAAGGGGATTGCCCATTATAACCAAATTTGAAACTCAACGTGCAGTAGGTTGGTGCATACCACCAAAGTAACTAGTGGTGGCGGAGATTCGAACCTTTGATCACTGACATGGTAATCAAACGTCCCAAACCACTCAACCACCACCGGTCGATTCCAAATTCAGATGTTTTAGTCGGTCTAGGTCTCAATAGGTGAGGCATGGTGAAAACGGATAGCATCATCAGTCTGCAACATCCGATTTCGGTGACTGGTGCCCGTAGAAAATATGAAATGAAAGAACAACAGGAGAGGAACAATGAAATAAGAACAGTAAAGCAATTGGGATTAATCGGTAGTTGCAGAAGGGTCGTTAATGAGGTGCATAGATTGACGCTGGACCCAGTCGAAAAGAGATGAAGACGAAGTTCCACTCTATCTTATTAAGGGACGAGTTTTGTTGTCAGTTGGTTTTGTAAATGAACGTGTGTATCTCCCCTCTACTTGATTTCATTGGTGCAGATCCAATAAATATTAATTCGTTCTACTTCACGAGATTGGGATATCAACAGACAATCGGTCTTTAGCTTCGCGTGCACCACGTGTTTCGGTTTCAGTCCGCATACAACATTGTTTTTGGGTAGTTTGGGAGCATCAGTATCAGCATCTCTTGGACTGAATATCACGGTGGAATATCCCATATTTTCCTCCCGCATCTAACAGGATGCATATAGCGGGGATCGCATTTCCAAAACGTGGTGCAAACAGGATTTTCGGGTCAACGCCAACATGAGAGCCTCTTAAAGCCTAATACACTGCAAAGCCAAATGTACCTTACGCGCGTATAGATATCGCTATGACATATGACTGTCGCTTTTATGTGTAGTAAAAGCCTAGAAACGTATTTTTGTCCACTGAGGTACGACGCGACCACGTAGGCTTGATGCGCATAAAGGGCTTGCTTAGGTGATGTGATGTAGGCACCATACCGAACAGTTCAATTCGGTTCAACCGAACAACGTTCGAATACATGACAGCTGGCTTTTGGTTTTGAGCGACTGTTGGTCATCCGGTCAGTTCCTACGTAACACGTTAGTGTGAAGATAGGCAACCGTATCATTCGTAAAACGAACGAGGCAGAACGAGGATGTCAGCTGGAGAAGTGACAGAAGAGCTAATAATAACTGATTTGATTCCAGAGAACGAAAATTGTATACGCAGAACAAAAACTGTCAGTCATGAAGGTGGCGGGTGCATTGTATAACGTGCCAAAAACGCTGATGATTTGAAGCTGATATTTCAGCATTGCGGAATAAACATAACATGCAGAAGCAATGCCAAAACAGATCGAGAAATTGGGTTGGAATGAGGCCTCAAAAAAAGGATTTTCGGATGAGATTATCGCTAAACTATGCAACACTGATGACGTAAATCCTTCAACAATTACCACTCGGACTGAAAACAATATTTGAGTCCGAAAGTTCCGCGTTGTGCATTGATCGACTCCATGATAATCATGACCACAGCACCAAAAACTTACAACTCAACCTATTGAGCGCAACAGGATTGATGTCATGACAAAGCACGCCCAATAAACGGAATGGTTATTTTACATTGATAACATCAATTACAACGTGTGGTGCTCTCGATCGATCGGGTGGTCGGTCAAAAAAAACTATGTATCAAAACCTTGTCATCAAATAAAAATGCGAAGCTGTGTATACTTGGCGGTGACTTTACCAGCTCTGACGCAACTTTTCTTATGACACTCAGTTTGACAAATTCAGTGAGTTACCCCACCAGAAATGACGCTTGTCTAGATTTTGTTTTGACAGAGTAGGGTTATATGGTCCCACAGCGTACGTCACTGATCACTGCATTCTGAAAGTTTACCCAACAACCTACAATAAGAAGAATCGATACACATCATTAAGACGAATGTGCTAAACTGTTAAACGCAGAAAGTGCTCCCCTGAAAACCTAGCATAAACAGTTATTAACTCTATCGATTTCACCGCATTCGAGAACTAAAATCCCGCAATGGTTTGTGAGAGCATTACTGACTATCTTAAACTGTTTTCAAAATTGCTGTCTTCTTGAAACCACTTACGTGCGGACCGATAGATTTTCCTCTCCCTCACTTAAACAACTATTAAGGAAGAAAGAACAGGCCCACAAATGCACGCGAGAGTCTGAAGTAAAGCGCACAACTGTGCAGATAAAATCGGAAATCCAACGCCTAAATAGGTTATATGCAGACGCCGTGCTGGGAATCTCAAGTTGTCGGGAAAATGACGTGCTGTGAAAATGGTTTGTGGTTTTAATTTATTGATCGGAAACTGTTAAGTGGCATCGAAAAATTCAACAAAGATTTTCATTCGCTGCCATGGGATACATGCTTGCCTGGCTAAAGAAGTATTGCTGAGCCTCCTCAAATCGAGCCACAGTTGTTTGGAAGCAGGAAAGTACACTGAAGACCAATAAAGCCTCAGGTCCCGGTGGTTGTTGTCCTGGAAATGTGCAACGATATCCTGTTGGGTCACCTGAAGGATGCCTTCAACTGTTGCCAGAAAAGCGGTAAGATTCTTAACACATGGAAGCCTGTAAAGATAACGCCTGATCCACTGTAGGTACATCTGTGAGGCTCAGGACGCTGAAGAAGATTTTGTTGCCACATAGTGTCACTGAGAGTGCCGCTGAAGATATCTGTCCCGATTTGTCCCTGATGCTATGGTATATTTAGTAAACTCCATTGGGGTCGCTTTAGGCACGAAATGCAAAATGTACTGTAAAGAAGCTTTCGGTAGTCTCGATAGATCAGTGCTCAATCTATTACCCGAATTAGGAGCTTATCGGAGCTTGCGCACACTGATTCCAGACTACTTTACTGACCGGTCCCAGTTTATGTCCTTCAATGGAATGACATCTCTATTGTTTGTCAATGATGGTATATTACGGGGCGCTACCTATTCACTCTACTTCTTTGTAAATAAAACAACTGCTTATTCCATCTTCATTTATTACATGTAAATATGCAAACATTGTTTTTGGATGTGAGCATTCTGCACCAAAAGTCACTCCCATTATTCGAAACATACTAGACGGCACTGTAAACCGGTACTCATCCCGTCCTCTGAATTTGAATGCATCTCAGTGTCACGATGTATTATTTTATTTAGGATCCAGAGAAACAGATGAAAACAGTATTGACAGGCTCCCTTTCTTTCCTTGTACAACGAAAATATCCCCTCATCATCCACAGTCAAGCACCTAGGCGTCTTACTTAATCGCAATCTTTCGTGATCTATACATGTCAGTGAGTTAGAAAGCTCTCCTTTATCTCTTTCAGACTACGTATGCTCTCCGTACTTCAGAAAACATTTCATAATTGGTAACCACTTGCATTATTCCCCAGTGACTTTACTGCTTCCGGTAATGTGCCCTGGTTTGCTGGAAACGACTTTTCACTTGATCATAAGAACCATAAAAAATGTCCTTAGATGTAGTCGTGTATCCAGAGTTACACTTGTGTGCGATAGTTTTTCAAAAAGATTTCCCTTATTCCCATAATTCTCTACATGGTGAACTTACAAAGGCTGTGTCTACATCGTCCACACGCTCAAAGTTCAAACTGCTGTTCACCCGCACTTTTTCAAGCCGTAAATCTGTTTTGCCATGTCTCGTTCGCCGGCTTGCTGATTGCAAGAACATTTTCTCAGAACTACCAAACAGCTTGGATGTTGAACATTAACACATTTTTTACTTTTTTCCCCCGTGAGGAAACTGCGCATACACTACCTTATTTTATCCACAGAAATGGTGCGATGAAAAAACACGAGTTTCACAAAGCCCGTAGTGTCTGAGTTCGGTTCGACTTAGTTTGGGGCAATACCTAACCGATACTCCCAGTGTCTTGAACCCCACGTTGAGCAGGTGTTTAAATAAAATCACAAACCGTAAATGGGTAGATCTGAGTAGAGAGTTTGCAACATAACCGTAAATGAGATGAAGAATAATGAGGGGAATATCGCGCAAGCGAATTGACGAGCAAAAAAATGACCGGACAAGCGATTCGAGTATAATGAAACGCACTCACGCGTTTATCCACAGCCGGAAGTTTGCTTGATACTGTGTGCCACAAAAGTCGTAATGTCCACACAGCAGACTGAAATGAAATGAAGGCGACTTTGTCATGCAGCTTGATTATACGGCAGCTAGACAGTTTATGGCGTGAGAGATTTTTTTAAAAAGAGCACTACAATGGGATAGACGCAGACAGAACAAGGTTTAGCAAACTGAGCTAAAAATCATACAGGAGGGATTTCGAGAACAGCTCCGATGCACACTATTTCGCTAATCCTTCTGCACCTGAACGGTGATTTCGGTAAATCTTTGGAAATATACAAACCGAACATAATCACACACGGGTGTTTCGTGATTTGACACACAAATCAGTACAAATCGTTCACACAAACATGCGAACACATGAACAAAGCTGTGATCCACGCGTGGCAGACGGGCTTTTTAGGAACGGAATACATAATCGATCGCGCTGTGGCGAGAAGAAATTCACGAACCATTAGTCTTATATTTAAACCAGGTCACGATAAAAGTGACTGCGAGAGATCACGTGAATTCAGCACAATCACCTATATATATATATATATATATATATATATATATATATATATATATATATATATGAATTCGGGCGAAAGAGCACTTTAAGCAAGAACTCATCTTCAGCTGTTCGTGTTAACGGACTTCAGGATGAAAATGGATTCCTCTAATACACCTTAAACAAGAGGCGGCGCCAGAGGACTTTGGTCGACTGAGTCAACCGCCACTTTCAAATAAGAAAACGGAGATGGTGGGCTTACGAAAGGTGTGTCTATGTTCTAAAATGTGTCGAAGAGTGAAGATTTGATCAATACAACCTCGACCAAGTCTAAACCCAGTTTGATTCTCGCGCGAGCACTGTTCACGAGCGTTAGATAAGCGGTGGAGAATGATACCAGCGAGCAGTCCAGATGCGATACTAACTGGACTTATTTCCCTGTGGTTTTCACAGGAGGACCTATCGCCTTTCTTATAAATCGGTACGATCACCGATTCACACCAACTTATTGGAACTTGTCCCTTCTCCCATACGAAACTGCGAAGTTTTGTCAGCTTCAGTAAAGGTGATGGGCCACCGTCTTTGAAGATAGATGGAGACAACTCATCTGGTCCGGCAGCTTTATGCGGTTTAAGATAACTTATCTCACGAAGAAGCTCCGTTTCTGACGTTTTGACAACAAGAGCTGTACCCATTGCGCTAGTGAGTAAACGTGACAAGGATAAAGGCCAATTAAAGTGTATCTCGAAATGCTTCGCCCAGCGAATTGGACGACGCTTCTGAGTTTGAATCAGTGAGCCGTTCGCTTCTTTGATCAATTCTCTAACGCCTGGTTTATGTGGACCGGTTTGTCTAATCAGACGGGAAAGGTCGCTGCTGTTGCCAATGGCCGCAGCTTTTTCCACCTCCCTACACTTCGCAATCCACAACTGCTCACGATCATTTCTCAGGCTCCAAATCAGTCGGCGTCTAAAGCATCTCCGTGCCTCATCGTATCTGGAATCCGGAGGAATCGATCTGCTTACATCTAACAGTGCAACTGAGGATGCAGATATCCATCGTTTCTGTGTGTGCCTAGTTGTTGGACCTTGGGTAGCATCAGCAGCCGCACGTAGAGCCTATTTGGTTTCTGCTCATTGCTCTTCTGGATCCTGGACATCTGACTACAACGATAACCTGGTGGATAGTTTTGCTTCGAAAGCAGATCGATGGTTATCGTCCAGTAGCAGTCGCCGGGGGCGGTTGGTTTTGACGTTGTTTCGGCCACCGACGAGGAGCAAGCTAAAGCGCACGCGGACAAGAGCGTGATCAGTGTCTACAGATGTGGTCCAAAATGATTGACAGTCTTGAATTGATCCGGGTCAGCGATAACCGACGGCAATATGGCAGATCTGAGTCCAACGCAGTGGAGGCTCAGGAGGACGCCAGGTTAGCCGGTGTCGCTTTTTGTGCGAAAAATTTGTACTCGCTAGGAACAATCCGTGGTTGGAACATTATGATGCAAATGTCATGATTTTCAAAGAAGTCAACTAGTTTTTTTTTCTCAGGAGCCTAGCATCAACAGAGAAACCGGTACTGAGCAGCTAGGTAATTCAGTATTCCCCAAACATGTTGGTATGGTTCTTTGCTCTTTTCTGTTACGCACAAATATAATCCAAACTTCAGCAAAACGAATTTCATGATCAGCATTTATTCCAGCGACGTAAATTTGAATTTTGCCTTTGTAGTTTTGAAAACCACACATATTACACAGTTCATGGAATCTGGTCTGCTTCACGTGAGTTCATCGTGGCAATGGTCACACTATTTCTTTTGTCCAAAGAGTCTTACAGAGCTATCGTGAACAATAGTAGGTATAACTTCCTTTTATTTCCAGCCTTGTTCGGTGCATTATGGATAACTCCGAACACCAGTGTCGCATTCGCCCTGGGCAAAAAGGCCAACAGCGTCCTGATTTCTTGGGGAACCGGCTCCCTCGAGGTTGGCCCTAGCACGCTTCAAGAGCTCTCCTCAGAATCCGTCGGTGATTGCTATCTATGCGTCGATAAACGCGGCTGATAATACAACAAAAGGTGACTTCTACGACAAATTACAAGATATAATCAATCATGTTTCAAGCAGTGATATACTCTTCATGGCCGGTAACTGGAACGCACAAACAGGCTCTTCGGATGAGTCTACTCGCCATGTCGTAGGAACGTTCGGAGTTAGCCAACGCTGTGAGAATGAAAACCGCTTAGTGAATCTAGCCGATGCTAACAGGTTAGTCATCTGCAAAACATTTGTTAACCTGGTACTCAAAGGATGGTCGCACAGCATATTAAATAGAACCATATTTTTGTGCGATCCCGTTGGGTTTTATTAGCAGAGGACTGCCGAGCGTACCGCGGCGCAGTAACGAGGAACACGAATGGTACAGACCATGCCCTTGTGCTTGTGCGTTTCAAAATCAATCTGTCTGCACGTCTCAAAGTCTTACTACCGAGCCGAATCGATGTAGCAGTCCTGGAAATACCCGAAACGCGCAACGTTCTCTCGAACACCAACGCAGGCCGGCTGGCTACTGTAACTAGCGTGTAAACGGATGGGCCCTCCGTCGAAGAACAGTGGGTGAAAAGTCGATGGCCAAGGAAGTTGCTTGTAAGGAGCTAAGGGAGAACTGGAAAACGTCTAAAAGACTGAATCTCTGAGACCATATTGTAACAATCTTCCAAGGCCCAGGAAACCCGAGTAGTGTGAAGCACTGAACGTCGAAGACTACAACGAGAGACCTCGCGCTCAGCTGAAGGTGATCGTAGGAGATACTGAATCTAAGTGGCACAGAAGATGAAGACCGCTTAAGGTACTGGTTTTGGTAAATCATCCCGACTCATTCGCAGTGCTTCGAATGGGCGATGCAAGCCTGAATCTATCTCATGTGATACAACAAGCCAAATTATCCCCGAACAGAGAAGAAACATCGAACGTTGGATAAAGTATTTTGATCGGCCTCTCAACCGACTGTCCGATCACACCGCGGATCTTTAATTCTCTGAGTGCAGAGGTGTACGACGTCAACTGCGAGCCACCAAGTTTGACGGAAATCACCAGGGCCGTCAACCAGTTGAAAAACAGGAAAGCTCTAGGAGAGAATAGTATACCACCAGAAGTGTATAAGACCTGTTTGTTATCACCGATAGACAGGCTCCACGTGCTGTTCCAATCTATATGGGAAGGAGAGACATTTCCAAGAGAATAGGGTGACGCTATTCTGTTACCTATACCCAAGAAAGGAGACAAGACAGCGTGCGAGAACCACTGTGGGATCAGTTCGATTGACGTCGCTGCAAAGATTTTCTGCTTACTGCTACTCAATCGCTTCTCAGATACGAGACTCTTGCACTCAACCAAACCAAAGAATTTTTCGCCGTGGCAGAGGCTGCGTGTACCAAATCTTCACACTGCGTCGAGTACTGGAACACCACTACAAGTACCAGCAGCCAACAGTAGCCTGATTCATTGATTTCCGGACTGTCTTTGACTCAGTTGATCGTGAATGCTTTTGGGGTAAACTAGAATCTGATGATATTCTTGACAAACTCTCAGGGACCCTGAGGGCTTACTATGTTTCTACTAGAGCATGTGGCCGAGCGTATGGCGAAGTATCTTCGGCATTCGCAATCAATTCCGGAGTTAGACAGGGATGCCCTCGCTCACCAATGTTGTTCAACTATGCAGCCGATTGGAAACTGAACAAAGCTTTGACTGATTACCTTGGTGTCAAATTGAGTTCAACGAAGTACATCTCGGACATGGAATTTGCAGACGACGTTGTCGTGCCAGGAGATTCTCCCAACACACTTCAGCCAGTTTTGGACTGACTCGATTACTTCTCGAAGACTACTGGTCTCGAAATTAATTCAGCGAAAACAAAGGCTTTGTCGACTTGCCCTGGGCCGTCAGCTCAGGAGTTGTCCATCGATGGTCAGGCGATAGAGTGCGTACCACCGTTCAAATATCCGGGGTCACCTCTGCTTCCGAATGGTCAGGCGAAGGACGAAGTACTGTCAAGGATTGACAATGCACGCAATCCGTTTCTTCAGCTTCGGTGTGTGTTATGGTGTCGGAGCGAAATTAGCCTTTGAACGAAGATTAGAGTCTTGTGTGCCGCTATTCGACCCGTGCTCGCACACGGGTGTGAAACCTGGGCACTACGAGTTAAAGATAACAGAAGGCTAGAGGTGTTCAGCCACTGGTGTCTGCGACGATTTCTTCGTACAAACTTGTAGGGAATGCTGTCAAACGACGAAATAAGGAGGCAATACTGCGACACTGACCAAGTCTCCGTCCTTCTTCAATCCCGCCGCCTGCAGTGGTTCAGTCACATTCCGGCCACCTGACACGCAGCTGTCCAGACAAACAACCTGCCCTGCGCCATGTACGGCATGGCACTGTCGCCTTGGTGGTCAACTGAAGACGTGGTCGAGCACCGTCGAGAAAGATGTGGAGTGCCTCGGACAACATACAATCTACGGGTCTGCGATACTGGAAGAAAAACTGGGTGACGATTTGCGCTGAGCTCGCAGTCCACCGCGGCGCATAGCCGGAAATGATCCGCGATATCCATGGGGCCGATTTATCCTCTGGCAGGATAGTCGTGTAAAAGTAAGTTAGACCAAAACGGACTGAACTGACAACTCACTATACTGATTAGGAAGACTTGCACAGCAATCAATATCGATATCAAAAGGGGAAAATCCACTGATATTGACCACGGATCTCTCCGTCATTAATCGCTCGAACTGAACGCCGATAATCAGAGCATCCTCCTGAGGATACACGATTGAAGACCTTTTTTAACTCACTCGAATAATCAGCAGAGGAAAGCGCGGCATGAGATCCAAAAACAAGTCACAATGGTCGGCCAGCATGAGGATCATTTCCACGGCGACTACGGCCACTGAGTGATCCGGGAATCGCATCATGCCCAACAGAACAACCAATGCGTCCACGAGGAATGTGCCGGTGGATGAGGTTGGATACTGTCCGGGTCTGGTGATTCGATCTGCACGGAAATGGACCAACTCAACCACACAATGCATGGCCAGTGCGGCCAGCGCAAGACAACGGACTTCCGCATTCGGATCTGCTCGAGAGGCTTGCGTGAGTGCATGCAATAATTTGGTCTATTGAGGAAAGAACAGATAAGCAGAAGAACGAAGGAAAACCAACTAAGCAATAAAGCACCAACAACTATCGGACGGCATGAATCATAACGAGGCTACAAATTTGGTCGTATACAACACACCGCCAAAAGCGACAACAAAATATCACAAAGTTTCTTAGTATTTTCTTTTTTGATAAAGGATACACATCAAATGCCCAAACTCAACAAACGACACAAATTGAAATAATCAAGAAAGAAACGCAACGCAGCAAACATCATTCCGGTCAGAGACAGGGCATTGTTACTAAGCTAGATTCGGGAAAGACCTATATAGACTGCAAAAATAAGACGGTACATCGTCGGAAGCCCAATTTTTATTACATGCATACATATGAGTGCAGTGCAAAGAATATATATCATAGCTACAAAGGCCCACTGCACTATTACGGATAATCGGCAACCAGATCGTGAGGTTTTTTGGAGTGAATAACCACATAAGGTCCCAATAGGTCAGGTGCGATAACGAGCCGGACGACAGTGGGTTACTGTGTACCACAAGATTAACAGGTTATGGCGAGGATTTGAACCTCTGACCTCCGAGATGGCAATCAAACGCTCTGAACCACTCGATCACCATCGAAACCATGATTACCGCAGACAATTTGAACTAATCGAATGCAATTGCAATCGTTTATGCGGCGATGATGACAGGTGGATAGACAAAACAATGCTCCACACTGCCATCTTAACCGGTGTCTAATTGTGAGTGTATTCCCTGGAACAGTGTTCAAAAGCATCGCTCCACAGTCAGCAATTCAGTACGAACACGATGAATCACCCGCCCCAAAACGCTGTCTTAATATGCGGCCTTTTCACCATGGCCAGCGGACCGGTCCGCAGCTTTTCGATGTGACTGGCAATGCAGACTCGAACTAGAGGCGTCGTTCGCAGCCAGAGTTTTAGGGGTCAGTTGCATACTGGAGATCCACCGGGCTAACTGCAAGAATATTCGCGAAATTAAATGAACTGATTCGGTATCCTGTTATTCCGCACTGAAATGTTCTGAAATTTTCAGATCATTGGGAGTCAGAGATGCGTTTTCACCGAGACTGACCTGTACACTATGGTGCGCGCACGTTAGTATAGTGTGATGAAACTATTATTACATTATTCTATCAGTATTAACTCCGTATTATTACCGAGATCAATTTGATAGTATACCAACCCAGATGCCACAAAATTGGGATGCATTCGCTGTTGATTGGAAAGTATCTACACTGCGACAAAATCTGTTGTTTTTCTGATTCGGGCAATTGTGAGTGTAGTGGAAGAGGCCTAACCATGACCATGGAAATACTGTCAAAAAGAAACGGCAAGAATGACTGTGAGACCTGAAATGGAGAACCACAAATGGTTTTGTTCGATTACGCGTGGCAAAAAGCCGAACAACAACGGAGTTGTCTATTGTCGAGAACAAACATTTGCACTGAGGAAAACTGCTCCGCTATCGTCGGCTAAACGATTGAACACAGAAGGAACGTACCCTTACAGTTCGGTCTACAATAATGTTCGTTCGGAAGTTAGAATCACACAAGTCTACACTGTGCGGTTAGCGCTGAACTGATAACAGAATTACAGTCGATTCATTGTCATCCGAACAGAAACATTACTCATGCGATTATGATTAGGTTAACTGAACTGACAAATTCGACTTAGTAAGTCACTTCTGTGGAGCACAACGGAATTTGCTATCCGCCGTGAAATCCAACCGACTGGTGAAAGAAATATCAAATGTAGCATCTGATCCTCCAATCACTCGGGGTTAGAACATTCGACAGTGTATGACTGAATGGCATTTGCATCTGCGATGATCCAATTGAGGTGTATCTTAGCTAGTAAAACAGGGGGACCGCCAATCGTTGAAATAAAAACAAGTCGAAAGAGTGGAACTCAGAAAGTGAATGAGGAACTTACCTTCAAATCGCTGCATGTTACCAATTTAAATGTGGCAGGTGAACTTGGTTCTAGCGATTCGAAAGGCCCGAAATGGTACGGATAACAAAGCAGACTGGTATACATCAGCAGAGCTTGAGTCCGAGGAACCTACATAGAACAGGAGAAAGAAAAACGCCAATGATCTCAGCATGATAAGCTCTAAGCCACAAATCAAGGTAAAAATTGAATGAATACATAAATTACCTCCTTTACACCGCTTTGATCATCAAGGACGAATGATGCACCTCTGAGGAAATCCAATAGAAGTAAATGTATACCGGGTAGATTGGAGCCGAAAAATCGTGGACCACATGAGCGGATGACTTCACGAAGACATGGCTACAACGGACCAAAATGTAATGAATTCAAAAGTGGCTTGAAAAGCAACGATTCATGCATTGAAGGTTTCTCTTAATGATTATAGGGTAAACAACACATGTGAAAAATTTTTTTCAACAGAAGCTGGTAATGAATTGCCCCCCCCCTACCCCCATACGTCAGGCGCGGAGGATACGAGCGTGTCTTCGACCCCAAGCACCGCAGCCAAGCCGGTGTGGAGAACCGACGGAGGCAACCTTCAAGGCCAATATTTGGTCGACCGACGCTGCGTCAAGCTATTTTGAATCACTCCCAAACAAATAAGGTACAACGCAAAAGTATATGGGATGATAAACGGAGCACGTGTCCTGATCCGCAAAGCCGGTGGACAATGTACCGAATGAATGAGCGGCATGTCTGGTTCAAGAAATGGGTGTATGAGTTGCGAAGCTACTAATTCGAGCGCCATCAAATCCGCGATATTCTATGCAGACAGCTGATACACCTCCCGGCAACCAAGCTTGGTGAGCGTACAGTCTCAGTGCGCATGCAATATTATAACGGAAAGAGGGGTAAATATATCGCGATGAAGATTGCAGAACGCAGTTTGGAACTGCAATACCCGGTTGTTGGCTTTATCTACGACTTTCTTAAGTAAAAAAACTACTCCATAATCTCTAAAATGTCACCAACAACAGTGAATACGGGACTGAATCATACTAACCTTGAAAACGTACATCATACACCGAATACCAAAAACAGATTCCGCATCAAGAAACGGATAATATGAATGCTCAGTATGCGCTGTCATAGCGCAATGCAGTACACAGTGTCAAAGTTTAAAATCCAGATAGACTATCAGAAACACGAAAATCAGCAGTATGACAGCACTCGGCCCGATATTCAATAGCAGACTACTTGGATGGTTTTGCCATAACTATGAGACATTCCAAATCCCTTACTGTGATGCGACTACCATTTTAGCTTCTAGGAGAGTTCAATATGACTTCGGTTTCTGTGAATCACAAAGGATATGAGGATATATGTTAAAAAGTGTCCGACCGAAATCATGACTTCATTTCGAAGGCTTCTGGGGGAGACGAAACAAAAAATGTACACGGCTATCAATCTTCCTGATCAAATTGGACAGAGAAGGAATTATTCGGCCGCATTTATAAACTGGTTACATGAAACACGTACGATGATAAATAACTCACTACAGATATAAGTTGGATATACCTGATATTCAACCTGTTTCGTTTTCGGATTATATCGATATCATGTAATGTGGACCTGTATTGAATGAAACAGCAGCGTCGAAACGCCTCAATCAGCCATCAACCCCGGTCTCTCCGTTGTAAAAAAAAACGTCGAAGACGACGTTGTTCAACGGGGTGAAGATCCAGGAAACCTGCAAGTGTTTCTATATTTCAAGAAAAACAGTAAAGCAACCTCTACGACGCATTTTACACCTTCGAAGTAAAAAATGAAGCAGGACTGGGTTTGGCCCTATACCAAACCTTGTATTGTCAAGGGAAGCCCTAGATGAAGTAGATGAGTTTTGTTACCTCAACCGATACATCTCACCAGACAGTTGAATGTTAGATGAAGTCTCGTCGCGTATACAGAAGGCGCGCCTGAATTTTGTCAGTTCGAACCCCGTATCACATCGGAATAACCATGAGTGGTTTAGTGACGGTTAGATCCGTCCCATTATATGGACCAGAATGATAGACGATACGGGCAAAAGATGCGCAAAGGCTCTCTGAGTTTGAACAACGATGTGCTCGTGGTACTGCTCCAATCTGATGAGGACACCGTACTAGTAATGCTGTTAGACGTATGGTGTTCAAAATCAGAGATCAGCCGCAATGAACTGGAACCAGTAAAGATGACCGATAAATGCCCACTAAACCCACCGACAAACTCCCTCACTGTATGGTGTACTCCGAAGTAGGCTGTGGTTCCAAGATTTCAGTTTTAGTTACAGTTAATTCAACCATTAACCTCGCACTTCTATGCTCTGGTTTCGGTTGCTACCGTCGAACATTGTCGAGTAGATGGCGAAAAAATAGGAGCATAGAGATAAAGACTCAGAAAATCAAAGTATCAATCGAAAATCAAGAGGACAAGGAAAGTGTCCGAATGCAACTACGCCACTGACCGCAACACCTACCCATATCACTTATTGTCTCCAACCGTTTGGTAGGTGGATCACGGGGATCCCCAACCCGGAAGTCTAACACGTCCTACTTGGCCAAGTTCACTGGTCAAGATTTTCGTACCTTTTCGTAATGTTATGGACTGACCAACTCGACTTATGTTCCATCCATTTCCTGCCTCGGAGAATAGCGTACGCCGAGGAAGTCTGTTTAGATTCAGTACTTAGTCGAGAGACTGACTTCTGGTTCCCAACACCTTACGTCTAACCTCAGCATTGGTGACACAGTATTCCCACCATATTCGAGCAATGCCACGGAGACATGCCACGGTGCTCGAACACCGACAATCTTCGTTTATCTTCTACCCTTAACGGTCATGTTTCTGAGCTGTATAGAAGAACGGACCTAACCGCCGCATTGTACACTCGATCCTCAACGGACAATCGGATGTCACGCCGACGCCACAGATGACGGAGGTTGGCAAAAGTCAAACGCGCCTTCTATATATGCGATGACATTTCATCTGATATCGGTCCATCTGGTGAGATGTAACTGTCCAGGTAACAAAACTCATCAAATTCAGCTAAAGTTTCCACTGCCAACACAAGGCTTAGTCTTGAGCCAACCCAGTCCTGCAGCAGCATTTTACACTTTGAAGGTGCAAAACGCATTCTAAACATTGCTACACTGTTGTTTGGGCTATCTAAGAGTGCTTGTAACTTACCTGGACACTCACTCAGAAGAACAATATCGTTCGCCTATTCCAAGTCAGACAGTTTACTGTCTGAGCAAAGATCGACGCCACTAGTCTCACACGAGGATGGGGCTATCTCAAGAATCAATTTAATCACAAAATTGAAAAGGAATGGCGAGACGGGGCAACTCTAACGAACACCACTTTCCGTGGTGAAATCGGATGAAAGATGGCCGTAAGCACGAACTCGGATTTGGCTATTCGCACACAAGCATTGTATAAGAGGATTTTTTATTTTTATTTTTTATTATTACATGCTTTAGCATGAGTGCAGTGGAAGGGGTATATGCCCCATAGCCACGAGGGCCCGCTGCACCATTGGGGATAACCGGTATCCGAACCCTGAAACTTGGAGTGGCCAAGAACCACATAAGGTCCCAATAGGTCAGGTGTGGTAACGATCCGGACGACAGTAGATTACTCTGCCACCAAAGTAACCGGTGGTAGCGGGGATTCGAATCTCGGACCCCCGAAGTGGTAAGCAAACGCTTTTAACCGCTCGACCACCACCGGTCAAAATATATTTCTCTGGCACACCCTTCAATGAGAGACAGTGCCAGAAAACTATGTGGTCGACTGAATCGAACGCCGCTTTCAGACCAAGAAAGACAGAGATTGTAGGACTACGGAACATGTGTCTGTGCTCTAAGGTTTGTCGAAGAGTAAAGATGTGGTCGATACAACCTCGACCGGGTCTGAAACCGGATTGATTCTCACGTGCACACATTTCGCGGATATTGGATAATCGGTGGAGAATAAGCCCGGTGAGCAGTTTGGACGTGATATTTACCAAGCTAACTCCTCTGTGGCTTTTACAAGAGGATCTGCCACCTTTCTTGTGAATCGGCACAATCACCGATTCACACCATTCCATGGGAATCTGTTTACCAACCCAGAATACTCGGAGTTTTGGTAACTCCGAAACCAAAATTCAGGTTCGCAGGTAGGTCAAGGTGGCCAGTTCATGACAAGGCAAAAGTGCATGAAAACTCTGACCCCTGATCTTGACCGAGTAAGACGTGTTAGACTCCCTGGTTGGTTCTACAAGACCCGCTCATCGTGTGGTTAGGAACACTAAGTGATGTAGTTTGGTGTCATGGCCAGCGTTATTATTGCATTTGAGTTCCCTTTTCGTTTTCATGATGCCCTTTCATAACTTCCGTCTCCGCTTTTTCATTTTATGCCCGTATTTAACGTGTCCTTAACTGTACGATGCTGGGAGAAAGCGACCGAAACCAGAGCATGGAAACGCGAGGGTGATGGCTGAAAATATTGAACTGAACTGAATGTCGCAAAAACCCACGATTATTCTCATCTGGAATAGGAAATGGAATAAGAACCAGCTGCGTCAGAATTCGACACTGAATTGAGCAGCCAAAAACATGCGAAAAATACTATGGTGAGACGTATAATTAGGATACAAAAAAGGTCAACACCTTTCCCTGGCCCAGTGGTCATATGCATCAGGTCACACGTTGTATGAGGATTACGAAAATTTGTCAAAACAGTTTACGCTTAAAAAGCGACCAGGGAAAAGTGAATACGCACCTCGTCATAAGCCGTCAGGAGCCGATGAAGCATGAGGTAAAACTGACTGAGAACTTCTTCACTGATTTTACCGTCCGTGGGACGAATTACAGCATCGCTTAGGGTTCGGATGGCCGACAGTTTCACAGACCCGGGATGATTTGGCAGCTGCAAGGCCTGTAGGTGGACGCGAACGCAGAGTGCATGGTGGGAGGCAGGATAAGATAGGAGTTCGAGGTGAAAAAGAATATGCCTTACTGACTGGTTTTGAGAAACAACGACCAGTTTGAAACATGCATGTGACTGCACTCATTGACTCCTTAACGAGAAACTAGATATACGCAGAATAGGTTATTCCGCTAACATGGTAGTAAAGAATCGATGACTCAAAACCGGCCAATATTTTATGATAGAAACGCCGATAATAAGTGATTGCGAACTCCAGCTGTATACGCTACTACTTAGGCTGAAAAATCGCAGTAAACATTCGAACCCCTGGCAAACTGTTATTACGATGAGACATTGTGCTGGCTGTAATGATTTTAATACTCAAAAGAATCAAGTGGATACAAAACGACATCCATCAAGCTACGGGCAAATCAGGATGTCGATCGCTTGACACATGGGATATCGGGTATCAGAAATGTTTCTTATTTGGAAACGTGAAACAGAATCTTCAGCACAAAAGTTACTGACAAAACAATTTGGGATTGGTCCGTATCAGCAATGAGACTAAAATAAGCATAGTTCTAACGCAAATGTTTTACACGCAGATGCTGCTTCATCGGTCAGAAACTTGTTCCGCCAATGTGATCCGTAGCCCTAAGCACAAAGCAATACGATCGGAACGTAAACGGAACGGGCTTTTCTCTCTGCTCAGGACCGTGATCAATCAAATTTTTCGAGTCGTCTTTATCGTGAGTTTGACGACCGGTCGAGAGGAACTAGCCATTTCTGTTGCAAGTACAAAGAAGATGGGGTCTTGGACCCAATCGGACACAGAAGCACTACGTTAATGAACACCTTAGCCCCACATCTCCAATTAGCTACTGGCAGCGAGTGTACTGTTTCAGATCAGCCTAACAGACAAGCATCGTACATGAGCTGGCCAAAAAAACTTTTGGGTACATTGGATCCGAATGCGAAAACAAATCTTCCTACCTCAAAAAGTGTGGGAAGAATGTAATCAACGGGGACAATGTAGTCTGGAATAGGTTGGACGCAATCATCGGAAACCGGTCCAAGTAGCTGATGTTCACGGATCTTGAGCAGTGTGTTCGTGAGATCGGAAAAATACGCATAGATTCGTTCTAAGTTGGACACACTTTTGATGGTGTTTACACGACCCAAAATACCAAGGAACCGACGCCAACAGACCACCACGGAGTCCGGAGTCCAACCCCGTGCTTGCCCACCAGCCAAGACGCAGCGGGGTGTGTAAGTATCGCGTGTTACAAGGGCGGTCGCATGTGGTTGAAAACGGGATTTCGTCGGTGTTTTCAGGGAATCAACCGCTAAGCAACGGAGTGAAAGATAAGAAACAAACAATAAAAGGAACGCAAACGGTCACCTAGCATTGTGGACACAGAACATTGTGAAGGATTCGAGGAATAAGCTCGACTAGTGAACTAATTAGGCAAAGATGACATCAAAAATGATGAAATCAGCTGGGGCTCAACCGAACACTTCACTGGAGCAGTGGTATCGGGATCAGACAGTGTACACTATCAGGGATAAACTGAGTGACGGGATCTAAACAAGATACACGCAGACAAGACGATGATTGCTAAGTAACCTTGAGAACAAATTGTACAAACGTTTTTAGCTTCAAAACAAAGTATCAGATGGAAACACGCGATCAGAATAAAACACCGAACAAACTGATCATATCGATGAGATTCAGTCATAGGTTGAATCGCTATAAAACAACGTCTAAAAGATGATATGAAGTTTAAAACTACTGAATTAATAAAACTAACAATTTTTGAAGCCATTCGGGCAGCGAAAATGATTGCGCTTGCACACAAACCGTTTGTCGCTAACCAGAATTGGTCATCGCCAATCAGTAACTGATTTCTTCGGTGACATTTTGGCTTCGTGGAGTTGGTGAACGAGATGCATTCAAAAATAGCAAAAGCAATGAGTCATTGCATTTATTCACAAAATGAAATGAACTGGGTAAAATATACAAAATACAGTAAATACATGCAGATACACACTTACGACTTATGTGAGACATTGACAGAGGTACCATATACATGGATAGAATTTTTTTATTACAAGCTCGCACATAAGTACAGTGGAAAGGGTATATACATCATAGCCACGAAGGTCCACTGCACTATTACGGATAATCGGCAACCTGGCCCTGAGATTTTTGGAATGGATAATCACATGAGGTCCCAATAGGTCAGGTGTGATAACAAGCCGGAAGACAGTGGGTTACTGTATACCACCAAAGTAACTAATAATGGCGGGGATTCGAACCTCTGACCTCCGAGGTGGTAAGCGAACGCCCTAAACCACTCCACCACCACCGGGGGGTATATCGTATTCTTTTGTGGTAGTGCTTTGTTCCTTGGTCTCCATCTGCCACTTAACTACCACTTGCCGCTTTAAGAAACTACTCCAACTGGTAATGACTATACATCAGTAAACTGATCGACAGATGGATTAAAATAGGTAAAGGGTAACTGGGAACTTTGAACCGTGTCGATCCAACGCCTTCGGAGACACCGAAGCCATTTTCGACGGATGGGGTGCAGAAAATCCAACGGCCATGAAGACGACGAATCATTTTTGCCCGGAGCACATAAGCCAACCGAAGCCGATATGGATCGAATAGTGCCCTAGTTTGTCCTGGGTGTCCATGGACGACACATGGAAAGTGTGGATATTGTCATGTCCAGCTGTACATATTTAATCCAACAGCCGCGTGATTCATTGATGACCGGTGGTGATCGAGTGGTTCAGAGCGTTTGATTGCCATCTCGGAGGTCAGAGGTTCAAATCCTCGCCATAACCTGTTAATCTGGTGGTACACAGTAACCCACTGTCGTTCGGCTCGTTACCGCACCTGACCTATTGGGACCTTATGTGGTTATTCACTCCAAAAAACCTCACGATCTGGTTGCCGATTATCCGTAATAGTGCAGTGGGCCTTTGTGGCTATGATGTATATACCCTTTCCACTGTACTTATGTGCAAGAATGTTATAAAAATGTACATTACCCATTCGCTATACAAAGCGAGTAAAACCAAGGTGTTTACCAAAAGAGATCAAACAATACTTCTACGTCTTACCATACGTGGAAAAGAATGACACTAAGGAGCTTCCATACTGACCTAGTACTTGGTGAGGCGAGTCTGCAGTTATAGTATCACCACGATGAAAATATCGTGAGGTCGGACGAACAGAGTCAGGGAGAATCATGGATTCGCGATCATCTGCAAAGGGAACAAAGTTGGCAAGATATCATAGGTCAGCTATTAAAGCGCGCTGAATACTCTACTCAAGTGCACAGGATCATCAATTGTGTGTATTTTAGTTGCATCGAAATAGTAGTGGTCAAAGGAGCAAATCAGTCAGCAATAAAACCGTATTACATTATTTGCTCAAGAATTGTCAGCATTCATCAGCAGCACTCTCGGTATTTCCGTTTCTGATCAGTGTATTTGAAGTCACAGGTAGGAACTCATCAGGACTGTATTACCAACTTCTCCTCGGTTAGAAGCACCTAAATCGGAAACGGTCACGCTTTACGGAGTGCGATGGAAACTATGCAAACAAGGGAATACAGTTGCTCATTTAAACGATGCTATAGTATCACAACACGCATATGTGCATATGAACATGCTCGCTTGAAGTATCATATCTTGAAAGGCATTATTTCTTCATTCAATTCGTCGGTGATCATTGGTTGGTGGAAGCGGTTCCTCCCCTCGGAGGAACGAGGCTCAAAACCTAACACCGATGGTCCCATGGACGGCAAATTTCGGGATGTCTTTGCACCTTCAAAGTGTAAAATGCTGCTGCAGGACTGGGTTGGCTCAAGACTAAGCCTTGTGTTGGCAGTGGAAACTTTAGCTGAATTTGATAAGTTTTGTTACCTGGACAGTTACATCTCACCAGGTGGACCGATATCAGATGAAATGTCATCGCATATATAGAAGGCGCGTTTGACTTTTGCCAACCTCCGTCATCTGTGGCGTCGGCGTGACATCCGATTGTCCGTTGAGGATCGAGTGTACAATGCGGCGATTAGGTCCGTTCTTCTATACAGCTCAGAAACATGACCGTTAAGGGTAGAAGATAAACGAAGACTGTCGGTGTTCGAGCACCGTGGCATGTCTCCGTGGCATTGCTCGAATATGGTGGGAATACTGTGTCACCAATGCTGAGGTTAGACGTAAGGTGTTGGGAACCAGAAGTCAGTCTCTCGACTAAGTACTGAATCTAAACAGGTTAAGGTGGTTGGGGCATGCGTTACGCATGCCCGCCGATAGACCTCCTCGGCTTACGCTGTTCTCTGAGGCAAGTGGTGATTAGAAAGTAAGTCGAGTTGGTCAGTCCATAACATGGCAAAAAGGTAATGAAAACCCTGACCAAAGGACTTGGCCAAGTAGGACGTGTTAGACTTCCGGGTTGGGGATCCCCGTGATCCACCTACCAAACGGTTGGAGACAATAAGTGATATGGGTAGGTGTTGCGGTCAGTGGCGTAGTTGCATTCGGACACTTTCCTTGTCCTCTTGATTTTCGATTGATACTTTGATTTTCTGAGTCTTTATCTCTATGCTCCTATTTTTTCGCCATCTACTCGACAATGTTCGACGGTAGCAACCGAAACCAGAGCATAGAAGTGCGAGGTTAATGGTTGAATTAACTGTAACTAAAATTGAAATCTTGGAACCACAGCCTACTTCGAAGTACACCATACAGTGAGGGAGTTTATCGGTGGGTTTAGTGGGCATTTATCGGTCATCTTTACTGGTTCCAGTTCATTGCGGCTGATCTCTGATTTTGAACACCATACGTCTAACAGCATTACTAGTACGGTGTCCTCATCAGATTGGAGCAGTACCACGAGCACATCGTTGTTCAAACTCAGAGAGCCTTTGCGCATCTTTTGCCCGTATCGTCTATCATTCTGGTCCATATAATGGGACGGATCTAACCGTCACTAAACCACTCATGGTTATTCCGATGTGATACGGGGTTCGAACTGACAAAATTCAGGCGCGCCTTCTGTATACGCGACGAGACTTCATCTAACATTCAACTGTCTGGTGAGATGTATCGGTTGAGGTAACAAAACTCATCTACTTCATCTAGGGCTTCCCTTGACAATACAAGGTTTGGTATAGGGCCAAACCCAGTCCTGCTTCATTTTTTACTTCGAAGGTGTAAAATGTTGTTCAGGAAATCTAGAAAAACTTGCAGCTTACCTGGATCTCCAATCAGAAGAACAACATCGTACGCGCTTCCTTAGCCGGACTGTTCGCTTCCTAGCATATATCGACGTAGCTTCTCTTAAACGAGGATAAGGATACTTCAAAATCCATTGCAACTACCAAGTTAAATAGAAGGGGGCGATAAAGAGCAACCCTGGCGCACACGATTTCTCGTGGCAAACTCAGGTAAAATACCTCCGAATGTATAAATTCGGCGTCGACAATCCACTGCAGTTCGCGGTCACTTATCAAATTCCTAGCCAGTTGACGCCTGACTGATTTTTGCTGATCATTGTATATGGCATCCCGGAGGACGGATCTGCGAACCTGTCAGACAACCGAATTCATTAAATGTTAGATACTGAAACCAGCTTCCCTGACATCTGATATCAGTTGATAAATTGTTGACAGTGCCATATGTAAGCATCGTTGATACTTGATAAACAATTGAGATAACATGGGATGCTACTTTGCTGTGCGTAAGGAAACTTCGGAAATGTCTACCGTTACAAAAATTGTAGGACGTGAAATCGTCAAGGAGGTTTCGGAAAACGCAGTAGGACCGGAGAAAAGGTGCTGAGTGCATAACGTACTTGCACACTGACGATCACCCAGATTTGACTGTGGACTGGAGTTCAAACCCTGTACGAAGTGAAGTACGAAAATGAATAAACCAGCAAGTTATACAGTTTTGCATTTATCGATTGAGTCAAAGCTACGGAGAATATTATCATAAAAACAATCACCGCAGGTAGTTAATTAGGACGAAGACGATAGTGGGCTAGCACCCAATGAGCAATTCTTGGCTAGAATGGCGTGTGTTGTGTTGCGCTGTGAAGTGAAGTGGGTAAATATTGCACCGACCGTCAAAAAATGGATGGAACGCCTTCAGGGAGACGAGCGAGAAGAGTCTGAGTGTGATTATTTCGATCTGGGAACCCGACTCACATAACTATGCACTGTGTGGCGGAAAGGAACCCGATTCAAACTCCGTCGATCTCGAAAACGTATGCTCGAAGATAGCGAGATGGATGGTACATGAGACATTCTCCTGAACAGGCGTGCATTAATTGTTGCGGGAGATGAGGATGAGAGCAGATCATGCTCATCTATGGTACTGGAAGTGTTTCGCCTTCCGAAAATCTTAGGCCGCTAAAAAATAAACAAATTGGAATAAATATAGGATACGACGAAATGGGATATCCCAAAACCAACGCAGAAAGAGGGAATACTGTATGGGGAAGGGGTCGGTAACTCTGTCACTTCATTCATCGAGAAAATCGAGAAGACGCAATACGCTTGATGGGCTTCCGTAGGGGGCATGATTCACAGGTTGTTTCGAATAGAAGTTCTTTGTGGTAAATCAAAAGCATCAGATAAACTTCGAAGAAACAACAAAAATGTCCAACTGAATTATGACCAACCGCAACCTTTTTTATTGCATGTTTGCGCGTGAATGCAATGGAACAGGCATATCTCATAGCCTCAAAAGTACATTGTTCCATTAGGGATAGCGGACAAACACACTGAGATTAGGAATGGATAAACAGCGATAGGTCGATGGTGGTAGCGAGTCGAGCGACAGCGGATTAATATCTACCACTAAAGTGACCGGTGGTGACGGAATTCGAATCTCTGACCTCCTAACCGGTAGAAAATCGCTTTGAAATACACACCCATCACCGGTCAACCTACCCGTTTCCTCTCTAAGAAAGCTTCATTGTACAAGCGTCGTACAATGAATACAACACAACTGAGATTATCATCATTGAAAGAACTAATGATATCATATAATCTTCTCATTCTAACTGTAGTTGTGTGATCACACTCATAAGTCAAAGGACAACTGCGGAACCAAAAAAACTACAACAACCAACTTAGAACCTAACGGAACAGTCAACCTCTAACGGCCTAAGTCAGGCTTCTCGAACAAAATTCAGTGCATGAAAAAGTGTACGATGCTATTTCTACATGCTTGCACATAAGTGCAGTGGAGAGAGTGCTTGCTCTTAGCTTCATGCGGGTAGTTCTGGTGAAAGGATGAACTGCTTCCATAGATGTCCTGGATGGCACCTGCCTGTGAGGGACGATCGGATGCGAGACGTGAGAACAGGGGACTCTAGTTCAGCTTCTAATTGCAAACGTCGTGGATTGACTCAAGTCCTAATCGTTGAACGACCGGGTTGACAGCACTGATCCATGTTTTCAGCCGTCCTCCAAGACGACGGCACCATCCTGGACATGGAACAAGCGAGGTGAACTCTTTAGAGATCTCCGTGCCGGGACGTCGTGGGAAATGTCCAGACCAATGCAGTCGTCGGTGTTGAAAGAACACTGACAGATTCTCAATATCGAAACAGCATTGTCTTACGGCGATCTTTGAAAGTATGTCGTGCCAAGCCACGTTCAGAATCCGTCGCAAACACTAATGGTCAAATAAGTTCAGCTTTCTGGAGTCCTCGACAAGCAGTGGCCACATTTCCCAGCCTTAGGTCAGTACTGGGCGAACATTAGCCCGGAAGACGCGGACTTTGTTCTGGATGCTTATTTCATTGCACCTCCAAGAGTGCGAAGCTGCAGAAAGGCAACGCTAGCGTTGTCAATCCGCAAACTGACTTCATTTTTGGCTTGACCGTTTAGGAAGATCGCGGAGTCCAGATATGAACGCTGAAGCACGTTCGAGCTGTTGGCCGTTGACGAAAAACGGTTGTGTGGAATATGAAGCGCAGGTTGGAAAGATCGTAGCCTTCGGCGTAATCTCTAGTCCCATGGATTTTGCGAAGGATTCTACGCGGTTAAGAACCGGCTGCAAGGCAGTCAGGCTATCCCAAAGGATGATGTTGTCTTCAAATTCCAAATCGACGAGAAAAGCACCAGTACTCTGCTGAATATCAGGATATTCGTTCAGTGCCTGACATTATTCAATCAATGGTGTAGTTGAACAACACTGGTGATGAGAGACAGCCATGCATAACAAGAATTGAGGGAAAAATCATTGCACTCTTTTCTGCAGATGCATATTCTCGCACGCGCATTTGAGTAGCAAGACCTGAGGAGACCAGAAAGGTGCTGGGGAATTCTATCTGCTTGCAGTATAATCGACGCATTATGGACCACGCCTCTGCACTCATATTATATATATATATATATATATATATATATATATATATATATATATATATATATATATATATAATGCCCCATTTTGAGACGCCGTTTATCACCTTTTGTAATCTGTCGTGGAACTCGTCTTTTACCACTTCTTTGGTCGTCAACGTTGGGGCATAGCCCGCGACAACCGACACGCACAAGGACGAGGCATGAGAAAGAGATAAGGCGCTCCGAGGGGCCATTGGTTCCCATGCGAGCGAAGTCTTGTTAGCCTTGTTGCCGACAGAAACCGCGGTGCCATGGAGACCGAGGTTGTCCGTGGATCTACTGCGGTAGGGCTGGTCACCATCGTCTGTTCCGGGAACGTTTAAATACTGGGTGCCAGAATCCGACAGCCGAACTTCGGAGACATATGATTTCGATCCGGTAGTCATGTAGCGTTTGTGTGGTTATGGCCTGGCTTCTGATGTCCACGAGTGTTCACACATTGCAGCAGGCGATTTGAAGGTGGTTTCGCGTGCTAAGTTCCCCAGCTAGCATATTTGTCACCCAGGCGGCGGGGACAACACGAGGCGCGTTGCCTCCCGAAGAAGCCGTAGCATAAACTGGAAGCACACAAAAATTATTCTCGAAAGGTTCTGGGAATTAGGTATGAAGTGGCGTCGCCAGTGTCAGTCGACTTTTTGTTCGAGGTAACAACCCTAACCCGTGCACAACTAAGTGTTGACTGTCGGGCAATACGAAGTCTGTTTGCAGCCGCTGACCGAACGGGCGATTCATACGCCTTTTGGGTGGCGGACTCCCAGTCGAGGATGCCCAAAGCGTCTTTGTGAATCTTGCTTAACTCAGGATAGTTGAGTAAGAGACAACGGCCTTAAGTGGTGGCGGGTCATATTCAAATACGTCACGTTGCTGCGGCCTTTTCTAGCTTTTATATAGGAAGTTCACCGCCAGGCGAAGAACCCGCTACGTCCTGTAACAACGCCAACGATCGTACACGACGGCTTATTCAGCTGTTACACGTCTATTTGCGCTTAATCACGAGTGACCACCCTCCTATGCGTGACCCGGAGACGCGCTTGGCTGCACTGATTTACGGTGCCTCTGTCCACCGAGGGACAGAGGAGTTCCAAAGGGTACACTCCATAACCTCAAGGGCCTATCGTACTAAGAGCGATAGCAGGCGACCAGACTCTGAGACTTGAAGTGGAGAATAACATGACGTCACAACAGGTCACGTGTGGTAACTAGCCTGACATACAGGTGTTGTCTATACTCCCTGCATATCGTGGTTTTCGAACTAATTTATCTCCCACTTACAAGCTTGCATCCTGGTAAAATATTTTTATTCCAACTTGATAAACTGTGATAACTTCTTCCTCAAGCACCGGGAATAAATGTTCGATCTTACTCAAATCGCAACTGCTAGCAAGAAAATCCGAAAATTGAGTCATGAACGTTTCCAGTGGCTTCACTGCCGTAAAACTAATAGCAAATGGATGTCCTCACGGCTACCAGATTTAAAGCCTCATGTGAGAAATGGCCTGTGCATTGTTCTGTAGCAAGACGGTTTCCATAGGAAACTTTCTGGTCTGGTAGACAAGGAACTTTCGTTTGTTGAGCCCAATGAATTCTACACGTTTAGAGTATGTTTGACAACGCTCAATCAACGAAGATGATCGTGGTTTTTTTGAACTCATATCAACCGTCGTGATAAATTTTATAATTTCAAAGTCACTAAAATCGGTTTCCTCGGAAATTTATTTTCACGACTGATGTACTTGTGACATGCGCACTGACGAGGTCACCACGACTGGTGATGGAGCAATTATGACCTAAACTCCAAGCTCAGCGATCAGAAGCTATTGAAAAAATAAGCCATATTCTGAACTCCAGGCTAATTTATCATGGTGACCAAAGTCACAATTTCAATCGGCAATGGATTGCAGCAGAGCTAACGTTACTGGTATCAATTTCTGTGGAATTTCGAACATCAACCTTATTTTCTGATAGACCACGAAGAAATTATGAGGAATTAATTACGGACAAAAACGTTCGTCCTACGAATTACGACCACATTGGTACGCATTTGATCGTCCGTGTAAATTGGGCAGTATCCAAGAGGATAAAATGACTGCATTAAAACGAATACAGTGGAGAATTCCGAAACCAACATTTCGTGCATAGAACCTAAGGAGAACAGACATCGAAACTATGATCAAGAATAGAGTGCACAAACGATGAAGTGCTTACATGGCTAACGTGGTCGGACGTCTCTTCGGCTGAAGTACGGCTACTGGTGGCATTTTCATTCCGACTCAGATTCGAGGATGAATCGTCGTCCAGGCCGACTGGCATAGCTGCAGCGGGGGGTGAGGGGGAACTAGGAAACGTGCCGTTCAGTTTTTGCAACGGCGATTCATATGACTGCATGGGCGAAATTTTACGCGAGCGTCTATCGACGACCACAGATCCGATGGACAAAACCGACAGATTATCAGGGGAAACGGAAGTGCGAGTCGCACTTCGCACGGGTCCAAAAGCTGCGGAACGACCAGATCGAGTAAAAGTGTCCGCTACACCGAAGGTTGGATCATGTGGTGAGAACCCAGAAGCGGTGCGTACCTGAGAATAAAGAGAAAGAAAACACTTGTTTATTTCGTGTGTTTCCCATATAATTGGCGATTTCGATACGGCACACATGTGGTGGTCTCACACTGACAGCTTCGTCATCATCATCATCATCGTACAGCGTTAAACAGTAGGGCAAGCCCCACTGACCACTGCCTTTCTCATCATGTTGCACGCTGCATTAGAAAGTAAGAATATACAAGATGGACACGGACTGGGCCTACGTGGGTGGGAAAAGGAAAGAATGCCCCAACAACCAACACACGGAGTACACAGTCTCACTGTACAAACGAACATCGATCAGTCATTCTGATTCGATAGAAAGTGACAACACGATCGCCACTGTTCGCGGTTCGATGCCATATCCTTCAGTGTCTCCAGCTAACTGGTAGACGGATCTTTTGGACCCCAACCACGAAGACGTGAAGCACCTACTTTTCCCGAATCTGCTGTACATCTTCTCATTCCTCGCTGCCACGTCATCTGTTGACTTCCACGTGCTCTCTTCCACTCCCTAGGAGGAACGGAGAATAGGACACGGTACGGCAGACGTGTGTTTGATATACGTAACACGTATCCCAACCAACGAAGTCCACTAATCTGGATACGCTGCGACAGAACGTTCTCCGAATTAGTACCCAATTCTCGATTTCTGACCTCAGCATTGCCTACTCGGCTAATCCACCCGATCTTAGCGATACTACGTAAACATCGGTGGTCGAAAACCTCAAAACGACAAATACCTTACGCACGCAGACTCCGAGTCTCGCAACCATACAACAAATCTGAACGCACTGCGGCACAGTATACACGACCTTTCAAATTCAGTGAAATATAAGGTCGGCGCCACAAGTGCTTCAGTCCGGCGTACGCCCCTCGGGCCTTGGATATACGCGTACTCACCTATACTACTGTGTCCCCATTCGTCATCACGCTGCTGCCGAAGTAGGTGAAATGGTCGACAACTGACAGCACCACCCCATCGAGTATCAAGCTCGGAATCGTTGACGTACAGTCTTATAACATCACCTTACACTCTGAAGGTGTAAAGTGCATGTCAAATGGAGCTACAGCTTTTGTGAGTCTATCTAGTGCCCGTTGAGCCTGTTCCGTGGATCCGAACAAGCAGACAACGTCGTCCGCGTAAGCTAGGTTACACAGCTTTTCACCACTTCCTAGTTCGAGGTCTCATCCTGAAGATTTTGCAACGCTTTCTCCATTATTTCGTCCATGACGAAGTTGAACAGGAATGGGGAAATGGGACATCCTTGTCGAACACCACTGGTCGTTTCGAACCGACCGGATAGTTCACCGTAAACCCTTACGCGGCCAGAAGTATGAGAATACAATGATCGCAGTAGGTTCACGAACTTTTGGGGCATACCTTTCCGGTGAAGAGCACTGAAAAGCGCTGTTCGATCAACTGAATCGAAGGCGCCTTTCAAATCTAAGAAAGCCATTATTGTCGGTCGGCGGTGCGTATGACGCGTTTCAAGTAGTCAGCGAAGAGTAAAAATCTGGTCGATGCATCCTCGACCTGGGCGGAATCCGGCCTGTTGTTCGCGGGCGTTCATCTCGCGAGCCGGTGTCAGTCGACGCAGCAAAATCGACGCCAATAACTTGGTGATTGTCGGAATTAAGCTAATCCCACGACGGTTACTACAGTCATTGAGTATTCCCTTCTTGAAGATGGGAACAATCAATGACTCGCTCCATGGTAACGGAATACGCTCTTCATTCCAATCGTTACGGAGCAAGATGGCAAGTGATTTTATCAAAACATTTCCACCTAGTTTGAAAAGAAATAGAGGAAGTTCGTCGAGACCGGCCGCCTCCCCTCGCTTCGGTAATCGAATACATGCCTCCACCCCCACTTCCGATGGGGGTTCAAGTGATACCGTCCAAGGAGTCGCAGTTGTTGACACCGGAGTAACTATATTAGCGCGCGGCCAGCTAAACTGTTCCTTGAAGTATTCGGCCCAACGGTCAAGCCTTTGCTGTTTACCATGGATGGGTTCTCCATTCCTATCGCAAATAGTTTCACTGACCTGGGTGCACCATCCACCGATGTCACGAATAAGTTTGAACAGTCTTTGACTGTTACCTAAAACAGCTGCTATTTCCATTTCTCCGACTACCTCGAACAACCAATTTTCGCGGTCATTCTTAAGGCTTTCCATAGCTTGCTTTTGTATGTCTCCGTATCTTAATCAACCTTACAGTTTGACAGCTGACCCTTTGCTCTATTATACTCAGCGACTCTTGCGAAACCGTGTCTTTGATGGACATCGGAGCTAGGACCACAGGCAAAACCTGCTGCCATGTTCACCCCTCTTTGATATGAGTCCAATGCTCATCAACATTACTGTTCGTCGTAGATCCTTGCTCATGTGCTAACTTCTGCTCATAAAGGGTGCGTACTTCTGGATCACACATACGTTGCTCGGCCAATCGGGTTTGCGGTTTGCGACCATGACTATGGAGCTGGAGAGATAACCGCTTTAAAACTAATGCATGGTCCGACTCTACGTACGTGGACCAGTAAGATCTACAGTTATGAATAAAACTGCGCCACCGGTAGCTTACGGCAACATGATCAATTAAACTCAAAGTACCTGTAGAGTTAGAGCGCCATGTCGCTGTGCTACGCAGCTGTGTCGGAAATTGGTGTTAGACAAGAACAATCGATTATCTGCACAAAACTGGAGAAGCCTATCCTCGTTATCTGTACACTCAGCAGGTAAAGCACAACACCCACCTGAACAGGCTTCTGACACACTGAGTTTGCCAACTTGTGCATTGAAATCACCAGCTAGTACTACAATGTCAGAACCTTTACTGCTGCAAACGAGGGTGGCAAGTGCATCATAGAACTCATCTTTCTGCAAGTCTGAGCTGCAGTCTGTTGGGGTGTACGCCGAGATCACAAACAAATTGCGCTTAACACAACTATCCTTTCGAACGCCGACTGACCCTTGGAGTCTCACAGCACATAAACGACTGTTAACAGGGATCCAGTCTAAAAGGGCTGCCTCAGCCTTGTCAGTCAAGACTATTCCTACACCACGTTGACCCGCAGCTCGAGCTACTTCGTCTCCTGAAGTGCACAGAAAATACCTCGATGAGATACCAGGAGCAGTTAGTTGAATTACACTGCTCGAATCCTGTATACGCGTTTCACTTAAGCAGCAGACATCAATCTTCAGAGAATCTATTGGGAGCGCTAGGCACGCCGGCTGACCTGCATGAATGTACGCATGTTGAAGGAGCCGAGATTCAGCACAGATGCTTGAGACGATGGAAGCTCAAATATACCCGTTAGGTGGATCACGGTTTTGATGAAAGAAAATCAGTTACATTTACAATATTATCAGAGAATGTGTTATTGAATAAGTCCACAACGCACAACGTATTACGGTAGTCAACCCAACTTAAAAATGAACTCTTCCAGGTGTTTCGATATTTTTGTCTCCACAGTACAAACTGGACTAGTACATAAAAGGTGAGCATATTACAAGAACATTGTTCCACACTATTTCATTTGATTAGATGTTCCACATTTGCATGTAGTTCATCACACAGGCTCTATACTTTATCCGCCATTTCGCTTGGTGCGCTCGTAAGCTGCTTCAAACTTATTGTCAGATACACTAACAACTTTCTCAGTGTATTGGAATCCCGTATGGTTAGCGCGCCCGGCATATGGTAGCTCAACACCACCACACTAGCCAAACGTTTCCCACTAAGTTATTGAACGACCAATCACATCCCCTTTATTTGGATCTCTAAATTTGTTTTGACGTATTCCACTCCGTGACGTTCCAAACGTTTGTGTGGCCATACTAATACTTCTAAATTATGTACGGTTCCCCATCTCTCCAGATGTCATACCAACACAAACGCTGTTGTCAACAAGCTGAAAAACCGGCTTAGCTGAACCCCTTTCATTCTTGTGTGTAACCTTCTTTTATTCTGCCTGTGTTCGTGTGCTACCTAGCACATAAGTATCCACCACCGAGTGCATAAAGCGAGCACTTGATTTGACTACGAGTCCCACGGGCTTCATCGTTTCCAGATAAGGATTAGCAACCCCAACCATCGCGCATGGTGGTGACCGGGGGCGGTCTAATGATTTATTTAGTTTGACTACTACGGCAGAGGTTGAGGTTCGATTCCCATCACCGCTGGTCCTTTGGTGGTAGACAATGATCCACCGTCGTACGGCTTGTTAACATACCTGATCAAGTGAAACCTTATGTGCTCTGATTGCCGGCTATAAAAAAGCAAAGCAGTGAGCCTCTGAGGTTATAAGTATGCCCCCCCCCCCCCCCCCCGGTGCACTCATGTACAAACATGTAAGATTTTAAAAAGGTGTAGAATTATTTTCTTTCCTCAGCGAAACGCACTGATGTTAGCTTACATGACCGAATGACAGATATTGCTATCTTGGGTTTGAAACTTGACACAAGAAGAAATCAGCGATATATATATATATATATATATATATATATATATATATATATATATATATATATATATATATATATATATATATATATATATATATATATATATATACAACCGAATGAGATGAAACCAGGAAAGTATAACTACAATTGATCGAATCATGGCGAATCTAATCTGAGTGAAAAACACCGCAGCATAGCAACAGTTTCGGTTGGTAGCAAGCTCGGAATGCTTGAACGGAAAGTACTCTGTGTCACATGGAATCGACGTGGACCATAATCAAAGTTACTCGTGGCGCTCGGTTGGGTATTCAAAAGTAAAATAAATCGATGAACACACAACAGACACGTATCATTATTTCTGAAAATATATTATCTTCAAGTTGGATGCTCTTTGACCAGAGTGAAGACGACTGACAGCTGTTATTTGGGTACCACCACTCCAAAGAGTCAACAACTCACCATCAAAAACAAAATAAGCGACTTAGCTGAGGGTTTTGGTTTGGAAGATATCATAAAAATTCCCACAAGTTGCAGTAGCAAGAGGGGCATTATTTAACAACATGACGGCAACGCAGGGTATCGATGCTGTAATGTACTATCATAATCGACAGGAATATATTTTTCAGTTGCCTACAGTTCATCACATGTCCCACAGTTCTCAGGAACTCTAGGGTAGATCCCAAACGGCTCTGACGGGAATTTCATACGAATGAATTGGTGGGTTTCAGAATCACACGAAAAAAAATATTAACCGATAACCTGAGACGTTAGATGGAAGCTATTTGGAAGCAAAATGTCAAAATTACTTCACTGGCAGCACGCCGTAACGAGAAGAAGTTTGAATCGGTGGATGGGACCAACGTTCCTCGTTTATCTTGCCTCGGTGTGCCGGCGGTACTTCGCGGGATAGTGATTCGTGATTTCGAACGGTTACGCGATCGCATTTCTGTATCGGTTTCATCCTCGCCTAAAGCACCATTTAAGTCCAGTGATACGGAATCCTCCTCATCCGCTTGGAATATCGGAGGTGGATCTGCATTGAGGCGGGCGAACTCAAAATTATTCGAACCATCCGCACGCGCTTCGGACCATTCGGCTGCGGTTGTAGGGACGTTGGGCGTGCGCACCCTATTGTTACTGCATGAGCTTAAACGTCCATGGGAACTTTCCCCGTCCATGATGGGGATATTTTGTGACACCATGCCACCGGTCGCGGCAATATCACCTGAAGTGACATGGACGGATGACTGAGAAAGGGCGGTCGTAGCTGGTAACGGTACAGGTGTTCCAGGAAGGTAATTAACCGCAGCGTCTGTGAAAGATTTTGGACGAGTACGTGCGATGGCCGGTTGTCCTGGAATGACACGGTAGATAATACGGTTGGGTACGTCACAAGGAAAGTTACGATGGCGTGCATCAAAACCAAAGGGTCATGCTTGTACTCTATGCTCAAACCCAAACCAATGCGACCAATTCACGGTGCGTATTCCGTAGAAGGCGTCTGTAATTGGAATTATTCTGGTGAAATGAAAGCCGTGTGAATACTGAGAGAATGTTTCCCCCGTTTCTGCCAAAAAATCCGGGCTCATTTGAATGTTCACGAGACAGGAGTTTGTTTGAATGTTACAAATAATTGTACCGAGACTAGAAAAATCAAATGCAAAACCGATCTGCCCAAGTACACCTGCGACCTAGAAATGTCACCGTATGATTGGGAATGGGTGCCTCGAGCTCTGAGATGGCTACTCGTCCTGAACGCCTCTCAAAATGCTTCCAAATGATCGTGTGTCCACTACAGTCTCTGCTGAGGAAGTCCTACTTACCACCTTCTAGTGATGAAGGTGTTCCCACTAGTGAGAGGACGAAAACGAATGCCCGGCGATCTCCACCGCGTTAACTGGCTCATAGTCAGTCTAGGGGAGATGGCTAAACCCTGATTCCAAACCAACTAACAGTGGCGTATGAGGTGTACAACACTACGCTCACCGGCATCTGTGGCAGGGGGGTGTACTGAGCACTCAGGATGTTTGGCCTCATCCTAACGGCGCATAAACTGAGCAATCTGTCATTGGCTTCCAGAGGGCTGTGAGACCCTGATATCGTCCTACTGTCTTGAAGGTTAGACGTTCTCGTCAAAGGCTCAACGTAAGGCCTCTTAATTCAATCCTCTACTTCGGTCTGAGCAACCGGGAAGTATTCAGCTCACACGCCTACTTGGAACGGAAGTGACAACGTGGAGGCCAACCCATGACATGAGATTTCCCCCTGTGAATCCACGTTTATTCTTCTGTCGCATGTTTTTGCATGGCACCATGCCTTTGTACTTTGTACCGGGTTGTCAGTGAATATATATATATATATATATATATATATATATATATATATATATATATATATATATATACCTGTGCAACTATGATTTGTATTCCCTCTGTGGGGTAAAGGTGAACTGCTGAGAACTCAGTTTTGTAGTACGGACTACGAAGTGTACAGAACCAGCAGGAGGGTGGCCTTTGGGAGCGGGAGACTCTCTACCCTGGGCGAATGTGACATTCTATGGAATGGAATCGAAAATCTAAGAGTGGCAAAATCGTTTTAACATTCTACCTAATGAGTGCAGTGAGAAGGGGCATACCCAAGACCTCAAAGCCCACTGTACCGCCAAAGGCAACTGATAACCATGGCACTGAGATTTGCTATGGACATCCACATAAGGTCCAGACAAATAAGGCGTGGTAACGATCAGAGCGATAGTGGATTGCTTTTCTGCCAAAGGTGTGGTTATTACAGTGCCGAGTGCGAGCGAATGACGTGAGAATCAAGATTATCAGTGGAACGAAAGAATGTCGTCATCAGCAACATATTTTTTTCAGTTAGTAGCCCCAGTAAGGCAATGCGAAGGGCTGATTCGTGCTGAAAAATTTTACAGTTCTGTTGGCACGTGTCCTCGGATACGTTTCCGACCAGACAGCCGCTTCCGATTCAGATCTGGGCACATGTATGAATCACCGTGTGGCCGTCCATGGAGTGATATTGGGAGAAAATGTACTGTAAAGTGAAAACTATCTCTCACGTGTCGAATACAATGGATCGGATTTATTGGTACCGAAATGTCACATCTGATGCCTTAATATAAGCAGACACTGAAACTTATGAACAGTTATTATATGCAGCTCAAATGGCATGCTTCACGATTTTTGCACACAGCATGCAGAACCAATGACGGCAGAAACAAAGACGAAATTGTTTAGTTTTAAAGTCTCGTTCTTGCGATGCCCAGAATGACTATGGTTCAAATATGCCTCAAAAGCTCCGTTTCGTACAGTGTTGGAAACTGATTAACTAGTAATACAACGCTTCAAATTATATGCTGGTATTTGAAGAGTATAAGAAGCATATCCTGTCATTACAAGGACCTACTTTACCATTTGAGGAAGCCAATAACCTTAATCTTAAGAAGTGATGAACCAAACTGGGCCCCAGAGAGTCTGACGCGGTAGTGAGCCGGGTAGAAGCGAAGTAAGAATAGAGGTGTGATCAAGCCAAATGAGGAACCAATACATGACGGGCATTATCAACGGGTTGATAGATTGTCCAGCACCGACTGTCGATTCCCTTCACAAAATAGCACGTGATTAAAAATCGAGCATTAATGAAGTCAATATGACCTTTTTAAGTGACCGCAGCTAATGAGCGTATTACGCTGCCCAGCGTCTTATGGAAACAAGAAACAAATCACTTACCTGGGTTGCGTTTTCCGTGCCGAGATTTCTTTTCATCCGGGATACTGGCTAAATCTACACCGTAGACAAGACGAGCCATTGTACTGGTCAAGATTTCCATCGCAGTCTATGATTTAAAAAGCCAAGTAGAAATGAGTTAAGAAATAAAACCGAAACAGGAGAATTTGGACGTTGTGAAGGGCCATCATGACAAATTCATCAGCTCTTGATGCATTATCATTTCTTGTCGTCAAAACATACTAGAGCACAACTATTTCGATATCAGCCAAAGCAACCCATCCTCTAGTATCACCAGCACATCATGAAGTCATGGAGTATACCTGTCCGCATTAGGTACGAGAATTTCGGCATAAGACGACGTCCCTGGGGCATACTGTTTTTTATTTGAGGCTGGATCTCTAAGCAATCTACAATTAACTGGAACTCGCAGCAGAATTTGCTGGCCTTAGTGTAATGTGGACCTAAATAATCAGCTGCTTGTGTCTACTGAGTGATGCAAGCCATTAAACCATTGCCGGTGGTCCGAAAACGACATGTGGTAACCAACGCTTGCAACGCTCTCAACCTGTGATGAAGAGTGATCGGAGAATATCGTAAGACATGAAATGGTTGCGCAAAAGAAAAAAAGGAAGAATATGGGTATGGTGGGGCGAGGTGCCAACCTACAGATTAGTTACCAAGGTCACTCATGTAAACCGATGGTACACATCACAAGCTGTGTTCCGATATCGGACTGAACTATAATAATGAACGCAGCAGTGTGTGTGCGCACGTGTGTGTGTGTGTGTGCGTGTGTGTGTGTGTGTGTGTGTGACCGCCTGAAGTCACAACTGATCATAGTGGTTAGGTAACGATGAAAAAACCAGAGCCTGTAAATCAGTCAATGAAGTCGACTAACAATTAGGCCGGAAAGTGCATACGGCCTCCCTTCGGCATATCTGACTACTTTGCGATGGGGCTGGGAGGAAGGAACAAGTGAAAATTTATCAAAAATAGAACATTTTTTCACCTGATCTGGTCTAAAATTGAACCCTTCCAAGTGTCTTGAGTGTGTTTCCAGCAACTTCTGTTCGTCTTTACCTGCAGATTCTGTTTCCATTAATTCCAAGTCCTCATCAAAATGAGCTCTGTCGAGTACCTAGGACTGAACAATTTACGATTGATAACTCACATTCAAAACGGTACTGGAAAATTGCGACATCTTCCTCTTTTCAAATACGGAAACTCGGACAGTGTCGGACATCACAGTCAGTTATTTCCAAGTTCGTGTACTAATGTGCTCTTCCTATCCAGCCTTATTGTTCCGCTGCAGTTTTCCCAGCCTTCTGAGACAAGAGCTTAAAACTCTGCGCTGTGGCTTGATACTCAAGTGTAAGTCGTTTTTTTGCCATTCCCATTGATACTCATTTGACTGAACTCGTCGATCAGCATATTAAGTCCTGCATGAACCTACCCCACAAGATTCTCCAGGGCCCAACTTATCCGTAACACAATGACTCGACCTTCTGTTGCCCTCATTTATCCACTCGCTCTGCATCCCGTCACCTTTCCTCGAGAATAAATCTGTACAAAACTCTCCCATACCCTAGCTTGTTTGGGTTTTGACCAACGGGAAGAAGATAAAAGCCGAATTCCTCACAAAACCTAATAACTAACTTCATTTCCCTTTAATTTCTGTTATCGAAACACTTCATTTGAAACCTATCTATGGGTATTTACCTAAACACTTTGATATTCGTGAAATCTTGCTTATTTTTGGGTTCTATTTTTGCGTCTAAGGGCTGAAATATCAGCATATTGCCTGCATAAGTCTACCACACAGGTACGAATTTCGAAATGGGTACTTCGCAACCAGCATACGTTGGTCGGCAAATTACCAATTATTCATTGGCAAGCGCTTCACCCTATCAATCTATGCAGGAACAGCAAATCGATATCCAATAAAAAGACTCAAACAGATCATCGTAAATAGTCTGTAAGAAGTTTCGGAATTCTGTTCTGAGAAATTCCCCATGCGAAGATACGATTACATGGCCTATTAATGTGTGGGCTTACTCGCCATTCAATGATCAAAGCGGGCCACTGAGTCAGTTGCGAGTAGACAGTCAAACATTGATCCCAAAGACTGTTAGCGATCGGAACCACGAGGGATGCACGTAAAAGTGCAATGTTCATCGTCTGAAATAGAAAGTGTGATACGGGAACAATAATATTTTCACAGAAAACAATTTCATCTCGCAGGAAAACGCCTTCATCAACGCGGTCCGCGCACCGAACGGAACATTAGCATTCAGTGATTCGTGTTGAATGAATGTTTATGGATCGATTATTAACTGTTAAGCACACTGCTAAGCTGCTCAAATCCACTGAAACCACCTCAACTATCCATTCTAATGCCGCACGTAGACAGGACGAAAAAGGTTGACCTACTAAAAACATGACTTAGCACGTGCTCTCAAACAGAATTATTTTCGACAAAGAATAGTTTTCTCAAAGGAAGTAAAAACACCATAGTTTGGTACCACTGGGCCCTTTCGTTGAAGATTGCTGCGATCACTTAGCATCACGTTGTAATTTAGATAATAGCAAAAACCGTTAAGGTCAAAGAAGGTTGAAAACTCCACAGGCTCTCCTAAAATGTACTGATTACCAATATTGTCGGATAAGAGATCAAAACTCTTGAAATCCCAGGAAAACGTGATCAACAGCATTTCGTGACTAAAGAAGAGTATGCGATCCAACTGAACGACTTTAAACCGATAAGGAAAATTTGGAGTTAAAAACATGGGCCTACTCCACCCAAAAAGTTTGAAAAAAGTCGGTAATCGAGTTTGAAATTTACCAATACCTGATGTACCAGAACGATGCATTTATTCTTATTGCATGCTTGCGTATGACTGTTGTAAAAGGGGTATATCCATAGACACAAATGCTCACTGCACTATTACGGATACCAGAAACCAGACCCTGAGACTTGGAGTGAAGAGGGATGCATTAGTAGGTCAGATGTGATAACGAACAGCTTAGCTGCTGCTTCCCAAGATTTTGGATTCAGCGAAAAGTTTGGGAAGAATTCAATACAAACTTATCTTAGCGTGATTTATGAGAGTAAAAATCTGGGTCAAAAAATAAACCATTACCAGCTGGTTTTTATGGAATCATACGGTATGAGCCAGATTAAAGATTTGCCTCATCTTCACTGGGCATTGTGAAATTCATTGGTCGAGGCAATAAAAAGTTATCACGAACGTACATTATTAGAATATCACAAGCTCAGTGAATACGTGTTCCCGGACAAGTACGGGCAGTGTATGAGAATGTGATGGAATTTCATTGACATAAGCCACGTTTGTTTGAAAAGTGCGCCGCAACATGGTGAATACCGCTGGCAGATAAGTAAGGCTAACGCTCTGTGTCGGGTTTCATGTGCCCGAAAATGTATTTTATTGCAGAACTAGTTGACTACTCGTCCTGAACGCCTCTCAAAATGCTTCCAAATGATCGTGTGTCCACTACAGTCTCTGCTGAGGAAGTCCTACTTACCACCTTCTAGTGATGAAGGTGTTCCCACTAGTGAGAGGACGAAAACGAATGCCCGGCGATCTCCACCGCGTTAACTGGCTCATAGTCAGTCTAGGGGAGATGGCTAAACCCTGATTCCAAACCAACTAACAGTGGCGTATGAGGTGTACAACACTACGCTCACCGGCATCTGTGGCAGGGGGGTGTACTGAGCACCCAGGATGTTTGGCCTCATCGGAAGAGGGAATAAACTGAGCATTTAGTCACCGGCTCCCAATGGTTTCCAGAAGAGGTGAATGAACCATACATTTGGCCACTGACTCATTTGGAACAACTTTGCTGCTTTGCAGGACGCGCTTGACTGCCCAAAGGCTAGAGATGCATCCTCGAACAAAAATGCCTACTCTGGACTGGGCGACCGAGTAGTACAATAGCCCTCATCGCAAACAACCATGATAGACTCCGCCAATATGATTGACTGCTCTAGCATGAGCACGAACAAATACTCTCCTACACCGTACTCAACTTGTCCTCCCATTTCCACTCCCTTCCAATTTTCTCTTCCGTTTTCACATCCCACGGGTTCTTCGGTCGACAGTGTCTGCTGTAGTCCCACTGATGGAAATCCCAGCTATGTCCTCTCTTATGATTCTTCGACTAGCTTCCGAGTCTCGCCGAACCCGCTAACACCAGTTGTTGCCCTGCTTCGTCCTCGATGCCCATTCAAACCAACCACGTTCAAATTGCAAACCCCGATGCGTATAGGATAACATGCGGGTTTAGTTGGTACACTTGAATACTTGTCATCGATGTCAATGGCATTCAACCGACCAGCATTCAAGACTTTAGTTCCATCATTCGATTGACGGCCCCACCTAATCCTTCCGTGAAGTTTCACGGACACTGACGCTGTGCTTTCTGGTCTCGCTGGCGCTGGCGCTGTTCTTAGTGAAAGAGCTGGAGCAGCGCTGCTAGACTGGATCCCAGTCGACAGTCGTTTATGCGCAGTGGGACTCAGAGGCTCGTGCAAAGTGAGCAGTTGCCGCTCCGATAGAAGCTCTCTGTTTGTCATTTCAGCGTATGCACCTACCGACTGCAGCCCAGACGAAATCAAAGATACCTTCTACCAAAAGCTCCACGACCTTTCATACAAAGCACGCCGTGCTGATATCGTAATTTTGGTGGAAGATCTGAATGGATCGGCTGTCATCGAATGAGGCATATCTAGTAGACCCTTTTGGGCGATTCCTTTCGCTCGGAAAACGGGGAACGGTTGTTGGCTCTGAGCTTAGACCATTGCTTGTCCCTTCCCAGTACGAACTTCAGACGTTCTAGTCGCCGGGTACGCCACGTGGTGTCTGCCCCCTTCGAGTCAACAGTGGACCCAAATCGACCAAATCGCTATAAGCCATAAGTGGCGGGGTTGCATACAAAACTGTTGGTCGTACTCGAGCACCCCGTTTGATTCCAACCACGCATTAGTTTGCACTAAACTGTCCATGCGCTTCGGTGGGCGCTCCAAACCGGGGCGCAACGATAGTTAGATTTCGATAAGCTCTCCGATTTATCTCGCTTAGCGTCTTTAAAACGCGCTAGCTGCAATGCTACCTGTAGCCCCGCCAGATACCATTAACCAGAATGCTTTGCATTCTGCTGACCAAGCAGGCTTCGGCCTGTCTCGTCGTGCAGCAGAACCCTGGGTTTCTGTTGAAGCTCTGTGCCTTTTCGACGCATGCTAGTCGACTCCGGATGGAAGCGAGTATAACGCAGCACGTCTCGAAACGAAACGTGCACTCAACGCGAGTCTTCGTAGAAACCGCGAAACCTGATGGTCGCAATGCGCATCAGAGCTGAAACGTGTTGCCACTATGGGAAATTCCCGCAAACTGTCCTACCTCATTTGAGTCACCGGCAGAAAGCTTAAAGGTGTGAGTGAGACGAACTGCGGGGCTGACGGTTCGCAAATTCACAATCAGAAGCGGGGCCTTGAACGCTGAGCGAAGCACTTTCAAACACGATTTAGCTGACCCTCGGTGTCAGCCTCTCCTATAGCTCTTTCAGCACACGTCCAATGGTGCGTTTCGACAAATCCACCTACCGTGCCGGAGATCTGGAAGAAATCCAGACCTTAGGACGTCACAAATCGCCGGGCTCCGAAGGTGTTTCCCTAACCTTGTTTAAAAATGATGAGTTGAAGCTCGTTAGAGAACTTCATGTTTGCTCTCAAAAGTTTGGAACTATGAGCACGTTCCGTCCATGTGGGGGTGATCGATCGTTGTTCTCAACTTTAGGAAAGGCTCGGGCACTTCTGTGCTAACCATCGAAGTGTAAGCCTCGTCCCAATAGCGTCGAAGCTGCCAGCGTGTATTACTTCGCAGGTTGTATCAGACGCATGAAGGGCAGACTCGCGAGGGGCAAGCTGGGTTTCGTGCCGGTCGTGGATGTATCGATCAAATCTTCACCATCCGACAAATGCTAAAGCACCGCCACACCTTCCAACGATCGACAGTTATCCTTTTTCGGGACATTCGCGCGGCCTTCGACTTCGATAGGACTGCGCTGTGGAACTGCTTGTTGAGAAATGGAGTACTTGGACCGCTTGGCGATCGAGGTATCCAAATAGGGAATGTACTTTGAGTCTTCCAAGTGCAAAATGTTTTTTCAAGATTAGCAGGAGCCTGTGCCTGCACTCGCCCTTTGTGGTGATCACCTAGAATTAGTTGACAAATCCAAGTACCTTGGGAGCTTGATAACAACTATATATATATATATATATATATATATATATATATATATATATATATATATATATATATATATATATATATATATATATATATATATATATATATATATATGCGACAAACTTGTCTGGAACAACTGTTTACATTTCAGGTTGTAGGAAAATCAACATAGGTACATTACCGAAGAAAAAGTGTCGTTGAGGTTCCGTCAATCAGCTGTCTGGACCGGACTGGACGGCTGAGTAATAAAACAGCCAGCAATATCCAAAATGCTGTAAGCAAACTTGGATAGTAACAGTTGCACGAATTTCCCTCTCTTTTCAAAACAATTTCAAACGTGGAATTTTTCCAGTTTCACTTCCTCGACCTCTTCTTCGTTATATTACCAAACCACGGGTCTCACTCTATAATAACCCGGAAGTGCGCTTCAAACCAATACGAAGAGTGAGACGGCAGAAAGTGGGTAAGAGAACCTAGCGATTGCGCTTGGCTTTTCCACTACCTAGACGAGACATGATTCAGATGATTCCATCCCAACGAGACAAATGTTATGTGCGAATTGTGACAGTAAAGTCAGTGCTTCTACACTGCTTAGGAAAGTGACCGTTACATGTAGAGGACGCAGGCAGACTATCAGTGTTTGAGCATTGTCCATGTCAACAACATTTAGGTTGAGTGCAGGATATTGGAAAACAGAGGTTAGTCCAATGAAGCAAGCGCCTAACCTAAACAGACTACAATTGTTGGGATACACCCATAGACAGACTCCCACCGTTTTCATTGTTATCCGAAACGGATAGTAATTGTAGGATGGGTCGAGATAATCAGTCCATGACATGGTCAAAAGACATGAAAAACTTAACCCGTGGAATTGGCCCAGTAAGAGTTATTATGCTTCAAGGTTGGGGTGCACAAGTGGTTTGATACATTAGCTGTCATGGCTGGTTGATGTGGTCAGTGATGCTCCAGAATTTGAAATCTTTCTTTGTCTACATGATTCTCATTCATAACTTTGTTTTCCGTTTACTTGCTATTTGTGCTGATTTATTTTACTCCCGCTGGATGATACTGTGAGGTGGCAACCAAATCCAGAGCAAATAAATGCGATGTTATTGGTTGGAAGAGCTGAAATGAACTGAAATATTCAGTGACAGTCCTGGTCATCGGTACTCGCATTAGCGCCTCAGGTAGAAGTCCTGGTCAGTTGTCCGTGCACCATAAAACAACTTCCATAGAAGTTGATCACGACGCCAACATAAGCTAGCCATTTTATACGTGCTAACACGAACACGTTCAAAATAACATTTGGGTTTGGCCCGTGCTCCCAACACTTACTAATGACGAGGCTCGCATTTAATATTTCCCATCCATTGTCCGATTAGCGGTCCCTTCTAAACTTTTTGAAACCATTTACTTGCGCCTTTCTAGGACCATGTGGTTGAAGTATCTGGTCAGGAGTGTTTATGCAGCACTGAGCGTTACGACGCAAGACACACTGTTAGACCAGATCCCAATCGACAGTGAGCTGTTCGCAGCAAGACTTGAACATTCAACGAAGGCGAGCAGTAGCCATCCCGACAAACACGCTTGTTATTTCCGTGTACGCACCCACCAACTGCAGTTCAGAACCAAGCAAAAACGGTTTCCACTAAACTATCTCTTCCGTAAAGCGGAATGGACTGATACTGATTTTAACGGCAGATAGGTGTGCCCTAGTAGGTCGACTTTTGGGTTGAATTCTTGTTGTTCAGATAACAGGGAAAGACTCTTAGTTTCGTTATTTACCACTAGTATCCATATCAGAAGATGCAATCGCTGAAATGCTCCTATCTAACGTCCGTTTCGGTTTAAGCATGGACATAGATCGATCGGGAATCAACGGGCTACAGATAGCGAGGTGACAACAGGACTGTCAATCAGACTAGTTACTCTGTCCTGATTTTCATCATACATTAGTAGGCACTATGTTGTCTATGTAATTCGATGGTCACCCAAGAGATACGGCAGTGCTGATAAAATTATGACACTTGTCGCGACCAGTATGGTTAAAGGACCTTTGAAGCCTGATAACTGAAAAGCTGGTTTTATCCCTACAAAATAACGTTAATCGACATTGGATGCTCGCTGAAAATGTTTTCTTTTTAGCATGGTGAACTGCAGCCTGAGATGCGGATTTTCCTTAGACTCATGTCAACTAGATGGGTGCTGGGCGATTTTGTCTGGCAACGACCGTAACGAAACCTGTGTCAACTTGAAACGTGATCTCAAAGTAAGTCTACGGTGAAATTGCGGTGGTCCAACTTCAAACTGGCATAGACGCAGGAGGATGTATCGTCACTAGCTTTGGTTGATGCTTATCGACTACCCCGCTGGAGCAGAAGGGATAAGGATTGCCGTCAGTTAGAAACATTAAGGGATATGACTCAGAAACGACGTCAGTGGTGCGACTGTTATGCGGCGCCCTGAGAGAACTACCCTGTATGATAACTATTCGACAACATCTAGGAAAACAGAAAGTTGAAAGAAGCGTGCGGAGAAACATCAAAAGAACGTGTTCACATTCTTTTCAACTTTTTGCAACAATATTTTGTCTTCACAACATACATATATACCTTCGCTATGAAAAGGCAACTTGACGTGATGTGATTGCTTGCCTGTTGTGCATCACTCAGTTCATCCTATCATTTCTAGTTCGGTAATTCATAACGTCCCCGTCGAGTACTGTTCTTTGTACGTGGTGTGTTGCAACACAGAAACTGCCCAATAGAGGAACACACCAAGTGATGATTTAGCGCTGATTGATATTCCCAAACAAACCATGGAAACTGAATGGTACCATGACCGCATGGAGATTCTTACTCACTGCTCAGTGGATGTGTATGCATATTGGAAACGGAAAGAACAGAGAACGTGAAAAACAGACTACTGTATGGAATTCAGATAGAATCATATGAAAATAATTTGGACAAAGAAACGAAAATGAATCCAAGGTAAGACGTACCTGAAACATAAATCGAATCAGCTTTTCGTTGGAAAGCCAACAATCATCAACACGATCGGATGGAAGTCTGCCAACCATGGTTAAATTGAGTACTTCCAACAAGGTGGACAGTAATGTTGTCCTGAAATGAGATAGTGTAATAGGGTGGATTCTGCTTAAACACCTGAAAAATGGCAACCCACATGTCGATATGCAATTGTTGGAACACTATTTCGAAAAATCCTTTTGAGTTACTTATTTTTCATAACGAAGTGGTCTAGAAAGAAAAGTTGACAGGTAGTCTTGTTGGTTCCGAAATGGAACATAATAACTGATATCTGTACATCCGTCAAAAATTCCATCTGAACAATCACTACGTAACATCGGAAATGATATGATTACTGAAACGTTAATCTACTCTGAGCTGAGCTCGACTTTTTATGCGTTGAACAATCGGGACGGAAACAGTTCTCAAATAACCACTACATAGTTAAAAAAAAAGTTTATGAATGAGCGCACAGCAACCAAGTCGGCGAGGTTCAATCGCCTGTGAAAACCAATATATATGGTTGTAAAGCAAGCAGATGGCCTTTGACCGAAGCTTTAATACAGCGAAGTAACAACCTAGCTGTCATTACGTGAACACTACAACAGTCACACAAACCCGAAAACTTCATCATAAACTTGTGGGAGGAACGGTGGGGCTTTACTAGACACTCCAACAACTGCAGATTAAGTTAGTCGTAAGTAGGTATTTTTGAAAACCAATTGCCAAACAACGATCACCTGAGCTCCTGTTAATTTCACTATTTTATTTACTCTTCCGCTAAGGTTTCGATACTCTGTTACAATTGACATATCTGAACAAGGCCAGTGAGAGAACCAATGGTAACGAACTTTGAGGCCTGCGCGCACAGTTACGAGACAAAAGTAATTTGGACAGCTACCCAGTACGATGATGGCCCAAAAACATATGAAACTATTACTATGTAAGAATTATTTATACGGTTATTCCACCACGTTCTGAATGGGTTTGCTCTTGCTGTGTGACCGCGACTGCATTCAGTCCTGGTCGAAATAATTTGAGAATAACTCGGGTTTCTGACTGACAAATCCCCTTTCAGAAAAGATTATTTGCCAATTCTCAATACCACAAACTTCGGGATCACTCGCCGTACCACAAGTCACAGCAACCAGTGAGCGCATATTTCGGAATGTAAAACAACACTAGCCGCAAATATCAACACATTCGTTGTTGTTTTCGAGTGGAATAAAAAGTACCGACCCACTACAAACAGGGAATCTACATAAAAATTTTCACGCGCAGCTGTTTAAATCAGTCATATGACGAGCAACGTATTTCGCACATGGTTCCAACCAAGTTGACAAAATATCGGTGTTCACTTTGTTCCTGAATTACGCACAAGGTGCGCAGAGGTCAGTCACCACCTAATAACAGATTGACGATTCACTGTACCGTACTCAGCCATAGATCGTCACACCCATCTACATCGGTGTAAGCGTCGATTTTTGCTTAAGTACTTCCTGAGCTCCGGCTCATCGAGTTTTCTTTCTGCGTCTCTGAAGATCATGCACGTGCAACCTCCACCGAAGAACATCACAAACAGTATGCTACATTTACGTGTTTTTCATAACGGGTATCATACGGGAGGTGTAAGTAGATACTGAACGAAAAAATTTCTGCACTACCTAAGTGATTCAGTCTGTTTTTTGTGAGGGTTTGAAGAGTAAATACCAATACTCGCGTAAATCGTTCCGAACCAAGACCAACATGTTCTAATGAACTAATTACCGGCTACTTACCAGGACTCTGTACTGAGATCGATATTTATTGCTAATGAGCGAAAGAACAGTAGTATGCTTTTGCATAATTCGATCTGTTTTCGAACATAGTCTACAGTGCATGGAACCTTCCTTCCTTGGGGATCGTCAATGGTAGTCGTCACGGCAGGCGAACATGTGAGCAGGAATATTTTCGACATATTATTAAACATGACCTGTGATCAGGGAAAACGAAAAAACAGATGACAATGTATAAAGCAATAGACAAGACAGAGAACGAAATTCATATTGATCGCCCCTTTCTGTGTGGACAATCTGTCCTTATATACAAAAGAAAATTGTACGGCAAGTCACGTTGATAGAAACGATAGGATTCACTAAGCCACTTCAATATCGAGCACGATGACCCCGGTCACGGGATATATCGAGCGTTCACAGTGAGACCAGGGTGGTTAGGTAGTTGTTTATTTCAGATTATTAGGCCGCCCAGGGATTCGGGCTCATTACAGACATAAAATGACTGACACTGGCCAGCATGTAGACAGCGTGGAGACACAACCTATGTTCCTCCAAATTCCTAGAACACTAACAGAATGCTGTTGGATTCCTGAGTAAAGAAAATTAGTACCACACTTTTGCCATTCATAGATCAAGGTGATGTTCGTGAGGCCTTCAGTCAACTACGCTGGATTGTAGTAGTACAGCAAGGCATGAATTTACGTGATCTTTATCTCAGTGATCGCATTGCTGAGATGATGGAGATGAGGCGTCGTAAAAAGAAACGATTATAAACCAGTAGTTGTGAAATTTACCAAAGCAATGCCTTAGTCGTTAGGAATCAGGTCAAAAAGATGCAACAGCAGCTTCAATGACGAAGAGAAAAGACGAACAATCTACGTCAAACATCCACTTTACTGATACGGCGTTTTCATTGTAACAGAGCACCGTTGTACTATTCACATCACAACCGTTGTCCGCGTCCTCGTACAACAAAAGACAGTAAAATGCACTGCAATAAACGGTACTCCAACCAGCAACGAGAAAACGAAGAATTTTGACGAAAAGAAGCAGATTTGGATTCATATGTAACGGCAAAGAACAAACGGTGCAAACTCTCATATAGAGTACTGAGACACGAGGTTGTTAACTGGCTTTGGCGTTTATCACAAGATAGGTAAGAAGTTCGAGTCCAGTCACTTTTGGTCACTTCAGATCTAGACAACCATGAGCGACCGCCTCATCCACGAATAATTCGGTATGATTTCCATATAGTGCTCAAGGGTTGCGGTTAACTGTCGCGGATGATCTCACATCAGTTCATTCAAATAATTACTCCGCACATCTGTGCTCTGGTTTCGGTTGCTACCTTCCAGCATCCAGGGGCAAAAAGAATAGAAGCATAAAGTGAAAAAAAGATCAAGAAAACCAAAGTAATAAGCGGAAATCACGAAGACAAAGAAACAGTCCGAATGCAACTACGCCACTGGCTGCGATACCTAGACATACCTCTTAATGTCTCCAACCTTTTGGTAAGAGGATCAGGTGGAACCCCGACCCGAAAGTCTCACACGTCCTACTTGGTCAAGTTCACTGGTCAAGATTTTCGTACCTTTTCGTAATGTTATGGACTGACCAACTCGACCTATGTTCCATCCATTTTCTGCCTCGGAGAATAGCGTACGCCGAGGAAGTCTGTTTAGATTCAGTACTTAGCCGAGAGACTGACTTCTGGTTCCCAACACCTTACGTCTAACCTCAGCATTGGTGACACAGTATTCCCACCATATTCGAGCAATGCCACGGAGACATGCCACGGTGCTCGAACACCGACAATCTTCGTTTATCTTCTACCCTTAACGGTCATGTTTCTGAGCTGTATAGAAGAACGGACCTAACCGCCGCATTGTACACTCGATCCTCAACGGACAATCGGATGTCACGCCGACGCCACAGATGACGGAGGTTGGCAAAAGTCAAACGCGCCTTCTATATATGCGATGACATTTCATCTGATATCGGTCCACCTGGTGAGATGTAACTGTCCAGGTAACAAAACTCATCAAATTCAGCTAAAGTTTCCACTGCCAACACAAGGCTTAGTCTTGAGCCAACCCAGTCCTGCAGCAGCATTTTACACTTTGAAGGTGCAAAACGCATTCTAAACATTGCTACACTGTTGTTTGGGCTATCTAAGAGTGCTTGTAACTTACCTGGACACTCACTCAGAAGAACAATATCGTTCGCCTATTCCAAGTCAGACAGTTTACTGCCTGAGCAAAGATCGACGCCACTAGTCTCACACGAGGATGGGGCTATCTCAAGAATCAATTTAATCGCAAAATTGAAAAGGAATGGCGAGACGGGGCAACTCTAACGAACACCACTTTCCGTGGTGAAATCGGGTGAAAGATGGCCGTAAGCATGAACTCGGATTTGGCTATTCGCACACAAGCATTGTAAAAGAGGAATTTTTATTTTTATTTTTTATTATTACATGCTTTAGCATGAGTGCAGTGGAAGGGGTATATGCCCCATAGCCACGAGGGCCCGCTGCACCATTGGGGATAACCGGTATCCGAACCCTGAAACTTGGAGTGGCCAAGAACCACATAAGGTCCCAATAGGTCAGGTGTGGTAACGATCCGGACGACAGTAGATTACTCTGCCACCAAAGTAACCGGTGGTAGCGGGGATTCGAATCTCGGACCCCCGAAGTGGTAAGCAAACGCTTTTAACCGCTCGACCACCACCGGTCAAAATATATTTCTCTGGCACACCCTTCAATGAGAGACAGTGCCAAAAAACTATGTGGTGGACTGAATCGAACGCCGCTTTCAGACCAAGAAAGACAGAGATTGTAGGACTACGGAACATGTGTCTGTGCTCTAAGGTTTGTCGAAGAGTAAAGATGTGGTCGATACAACCTCGACCGGGTCTGAAACCGGATTGATTCTCACGTGCACACATTTCGCGGATATTGGATAGTCGGTGGAGAATAAGCCCGGTGAGCAGTTTGGACGTGATATTTACCAAGCTAACTCCTCTGTGGCTTTTACAAGAGGATCTGCCACCTTTCTTGTGAATCGGCACAATCACCGATTCACACCATTCCGTGGGAATCTGTTCACTAACCCAGAGTTTTTTTAACTCCGAAGTCAAAGCTCAGCCTTTATCCTGAAAAAATATGAAGACTACCCATCCGGTCCAGCGGCGTTATACCTTTTCAATTAACTTATCTCCTGCATAAACTCCATTCCTGATGGAACAGTGATACCCACCTGCGTCGTTTCTCTGACAGGTATATTTGGAAGGTCCGCCGTTGAAGTGGGCCAATTGAGTTGTTCCTTGAAGTGCTCCGTCCAACGAGCCGGATGACGTCCCTGAGAGTAAATTAATGAGCCCTCAGATTCCTTGATTAACCCACTTACACCGGGCTTCCGTAGACCGATACTTCTAATCAAACGGTGAAGGTTGTGAGTATTCCCAACAGACGTAGCCTTTTCAATTTCCCCACATTTCGCAATCCACCACTGCCCACGGTCATTTCTTAGGCTGCTAGTGAGTTGGCACTTCAGGAATTTGCGAACCACATTGAATGTAGTATCCGGAAGAACTGACCTGTAAGCATCCAACAGAACAACTGATGTCGAAGATATCCATCGTTTGTGAGACCAATTCAAACCATAGTCCCGTGTGGCATTAGACGCGGCTTACAAGGCTCTCTCGATCTGTTGCCAGCGTTTATCTGGGTCTTGGACGTTCGACTGCATCGAGTCTCGTAAATAGCTCGGTCTGGAAAGTATATTGTTGGTTATCGTTTAGAGCAACCGTTGTCTCGGGCGGAGCAGTGGGATTTTGAGGCCTCAGGTATGCCGCGCACATCGCACTTATCAGCGAGCAGTTAGTAAATCAAAGTTCAACCATACATCATCAAACTGTTAGGTTCGTCAGATGACACGATAACTACTGTTTACGGTTTTTCGTTACACCGCTCAGAATCCGAAGCCGAATAATGACCGGATATTCAGACACTGAATGGAACGACAAGAAAATCCCACTAGTTCTGCAACTATTATCCTATCCGGCTGCTTTTCTGTTGATCTACGTGTGACTTTTAGCACTGCTACGCGGATGCCGCGAAACAACGATTGCATTTCACGTGTGCATAACTCCATTTTGTTTATTCAACTCTTTATTTTGTGCTCCAAAGGATCTGGTTCGGTTATTTACCGAAAGCTGGTCACTTACGTACGAGAAGTTTGCAGATCTTTCACTTTACATGCGGAGGGAAAATAGTGACGATGTTCACGAAATCCGGAGCATAAAAACAAGTATGGTCCCTAATATATATATATATATATATATATATATATATATATATATATATATATATATATATATATATATATATATATATATATATATATATATATATTACACCCGGCTGATTTCAAACTGTGCCAAGAAAATATGGTACGATCAGGGAAGAAGAGGTATACAGTGTGAGCTTTCATGATTTTTTGTGGTCTCAGTAGGGTAATATCGGGTAAAACGGAGTGTCGTCTATCTTTAAAATGAAGGGCGATGATCGGGTTTATAAAACGTATTTCAGGCACAAAATTTTGTAATTTAAACTACCACCGGTCAAATGGACATCAGCGGCAACTGAATATGTGTGATGGTTGAGGTAAATTCGTATACGAATGTTCTGCTCTCAAAACCTGTTTCACTTTAATTAGCCTAGGAGTGTACGCTGTCGCGGTTCGTAGTGCTTTACTCTACGGTTGCAAGACCTGGCCACTTCGTGTTGAGGACGCTCGACATCTTTCCGTGTTCGACAACCGATCTCTCCGAAGCACTGCTCGCGTTCGTTAAGAACATCGAGTGAGTAATGACGAGGTGCGTCGTCGTGTGTTAGGTACGGATAGCTGCCCCTTCAACGAAACGATCACTCCATACAGCCTCCGGTAGTTCAGTCATGTTTAACGAATGCCCGTCCATCATCTACCTTTCCATACTCTGATCGTACGTTATGAGCAAGGCTGGAAGAAGCAACGCGGCGGTCAGACCATGACTTGGCGTAGAGGTATGAAAAATCTAGCATCAGCATTGCCTTTCGTTGGTGCTTCCTGTCTCACTGGTTGAAGCCCAAGGGGCGAGGATTGTCGTTCGTTAGAGATGTTGAGACACATGGCTAAGAATAGAAGTCAGTGGCGCGAATGCTGTGCGGCCTGTCTGTCGAACTCTTGCATTCCGTATTCATGAATAGTCATTCGAACAAACAAAATGACAAAAACAAAAAAAATCAGTAGTTTATTCTCATTAGCTTTTTGTACTACTGTATTCTACTCCCGTTCCCCTATTTTGTAATAGTCGTTGTTGCGTTGGCACCTTGCTTGATCTCAAGCCGATTATAGACATATATATATATATATATATATATATATATATATATATATATATATATATATATATATATATATATATATATATAGGAGTATTTCGGCAAAACAACATACGAGATTTTGCCTGATTTATAATCTGCTTGAGGGAGGTTTAACTCTATACCATGAAAGTGCACCCTATTAAGCATGGCAACTGATGAACAGAAGACGCGGAAAGCCAACCTGTATGGTAATTTGCAAACATCCCCGAAGCTCCTCGGCGTGATTAACACCATTCTGGTAGGATTCCATATTGATTACGTTGTTCGTGGGGGAACTGCTATCTGAGTCGGAGTTGAACACCGGTGAATGATCACTACCAGTCAAACCGCGTCTTCCGAGGGTAGAAATCTTATTGTTCGTGACCGATTCTCTCGGATACTCTGCCTCGTCATCCCCTTCATGTCCTTTATCCTCGAGGGGAGAGCAGAGCTGAGCGACGATATTGCTTCGACCAGGCTGCAGGCATAGTGAAGGAGATAGGATTGCCATGTAAAAGATGTCTCCAAACACTCAATAGTATGGCTGACCAGAAGCGAATGATATGCATTGAACTAATGGTTTTATTTAATCAAACTAAACGTGTACAATGGTTACCCAGTTCGAATCCCAGTAATGGCTCGATGAATGTACACTGATGATGGTTCCTAACAGTGAGGAAACAGCTGTACAGTGCTTCCACGATTTTCAGTGATGAGTTGAGCGTTGAAATTGCATGATGAATCATATGACGTAAGATACCCAGTTGCTCATCAACGCGGTATTATCACAAACCGCAGACCAATCGGACGAATCTTCAAATCTAGATTGCCGCATCGCGGAATACCAACCAGGTTTGAGTAAACCAGGATCGGAGGAGGTTCGGTGTTTACCGGCTTGACATGTTTCCTGCACCGACACCACATCCGTCTATTTGACAGTGCAATATGGTTACAGGTATTATGCAAGTTCATACGAGTGAACCATAAGCTATATCTTTGTTGCCAGCTATCGTTCCTCTCATTGATGTTGGAGCGAAGTTCGGTGCTCTTTCTGATGTAAATAACTAATACAAATATGTATACACATTGTTCAGTGCGTCACAAACGGAACGTCTATTGTCCCCGTCGGGTCTGGGATGGGTTGGTTCAATCCTGCTGAAGTACGAGTTAGTTTGCAAGAAGTCTAGAACGCCTTAGCGATTCGGCTTCGTACAGAGTACGTTAGTAGTTACAAACATCCACTTTTAAATGAGTGATTCCACCTCATAAATCCGTGTGTCCTTTCCTTTTCCATGGGCGAAAATCTTGCTATGCGCGTCGTTATTGGGTGTCAATTACACCACGGGCATGACGTGTCTAATCCGAAAATCTATTTTATCAGAGCTATCTGGTTTCCACTCATTTGCCTGTTATGTGGCCGAAGCTTTTTTCTTGTCAAGTGAGTATTAGATCATGTTTGGTATTCTCGTGTTTCCAGTCAATCAGCATGGAAGAACTCAACATCCGCCTCACTGAGTCATTTTTGGCCCCGACTGAATCACGGATTTCAGCTTCGACTGAGCACGGGTTTTGCCGCTTATCTTCTCGAATAATTATCACGGTGCCTTACTGGATGCTGCTGGCTTTGCTTGCATTTCCCCCTAATTTTATTGACCCCGGTGTATATTTCCCTTGCCTTCTGTTGGACCACATCTTAGTATTTCACATTTACCCACCATGTGTTGCTGCATATTACTCGTTCCAAGTATCTGGTAGCGTGGATATTCTACGAACTCACTTTTGTACCGAGCCATAAAGGGGAAGTATTTAAACCCACATTGCAGTGGCGTGACAAAACACTCCATGCCTACTGCGGCGGTCTAGTCGAACAAGCCTGTTAGAAACAAATCATTGCCAGCAAATCAAAAAAAAAAAATTTCCGCAGTGAGTTTGTTGATTCTCTGTCTAAAGTTGGAGGCAAGAATTGTCAGAATACCGTCATTCATCAAAACACCGTCGACTAACTTCCAGCCGTGAATCTTTCCCGATAAATGCTGAATCGTTAGTCCAAACACGGCCAACCCCCTCCAGTACAACAGTCCCTCTCCCAAACTGCAATATCCGCCCGGCAAGAAACACTTTTTGTGCGAGAAAACCCTCTACCTTAATCTCCCACCCTGGAAGCAACGCCTCTCAGCAAGAAACAATCTCATAGGGGGTTGATGTACACATTTCACGGCCGGTTTGTTCTGTCTGTAGCTTCTATGACTTAGTCAAATATACATGAACTTTGTTTTTCGATACAGGATCTCATGGTGTGACGTTTTACGGCATTACCTACCATACGAGAAGAACGTAGAGTACTGATAAATGTGTATTGGTTTGTGTTTTCGTAAACCACATGTTGTACAGGGACTTAGTCACAACAAACGTTAAGGAATACCATCAGTGTTTCCGTGATATTACATCACTCTAGCATTCAAAATAGAACACCGAGCAAGGCACTCAAACCGGTACCAAACAAGAATAGTCAAAATCCTAGTCCAACACATTGGTTCTGCATACAGGAATAAAATCAAGTACGTGGTAAATATTCATGTAACTGATGCAGCAGCAAAAGAAAAAAATCATTTAAATCCATTACCAGGTTTGAATTGTAATTTCTTGTTCGAAACTATCGGTGTTATGTTGTTACTAACCCTATTTTGAGGACTGTGCGCAACATATTGCAATACAAAGGTGAATGAATGGAAAGCAGAATCAGCAGTCAAATAATGACCGTATAGTTTAACGATAAACCTAGTACACTTTTCGTGTGATAACCATTAGATGTCGTGAATGAAATCTACGGCTAGGAATTCTGTCAGTTATGTTGCACGAACTGAACAAAACGCGAAAATCTAGGGAGGAAAAAACCCACCTGAAGAATCCATTCACCAGAGGAATCAATCTCTTGAAGGAATATGGGTCGAGTCGCTTTATCCTGCTGATGCAACATGGGGAACAGTAAAGAATGGTCAATAATTATTTGGACCTGGTAGACACACGCACAACAGTTAACGTTGAGGAAGAACTGTGGTTCTCAATGGACTATTCTATTCCGGAAAAGCGAACCCTTAACGTTTCAAACCAGAACCCATAAAAAGCATACGTTACACAACCACTCCGTAATGCAACGACCACTTGAAAACTACTCACTCACTCTCTAGCATTGGTGGGATGATTGGCAAAGCATCGAAAATGAGGTTGGCAACTTTCTTGTCCTTCCGACTCATTATCCGGGTGTAGCGGAACAATTACGAGTTATCAAGGCTAAAGTTCATCACGTACAGTTTGTTACATGAAGATTGGAACTAAGGCGTATAGACATATACTTTTCCCACCGTGCAGTTCAAATGAAGTTGAGAACCGACCCGGATATCCTAGTAGCAACGTATCTGACTCAGAATCATGCACCCCGGATTCGGGCCCCAGTGGGGCTCGGTGGATATGCACTACCGGTGATTCCTAGTAAGGATGAAGCGGTAGTATAACGCTTCCATGACTTTAATGGTGGTTGAGCATTGGTACTGCATTTAAAATCGTCTTGTGAGCAATCTAAATTCCATACTACTGATATTGCTACGAAAAACTTTGGACCCAAAACAGCATAGCAAAGAGAAAAGGACATTACGAATGAGAATGTTCAAGCCTATTATAAAAAAGAAACTTACCTTCAACCACGAGTGATACACATCAACCACAGCAAACAATGCATGGTAGCAAGTCATCGGCAGCAGGAACGCGTGATGCAGAATGTCATGCAGCAAGTTGATGTTTTGTCGACAACCATACAAGACCGCACAAACCATAGCTACCTAGAAATCATAAAATTCGCGTGATTATGAAGTACGGAATGGTATACTGTGGAATAATGTAGTAGAATAAAAATACTGTGGTCATGTTTGGAGCGGAACCTATTTTCCGTTCTCCTTCTTCGAACGTGTTCAACGCAAAAGCAATCTGAATCACGGGTGACTTAGTGCTAACCTCTATTTTTCAGTCATTAGCACAAAGCCGGTAGTTACCTCACTCTACTCTACCGTTGTTACCATAAATTTGTCCTAATTTCCCTTGTTTTCAACCTTTTGTCCCGTGCGCATACACCAAGCCATCCCTACAGTATCCGAACCAAACTGCTATCATTTGGGCTTAGCTCTTCATAGCTATCGAGAACTGTGGAATTATTGAGAACCCCACCTCTCGATAAACCTCCAACTTTCTATGGTTTTCACATTTCGTAGAACTTGAGAGCATCCAAAACGTAATTGGAAGCAATATCCGGATATGATGTTCCAGTCATTAACAATAAAAGCCGCTGTGTTTCATAACCAGCTACTTGTTTTGCCGTAGGTCTTGGAGTGGGTTTAATAGGGTTTTGCACCCTCTCCGGTAATTTTCCCGGGATACATTGATTTATCTGTTTTATACATCAACTGCGTGTGCAGTTCCGGTACAGGAGTGTTGACACATCAGTATACCAAATCTGGTTCAATAGTAATCACATAAAAACAGGATGGGTTTATTAGCATTTCGTATACTGTACGTTTCGGCCATCGAAGGGCTTTGTCTCAAGCCCGGTTAGGGTGCATGGCTGACTCACATCATTTATTGTTTCCAGTGGAGAATGACAAAGGTGCCTGAATCCCAAGATCTTTTAAACTAAGGGACGCATTGTTCGCCAAGCCAAACGGTGGAACTGAACTCCTCTGAAAGAAGAGTTTTTGATTCCGAATACACCGCTAATGTCAATTTTTTTAGGAATAACGCACAAGTAATGCAATATGTTTTGGACCGCTCCGTGACTGAGGTGTTCGGACATGATATGCTCTTTGTGCCTTCTAAGTGCAAAGTAATTTTACAAGACTGCCAGCACCCTGCTCATGCAGCTACTTTTTATGATCAGATGGAATCAGTCAACAGCCTTCACTACCTCGGGGACTACATTGCGACTGGAGGTAGTGTAGGAGAGGATATCGCATCACGAATAACGCAGGCCAGAATGACATTCGTAAACATGTGGCTCCTGTGGCTCCGCCGCAACATTCATCTCCTTTTGAAAGGACAAACGTAATGCTACAGTGCGTAGCATTATAACCTACGGCTGCGGAACCTGACCGCTTTGTGCTGAGAACGCTCGGAGACATGTCCAAGTCTACCCTTAGTGTCTCTGAATCATTGCGTTTAGTTGGAAAAATGCGTCAGTGGCGATGAAGTCCGTCACCGTACTTCGGATGTGGATTGTGGCCTTCTGACCAAAGTACTCACCTTACAACGGTTCTGGTGGCTTGGCTACATACTGCGCATGCACGTCCATTGTCTGCCTTTTTGTGCGTTATTTGCGCCCTCAGGATATATATATATATATATATATATATATATATATATATATATATATATATATATATATATATATTAGCCTGAGAAATGGCCCAGCTTTAGCATCCAATTTGTAGTCGCTTACCTACCGCCGGGCAATCGTTCCATTGTCCCCATTCTACCACCCCATAACGACGAGACTGCACCCTGGCATGGTGTGATGGCTTGTGTGCCTCTATGACCCAAAGAGCCATGCAGGGTTGCTTCCGCAAGCCAGAGGTGCAATTATCCCTAACAGGTCAACAGGTAGAGGCCAGACCAGGTGCATTCTCTGAACCAGTTGATGGGAAACATCTGGCTCTAACTAACATGCCCCTGGAGAGGACAATAAAGTGAATAAACACGAAGAGAAACGGTTTACCGGTCTAAAAACCTCCACTGGATGGATTTAGGAGTGGGCTGCCTGGGGTTATTCTCGACGGTGAGAGAAGTCCATTGGGCAGCCCCCGGCCCAAATTATGCTGCCCCGTCCACGTTCCGCTTGCTTCATTGGGTGCATGGGGCTAAGGACTGAATCCAAAAGTCGCATCGATAGCGAAGCATCAGCGACGACAAGACAGAATGTGTTTAACAATCGGGCCTCACATGACAGACCAGAAGTTCCTTCACAGGTTTTTCGGTCACGTTCCCGTGCTGGGTTAATGCCCCACTGCCTTAAGGGTCAGACTTTTGAGCCAAAGACTCCAGTTAGAGTTCCAAAAGAACACCCCTTCTGCAGTGGGGCAGTCGCGAAGTATGATTCGCTCAGAACCTCCAGCATCCTTCCTCGGTTAATTTAGGATCGATATAAACGCCATGTGTAATTGAGGCTTTGAAGAAATTAGTAGCTCAGGAGTTGGGTATAAATCGAATGCACTCTTTAAGTCCAAATTTTCACTTCACTTGGCTCACTTCAACGTCCGCAGACTATGTCAGATAGGGCAAAAGGCTGCCCACGCCAGAACTTTGCAACCTTTCAAAATAGATGTATGATGTCTCCGAAACGCACATACAGGACCCTACTTCTGTCACCACTCTTCGCATCCTAGATACAACCTCAGTCTCTCGCTTTACTCTTCACGTGTCGGGTGATCCGGTTTCTAGCGCTTGTAGTCAGGCCGGCGTTGGGATTGATTTGAGTATAAGGGCTCAGCGTGCACTGTTACACTGAATTCCAGCCAGCAGACGTTTGTGTGCAGTTCGATTGGATGGTTCTGAACATGTCAACGGCAACTAACTGGAACGTCGATGCTTGTTCGTCGTGTCTGTGTATGCGCCCACTGACTGCAGTGCCTTTGAAACCAAGACGATTTCTATCAGGATTCGTCTCAGCTGCTTCGAAGCGTGCGTTCAACAGATGCGGTGGTCAATGCTGGGTATTTCAACATTCAAGCTGATAGTTTGGAAGATTACAAGAGGCACCATTGAGGCCCGATCCTATCCCAGCCGATCGTACCGATAACGGTGATCGTCTGATTCGACTGTGTTCTGAGCATTGATTGTTTCTGGCGAATACGAAATTCTGCCAAAAGAAATGGCGCAGACTTACATGGCGTCTTCTTACGTCTTCACAACGGTGGACTCAGATTGACCATATTGTCATCAATAACCACTGGTGTGGATTGTCCTTCTTTTTGGCCTACGTCTGTGGACTCAGATCACGACGTGGTACGTGCCCGATTCTGATAACGTCTCATCCGTGATTGCCATAACGTTACCGCTAACCCCTACTGCGCAGTTACTTCTGGATAACCGACGATCTGGTTTGGAGGCGAAGCAGTCAACACGCTTCTCGATGCAGCCGCGTGTGCAAGGACCAGATAAACGCTGGCAACAGATCGAGAGAGCCTTGTAAGCCGCGTCTAATGCCACACGGGACTATGGTTTGAATTGGTCTCACAAACGATGGATATCTTCGACATCAGTTGTTCTGTTGGATGCTTACAGATCAGTTCTTCCGGATACTACATTCAATGTGGTTCGCAAATTCCTGAAGTGCCAACTCACTAGCAGCCTAAGAAATGACCGTGGGCAGTGGTGGATTGCGAAATGTGGGGAAATTGAAAAGGCTACGTCTGTTGGGAATACTCACAACCTTCACCGTTTGATTAGAAGTATCGGTCTACGGAAGCCCGGTGTAAGTGGGTTAATCAAGGAATCTGAGGGCTCATTAATTTACTCTCAGGGACGTCATCCGGCTCGTTGGGCGGAGCACTTCAAGGAACAACTCAATTGGCCCACTTCAACGGCGGACCTTCCAAATATACCTGTCAGAGAAACGACGCAGGTGGGTATCACTGTTCCATCAGGAATGGAGTTTATGCAGGAGATAAGTTAATTGAAAAGGTATAACGCCGCTGGACCGGATGGGTAGTCTTCATATTTTTTCAGGATAAAGGCTGAGCTTTGACTTCGGAGTTAAAAAAACTCTGGGTTAGTGAACAGATTCCCACGGAATGGTGTGAATCGGTGATTGTGCCGATTCACAAGAAAGGTGGCAGATCCTCTTGTAAAAGCCACAGAGGAGTTAGCTTGGTAAATATCACGTCCAAACTGCTCGCCGGGCTTATTCTCCACCGACTATCCAATATCCGCGAAATGTGTGCACGTGAGAATCAATCCGGTTTCAGACCCGGTCGAGGTTGTATCGACCACATCTTTACTCTTCGACAAACCTTAGAGCACAGACACATGTTCCGTAGTCCTACAATCTCTGTCTTTCTTGGTCTGAAAGCGGCGTTCGATTCAGTCCACCACATAGTTTTTTGGCACTGTCTCTCATTGAAGGGTGTGCCAGAGAAATATATTTTGACCGGTGGTGGTCGAGCGGTTAAAAGCGTTTGCTTACCACTTCGGGGGTCCGAGATTCGAATCCCCGCTACCACCGGTTACTTTGGTGGCAGAGTAATCTACTGTCGTCCGGATCGTTACCACACCTGACCTATTGGGACCTTATGTGGTTCTTGGCCACTCCAAGTTTCAGGGTTCGGATACCGGTTATCCCCAATGGTGCAGCGGGCCCTCGTGGCTATGGGGCATATACCCCTTCCACTGCACTCATGCTAAAGCATGTAATAATAAAAAATAAAAATAAAAAATTCCTCTTTTACAAAGCTTGTGTGCGAATAGCCAAATCCGAGTTCATGCTTACGGCCATCTTTCACCCGATTTCACCACGGAAAGTGGTGTTCGTTAGAGTTGCCCCGTCTCGCCATTCCTTTTCAATTTTGTGATTAAATTGATTCTTGAGATAGCCCCATCCTCGTGTGAGACTAGTGGCGTCGATCTTTGCTCAGGCAGTAAACTGTCTGACTTGGAATAGGCGAACGATATTGTTCTTCTGAGTGAGCGTCCAGGTAAGTTACAAGCACTCTTAGATAGCCCAAACAACAGTGTAGCAATGTTTAGAATGCGTTTTGCACCTTCAAAGTGTAAAATGCTGCTGCAGGACTGGGTTGGCTCAAGACTAAGCCTTGTGTTGGCAGTGGAAACTTTAGCTGAATTTGATGAGTTTTGTTACCTGGACAGTTACATCTCACCAGGTGGACCGATATCAGATGAAATGTCATCGCATATATAGAAGGCGCGTTTGACTTTTGCCAACCTCCGTCATCTGTGGCGTCGGCGTGACATCCGATTGTCCGTTGAGGATCGAGTGTACAATGCGGCGGTTAGGTCCGTTCTTCTATACAGCTCAGAAACATGACCGTTAAGGGTAGAAGATAAACGAAGATTGTCGGTGTTCGAGCACCGTGGCATGTCTCCGTGGCATTGCTCGAATATGGTGGGAATACTGTGTCACCAATGCTGAGGTTAGACGTAAGGTGTTGGGAACCAGAAGTCAGTCTCTCGGCTAAGTACTGAATCTAAACAGACTTCCTCGGCGTACGCTATTCTCCGAGGCAGAAAATGGATGGAACATAGGTCGAGTTGGTCAGTCCATAACATTACGAAAAGGTACGAAAATCTTGACCAGTGAACTTGACCAAGTAGGACGTGTGAGACTTTCGGGTCGGGGTTCCACCTGATCCTCTTACCAAAAGGTTGGAGACATTAAGAGGTATGTCTAGGTATCGCAGCCAGTGGCGTAGTTGCATTCGGACTGTTTCTTTGTCTTCGTGATTTCCGCTTATTACTTTGGTTTTCTTGATCTTTTTTTCACTTTATGCTTCTATTCTTTTTGCCCCTGGATGCTGGAAGGTAGCAACCGAAACCAGAGCACAGAAGTGCGAAGTTAGTGGTGGTATAAACTGAACTAGACTGAACATTCCACCACCATAATTTCAGGTTTTCTTCGTCGGACCTTACCTCGGCTATTCCTACGTCTATTGTTTCCACCGGTAATCACGAGTAGAGACAGCCAGCTACCCCTATCAGGTTTACGTCATTAGCACTAGAACGCCAGCCTTTTGGTCCTTCTCCGAACTGCTGCTCCTCCCTGTCTGCATTTCCACTCAACTGCAATCTTTCTATTTTCAAAAGTAAGATCAATGAACTAGTTTTGACGCGAACGTTCCCCCATAAAGTTCTTTTACAGCACGTTTTCAAACTATGGGGTTTACTCCTTGACTGTAATTCACTTGGTGTATAGTAAAAAAAACAGTTCATTTTTGACCACCGAGTGACATGCAGCCTCTTAAATGACTGAACTTTTCCATCCGGTTTGTTGCCTTCCGTATTAGGATAAGATATCACCATGCATCATTTTCCAACCCACCTATCATTATTCGCTCTTCCAAAACAGGAGCATTAAGCTGGTTGGATCAGGACTGTTTGTTCGATGCTCTCTACAGGTCTTGGGACTAATACAATTTACCTGCGATATAAGACTAGTTATGAGTTAGCATTTTATTCCGAGTGGCCAGATTTGTATCGTCGGGTGAATTTTATCAGTCGAAAAGACCTGTTCATAGTTTTTTCATCCGATAACACTTCTAGGACGTGGATCACAAACTGATTGTACTACTAACTACTCGTCTCGTCTGCTTTCTTGCACCTAAAATTCACTCATTTGTCCCTCACCAACGTGTGGAGCATAAAACCGCTTTCTTCCCTCTCATTGTATAAGCTCTGCTACAGGCTTCGATATACTTCCGAGTATTTTTTCTTCGCTAGCGTATGGTCAGCCCTGATATGAGACACTTCTGTCAATCTACTGCACAATTCAGAGGTCTATCTAGGTCTTAGGTCACATACTGCGACGACACGCAGGCTCCAAGCTGACAGTTCTTTCGATCTGTACTAGAACTAGAATACGATAATGTGTACTTGCAGTACTCAACTCGTCCCAACGCCTAGCCTACAGCAAGGAAAACACTTTCTATGGAAATAGAAAAGTTGATATAAAAGTGAACAACTAGAGACCGCCATGTTCCAAAGTAACTCCGATAGAAATAGACCAAATGAAAGCATCTGTACGCATGCTAACAGAAGAAATTACCTCGCCTGGTGAAACATGAGATGACTCCTTCGGATAGTTGTGCAAGCTAATAGTGCTTGGACGATGATCAGTTCGGTCTGCTAATCCATACGCCATCACAGAAAAGCGTTGACCGGACTGGAAAGAAAGACTTCCACGAGTCTCATCCATACCTTCGGGCTTACTATCCCGCCGCGTTTCAGAATCAAATGAAAACTGTTGAGAATCGCTCGTTGCTGGATTGACTGCATCTAATCTGGGGTCAACTGGATTTCCATCAATGGGCGATTTCGGTACGGATATGGAACCGGCACGACTATTATGTTGGCCAGTCGAGTGAACACCCAAAACGGTACGATCATCCACTGCAGTCCTACAATAAAACCGCGATCAGAATGATCAAAAGACCGTTACATACATTGCAGGTAATTTATGACACCTCGTCGTTTATTTGGATGAAAACTCGATGTGCATCATTGGGAAAAATCAGGGTATCAATGTGTCCATAACGATAGGTGAAAACAGGTAAAATGCCCTGATCATTCTCCTTAAAATGCATACGACGATTAGCTGATAGGTAAAACTTTGTCAACATTATGATAGTTAGCAAGGTAAGTGAACCATTACACAGAGGTCCTACGACTTTATGGTGAGACAGGCACGTTCAGTGTACAAAACATTTTGTGACATTGGCGGATTCACTTACACGGAGTCTAAGCCATGACATGCATTGGCGTTGATGTATCTGGTAATCCAAAGCACAAAGCATTCTTGATACACGGACAGTTGGGTATCTGATATAGGATAGTCACGCAGCAGATTCTTGATCACTGAATGACTTTCGAAGGACTTTGGACGGGTCGACTCATAAACTGAATATGCTGGTGAGAGACTGTGAAAAGACAACGGAGGATCAAAACGGACTCGAAAGAAGCAGAAACTATCGGGTAAACATTATCGGAGTCAGATGCAGCTATAAAAGACAGGAAAATAAACTTGCCAGGGCAACAGTTAGATACTGGTTGTTTATATATATATATATATATATATATATATATATATATATATATATATATATATATATATATATATACATATACATATATTATATATATATATATTACACCGCCTTGAGAACAAGTAAAGTGCCAACGCAGCAACAGAAACAAATACAAAGTTGGAGGGGGGGGGTTGACTATTAACATTAAGATCACAACAAGTAAAGCGAAAACTGTTTCTAAATTTTTTACTGCACACGTTTTTTTGTCTGTTTTTTAATTGTTTACGGGAAACGAGAAGTCAACAGACAGGCCATAAAGCGTTCACACCACCGAATTCGGTTTTGAGCCGCCTGCATAGATGAACGAGAGAAAGTCATGGGAAGGGGAATTGCCGAAGCGAGTTCTGGTGAACAAAAACCAAAATAATAACCGTAGAAAAGAGGTGATAAAACAACTTGCCGGTGATGGGCAAGTGGCTACAGAACTGAGATTAGGAAGGGGACACTGATTAATCGGACAACTTTTTTTTAACTCGATCAAGAATAGAAAGAGCGGTAGGCGAAGCTCCATCCCGTAAACGACTACAGTATTCGAGAGTCGGGCGGACTTCAGCTTTGTACAGAAGTGAGTGGGTTGAAAAAAGCTTCTGGCGTGGAATAGAAAACAAACTTTGTGCGCAGTGCGGAAGGCAAGCGTATACACAAAAGCGGACCAACAAAGAGATGAGTTCATAAGTCTAATAAGGAAACCGAAGGGGAGTCGAGCCAAAATTCAGGTGAGGAGAACAAGACATTTAAGTGAAACATAAAGGAGAGACGTTTTTGAAGCATTGAAACAGACATTGTTAGTGGAATCCCTAGCTGATTTGTTCTAGATCAGAAAAAAGTGATGCATTCAGAACAGAATCGATGTTGGTAGTGGTCTGGAGAGTGGTAAGGTAATCAAGGGAGCAAATGAGAGTGGCATCATCGTCAAAACAGTGAACTGGGTTGGAGGTTGAAGTCACAAGACCATCAATAAACAAAAAAAGAAAGTGGGCGCAAGTTTCTTAGTATTTTTTTAATTACATGCTTGCGCATAAGTGTAGTGGAAGGGGTATATAACTCACAGCCAAAAACGCCCATTACATTATTACGGATAACTGGAAACCAGACCCTAAGACCTGGAGTGATGGAGAACCACAGAAGGTCCAAAAGTAACCGGCGATGGCGGGGATTCGAATCTCGGACCTCCGATGCGGCAATCAAGCGCTCTAACCCACTCGACTACCATCGGCCAAGTCAGCGCCTGGCCGCCGCATCACTTTTTCCAGCTTTGCACAGAACCTATCAATGGAGCACGGAGGCAGACATGCAAAACATGACCCAGTCAACGGAGGTGATGTAGAGCGATTACCTCGGTTAGAGGGCGACTATTCGTCCCGAACGCACGGTGACGAACCTCAGTATTGACCATTTGATGATAAAACAAACGCGGGCAAAACTTTGCAGGCATCAGTGGTCGAAAACAAAACCGCCGAACATCTCCAACCATAACCCTATGAGGTCTAAACGGAGATGCCGTGACCTAGCGTTGCAGTCAGCGGCGACCATGATACGATTGTTTCGATTTTTTTAATTTTCAGTGGTACAACCTACCAGTATTCAGATAATAAACCCTCATTTATAGCTAAATGTAAATCCTAATCAATAAGTCTCGCTGAATGTCAACGCGAAATCTACTGGTAACAAATCAGTAGCGAAACAAGTGATTATTATCAAACAGCACTTTCTACATTAATTTGGCGGTTTGATGTGATACAACTGATTTTATGAATAGAAAAGACACCTTTTACACGTCGCTAAACCTTACCAGATGTTGTAAGGCAGAAAATACTAATTATTCACTGACTATTCCAACCCTGGATGAATGCCAAGTTGACAAAAACAAGTGAACACCCGAACTAACGTAAGTAAGCGCGCAGAGGATCTTGAAGTTAAAGATACCAACGTTATAGAGCCATTTTGAATTATAGTAGTAATTGGACAAGGACGAATTTTACTCATACTGATTCATGTATGAAACCAAGTTTTAATAACGACCATTTCAAAACATGAGGATCTCCCAACAACTGATAACTTCAGCGAAAAAGATTCGCTGAGTTACACACTATAGAAGCCGTGGTAATAAATAGATTCACTAACTGAAGCAAACGAAAATCAGATTCAGACCATCGATTCCGGAGATGACACCAGAAAATGAATAAAAATGCAATAATTCGATAGGGCCGTTTATAGCATGTTGTTGCATCAATTTATTAAGTAAGATCTATTCACTTAGACGGATGGCAGCAGAAATGAGTAGAGCTAACCCACCGAGGTTATAGAATAGGGATTGTAAAAAGTAATCAAAGGATCTAGCCATACAGGATGTGGTGAGTTTCCTGTTAGGAGGCCTGTAAGTCTTCCTGCCGTTCAAAGACTCGTCCGACTTATTACCACACCTGACCTATTGCGATTTTCTGTGGTTCTCCATCACTACAAGCTTAAGGGTTTATATACCATATATATATATATATATATATATATATATATATATATATATATATATATATATATATATAAAGGGCACGGAAAAGTCGACGTGTTTGCCACACGTAACACGTATCCCAACCAACGAAGTCCACTAATCTGGATACGCTGCGACAGAACGTTCTCCGAATTAGTACCCAATTCTCGATTTCTGACCTCAGCATTGCCTACTCGGCTAATCCACCCGATCTTAGCGATACTACGTAAACATCGGTGGTCGAAAACCTCAAAACGACAAATACCTTACGCACGCAGACTCCGAGTCTCGCAACCATACAACAAATCTGAACGCACTGCGGCACAGTATACACGACCTTTCAAATTCAGTGAAATATAAGGTCGGCGCCACAAGTGCTTCAGTCCGGCGTACGCCCCTCGGGCCTTGGATATACGCGTACTCACCTATACTACTGTGTCCCCATTCGTCATCACGCTGCTGCCGAAGTAGGTGAAATGGTCGACAACTGACAGCACCACCCCATCGAGTATCAAGCTCGGAATCGTTGACGTACAGTCTTATAACATCACCTTACACTCTGAAGGTGTAAAGTGCATGTCAAATGGAGCTACAGCTTTTGTGAGTCTATCTAGTGCCCGTTGAGCCTGTTCCGTGGATCCGAACAAGCAGACAACGTCGTCCGCGTAAGCTAGGTTACACAGCTTTTCACCACTTCCTAGTTCGAGGTCTCATCCTGAAGATTTTGCAACGCTTTCTCCATTATTTCGTCCATGACGAAGTTGAACAGGAATGGGGAAATGGGACATCCTTGTCGAACACCACTGGTCGTTTCGAACCGACCGGATAGTTCACCGTAAACCCTTACGCGGCCAGAAGTATGAGAATACAATGATCGCAGTAGGTTCACGAACTTTTGGGGCATACCTTTCCGGTGAAGAGCACTGAAAAGCGCTGTTCGATCAACTGAATCGAAGGCGCCTTTCAAATCTAAGAAAGCCATTATTGTCGGTCGGCGGTGCGTATGACGCGTTTCAAGTAGTCAGCGAAGAGTAAAAATCTGGTCGATGCATCCTCGACCTGGGCGGAATCCGGCCTGTTGTTCGCGGGCGTTCATCTCGCGAGCCGGTGTCAGTCGACGCAGCAAAATCGACGCCAATAACTTGGTGATTGTCGGAATTAAGCTAATCCCACGACGGTTACTACAGTCATTGAGTATTCCCTTCTTGAAGATGGGAACAATCAATGACTCGCTCCATGGTAACGGAATACGCTCTTCATTCCAATCGTTACGGAGCAAGATGGCAAGTGATTTTATCAAAACATTTCCACCTAGTTTGAAAAGAAATAGAGGAAGTTCGTCGAGACCGGCCGCCTCCCCTCGCTTCGGTAATCGAATACATGCCTCCACCCCCACTTCCGATGGGGGTTCAAGTGATACCGTCCAAGGAGTCGCAGTTGTTGACACCGGAGTAACTATATTAGCGCGCGGCCAGCTAAACTGTTCCTTGAAGTATTCGGCCCAACGGTTCAGTCTTTGCTGTTTACCATGGATGGGTTCTCCATTTCTATCACATATCGTTTCACTGACATGGGTGCGCCGTCCACCAGTGTCACGAATAAGTTTGAACAGTCTTTGACTGTTACCTAAAACAGCTGCTATTTCCATTTCTCCGACTACCTCGAACAACCAATTTTCGCGGTCATTCTTAAGGCTTTCCGTAGCTTGCTTTTGAATGTCTCCGTATCTTAATCAACCTTACAGTTCGACAGCTGACCCTTTGCTCTATTATACTCAGCGACTCTTGCGAAACCGTGTCTTTGATGGACATCGGAGCTAGGACCACAGGCAAAACCTGCTGCCATGTTCATCCCCTCTTTGATATGAGTCCAATGCTCATCAACATTACTGTTCGTCGTAGATCCTTGCTCATGTGCTAACTTCTGCTCATAACGGGTGCGTACTTCTGGATCACACATACGTTGCTCGGCCAATCGGGTTTGCGGTTTGCGACCATGACTATGGAGCTGGGGAGATAACCGCATTAAAACTAATGCATGGTCCGACTCTACGTACGTGGACCAGTAAGATCTACAGTTATGAATAGAACTGCGCCACCGGTAGGTTACTGCGGTATGATCAATTTGGCTTAGATTACCTGTAGAGTTAGAGGGTCATTTCGTTGTGTGACGCGTGCTGTGTCGGAAATTGGTACTGGACAAAAACAATCGATTGTCTGCCTGCCCCCGTTATCTGTACGCTCAGTGGGTAAAACACAACGGCCACCTAACGAATCTTCTGACACACTAAGTTTGCCAACTTGCGCATTGAAGTCACATGCTAACACTGTGATGTCAGAGCTCTTGCTCTTGCGAACGAGAGTGGCGATTTCGTCGTAGAACTCATCTTTATGCGCGCCAGAGTTGCAGTTTGCTGGAGCGTATACCGAGATCAAAAACAAATCACGCTTAACACAACTAACCTTTCGAACACCAACTGACCCCTCGAGTCTTACAGCACATAGACTACTATTAACCGGTAACCAGTCTACAATGGTAGCCTGTATGGTCAGTCAAGACTACTACTACACCACGCTGACCCACAGCTTTAGCTACTTCGTCTCCTGAAGTGCGCAGGAAATACCTCGGTGAGATACCAGCAACAGTTGGTTGAATCACACTGCTCGAATCCTTGGTACGTGTTTCACTTACGTAGCAGATATCAATCTTCACAGGACCTATTGTGAGCGCTGGGCACACCTGCTGACCGGTCTGTATGAGAGTACGCACGTTGAAGGAGCCGAGATTAAGAGGCTCACGAGGCTTGAGAAAATGTAAGTTACAAGTATGAGGAGTCTGAGAGGAGTAGCACCTCTGAGTTGGTCGACTGTCGTGTCCCTTGGGGCATCTTCCATCTCTTTGGTCTTCATCATTCACCCAGCTCTCACCTGTGGCTCCACGAAGCTGATGCATGCATCAGTGGCCACACCCCGGCAAACCGCTCGACAGGAGGGATAAACCAGGTTGGGGGTTACCGAGGTCTAAAAAGCTTCGGCGAGACGGTGTTCGGCATGTGAAGACAGATCCTTTTGAATGGGCGGACGAGATCTACTGATCCAACGGCTACAAGGGAGACCTGTCCAACTGCCTGATTCGGCATTCCAGAGGAAGCGAACGAACCGCACAGCAGGCCACCGGCTCCTCTAGGAACACTCTGCTGCCTTGCAGTCTGCACTTGAGTGTGCAAGGGTTAGAGGTGCAACCTCGAACAAAAAGGCCGAACCGTGCTGGGGACACCGCTTCGTACCCTACTCCCGCGACTCTTTATGATTATTCACGGAACCTCATGCGCTCATGCTACGACGTCCCCGGTAAGTAACGCGCCTCGTGTCTCGGCGGTCGAGGTGATAAGACAACAAGCTGGGATTATTCGCTGCAGGAAAAGAACACACACAGCCTGTTGGAATGTCGGGACGTTTCTAGATGTCGGTAGTTAGTGCATCACAATGTAGACTCTACACGACTATGACGTAGATATCGCTTGCCTCTCGGAAGTCCGCCTGCTCATTTCAGGTAGTCGACAAATAAAGGTCCCGGGAGTGGATACATTCTATTGGCTCTATCACAGTGGCCCGAAAGACAACTCCCGTCTCTACGGTGTTGCGTTTGCTCTAAACGAAGTAGCTAATGATGCAATGATCTCTTGGGAACTAGTCTCATCCAGACTTGCCTTGGCACGTTTTAAAGGCTCCCCACACGACTTGACGGTGACTGCGATCTATGCTCCAACCAATTCAGCTGATGACGAAACCAAAGACGAATTTTACACTAATTTGCAGGAGGTAATCAACCGGGTTTCGAGGCCCGATGTACTTTTCATCGCAGGAGATTGGAACGCTCGCACAGGTACGGCCGATGAATCCACTTGTCATATTCTCGGGAAATTCGGCCTTGGCCAGCGCTGCGAGAACGGTGGCCGACTGATTGATTTAGCCGACATCAACAGAATGGTTGTCTGCAGCACTCGATTGCAACACCCCAAGAAGCACCTACTCACATGGTACTCCAATGACGGTAACACTGCACACCAACTCGACCACATCCTGGTGCGAGCCCGTTGGGCTTCGTCTGTGGAGGATTGCCGAGCGTACCGAAATGAAAAAACGGGCAACACAAACGGCACCGACCATGTCCTCCTACGCGCATGTTTCAAAGTTCATCTGTCTACACGTGCTAAAGTGTCTGCACCCTGTCGGATAAACGTTGCTGCCCTAGAAAATCCAGAGAAGCGGGAAGCATTGTCACGCGCAATCACAACCCGACTAACCAACGCAACCAATGCACAAGCAGACGAAGTTTCTGTGGAAGGGCAGTGGACTCGAATGAAGACGACAATCAAGGAAGCTACTTGGACAGTACTCGGGAGAACAAAAAAGCGGACAAAAGATTGGATCTCGGAGAGCACGCTTCAGCTGTCAACCAGAGCACACGAAGCGCGACTGGCAGGTAGTAACGAACGTCGCAGACTGCTACGAGAAACCACATGCTCCGCCAAGGCTGATCGCAAAAGATACTGGACAGAAATAGCTGAAAAAATGGAGACCGCGTCCGGAACTGGTGACTTTGGTAAACTGTTCCGCCTTATTCGCAACGCCTCTAATAGGTTTTTTAAACAAAATTCCTTTCTTCGTGACACGACAGGAAACTTAATACCCGAACAGAGTAAGAAAACGGACCAATGGGTGGAACACTTTGGTCAGCTGCTCAACCGGCCTACGGACCACCAGACGGACCAACCAATATCAACCCCTCCACTCCAGTACGAAAGCAACTGTGACCCGCCCAACACCGCAGAAATCACGGAAATGATAAACAAACTGAAGGACAGAAAGGTTGCTGGGGAAAATGGCATCCTTCCAGAAGTGTACAAAGCATGTTCACCGTCATTGATTGACAGGTTGTGTACACTTTTTGGTTCCATTTGGAGAGAGGAAGCATTTTCACCCGACTGGAAAATGTCCATTCTGCTGCCCATTCCGAAGAAAAGTTGATAAATCGGCATGTGAGAACCACCGAGGGATCAGTCTCATCGATGTGGCCGCAAAGATCTTTGGTGCGTTGTTAATAACCCGTTTTTCCGAGGCAAGAGAGCAGCGCACTCGCCCGAACCAAGGGGGTTTCCGCCGTGGCAGAGGCTGTGTAGATCAAATCTTCACACTCGCCGAATACTGGAGCACTACTATAAGTTCCAGCAGCCGACGGTAGCTTGCTTCATCGACTTCCGGGCAGCTTTTGATTCGGTGAACCGCGAGTTTCTTTGGTCCATAATCCAATCCCATGGGATGCCCGATAAGCTTTTAAGGCTGTTGAGGGGGTACTACTCGACAAGTGGTGCTAGGGTTCGTATGTACGGTGAAGAGTCCCGCGAGTTCACACTCACTACCGGAGTTAGGCAGGGCTGTCCCCTCTCACCGGTGTTGTTCAACTACGCAATCGACTGGACAATGCGACAGGCATTACACAACTACCCTGGCATTCAGCTTAGCCAGGAAATATACATCTCAAACCTGGAGTTCGCGGATGATATTGTCGTGCTAGGAGACTCCCCCGCTACGCTACAACCAATCCTCGACCGAATCAATTCCTTCGCGAGGTCCATCGGACTTGAAGTAAAGTCGACCAAACAATAGCTTTCACAACCCATCTGGGCCCGACAATTCATCAACTGTCGATCAACGACCTACCAATCGAATACGTCCCTTCATTCAAATACCTAGGCTCAACTCTGCTTCTGAACGGCCAGGCAAAAGATGAAGTGGTATCACGGATCGACAGCGCCAGGAGAGTCTTTCTTCAGCCAAGACGAACGCTGTGGACTCGCAGTGAAATCGGCTTAAGAACCAAAGTTCGTGTTTACCGTGCTGCCATCCGGCCCATACTGATCTATGGCTGCGAAACCTGGCCACTACAAGCTGAGGATACCAGAATACTGGAGGTTTTCGACTACTGGTGCCTGCGGCGAATCCTCAAAGTCAAGTTGAGCGACAGGGTGTCCAACGACGAGGTAAGGAGACGATGCTCTGATACTGATGCTCTCCCGGTCCTCTTCCAACGTCGACGACTTCGGTGGTTCGGCCATACGTCTTGGCGACCCGAGTCAGAGATAACCAAGCAAACACTGCCTCCCTCCCTGCCGTGGTTGGCGTTGTCGCTTTGGTGGGCAGCTCAAAACATGGACCAGTACAATAGAGAAAGACGTAGAGCTTCTAGGCCTTCGGTCGGTTTATGGAGTCCGGCGATGGAAAAAGAACTGGATCAGGATCTGTACGGAGCTAGCAGTAGTCCACTTATCACTGCTTACCTCGCTCCATGCAATGGGCAGCGCGGTCCTGATTATCCTGCGTGACAACCGATGCAGTATGGAGTTCTTTCTATTCGTGCAGTTCATGGGAGATGTTGGACGAGTACTGCTAGGGTGGCCAGCCACAAAGCAGAACGATTAGGGTCCTCATTCAAAGCCTTTAGTTTTAACAAGAACCTATCCGCAAGGCAGCGGGATGGCTTGGTAGAAGCCCATCTGCTTGGATCAATTGTTCTTCCACTAATTTTGCCGACTGAGTTGCCAGCTCAAATCGGCCCCCAAACTTGGAGGACCAGGAGACTGGACTTTTTCTGGCCTCTACCCATTGGTTTGTCAGGTATGATTGCATCTCCGGCTTAAGGAAGCCACCCTGTATAGCTCTTTGGGTCATAGATACGCGCAAGCCATCACACCATGTCAAGGTGCAGTCTCGTAGTGATGGCTGCCTTAAAATTAAGAGAAACGGAGATAGTGGGGCTACGGAAGGTATGTCTCTGTTCTAAAATTTGTCGAAGAGTTAAGATGTGATCAATACAACCTCGACCAGGTCTAAGCTCACCTTGATTCTCGCGCGAGCACTGTTCGCGCGCGTTAGATAAACAGTGGAGAATAATGCCAGCGAGCAGTTTGGATGCGATGCTAACCAGACTTATTCCCCCTACATGGGAGGGGAAAGAAAAGAAGGACCTAACAGCCGACACACGGAATACACAGTCTAACTGCACAAACGTACAGTGATCAATCATTCTGATTCGACAGAAAGTGACAACACGATTGCCACTGTTCGCGGTTCGCTGCCATATCTTTCAGTGTCGCCAGTCAACTACGTGACGGATCTTTTGGACCCCAATAAAAGAGGGCATTCTGAGCAGCAGCCCACTTAACACTATCCACCCCGTTCCATGCAATGGGCAGCGCGGTCCTGATTATCCTGTGAGACGAACGATGCAATGTGGAATTCTTTCTATTCGTGCAGTTCCTGGGAGATGTTGGACAGATACTGCTGTATATATATATATATATATATATATATATATATATATATATATATATATATATATATATATATATATAACAGGGAGCAGAACACAGTAAGAGAGTTAGTTAAAAAAAAATGCTGACATTTTGGCCTTTCACCGTACATCTTTTAATGTTTGTTTTGTCATTTTGTTTATCCGAATGACATTTTCGTGATTACGGGGCACAGACAGACCGCACAGAATTCGTGCCATTGACTTCTTTAATCTGTCCTTTGGGCCTCAACCAGGGAGGCAGGAAACACCAACCGAGGCCAATGGTGATGCTATCTTCTTCATACTTCTACCCCAAGTCATGGTCTGACTGCCACGATGCCTCTTCCAGCCTTGTCCAGCAGGTGTGAATAGAGCACGGAAAGGTAGGCGATGGACAGGTATTCACAAAACAAGTCTGAGCCACCAGAGGCGGGGTAGAACGGTCACTTCGTTAGGTTTTAGGGTCTGGTTGCCTGTTGTCCCTAATAGCACAGTGGGTCTTTGTGGTTATGGGGCATACCTCTCCCACTACACTTATGCATTAGCATGTAATAAAAAAGACTAAGTAATGCGGTATTTTGTCACCAACTGGCGGACTCGCGGTCGCACTTCCATCGTAGACCTCTCTCGTGTACTTTTACTACCACCCAGTTTCTCTTGGTGGTTTTATTTTGATGTTCCATTGGACCGCTTACGGGGATAGCAACAACGCAAAAAGGTGAATCGTTATGGTTTGACAAAACAGAACTGAAATAAACTTTGGCTATTCAGTTTTTCATAGTGCACACAAAATACCCAAGGTTCATCTAGAATAAGCATCACTACAGTGTTGCGTTGCTTAGCATTTAACGCGAAAAATCATGCGCAGAAGTAAAAGTAAGAACCTATTATTGGTGTGGCAAAAGAAACAAGTTTGTTGCTGATCACACAATGCACAGTCCAGCTGCAAATTTACGATATAACAGAAAATGACGATAGACATTAGCTTAAATACTTTTTGGCTTCTGAATCATGCGCATCATGTGTGGATTTCTTCAACTAAAATACGCATGTGGCCCACCATTAGTTATCATACTTAGAAGCTTGAGTGACAAAACTCTGTACCGCTTTTTTAGACTACCCATGTCGTTATTTGTCCTCTGTATTATTGTCACATCACTTTGCTCATCGTGCACTGAAACGGGTACGTTAGACGGAGGCCTGACCTGAGCCACGTTGTATTTTCCTCTTTAGCAAACAGCGTAAAAACGTTGATCTTTGAAGCAATAAGAAATGCAACAGGCACAATAAGGCAATGAACTGGACTAATTAGCACATCCCCGTCCAGTGGTCGAGTGGTTTAGAGCCTTTTATTACCACCTCGGAAGTCCGAGGTTCGGATCCCGCCATCACGGGTTATTCTGGTGGTAGACAGTAATCTACTGTCGTCCGGATCGTTATCACACATAACCTACTGGGACCTTATGTGGTTCTTCGCCACTCCAAGTCTCAGGGTCTGGTTGTTGGTTATCCCACAGTGCAGTGGGCCTTTGTGGCTATGGAGTGGATACCCTTTTCGTTGCATTCATGCGCAAACATGTGATAAAAAGTCTTCGACACCGAACCGAACCGAACCGAACCGAACTGAACGGGCATATGAAAGGGTCCAGTTTCCATATGAATAACCGTTAAATATGCAATAAACGAGACAGCCTTGGTTATTGTCTGCTAGTAAAATCAAAATCTAAAAGAATTAATTGTATCACCACCAACTGAATTTAGTGGCAGACAGCTTTTCTGACGTCTGTTTCACTGGTAAGTCTGGATAATGTGGATCCTACTTTATTCACCAGTTAGAATCCCACGAACGATCTAATAGGCTCAAATCTAGAAGAGTGGGGCAGGGAAAAAGTGACTAACATCATTTGCAGGGACTTACCAGGGGAATATAAGTGGAAGGTAGGTGCGTTTGAGTTGTTCAAAAAGAAACCAAAATTGGAGCAAGTGGTGTTCTTTTAGGCGGTCGGTCCACGTGATTTTAGAAACTTCAGTGACCAACACTTTCAGGAAATATTCCAGTAACTCCAAACCTATGTCAAGGTTCTGAAAAAGAATGATGTCGGGAGCGTAAATCTGAGTGAACCAACAAAGATACTCAGTTGAATTACATGGCAAGACATACCCCTTCATTAGATTCAGACGTCGGGGGAACCAGTACAACAGGCTCACGAGGTTGCACAACTGAGGGTTGCTTACCATGGCCTACTAATATGAAACAAGAAAACAAAAATACCTCCTCGGCACGTCTCGACAATTTGCTGAGTTGGGCTGACAGGTACTCGAGATGAACCTCGTTTCTGGAGTTTCAGGATGATGTCGCCAAACCCAGGGACTAGATTGGTGAAGACCTGATGGCACTTGGCGGTAGCATTGGTACCCAAAATTTGAAACCAAATGAGAAATAAGCGTATTCCTTCCTTTCGTACAGATAAGGCATTTCGCCCATCAAGAAGTTCTTCAAGGATTTCCACTGAAAGGGATGATAATATTCCAACGGCACTCACATATACAGTTGTATTGCCATCTTTGATGGATTATACCAGGAAGCAGCAGCAGAATGCTCTATTTGAAACTAAATGGCAATTTCAAGGGACGTACTTCGAAGACAGAGAGTAACCCATGAAGATCTTTCAAGTTACCTAAATTATGAAACGAAAAACGATAAGAAATCCCAACCAACTTTTTTGTTTGATATCACATTCCAAAGAATAAAAGGAATCACTAAATGTATAAAAGATTGCCGAAAAATTTTCTTGAAAAAATTGGTGCAGCTTCGCATGATCAAGTTGACCTAGCAGTATAGATATGGAGTGAGAGGCGGTATTACCGATCAAAATTCTCAGGTGTTTGAGTCGCTGTTGTCCATCTTTATCAGCCAAGAACTTTTTTCTCGACTTTACAACACTCACTTCACTAGTCTTGTGCCGGCGAAAAACACGATCCATCTAAGACCTATGTAGCATACGGAAACAAATGTAGCGCCGCCAGTTTAGATAACATCAGTTCAGTTCAGTTCAGTTCAGCTCAGTTTGCACAGGACAGGTAATGGCCACGGCCAATCGAGCATCCAGAATTCCTTCGATGGTATGCACACCAGGTATGCACCCACCACTGCCGAGTTGTAGTATGCTGGATGCAGTGTCTTCCGTGGGGGTTGCACGAGTACGATCTGCAAAGACAGAAAGAAAACTCGGTGAGCCGGAGCTCAGTAAGTGCATCAACAAGCATCAACGCTCACACCGATAAAGATGGGAGTGGCGATCTGTCTGAGTGCATTGCAGAGTGTATTTCGTCGAATCCCCGCTAAAAAACAGAGGGAAACGGAAAACCTCATCGCACATCAACTGCGAGAGACATTATGCATCGTGAGCGTTCACTGAGACTGTATGCAATGGGCGAAAAAGTCGATTTAACCATACTCCAGGAGGACCACAGTGCCCCCCTTCATCCATCTAGTTGACCTACTCAAGGGTCACTGCGAGGAAATATCTCGTACCACTTGCGATCTAGAGCAACTTTGATGGATTGGACGGTCTGCAGATCTATCATTCCACCAGACAGACCGTTCCAACTGTTCACTACCCTGTTACTGAAGAAGTGCGATCTAGCCAAAAACCTAGATCGGGCTTTTACCAGCTTCTTTTCATGTCTCCTTGTTCTGGAATCCACGGCCACTTGGAATAGACTATCTGGTCTAAGGCCAGAAAAGCCCTTCATTACCTTGAACGTTTCTATGAGATCCCCTCGACTTCTTCTCCTTTCCAGCAAGAAAAGGTTCAGGTCACAGAGTCTTCGCTCATACGTCTTACCCCTCTGCCCTTCAACCATTGGCTTGGCGAGACGTTGGACTTTCTCTAGGCAGCCGGCGTCCTTTTTGTAGAAGGGTGAACAAGCCTGCACACTACCTTCTGAGCGAGGTCGTACTATAGCCATGCAAATAAGTACAATTGCCTCCTGATGCCGGCAAGATAAAGCTGATCGCAGTATACAGAGCTCCTCACGAGCCTTTTCGCAGCAGCTTTGCACTGCTCCGACCATTTGAAGTCACTGTTCATGATGACCCCAAGGTCTTTAACCTTACTGACTGCCTCTATGGTGAACAGCCCTTGATCATGAGCGACATTTAGGCCCTCTTCTGCCTTTGACAACAAATGGCTTTTTTCAGCTTTCAGAGGTAAGTCCCACTAGTATGCCCAATCCAGGACGGTACCTTTATCCCTGCCCACGTCCACCCTGCCCTCAGATCCAACAAACTTCACATCATCCGCAAAAAGAAAGCTGGGCAGTTGAAGAGCGGATGCCAGGCCATTAATAAATAACAAGACTAAGACCGGGCCCAGGGTGGATCCCTGAAGCACACCACCGGTGGCTTTCAACAAACTGGAGCACCTGTCCCCCACTTTGACGTAAAACGTCCTGTGGAAGAAGAAGTCCTCCAGCCACCTAAATACTGGCCCGCCGATACAGAAAGTCTCCATCTTGCATAGCGAAAGGCGATGATGAACGGAGTCGAACGCCTTGGTGAAGTCCAGGTAGCATACCTCAACTTGCTTACTTTCGTCCAGTCGTCCAGCTACTTCATCTAAGAAGCACAAGAGATTGGTCAGACGAGATCTATTTTCCAGGAATCCATGCTGCGCCGGGCTTAACATGGAATGCTTCAGTAAGTGCTGGCAGATATGGTCACGGATGATCTTCTCAAGGACTTTATATAGGATGCTGGTAAGGCTTACCGGCCTGAAGTTATGCAAAGGAGACTTAGGTCCACCCCTATGTATTGCCACGACGGCCGCGACTTTCCAGTCATGAGGCAGCTTACTCTGGTCCAACGTGCACCTGTACAGCTTGCATACCGATAGAGCTATGATATCCGCCAACGACTTGATGTTGGCTGGATGAATGTCATCTGGGTCCGCTGATTTGCTGCTGTTTAATTCCCGTAGGTACTTACGCGCGCTTTCCTCTGAGAGGTTTAGCAAAGTTAACTGAGGAGAAGGATGCACCACAGCCAGATCTACCCGTACCCCACTATCCATTATACGTACACTACCAAACTATTCCCTTAGGGCTTCTGCTTTGCCCTGGTTATCAGTGACAATACCGTGGTCTCCAGTGGAAAGCGGAGCTACGGCATTCTTTGTTGAGCCTTTCGATTGTACATAGCTGTAGAACTTTTTCGGCTGTTGTCTTACCCACTGGGCCAAATTGAGCTCATACTCACGCTTGGAAGTTCTTAGAAGGCTTACAGTCCCGTTTCTCAGCTTTGTATAGCGGTTACAGGCTAGCTGACTGCCGGAAGCTTCGCACTGGTTCCAGCAGTGGTTTCTACGTCTGATGGTCTTGGCCATTGCAGCCTTCCGCCACATGGGTTTGCCCTCCCCACTCCTTCATATTAAGGGTACGAACTCTCCCTGTAGGGCAATCAGGAATCCCTTTATGGCCTGCCAGCTCTCCTCGACAGTAGCCCCCTCTGTCGTGTCCCATGTCAAACCCATCGCCCTATTACGAAGCCTGTCTATGTCCATACTACCGAAATGTCTGACCAGCCCTGAGGGTACCTTGGGTTGCCGCATGCATAGGACGATTTTGACACACACGTGGTCACTGTTGCCCAGCGGTGCACAGTAATGCAGTCCAGACACGTCTTTGGGGAAGTTCGTTATTGCTAGATCCAGCAGGGATGGAAAGCATCCAGTCCTATATCTGGTATTTTCCCTAATACGCTGGTGCAACGTATTGGCACGCAGCCATTTTAAGTGGGTTTGCCCCTCCGATCCCGGCTCGCAGACCTCAGCCGCCCAGTCGATGTGCGGAGGATTAAAGTCCTCCACTATGATGGTCCTTTGTGCGTCCTTAACTAGTTCAGTCAAAGCCCGCAGTAAAAAACGTCGCCTTTGAGGTTAATTCTTGGTGCCATGTAGACATAGGCAACGTTAACCCTTCTGCCTGGAAGGATGATCGTAAAGGCGCATCACTGGATATAGCGGCTGCACATCTTAGTCTGAAGCTCAAGGTGGTTTGTACCTGACCTAAGCAGGATGGCTACTCCTCCACCTAAGCGACCACTTTCTCCTCCCTGCCTATAGACTGCAAAATAGTTACTTATTAGGCCTGGCAAGTTGTCCTTTTCAGAAGGCCACGATTCTGTGACGGCAACTATTGACTCTTTCTGATCGTCAGCGGTTTTGACGAGTTCCGCCCATTTGTTCCCTATACCACACGCTGTAGCATATAACACTAACGCGTTTGCTCCTTCTCTTGGGTGTCGCTTATTGTTCACCCCCGTCTGTTTCTCAGGCGCAAAGCCTGAGATGATGAAAAGTTTTCTGCTTCGGATGTCCCCACTGGTGTGTGTAACCACCGGTCGTGGAAAATCCCTCTTTTTTCCCTCGCGATTCAGTGTTTTTCCCCAACATCACTCATTTGCCTACACTATTGACTTGTCTTTACGAACTGGTTGTCTCTATGGACCAATTGTTGTTTGTTCGCGCCCAGAGCGCTACTTTGGCACATCTTTGTTCAGGACCTGCGTGACGCACGTGCTGCTTGCTCACACGCTGCTATTCGGTTTCTCGTTGTTGAGTCTTTGCAATCGTATTATTGAGGTTTGTATTCTTTTTGATGTCATTGTTCATGTAATAATCTAGTATCGAAGAATATCGCGGATAATCGTCTTTTGATTTCGGGATCCGTTGCGAATTTGGCTACGCATTGCTCAAACGTTCGTTACAATACTCAATAGATCAATTTGGAACGAGGAAAAACACGCAAAATGCCAAGAAAATGATCGAAAACATCGGAATCCGGACAGGAAGTAACACGGCAAGTCTCTGGGGAGGTTTTGGGTACACTTGATTCTTTAGTTAATGTTAGATCGCCTAGTCCTGTCAGTGCTAGTTCATGTGTTAATGAGAGCAATATTGATCGTAAGGATGTTGATTCATATAGGCTGAGAATACTAGACCTAGAACAACAGTTACTATCGGCTAGACTACAGGCACACGAAGCAGAAAAAAAGTGTACACAGAAAGAGCGAGAGCACGAGACCAGCGACTTCGACACTTCCGATAGATCAGGGTGCAATAAGATAGGGAACCGCACCCTGGTCCCCGACTACAAACCACCATCGATCGATTTGCCTAGAGTGGAACTAGCGGTTTTCGACGGGCGGGCTGAACAATACTGCAAGTTTGTCAAGCAGTTCGAGACGTTCGCTGAAAATAAGGTAACCGACCACGAGCAAAGTCTCCTCTACCTGACTCACTACTGTCGAGGCCGAGCAAGAGGAGCTATCGACGGGTGTACCATGCTCGACCCGGAACAAGGCCACACACGAGCAAGGAAGATTCTAAGGGGCTTGTTTGGCCAACCTTTCAAAGTAGCCCGTAACCTAATAGAGGGCGTGATGGTAGGGGCAAAGAGAACCAAGGGCGACCTCTACACAATGGCCGACCTGGTGATTAAGATGCAAAACTGCTCAATAGCCCTCGACCATTTAGGCTACAGGGCTGACCTAGATGCCATGCACACTTTGGAAGGCATAGTCCGTCACCTTTCTCCCGAACTACAGGGTCGGTGGGCGGAAGAAGCAGAACGGATAAGCCGACGCGACAGGGAAGCTAACTTCGAAGACCTGACCGAACACTTGGGCAGGCAAACCAAGATAGCTGACAGCAGGTTCGGCCGACTTATCCGGGACAGCAACCGGGCAAACAAGCCCAGTACTAGCCAAGCTCAAACCCCTGCACAGGAACATCCAAAATACCAACCTTGGACCAATACACAAGCCATTTCATGCGATGCCGCGGCCCAACCCAATTGCAAATCCTGTGGTACTAGTCATGGACCACCAGAATGCCCCAAGTTCGGCAACGCCACAGGGGACGAACGGTGGGGAATGGCGAGGATTGCAGGAGCGTGTTCTATTTGTCTCAACACCACTCACCGGGCGGCAGATTGTAGGACAGGGAACCGATGTGGTTACGAGGGCTGCACGGGCAGACACCATCGGTTGCTTCACCAGGCAAGAGTAACCTTACCCGAGACGAGTACCAAATCCAGCGTTATGTGTTCAACCTCACGATCTGCCAAAAAACCAGTACGTTTAGGCGTAGTCGCCGTGGGAGTAGTGACCCCAACGGGAGTGGCCAAAACGCTGGCCTTCATAGGTAGTGGCTCGGATACCACACTAATGAGGTAGGAGTTCGCAGAGAGATATGGGATAAGAGGGAATCAATCCTCACTAGCAGTAAGCACAGTGAGTGGCACCGAAGTCATCCAGAAGACCAAACTGCACTTAAAACTCGCTTCCTTGGCCGGAAACGAGAGAGCGGAAACCCTAGAAGCATTCACTATAAAGGACCTGCCGATGAGAGCACTTCAGTCAATGCAATCGATTCTGACTCAGTGGCCGCATCTCGACGGGATTACGATCGAGGAGTGGCACAGTAAAGAAATTGATTTGCTGATCGGCTGCGATATACCGGAAGCGCATTGGGTCTTGGATCAAAGGAGAGGAAGCCTCAAAGCACCCTATGCAGTTGGGCTTTATATGATAGTACAGACGGCAGATGCTGCAAACAAATCAACTGCACTTCGGTGGAAACGACGAACATCGAACGGGCATTCCAACAATTGTATAACGCCGAATTTGCCGACCTGGCCATGGACAGAGATGCCCCATCACGAGAAGTAGGTTGGCTTTGGAAATGGTGGCCGAGAACGCCAAGGACGCAGAAGGTCTTTTCGAGGTTCCTATCCCGTGGAGATCCAACATGAAACCCATGCCAAAAAGCCAAGAAAAGGCTTTGAAAAGATTAGGCTTCCCCAAAACCAGGCTGCTCTGGGAACCACAATTAAAGATAGAATACACGCGAGCCATGCAAAATAACATCGACTTGGGCTACATGGAAAGAGTAGATAAGCGGTTACCGGCGCAAATTTGGGGTGGTACCTACCTCATCACTCGGTCGTGAACCCAAGGAAACCGGGGAAGGTCAGAGTGTTTTTCGACTGTGCCGCGAAGAGTCAGCATGTGTCATTGAACGACCATATACTACAGGGCCCAGACTGGAAAACACCGCCGGTCGGGGTTTTATGTCGTTTTCGGCTAGGAAGAGTAGCCGTCTCTGCGGACATACGCGAAATGTTTCCACAATTAAAGATGCCCGCTAAAGATGGGGACGCCTTCCGTCTTCTCTGGTGGCTTGAGAAAGACACAAATCGCGCACTTAACTAGTACAGGCTGACAGTGCACCCCTTTGGACGGTTTCATCCCCTTTTGTGCCAACTTTGCCCTCCGTGAAACCTTCAGGCGTTTCGACGGCACCGTCAGCTTGCTAGGAAGAGCAATGAGCCAATTCTACGTGGACGATTTTCTGTGCTCCTTTGACGATCCAAATGCTGCTATTCTTTATATGACCGAACTGATCGCTACTCTAAATGCCGGAGGATTCAACCTCACTAAATGGACTTCGAACAACCAAGAGGTGCTCAAGGTTATACCGAAGCCGAGAAAATGGAGTGTAAGGAAGAGCTTTCGGGATCCTCTTCACAAACGGAGCGCACGCTTGGGCTTCAATGGAAACCCAGGGGGGCGAATTCATTTTCACTCTGGACCTACCCAAACGACCAGTCACACGGCGAGGAACCCTATCAACAGTCTTAGGCCTCTATGACCCCCTAAGTTTTGTTTCGCCATGGTTGCTACCGGAAAAGTGCTTGCTGCAATCGCTGTGCCAAAGAGGGACGGGTTGGGGCGAACCTCTCCAGGATGACGACGACAAGCGCAAGGCGCGACTGGCTGCACAGCTTGGAGCAACTTTGGGAGATAAAAATACAAAGACGCTTTACTGGTATCAAGTGCACAAACGATGCCCGACTTCACTTATTCTCCGATGCATAAGGAATGGGCTACGGGATAGTTGCTTACGGCTGCTGGGTAGACGCAAATGGTGGGCGGCACGGCCAGATGCTATTCGCAAAGGTGGGAGTGGCTCCACTGAAAACGGTGTCGATTCCAAGGCTGGAACTGACGGCAGCAGTACTGGCTTGAAAGCCGAGGGGCTGATTAGGAGATGCTTCGACTGGATAGACTGGGAAACAAACTTTTGGACGGATTCAGCCACGGTATTTCATTACATAAATAACATAACCATTCGTTTTAACACTTTCGTGGCAAACAGATTCACCATAATCCACGGTTCGGCTAAAACCGATCAATGGCACTACGTAAAATCCGCCGGTAACCCAGCCGACTTCTGCTCAAGGGGCCTGAAAACACTGGAGAGGTTACGGATGTGGACGATGGGACCGGACTTCCTAACTGCAGCTAAAGAGAAGTGGCCAACGCTATTAATACCCAAGGCTGATGATGATGATATCGAGGCTAAAAGACTGATACTGGCTATAAACGTCACGGGAGGCGCGAGCCTGATAGAGAAACTGTGCCAATTCCCCAACTGGACAAAAATGTTAAGAGCCGCGATCTGGTGGACACGGTACAAAGCACTCTTATTGATTATGAAAGGCGCAAGACCACAAAACACATTGAACGTGGGGACGATACTACCGGGTGAGCTGAATCAAGCCGAACTCGAAGTTCTACACCTGTTGCAACTAGACGCTTTCCCGTCCGAGGCCCGCGAGCTAGCCAGGAAAGATGATAACACCAACGGATGCAGGCTGTTACACAGTAGTATCCGAGCACTAAACCCCTGCAAATCAACAGACTACTGAGGGTTGGAGGGCGGCTGACGAATTCAAGCCTAGAGTACGAAACAAAACACCCCATAATAATCCCCGGTGACCACTACATAACGAGATGCCTGATAGATCATGCACATCGGGGAGAGGGACACGCAGGCCTGAATCACTTATTGAACAATATACGCCGACGATTTTGGGTGACAAAGGGACCAGTGACGGCCAAGCGAGTCATAGGCAACTGCATTACTTGTCGTCGCCGGAGAGCGGTAGCAGGCCAACAAATGATGGCCCCCTTCCAGCCGTAACAGTCCAACTGGGATGGTGCCAATTCGTGGAAATCGGCGTCGACTGCTTTGGCCCGTTACTCGTACGACATCAGAGGGGCACCCAAAAGAGGTACGGCTGCCTGATAACATGCCTACAATCCAGAGCAGTCCACCTCGAAGTAGTGCATAACATGACAACCGATTCATTCCTAATGGCCCTTCAAAGGTTCATCGCGAGGCGGAGCGTCCCCAAGAATATATACTCAGACAATGGCTCATAAGGAGTTAGAGAAATGGTGGAGCCGCTTGAACACCGCCAAAATACAAAACCAGACGGTAGCAAAGGGGATAGAATGGCACTTCAATCCACCTTATGCTAGTCATCGTAGTGGCGTTTGGAAAAGGCTGATACACTCAACTAGGAAAATACTCACAGCCCTGACCTCACGAAAAAACCTCGATGACTAGACGCTGACTACTCAACTAACAGAAGTAGAACGCATATTGAACAACAGACCCCTGGTGCCGATCGTCCCAGACCCGGAAGGTGAACCGGCACTACCCCCAACGACCTATCATTACTCCGGTCAAACGCAGGAGTAACCACCCCGAAAACCCTGCGTGGGACGTACGTTGTTGGATGGAAACAAGTGAACCACCTAGTACAGGCTTTCTAGAAACGATGGACGAGGGAGTATCTACCGACACTGCAGCCTCGGCAAAAGTGGAGCTCAAAACAGCGGTCGTTCAGACGTGGCGATGTGGTCATCCTCGTGGAGAGCCACTTACATAAAGACGATTGGCCGGTCGGAGTGACCAAGGATTTTCGTACAGAAATCGATGGTCTCGTGCGCACGGTGGTGGTGAGGACGAACGAAGAAGACGTATTGCGAGATATACGTAAAATATGTCTACTTGGAGGTGATAGCGACGCGGGCGAGGCCGACGCTACCGACCAAGCTGTACCCATGTCTGCTGATACCAGATGAAGCCGAAATCATTTATCTATCCCTCATGTATTCCCCTGTAGGACCCAACCCCCCACAACATCTTTGAAGTATATTTGTGTTTAATTTCATACAGCATTTACGATGTACTATGAGGCTAATTGTCCAAAGCTTAGCTCACCACACGACACGACACTACATGTAGAAGTAACGGGGCTTAGGTCACGCACGCATGCCTATATTTTACTCGTTTTTACCACACAGCTTTTTGTTGACATTGCAGAAAGTCCTCCCTTGATGTGCAGTCATACCTGTGATCCCATTGTACACCCTGGCACGTACACACACACACGCACCCAATCAAGCAGATACATCCAGGACAGGACGGGCTCTTACAAGGACAGTATCTATGTACCCCTTTCACGCCCGCCATCGGTCATTTGGTCTTGTGGAAGATGTAGACTAGCCTCACGTTTTTGTAGCCAATGGGTTAGGTGCGACCAGTGGTAGAACGTTGACGACGAGCATTAGGCGCGCGCACTGACAGCAGGGCCTGGGTAGGTAGAAAGAATCAGTACCTTTATACCGAACATTTGACTCTGCCAAGGATCCAGGAGGATTTTGGTGGGCGGTGTAACAGCCGGTCGTGGAAAATCCCTCTTTTTTCCCTCGCGATTCAGTGTTTTTCCCAACATCACTCATTTGCCTACACTATTGACTTGTCTTTACGAACTGGTTGTCTCTATGGACCAATTGTTGTTTGTTCGCGCCCAGAGCGCTACTTTGGCACATCTTTGTTCAGGACCTGCGTGACGCACGTGCTGCTTGCTCACACGCTGCTATTCAGTTTCTCGTTGTTGAGTCTTTGCAATCGTATTATTGAGGTTTGTATTCTTTTTGATGTCATTGTTCATGTAATAATCTAGTATCGAAGAATATCGCGGATAATCGTCTTTTGATTTCGGGATCCGTTGCGAATTTGGCTACGCATTGCTCAAACTTTCGTTACAGTGTGCGTGACGCCGGTTGACGATCCAGAACTTCCGGCGACTCCCGATCCATCTCTGTAGGAGTTGCGACAACATCAAGACTGGCAGAGGTCGCGCTGTCATCCACCTGCGGATAGTGCTGCCAATTTTTTTCTTCCAGCGAGTCTTCAATTACAACTACTTGCGACCCCGCACGCGGCTTCTTTACTGCTGTCGGGGTCGGGGCCTGACAGCCGAGTACGGCATTCCGCTGAAATCGTTCGTTTCTCACCAGCGCCCTGGCTGGTCGAGCAAGGGTACCTCCCGGGGTTAGACCACCAGGTCTTACTCTACGCTGGTCTGGCACAGTTTGGTATCTACCCTTGGTGGTGTGGGCCACTACTGCTGCCCCAGCCAGCAGTTTATCCCTGGTGGCCTCGTCAGCGAACTCCACTAGGGTTGGTCTCGCACGATGTTCGCCTCTGTTCCCAAGTGGCGACTTCAATCAGTTCGTTTCAGCTCATTTTCCACGGAACCGGTATTGGCCGAGGTCAGCTGAGCTTCCAGATTTCTTTCGGGGGTATGCACTTGAGTTCTTCCTGTTGGGTAAAATCTTCCACTGATCCAGACTGCTAAGAAGAAAAACACGAAGCATTTCACCTTACAGAAAAGAGACAACCACTACATGGGCTTTAGTCCACAAACAGCCAGTCATGCTCTGGTCTGCAATACGCCCAGACCAATTCTACACATGCTGTCCCCTTTGGGCTCCAATTTCTGCCTCCAGAATGGTTTGCTCCCGACATTTTTTGAAAGATTCTGCATCTTTCGAACCTACCAGTTTTCAGGCAGCCCGTTCCACCGTACTACTACCCTTCGGTTTAAGAAGTTGGCCCTGGCGTTTAGTCTTCAGCGCTCCTTCCATAGTTTTATGCCGTCCCCTCTTGTCCGTTCATCGGGAGCCATCACAAACATATTTTCGGCCTTTTTCCCATTAGGCCGTTCACAATTGCAAGGGCCTTTATGTGTTACCCTCTTGGTCTTCTCGTGCTAAAGGAAGTCTTTCCACATTCTCCAGTCTCTGGCTGAAGGCCTTTCCTCGCTGGCCCTCCACCATCCTAGTGGCTGGCTGCTGGACTTTGACGAAACGGGCTGCATCATTTGGAAGAAAGGAGTCCAGGCCTGGACACAGCATCCGAAGGGAGACCCCACCATTGCTTTGTGCAGGTGTAAAAAAACGTCACCATGTTTGCGGGGAATTACTGGAGTCAGTCTAAAGAGCTTCTTATGAGCTCCATCGGTAGCCAGCTGTCCTGCTACCCCCATTTGAAGTCTGCTTTCCTAAAGATACCTAAGTCTTTTATCTGGTGCACGGAGTCAACCACGAAAGTTCATTTTCCCCCCTTACTGTCAAACCTACCAGAGCTCTTGTTAGTAGGTGACTTTATCTTCGTTTTGCAGCATATCCCATGTTTGCCTACTTCAACACTTCCTTCATATTACTAGCTAGTAACTCTCACTGACCTCACCCGAAAACCTCCATACCGTCTGCAAATATGAAACACCGGGGCTTCCGTGCTTTAGCCGGGTCATTTGTGCAGAGGAATAGAAGAGGTCCCAGAGCTGATTCCCGGAGAGCTCCAATAATCGCATTAACTGGCTCAGAATTTGCACCACCAATCCCAGCGTTAAACTTTCTGCTAGTACGGAGGCTAGATATCCGCGGTGTTCGGCCTGAACAGCCATGTGTTTAGACAGGCAATCGATCGATTCGTACATCCAAAGTATGCCTTTGCCGGCTCTTGAAGTCTACTGTCAACGTTCAACAATACAGTTATGTCCTGTCGATAATCTGCTTAGTTCTAAACACAACACTATCGAACTACTTAACCTTCCGCCTGTCCCATGGTTCACGAGTTTATCCTGCAGTAGTCGGTGATTCGCCGATTTGGAGGCCTTGCTAAAGTCTAGGTGGCAGACCTCCACTATTTCTCTTTCATCCGGTTGTGTTGTGACAGTGTTAAAGATTCCGAGATGGTCCAAGACATGATCTCTTTAAAAACCCGTGATGAGCTCCACTTGGCAGCTTTTGTTCTGCCGAATTTTGCAGACATGTTTTCTTATCAGCTGCCCTAGGCATTTGCAAGAGATACAAGCAAGGCTAGCAGGCCCGCAGTTTCACTCCGCTGATCCCTGTCCACCTTTGTGGATGGTCAATCTGCCGCTGCCTTCCCATTGGTTGGCTGTACACCTTGCCCAACAGTCGCACGAAACACCAAACAGACATCTCCATTTACTTCAGCAAACCATGGTTCCATAGTTGCTACACGTATGCCATCTGGCCCCTTAACTTATCTATGTCCAAACTCTCTAGTTTTGTTCTTGTCCCCCCACCGTTATAGACATGTGGCACGTTAGGCTCTCCTATAGAGTCTTCTGAAGTGCCCCGAAGCCCACCACCCCTTCGATGCACAACTTCGGAGTATTTACCGGGAGCCTCTGCTTAGCTGTGATCTTCGCCGGCCCCCCTGTCATTGCTTGATATTAGTGTTCCGACTCCCATCCTAAGGGAACCTCGTGATTGGGTGTCTAAAATATCCCCCGGGGTTTCGCTTATCTGTTTTTTTCCAATGCCAGCTCAGGGGTTCTCTTCTCACATCTTTGTATCTTAACAGGTGACCTTCGGCTTTCCCTGCTTTATAGCCGCGCTCTCATTCCTCACTGGCTTATGCTTCTGGTAGCTCCCATCTCGTTCCCGGATGGGACTTCTAGCCGCTGCCATACACCACCCAGGCTTGTTCTTGTGCTTGTTTCCTTTCAGTAAGACAAACTTGCCCCACAGCGCCAGTAGGTTTCGCTTAACCATCTGCCACTTTTCTTCCACGACAGCATTTTCTTCTCCTAAGCCCTGGTCCGGATTTCCTGCCTCTCTATTTTTTCGGCAGCATTCAGCTTCCGAAATTCCCGAGCAGTTCCTCGGCCACCATCATATAATTTCATGAAGTGTGAACTCGATTGGCACATGGTCACTCTTCCGCAAAGGTGGGTGAATGCTGAGCCCATCTACGTCGCTTTCATGTTTCCTGAACTTCGGATTCAAAAGGGATCGTTGATTTCCCATTTCTGTATCTGGTGTCTTCCCTTACGCGCTGAAATTATGTTCCCCCATGGAGCTATTCGATAAAACAGTTTAACCATCTGCCGCGAATGCAGCTTTCCGCATCCCATTCCACTCCTGACAGGCTAAAGTCCCTAATAATCGGTACCTCATCTGCTCTTGCCCCCAACTGCTCCGGTGCTTGTGTGAGTTGTGCCCTCTTCCGTTTCTGAGTTTGGACTTTCATTACCACGTGAAATTGCGGTCTCCTCAGGGGCTTTTTGACAATGACAGCACTTTGCTGCTTGTTTATTATGCAAAGCCTGACTTCTGATTCCGTGTGGACCAGCCCCTCTCTGATGAGAAGGGCCACTTGGCCGCCCACAGCATCAAACCATCTGTCTTCCTGAGGGACCAAGAAGTGGGCTTCCTGCGGAATAAGGTCACTTCGAGACCAACACGTCTTGGGAAGAGCCAGCAACCCTATTGGACGAGGAAGCTCTCATCCAACACGTCGATCAAGAAACCGGGGGAGGGAAAAGGCGAGCAGCATCAAAGCCGGACCTTGTGATAACACGGTACCAAAACGACATTGCGAACATAGACGTGGAAGCTATACTAGGCAAGAGCAACCAGGCAGTAATTTGCGCCAAACACAACCCCGTATGTTTACCGCTTCCAGTAAAAAAAGGAGAAAGTTTTCGAAGATAAACGCACATGATCCCTTGGAGAGAGCCCTAATGGTGGACCGCGAAGGGAAGCCCGAGTAGAATGCACGGTCCAAGCAGTTTGGGAGAAAGTAAAGGGTAAAATCCTGGGGATAACGAATGGGGTCGCCCCAATTCAAGGAGCCCTCGGGAGGGGCGCCGTGATGGAGAAGTTGGACACAAAAAGCAGAACGTGGGCAACAAGCGACCTGGAAACGGTATTGGGTGAGGGAAGGGCACCGCAGCTTCCTTCAGCACTTGGCTGCTAGGAAACGAGCCAAGAGCATTCAAAGTGAGTGCAACAGACCTTGAAGAGACATTGACAAAGAGCGCAAAAATTAACCCCAAGGCATCATGTGGATATGTGCAGTCGAAGTGCAGCCTGCAAAGTGAAGTAGGAGGAGTCAAACAATTACAGGGAAGTGCCGAGACCGCTGACCAAGAAAAGGTTGACAACCTGTGAAGATTCTTCCAAAATATTTGCGAGAAAGACTAGAGGCTATCATGTGCGGGCTTTTCTTCTCTGGTCACGGTCGGGATGGAGGACTACGTGACAGGAGAAGAAGAGGTTATGTGCAGCGTCAAGCAGCTAGTCAAGGCCAAGGCAGCAGGTCCGTGCGGTGCCCACCCAGCGAACCAGAAACCACATGCACGGGCAGTGGTAGTGCAACAAGGACGACAACACGGTTAAAATACTCGTATTCCAACGGCCAAACTAGTCAAGTCATAAAACACGCAGTAGTTTATATAGGCCTCTCTCTAGACTGCGCGGCACCAACGTTGTCGCTGCGACCGCTTGAGTGCCTTGGTTGCTTTTTACCAGTTGCCCATGGCCGATTGCTCGCTATTCTTGGTCATCACCTCTACTCGGTTGGTCCGATCGTCTCAGCCAAAGGCTTGATCGGCAGCCTCTCACCTGGGCTATCTTGCTGGTTGCCGGAGATCCCGCTGTTTTCCTCTGGTAATCCGTATGCCCCCTTTTACCTGCCTCGGGAAGCCTCCGACATATTCGACGTCTATTCTTCTGTCTGTGACCCTCGATTTGGTTCGCCCGTTAGTCTCGATATTCACGTCGTTCCCTTTTCCTGGCATTCCCCGTCACACTAAGACCGATGGCAAAACTAGTCAGTGCCGCCTTCGAAACCGGGATCTGGCCCGAGGAGTGGGAGATTCGATTATCACCCGCAAGCAATAATGGGGTGATAGAGGTAGTTGTGAAAACTAACGTACGGTGAACCTCACCTCCATCGAGCTGAAGTTCGTGGTGAGGGCTATTGGTGACCGGACTGCGCTGCACATAAAGCCACACAGTCTTGTCCAGGAAACCAAACTTCGATTCGTACAGAAAAACTCGTGTCTGCCCATTTTCCTGAGTTGCTTTGAAGAATTGGCCCGGAAGAATAGACGAGAGGAAGCAAGCTGGGTTTTTTTACCTGGATTTCCGGAAGGCTTTCGACTCAGGGAACCAACGTCTTCCTAAGGAGAAACTAAGGGGGTTTGGACTGTCGGGCCAGGCAACGACAAGAATTAGGGGTTATCCGTTTGGCGTGACCTCCAATAAGAATGAGAGAGGGCTTAGCTCCGACTGGACACTTGTAGTTTGGGATACCCCAACGGTCGATTGTCGTACCCCTGCTGTTCCTCCTGCATATAAATGACTTAGAAAATGGTCTAGACGAATTCTGCTCCAAGTTTGCCGATTATATGAAAATGGTGGCAGCATTCAGCCACGAATCCGTCCAAAGGGACCGGGCAGAGTCCAAGAATTGTCTGCCAGTTGGGTGTAACGACCGGTCATGGACCCCCCCCCCAAAAAAAAACTCTGCAGTTCCATGTTTACTCAACATCACTCACTTATTTACACTAGTGGCTTTTTTACTCACTGTATGTTTTTACGAACCAACGTTTGTTTGTCCGCGTCCAGCGAGCCGCTCTGTCATATCCTTATCCTGGACCTGCATTGCGCACCTGATCCTTTCTCACAAGCAGCAATTCGGTTCTCATTTCCTGAGTCCTCGTGGTTGCATAATAGAGGTTCGTATCTGTTTCTTGTCACCGTTCATTTGATAATCCACCATAGCAGAATTTCACGGATAATCTCTTTCCGATTTCGGGATCCGTTGCGAATTTGGCTACGTATTACTCAAAGGTGTTCTACATTGGGACTGGCCGTTGAACATGCACAAGTGTGTGCATCTGGCTGAAAAAGGTTTACCTCACAGACAAAGCGTTTTTGAAATAGGGTGCCTGAAGTTGACGATACCGGTAAAAGGTGCCGCTAGGGGCTTGGGAATCATGGCTAAGGTTGACTTTCAGCCCAAAACCTAGTGGTAAAATGCTGCCAAAATCGCTTCTAGGGTGCTCTATCAGCTCCGTCGAACAATCATCTCTGGGAGACCATCGGAGCTTCTCTTACTTTACCGGACTCTGGCACGGCCTCACCTGGAAAACTGTGTCCAGGCCTGGGGTCCATACCTGGTTTCGGATAGGTGGGTACTAGGGAAGATCCAGAGGTGATTTACCCGATCACTTTTCATGTTAGGAGGAAAAACATACAGGGAAAGCTTATGGTACCCCAACTCATTCCTCATGGAAAGGAGAAGGAATCGAGGGGGCCTCATGTTAGTGTACAAGATCCTGACGGGCCGGATCGACTTAGGCAACCGCATGTTTGCCATCCTTCGGCCGGGAGACAACCACAACCTGAGAGGCCACGCCCTCAGGCTAAAGAAGAACAGGTCACGAACGAGACTTCGGACCAAGTTCCTCAGACAACTTGCGGGTACCGACTAGAATAAACTGCCAGAGGAGGCGATCGAGGCAACTACAGCGACCGAGTTCAAACATCGACTCGAGAGAGTAAGGATGCGAGTGCTTCATGATGGGCTACAACAACGGAGAACATGGTACTGCGTAGAGTGGAGATAGTTCTTTGGATCTTGCACTGATGGGTTTCCACTTCCTTCGAACCTAGGCTTCACTATATCACTACCCTCTATCCCTAAGTTGCTGCTTTCTTTCGTTCCTATCTGATCATTTGTTACCCCCTACGGCTAGCCATTTTTCCTGCATGCATGGCTTTCCTTTCACCCTCTAAGTCTACTTTCGGTACCCATTCACAAATAATTTTGGTCTCATCCTTTTTGCTGCATCCTCTGATCCGCCTTCTCCACCCCCATTCTCCTAAACCTAAGTGATGGGCCTGCCCAAGTGGTGGTCCACGGCCGCCAACTGTGAACCGTGTAAACTGAGTGGATACAGGGAGCAAAGCTCGCGGAACTTGTGCCTCTTACTGTCGCAGTGCCGGGGGATCCGCGGAGCTCAGCCCTCTTCCCACAAGAAATAAGACATCCTGGCTATATGCCGTGCAGTCATGGCATCAGCCGGAACCCGAACCTGAACCTGGATACCACAGCTGCTTCGGCACTGCAGCCTTTTGCGTCGATTCCGCCAAATATTTCCAAACGCTGCAGGCATCGGCGTATAAAATTACCGCGGCCTTTCCCGGCGGAATGCCCCTGCTCTCAACCAGTTTGTATCTCACCTCGGGTGGAGCACCCGAATGGCTGCTAAGTTTTCTGGGGTCTGTATTTTAGACGTCAGAGTGTCCCGGTCTACTTTTACGACAATTCATTTCCCCAGCCCCATTCCCTGGGCACGCCCCATCTGCACCGTTGTTTCGTTTTTCTTTGTCATCTCTTTGGGTGGCCCCGCAGAAAGCGGTTTAGGACAGCTGTTGTCCCCCGGTGGACAGCTGTCCCGTGCATCATACTCCATTACATTTTCAGTTAAAGCCGCCGCCTGGTAGTCCGGTCTCACGTTAACCAATTGATTTTCACCCAGGCCTCTGATTTTGCTGCTTGCTAGAATTTTTCTCCCATTATATTCCAAACCCACTTGCCTTCTCATTCCCATCCCTGAGACATCTAGTACGATGCGATATCTCCCTACGTGGGATGAATGATATCACCCAATCGTGCCAGAAGCTAGTCCGGAATGCTATACTTTACAAACTCTAATACGGTTGACTTGAGCGGAAGCTTCTTCTGCCCTGCTCTTGACTGCTTCCAAGCTCTCACCCAGTGAACCCCTTAGCTTTGTCGCAGGAATTATTCCCACTATCCTGAAAATGTCCCTTATCGTCCTCTGGTCCCTACCCAGCCTTGCCTTGGCCTACATTGAGGTGGACTCTCCTTGTCAATAATAATGGGTTTCAATGCCTAACGGAACAAAGTCACTTTCTGACCTCGGTCGCTGTAACCGTAACGACCGGTTGTAGAAAATCCTTCAAAGACTTTGTAACTTCGTTTTTTCGTCGTGTTACTCCATCACACGCACTATTTTCGTGTTTCCGTACACTTTGTGCTTCTACGGACAAACCTTTGTTTGTTCGCATTTAACGAGCCATCTTGTCATATTCCATCTTTGACCCACGTGACGCATGTGCTTTTATGTCAGACGTCATCAACTTGGCCCCAGTTTTCCTGGTCCGTGTGACCGCATAAATGAGGTTCGTATATGTCGTTTACCTAACAGTCCAGTGTCGTAGAACTTACGGATCAGTCGTATTTAGGTTTTAGGATTTGGTCGAATTTGACTACTTATTGCTCAAAAGCGTGTTAAAGCAGTCCCCCTAAAAAGTCTTCAATTTGTCTTGAAGCCCCTCAAAATGTCCCCATTTTTGCGTAACTTGTCAGGCGCTATGATTCCGTTCGTCCTCTTTTTCTCCTGCTGGGACTGCCTTCCCTATTAAATGCCCTTCTTGTGTTGATGCCCAGAGGCCATCTCCTCTTGGCTCCTCATTTTCCGTGGTTGGCTTGGGCTTTCATATATTCCAAAAGGCTTTCCTATCTTTTCAATACGGCTTGGTTTCACCGCTCCACTGGTAGAAGTAACTCGCGGTCCCTCAGTTCTCTGTCTGCTACTCGGCACCTCTTTATTACCAGTGGATCGATAGCCTTGTTTCCCTGCATCCCTAGATAGGTTGCGTACCCACTGTTTCCAGATATTCTAGCTGTTTACCGAATATTGCTCTTTCCTAAGGCCAGAACAGCTTGCGTGAGCCCACCTCCGATGTCGCAGGCTATTCCGTTTCCCAAGTGCTTGCAGCAAAACTCTGACAGGCACGAGCCTGGAACCCGTGGTTTAGTGGTACTGGAGTGTTACACAAAAGCTTCAGAATATACCCTTAAGAGCAGGCAAAAGCTTTATCTGCAATGAAGTTGGGCCTAACGAATTGAGAGACTCAAAGGTTTCGCGTGGCACTGATATGGTATAAAAAACCATTTAAGAACAACTCATGGATACTGACCTAGAGCGCTCACCAAAATACCAAAAACGGCTGTTTTCGAAAAGAGAAGCGGCGTGGTTCAAAGCCAAAAATACTTCACAGGAGTCTGTTTGATCGTCCAGTTTGCTGCACTAGCAAGCTCTCTGAACTCCAAAGGCTTCAACGCCCACGAGAGTAGTCTCTTCTTCTTAGACCCAGCTAAGAACAGTAGGACTGGAAATTTTGGACTGGACGCAGTACTCCATCCCGATTTTACTCTAAGGTGAAGCTGCCAGTGGTCAACTGTTTTCGATCAACCTCTTCGTGTAAATGAAATTCAAGAGCGACAAAAGTAGAGGGAAGAAGTGTAACAGAGAAGGTTCTCATCGCCACTCCAGCTGAACAATCCATCCCAGGTCTTACCCAGTCGATGCTTTCAGGCATCTGTTACGGTCACCGGCTCGCCATAGTGTATGTAGGGACAAATATTAAAAATCCTTCCAAATGTTCTACTTGCTTTGTGGATGTAACTATGTTTGACACTACTTTGATAAGCCCGTCCATACACCGCACTTTTGCACTTTTGTTTATTTGTGTAAGATATTTGAATTGGGCCCTGAACCGTTCCTGACTGTCGTGCTTAGGCCACGGGGCTTTGAACCTTTGGGTTTTACTGTTGAGTCCCTTTGGCCGCTTACCTGAAGTTCCTATATGCTTGTGCTTTTTGTGAATTTCTATTTAGCACGGTAGAAACAACGAACTAATGTGGCTCTCGTTCTGAGATAGGTTTGAATTGGCTACGTGTTGCTCCGTTTGCGAAAATAGTGACTTACGGTGGACCGCACGTGAAGAAAGCTTACCAAATTCGGATAGCTTCATCGATAGTGGTAATTTCTTCTTCATCTTCACGATTTGTTAACTGCTTTGATTTCGATGGCTTCAACAGCCCTTCGGGCACTTCATTCTTGGTCGTTCAGCAACACTAATTATACTTCAATCTTGAGATCTGCCTGGGAACTTGCGCAGCCAAGTACGATTCCCAAAGTCACGATTCGTTATCGTTCAATATTTATATACCGCCCCAATTATTATAAGATTTTCGTTTCTTAGTGGACTGGACATTACGAACTTTGATAATTCCGGATTTGGAAGTGGCGAAAATCGTTTGTTCGCTGGCTGCCACTCTAGGTTATAAAGTATTTGGCTACCGTATCGAGGAGCCTTTTTTCAATCCTTCGACGATCCGGATCAGTCTAGCGAGTACTACGCTTTGCTGAATGTTGCTGAAGGCCTCAAGTTGGATCGGTTGCGAAACTCTACCTGTGCTTATGCATTTGCATCTGTGAACCATTTCTCTTCCAACTCTTTCTTATTGTTTTGAGTTGCCAACTTGCTCGTCTCCAGTCTTCCGCCGCTGCAGTGGGATAAAATGTTGAGGATGATTTTTTATCGTAGATCAGGGGCCGAAGAGTCCGTTACCCCGCTCACCGGTAAGCCTTCCGCTCTTGCTTTTGGTAGTGGTTTGTCACACTTATGCGAAGGGGTAAAACTAGAATTTGAAGGTACTAAGTCAGAGCTGGATGCCACTGGGGTTATGCGTAGGGTGGCAAGGGCCCAACGAAAGGTGGCAGAGGTGCTTAGACGATATGGTGGTAAGACTGTCGTGGGGCAGCCGTCCGTTGGGAAAAGGGTCTACGGCGATGCCCATAAACCATTGCTCATCCTATTTGCCAAAATGTTTTATCGTTCTGGCCCACATTAACGTTCGTCTATAGTCCTTCGTTTGCAAGTTTTAGCCTCCTAAACATTCTCTTCCTGATATCATTTATATTACTCGATCGCGCAATGGGAACTGCTTCTGACTCATCCAAAAGACTCCGTTATTATTATTAATTTTTTGAGGCTAATGGAAGCCGCGGTGATGAATTTTGTTGGGTTGATAAACCTGACCCGTCTGGTGATACGGATAGGCTAACTCGGCTGCCAGCGTGAATGAAACTGCCTAACAGTAAACTTCTCATATTCGACGGTTCACCCCTATGTTATATCCCTTCTTTAGACGATCCGAGGGTGAGGTTGGTGGTCGAGTAAAGGATGATAAGCAGCTTCAGAACTGTTATTTTTATTATTTTGGGGAGAAAGCGAAATGGGCTACTCGGGGTTGTTTATGTTATCCAGCTACTGAGGGTCGTGGGCCGGCGAAAGGCATATTCAGAGAATGTTTCGGTCAGGGACGTCATGTCGTAAGTCGCACGCTAGATGGAGTTACCCGATCAGGATTGATTGCCCGAGGCTTGGGGTCACTTGCTGTCTTACGCCAACGAGTTAACTGGTTGCGCAGGTGCATTGAAGCAACTCAGATGCCTAGGTGGCCGCAGTTTGCCTCACAATGAAGAGGCAGCATTGCGCAAGTTGCCCGGGCACATGGTAGTCGGCTGGGTAAGAAGGGCCGACTAACTCCATCAGGGAGACAGTGGACCAGGGTTTCGCTATTTATATTAGTTCCTGTGTGCCAGGCAAGCTTCCATGACAGTAGATACACTTATCTTCTTCGTGAAAAAAGGATGAGTAAGATGCGCATGAGGAGGACAGTTCGAGTCGCAAAACATTTGCGGTATCAACAAATGATACCAGGTGCATTAGGTGTCGCGGCAGGCTTGGCCTAAGTGACTGTCAAATGTTTCATGCGTTGTCGCCCAAACACTGCTTGGGGTTTGTGTCTCGATCCAAGAAGTGCCTTGTCTGCACACTCCCTGGGCGTGGTGCTGGCGGATGTCTTTTGAGGAGGCCTTGTGGAAATCAGAATTGCAGCCGAATGCATCACTGTTTGTCGCATCAGACGAACAAAGTTCCGGTCCTCAAAGCTTCTTATCTACTACTCCCAACTTGTCTCGGTGTTAGCTCAGACAGCGCACCGGTGATTATCAAATGTCCAAAAGTGTTTTTCCGCATTAGTGCGCCGTTTGAAACTGGTACAGGCACCTCCCTCACACCCGATGGTTTAGCTAAATGTCTAGGTCTGGTGGGAAAGCTTTGTCAATATGTGGAGTTTAGTACGACGTCTTTGGATGGTAATGAGTTGATAAGAGTGAAGGTGGCCTACAGCATTGCATCAGTTCTGGACGTACGTGCTGCGGCACCTACCGGGGAAACTTCGCCCAAGTGGGGTCATTTACCAGAGGTACAAAGTATAGTTACTTCAGACCCAGTAATCGGAGTATTAATTGTTTTAGATGTTCACTCAGCTCACTGGGTTTAATTCATCGAAGGGATTCCAGGGCAGACCCTTATGTAGACCACAACCCTTTGGGCTGGACTACGCTAGATACTTTGGATAATTGCCTTTCGGGTAAATTTGGGACATGTGTCGCACTTGGTTCACAGGATATTGGGAATAACTTGCGAAAGTCCTAGAGTAAAGATCTAGGTGTCAGTGATCCTTCGGGAATTTCACTGTCTATGGAGGACTAAAGGACCATCAAAATTTTGGAGAGGTCGTTACCTCTTGAAGATTGACACCTCAGTGTTGTTGTCCCTTGGAAGAACCACAATCTTGTGAAACTTTGCGGTCAAACGGTAGCTGTTAATTGCTTGATGCTGGTGGGAAATAAGTTTCTCAAGGATTCAGAGCTTAAAGTTAAATATACAGGGCTGTACATGAGCTGCCCACTGAAAAAGAACACGGTGTGCAGGAGCCGGAGGAGATTGTGGAAGATAGGTGAATGAGGTAATATCTGCCATTCCATGATATGCCGAATCCTAAGATGCCGGAAAAGATCAGTGTTGCCCTTGAAGGTCCCACAGTATTCCAAGGGGAACCCAAAGATGTGACCTTATCCCGGGATCCCAATTTAGTTCCGAAATGTGCCTCCGCAGCTTTGTCAGAAGTCTGCGGCTTTGTGCGCTGGTACTTAAGATGTGGTCCTGCCAGCTAGAATGCCCTAGGAGGACCAAGATGCCCTTTGGTTTCTCAGGTGGGCTAATAATAATAGTAGTAGAGTTATGCTTCGGAGACTCCCGGAGCATGCTGAATACATGATCAAATGATGAAACTAATAATGTGATACAGTGTTTATCGATAATGTAGAAAATTGCACAACAGACGCAGAAGTGTTTGCAAAATGTTCAAAAGACTCTTCAAGCGATTCTTGCACACCAAAGGGTAAAAGAGGGAGTTTAGTTGTGCAAATTGATGGGTTTAAATAAAATACCCGGCAAAAGTGAAACGGTTGTTTGGTTAATGCATGATAAATAAAACAGCTGTGTGAGGGAAGTTTGCTCACCAAAGGCTAAGCGGGGAAGAATAAGTGAACCCATAGATAAGTGAAATGCGATGCCTTGTAAGCTTGAAGTTAAAGGTCAGGTGGCACGATCTGGCTGGGGGAGCTGGTATCGCTGGAAGCTGGAAATTATACGTGAAAGAGACTAGAGGTGACCTGAGACAAGAATGTACGATAACGAATAAATTATCCGGCTCTGAAAAATAGTAGATAGCAATCACAATGACATGTAGTCGTAGTATGCTGCAACGGAAGACTGGTATCAGAGCACAAGACAAGATTTAGAGCAGGAAGAAAGCGAGGTGGGTAGAGAACGACAAGTCAGTTAGCTGAAAAATTTGGAGGATTCGGTGTTCGATGCCGTGTCACACGGATGTATTGGAAGTAGGGGTATGTCGGGAACAGGCAGCAAGTGGATGGCGAAGAAGAGGGCTGGGGGAAGCAGGGCGAGGTTGTATACCCTTTATTGTACGTGGAACTTAGTTTGTCACCAGAAAAAATGAGTTGTAGAGTGGGATATCGGATGCTAAATACTAGAACAGCAATAAAAGATAATGTAAAAGGGTAGAATATAACAAGGACAATTGAAGCCAAGCACGGGTGGACTGGATGGTTTAAAATAACAGGAGGATCAACGTATACCTTTCTTCGTAATGGTAGTGCACGACGAATCGTTGGAGAAAGAGCAAGGCCAGAACCAGTTGGGAGGCAAAGAAACGATAACAGCAGTGGCTAGTAGTACATAAAGGAGGGAAGACGATGGAGGTGTCTGAATAGGATAGCTAAGAGTAGACCCGATGAATCGTTTAGATGCACGTAAATCGTGTGATGATGGCTGACAAAGGAAGTCATCTGAGGGAAGTTCATTATGGGAGAGACAGTAAGACAATACAGAGGGAAAATGAGGTTCACTGTGGTTTTAAAATGGTCGATGGATCTCAGTCAGTCAGCGGAAAAATGGAGCTGGAGTTTAGATATACCGCGATAGAGTTTGAGAATTTTGTGAGAGGGCACGTGCATAGAAGACCAGTAAAGGCTTGTAAGGGTAGATCGAATGGATAGAAATTACACTGGATGATCATGGTCTGTTGTTTTCTTCAAAAAAGGAACATAATGAGACAGAAAGAGCAGTGGAACGGAAAAGCTGGAGGGGCACAGAAAAGGTGGTGGGTACGGCGAGAAAATACTGGAGGGGAGATGGAATAAATTCTGAAAAACGAGAAAAAACAGGCAAAATTTTATCCCCAAGCTCCTAATACACCCGAAAACGAAGGAGTGAAGCATCGTGACAGGTAAACCTGTAACGGAACAGAAAGTATGGGAAATGTATGTGTGACAGATCTGGGACGATGGAGGTGAAGAGCTTCAAGCCTACCGACAGTTAATAATATTATTATAATAATAACGGTTTATTTCGGATAACCCCGAGGCATGCTGTAACGCAAGATCAAACGGTACAATTGGGCGCAGAGTCCGAATTCCAAGAGGATGATTCAGGTATATGCACCCGATATTGTACAAGAGAAAGTATTTAAGTTACTCTTTAGAGCGGCGCCCGGCAAATTTGAACTCAAGGTCGGGTGGCCAGCTCGGCCAAGTCAGGGTGGAGCTGGTCGGAGGTAGTGGACTCTCCCTGAATAAGTACAAAAAGAGGGGCTATGCAACAAGAGAATCAAACAGAATTGACGAAAGTTTTGTTCACCTTGAGGAAGAAGAAGTTTCCAAGTGAGACATGAATCAGCTATAGCGCTCCGCGGGGTATGGTACGGCTTTGGATTGGAACCAGACGATAAAAGGAATGAATTTGCAAATAAAGAACAAACAAAATGTTTCGAAGATTTTCCTCGTAACGTTCAGCGACCAAATATCGGCTGAGTCCGTTAAATCGTTGCGCACATGAAAGTCAAGGATCGAACTACCACAAATGAAACGGTAATATCAGCTGAAATAGACATTTTGTGATGAGATAAATTACGTTTAAAAGAACGTGAAATAAATTCTGTTGGGTGTAACCAGAGGCAAAGAATATTACAAAATATTGTTTATATCATCAAATTTACGCTGGTATATAAGACCTAGCGCTACAAAATGTCAGCACCCATGTCGCTGGCTAGCCACGTGAACGACCATGACTGTTGACAATTCCGATACTTTTTCCCGATTGATAAAAGACTTTTACGAAGGTCTGGATGAATTCGCGACCGATTTTCGAGAGTTCCAGCGATGCACAAGTACCAGCTTTTACAATTACAATGCCCGAACCTGGAAACGGGCCAAAAAGCGTCGGCTAACAATTAGCGACGGAATGAAATATTATTTCGTGAAATATTGTTGTGTCCATCGGCGTCGAAAAGGTGGAGGTGGTTCAAGGTTAGAATAATTGTTTGTTCCTTTGGTCGCCCAAGGAACTGGATATCGTGTCGCAAAGTGGTGCATGGTCCATAGTCATAGGTTCCAAGTAGGGAATCCTAGTTTATATGTAGCTAACTGAAGGCTGACAGCTTTTCAAGAGTCGGTGGTGTTTAACTTGATGGATACGTTCCATAATACTGCTGAATTAAGGGAATATACTAGTCGGATGTTCAATAGGCGTATGAATAGCATGGAATTTCGGTCTATACGTGTCCGTCACAGTCACGATGCTCGTGGTAACGTAATTAGGGTTAAAGAATTGCTGGAAGGTAAAGGCATTAGCCAGGTAATACACGAGGAGAATATAGTTAGGTTCCTGTTCTTCATACCCATGGAGGTGATTCCGGTTGCTCGCAGATGCAGCCAGGTGATTCTAGCTGACGCTACTCACCAAATGAACTGCGGCGGCTACGTTTTATGGCAAATAATGATAGTAGACGAAACAGGCTTAGGCCGTAGCATTCTGTATGCTTTTCTGCCCAATGAAAGCACTGCAAGCTACAGACAAGCCGTGGGTTTTCTGCGGGAATACCTGCCCGCAACTAGGGAATGTAAAACGATAGTAGTAGATCGTAGTCTCGCTCAGTTAAACGGGTTCAAGACTCACTATCCTGAAGCCCAGATAGTGTTCTGCCGGTTTCACGTGTTGCAAGATATGCGGAAACGGTGCAACCATCTAACTGCAGCAACGACTCTAGAAAAGGATCGTGTTTTCCAGTGGATGCGTAACATGGTGTTCGCAAGCAGCGAGTCCGCACTCGAACGATTTCGGGCTGCTATTCAGGCCCGCAGCTCTGAGGCATCGGTTACTTAGTAAGAACGTGGATGCCGTTTAAGGATTGCTGGGCGGGTTACAAGGTAAGGCAGGTATTAACTTTGGGTAATTTAACAACCAATAAAGTGGAAACCGAAAATAGGCATCTTAAGACGGGACTGTCACCTAGGTCAACCTTGTTCCAGGTCTGTGACAGAATTCTGAAGCGGGTAGCATCTTTAAGAGAAGTCTTGCAGGGGAAACTTGGTAAGGATCAAATGTCCATATGCAAGTTCCGTAATGTGCAACATTGGTTGAAACCCGAGAAATATTAGAATGTCCCACAACTTCCAGTACAGCTGACGAGTATGTCCTACGGTTGGAACCGCCGATAAGAGATTTAACCGTAAAACAGGGAACAATGTCTAGAAGGAAACCGTTAATGGAAGTTCGGTTTACCGACGACAGCGATATTCAGGTTATAGGCAACCCTTTGCAGCGTATCCAGTTCCGCCAACATCGGACAACTACGGCCAACCAATTCCTGATAGCAAACAAGAAACGAAAACTGGACAGGCCGGCGTCTCCAATCAACAAGGACGTTTGCAGCGTTTGCCGGCGAGAGGATCCAACGGTCGACCTGGACGAGGACGTTCAATGGGTTCAATGCCAAACGTGTGGCCGATGGGCACATTATCAGTGCGCAGGTTTCACCAATGAGGACGACTACACTTGTGTGCATTGTCTTGCGAGGTGAACGTGGTCCAAAGAGATTGACAGAAGGCCCTATCCAGGGCCGCCGCATTATGATTCCTGCCATATTGGCCTTTGTCTTCCTTATTGATTTTTTATTTGGGCTAGCACAACTAGGTCGTTATGGCACGTGTTCACTTCGAGAGTCTTCTTTCGCGCTAGTGAATACTGGATGGTAGATTATATATATATATATATATATATATATATATATATATATATATATATTAGTGTACGTATGTATATATACACCCCCGTCCTATTGGAACTACGTCGAGCGATGGCCGGGAACGTTACCATTTAAGTATATATATATGCATATATATATAGATTTATACATATGTACATATATATATATCTATGTACATATACAGCCCAGTCCCATAGGACCTACGTCGAGCGAAGGCCGGAAACGTTACCATTTAAGAATATATATGCATATATATATGTATGCATATGTATATGTATGTGTTTATACATATGTACATATAAATACATATATATGTTTATCTTTATACATGTGTATGTATGTATATAGAAATACATATAGATATGTACATATGGACGTACGTCCAGCGATGGCCGGAAACGTTACCATTTAAGTATATATATACATATATATATATGTTTATACATATGTACAAATACACATATACATACGTATATATGTATATCTCAATACATGTGCATTTATGTATATAGAAATACACATAGATATGTACATATATGGACGTTCGTCCAGCGATGGCCGGAAAAGTTACCATTTAAGTATACATATATATATGAACATATATATATATATAGATATATATATGTTCATATATGTGCATGTATGTATGACGGTGCAGCCTAGTAGCCCAAGTCGTACTGTATAATATTTCAGGTACCAGACTTGTATTGTTCCTGGCGAACCACATCTACGGAGGATCGTTTGACATTTCTTTACATTCCCCAATTTATGTCGTTCCAAAAAGGTATCCATTTTGCAATACAAATGGACATTATGGCAGATACATAAGAAAGAGTCGGTAGACCAATTTCATAACTTTTTTTACGACATATTATGCCTTACGGCATTAAGCGTAAATTGCTATTTTTGCGGTTCCAAAGGGGTATAAATTTTGGAACAAGACGCAACATTTAGGCAGATATGAGCGGAATTGGTGGCAGACTAAAACCGCCATAACCTCATTCAAATTTAGCGGGGTGATGTGTTCGGTGACCTTGCTCACCGGCGCCCGTTCAAATCCCATTGTGGTAGTTTCATTCATCGTTACCTTGCGCACATTGTTCACTTTCATAAAGGCGGAATGTGACGCCCCAAAACGGAAATGGGAACTGGGCGACCAATCAATTTGTGATGCGTAGCCATGATAGTCGCAGATACACGGTTTGCACAGATGAGTATTAAAATGACAGGTAAGTATTTACTTTCGATTATCGTTGTCTAAGGGCTGAACATAAAGACCAGAGAGATGCAGGAGTCACAAAATTGTCTGAGAGGATTTACCAAGATAGAATACCGGATATGAAAAAGCTTCAAACAACCGATGAATACAGTTGTGAAGTTGGACGGTGAAGTAGTTGACAGGCGAAATACTATCTGCTGGTATTCTTTGTAAGAGATGGATCCTGTGATGGCGAAAGACCAAAAAACTGCGATACAGATGTCAGTATATGGGAAGAGCATGAATATTTGCAAGGTGAGGATATTGCTATGCTACAGCCATATGGGCGAACAGAAGGACTGATAGAAAGAGCGAACTATCACAATATAGCCGACTGATGGGATGCTCTGTGAAATATACTGTTTGGACTTTGTAAGACGGACGTGTATGGCAACATTAAATGTGACTTTTGCAAATATATCGATAACTGTGATAAAATAAGAGCGAGTTTTATCTCGGGGATTGGTTAAGTTTGCGAATGGGACAAGCGGGTGGTTTGGCACGAATCCTCAGGAAATAGAATCATGAACGGTAAGCCGAGTACGGAAACGGTCTTTTAACCCCACGATAATTATGTTCTAGGGAAGGTAGGATTCTTCGGGCGTAAGAAGCGGTAAGTTAAGGTGGCGAAGATGGAGACAAGTACGATGAAAAATAGGCGACAACTGGGGGAGATAGTTCCATGTTTGCAGCATTTCGGGTGAATAAATGTTGTTTTTGCCGCGACCGGTGCTGGTGGGTGGGGCTGAACGTGCGCTGGACACCCAACCAGAAATCTCTTTTGGTGACAGGCGGTGCGATCGGCCATCCTAGCTGCACCCGCACATCGTTGCAGACGTCCTGCACGCCCGATGTGCGCCAACCAAAGCGGTGGATCTGACCGCGCCCAGCGCCGACGGGCTCCGCTGGAATGATATTGGCGTTGTCACATAGAGATCGAATAGTCCAGAAGCTTGCGACCATGTTGCGAGGGGTCCTGTAGAGCAGGGTCTATGTGGTGGTGACGAAATGACGAGCAGGTATCGAATTTTCAGCTGTAAATGTGGGCCAGGTATTATGTCGAGCCATCGAAGGAAAGGCACCATCAGTGGTTGTCTGGAAAGGTAAAAATGGAAAAACGCAGTCTGGGGTGCTCCCAGCTGAGGATCAACGGTCAGTGGTAAAGAGAAACCTCTAGTATCTAGAAATTGGAACTACTTGGTGAATGGCTCGACTTTGCAAAACACAAGGTTGTACGCGAAAGATCAATAAAACCTGAGTGGTATATACGGCGACTCGTGTGGTACGTAGGTCTCGTGGCCCCCGACTCAGTAACCCAAACCAACTTCGTACGCTCGCTCCTCCGAAGTGTATGGATCATTGTTTGATACAAGTGTCAGGACGTCAAGCCGTTTGTTTAATTCCTCTTTAAATCTCGGCAAGTGGCTTATTGCACGGACATTCGGTGGAAGTTTATTCCACATTTGTGAATATTTACCAATAAAGAAATTGGACCGTAGGCTGGTTCTCGAGGACGGCACAGTGACCGAATGACTGCTGTTACTTAACGAGTACCTCAGGATTAATGGGTCTCGTACCACAGGGGAGGCTTTGCAGGATCTATATTTTAATAATGAGTGGAAAAACGACAAGTTGTTCTTTATCCGTCGGAGCCAAAGGGGTTCGAAATGTAGCAGGTCACAGCGCTGTTTATAGTTGAGACTAGACGAATAGCCAACTAATTGTTTAGTAAAGGCGCGCTGAACATTTTCGATGGCGATCCTATCAATCTGGCGCATGCTGGAGCCAACTATTGAACTATACTCTAGCAATGGTCTAACGTGTGTTGTATAGACACTGAGCTTACTCTAACGCAAACGGAATGTCTTGTGGACAAGTCCTATTAACCTGCGGGACCTAGCAATCTGAATGTCTGTTTGCTCCCAAAAGTTGAACGAACATGAGTAGTATATGCCCAGGTTCCGTACTGATGATTTGTTGGGGATCAGATGACCACCTATACTAAACGTTTCCGGAGGGACATGACACTTGTATGTAAGAATGCAGATTTTGTCCGCCGAGAACTTCATTACCCAATCGGTACACCACGAATTGAGCATCCGTAAGTCCTCCGATATTTTTGCTATATTACTACCCAGTGAATTATGGTCGAAGGTGTACAACAACTTTACATCATCAGCAAATAAAGACGGAGTTCCACGGCGAACCACGGCAAATGTTATTTATGTACATGAGAAACAACAATGGGCCAAGTACACTACCTTGGATCACACCGGTGGTTACAGGGCTGGGTGTGGAAATTGTGCCATCAACGTTTACTACTTGACTGCGCGAGGACAAGTACGATTCCAGCCAAGCATACAGTGGGTCAACAATGCCGAATATCTTAACCTTTGACAACAAACGAATATGAGACACCCGGTCGAAGGCCTTAGATATGTCTAAAAAGACTGAGATCACTGCCTTACCATCATTGGCAGCTATCGTAATAAGGTTCAGAAAGTCAGTCATACATGTTGCACAGGATCGATGTTTTAGGAACCCATGCTGACCTTCACTTATAAGGTGGTTTTTGAGGAGGTGATCTGATAGTTTAACTTTTATTAATCTTTCCGTAATCCTCGATACTACTGGGGTATGATTCACAGGCCGGTAGTTGGCCGGGTCCTCCCGTGTTCCCTTCTTATGAATTGGGATAATAACCGACGTTTTCCATTGTATAGGATACCAACTAAGACGCATAGACAGATTGCATAGGCTCGATAAAAGAATTGGGATATCTGGTCCACCCAATTTAAAGATGGCCGATGGTAACGAGTTCGATCCGGGGTGGAAAGACATTTTGATATTTGAAATTAAAGGCTCGATTTCGGAGAGCAGGAATGTTATAGAAGAAAGTGGTTCATATGGTGGTACTGGTGGATAGAAGAAAAATGGTGCTTTGTCAATAATTAAGGAAGAAGCAAAAAACGTGTTCAGCGCTTCTGCTATGTCCAGTGGTTTGTCGAAGCGCGTGTTATTGAAAGAGATAGAAGAGATAGATGAAGTTGTTTTGGGGCTCCTCGACTTCATCGGTTTTGCAAGAATCTCAACTTTCTTGGAATCACGTAAGGCCCTGAGTTCCTGTTGTATCATTTCACTCTCAGAGTACAGATTTATCGTTTCAGCCAAACGATTTAACTGTATAAACAGTGAAAAGTCCCTTGTTTCAAGATAAACGCTTTGGAGTCTACTTAACTTCAAGTTGAGACGAGACAATTTACTGTCTTTAGGGCGGACTGACGACCCTTGCGACGGGGTTATTCGGTTGGGACATCGTTCAAAGATAGAGTAGAGTTGATCTGCCACCAGCTGGGGACCTGCACTTAAAAAGAAGGTGTCCCAATTTTGGCTGCAAATCAGAGAAGGTAGTATATTCCAGTTAGCCTTATGATATGGGTTTTGCGGGGGTGTCGGCTGTTGATATTTTATGGGCACTGTGAAGCAGCAGTGGACAGTTGCGTGATCACTTCCGGGTGGGTTATTCGGAACTTTTGTTATGACCTGGGTTAATCTTAGTGACAAGATTAAGTCAAGAGTGTGGTCGCGTCTGGTTGGGGACGTGACGTGCTGCTTCCATCCTCCTAGGTGAATTGCATTCCAAAACTGCAGTAAATGGCGCGGTGCTGTGAGTGATGTCCAGCATATTTCTGGTGCATTAAAGTCACCAGCTATCAATTTTGGGCCTACTTTAAGATCATTTATTAAGTTGAGTGCCTCTATAATTTGCAGGAAGCTATCAGGAATAGATCTAGGCGGACGGTACACGCAACCTAGTATCAGTTCTTGACGTTCGACTTCAACGTTCAACCATACAGAGTCGACAATGCCGTCTAGGATATGATGCTGAAAGCTTGTCGCCCTGAGAGTTTCCTTTACATACACTAGACAGCTTCCACCAAGTTGATGTGCTCTGCCTTTGCTGAAGGATTTGTAGCCAAGTATCTCAACGTCTTCTACTAGATAGGCATCCAATAACCAGGATTCCGTCACTAAAATAAAGTTATAGTCGTTTTTCAGTGCAGCTGATCGTATGTATTGGATTTTGTTCCTAATAGAGCGCGCATTGACCAATATCAATTTGAAAGTTCCAGTGCTTCTGAAGTCATCATTGATATTAGTACTTACCGTTCGTTGACCGCTGCATTTAACCTGAAAAGAATCACCAGCGCAGGATGCAAGCCCGCTTACGTTGTCGTTCGCAAAGGGAGAACTTGGGCTTGCATGTAGAATATTAAATGACAGGATACTGGGTATTACACTACTATACGGCTGGTTAGAACGGTTCATGTAAAGCATGTCTAGGTTGTGGGGCCATGTTGTGCCCACGGTACGTACGGAAAAAATAGGCACTTTGGCTAGATATGGGGTAACCGCTGGCAGATGGGAGGATATGCGATGCGCTCGGATAGTTAAAGGAGGGGAAGGTAGGAAAGATGGAAATAATGGGAGATAAGGCTGATGGAAACGTTCCATTAGTCCGGAGTTAAGTATGAACGCAGTTCGCCCATCATACCATCTATTTTTATTACGGGTATGGTCTCACTGTTGTTGTATCATCACCTTGGAAGTGCTATTTTGTTTCGTATGCTGAGAGATGCGAGGGTATCCCAAATAAGGGAAGTCGGTCGGTGCCGAATTTGGTCGAGAGAACGAACGATCATTGTCATTGTTCATGCATCCCCGTACGGTTTGCCTGCACGGAGACTTGGCCTTGGGAACCAACCTCTCGTTGACCCTCTCTTCTTTATTGTCGGCGACATACGTGGCATACGAGTGGCACGCATGAGCTTTTCGTCAGTTTCTAAAAGAGGGCCTATGGGGACAGATATTGGCGCTGCAGGTTTTATTTCATTGGGAACTTGAAGTCCTGTGGAACGGTCGACCAGAGCTGGAGGCGTAATGTGAGGACCCTCCTGGGATGAGCCCTTAGGTGTTGTCGATAAGTGTTGTCGTTTTGGCTGGGGTAGCTGTGGGGAGGTGGGGGAAGATTCGTCTAGATCAGCTAACCCTGTGGATCTTCTAGGGGTAGAAGAGTGAGGGGTTCTAATGATCCTTGGTACAGTGCTTGCAGAAGAGGGTGACTTCTGGATCTTAATGCCCATGTGATTAGAATTGATAGCGGCACATCTTGCCACTTCTCTTTGTAGTGGAGTTCTATCAGCTTGTATCTCGATTGATTTAAACTGCGAAGGAGTTGCGACTATACGCTGTTTAGTGATGAATTCTCTAGCAATTTTTTCATCCGGAAATCGGAATAGAAGGGGACAAGTGTGCTTCTGTGAACTTTTCCTTAGTCTTCTGCGGTGACATGGAAAGTGGGCCATGCCCGCGGCTTGAAGGATAGTAGATTTAACCAATGTGATGTCTAGCCGATCAGGGATGTTGAAGACAACTGCATTTTTTGCATTCTGCAGCCGTCGCAGGATTTCCGATGCCACTGAGTCAAGAAACTGACTAGCTGCTATTAGGTTCTGGGGACCAGGGAGTGCCGAGGGCTCAAGAAGGTAGGTTAGTGGTGCTAGTTTTGATAATATACCCTAGTGGCACATTGCCCACCGCCGAATTCCGGTAACGTGCCGGTAACCGATGGGCAGAGAAACCACTGAAATTTCAAGAAAAGAATGACGTAGTTCGTTCTAATTCGCTGTATAGATTACCAATGTCTTGTTTTCATGGTTATTTGTTCCCGTCGATTGCGTTACAAATGCAGTGCCAATTGTTTTAACTGACTGGTATTTTCCCGGCGGCAGCCATTTTGGTCGTGCTTTGTTCGCTAAGTTGAGCGGTGCGCTCCTTTCCCTTTGGGTGCTGATGATCCATGCTGGTTGTAAAGTGTTAGTGACATATTAGGTTATCATTTACCAATTAGTAAATGATAAGCTGTATAGTAAAACTGCAATATTGTGCGATAATTGTACTTAGAACTTGATTAGGTGTATTTTCTCGATGAGGTATTTTCCACGTAACTCTGATGATACCCAAGTAGTTTTGCAAAATTCATGAAGCTTCGAGGTGTTCGTATTGAATGCTCTAATATCGTGTGACATCTGCAGTATGTTTTTCAATTATGCTATGCTGCCGTTTTATTACTATTTTGGTTAACAACTAAGTGCATTTTAGGACCTTGTTACGTATTATTGACGGACAATGGCCGATATGACGAAACAAAAGAGATATTATCTGAAAGAGGAAGAACTTAGCTCACCGATGTGTGCTCTTTGTGATGAAGCCACCCTATGGGAACATGGGCATGGCTGCCCTAGGTGGGTTTTGCCAGGTGAGGTTATTCAGTGGCAATTTTACTTACTGTTCAGACTCAACACCTTCAGCAGTTGCAGGTGAATGCAGCGCTGTGGGTTCCGAAGAAGTGTACCGTGTGGAAGAGGGATGTGCACTAAAGATTCCGACCAAACCACGGGCTGATGGGAAGCTCCGGAAAGGTTGTCTGGGCTAACCACGGAAAGTACGGTGGAGATACGTACTGAAAATAAATGTGGCCGTTCAAGACCTTGAGGCGGAAGCAATGAGTTCTGATATGGGTGCGGGTAGTATACGCATGGGGCTGGTGGTTATTAGCGTGGGGCATCAAAAAGGAAGACAAGGAAGGAAGGCGGTGTCGGGGGTTGGGCAGTGGGGACTTAACTGCGCGATCATTAGGCCGCATGAGCAGAGGGTGGTAGCTGCAGAATGGAAATGCTGAGTGATTAGAAGAGGCATTACCAGAAAACAAAAACAGATTTTTCCGGTCATGGGCGCAGCAAGTGCCGTAGGCGATAGTGGCACAATTGTCTGTGGACTAGAAGGATAAGAAACGATGGAAGTGCGGACAAAATTGGTGGGTGTGCATATGGTGGAAAACAACGACGGTGATGACAAGGACAACGTGTTTGGGCGTATATAAAGTGGTAGTGCGGCGACAATGGGGAGTAATTGGGGTAATGAAAGAATCGTTACTTGAGCCCACTGTGACAGAGCAGTGACGATGTAAACGGGCTATCCCAAAGCGGCCCTACCGGACGCGGTGGAGTTGTGACCGTCAGGGCGTGAAACCCGCATCCAGTGGTAGTCAGCGGGGCTGACCGTTTGCTGAACACCCACCCTGAAAAACACCCCATGAAGTGAACACGTGTTTGACCCACCGGACTAGCAGCCTCTGCACATCACTGCTGACGGCTTGCAGGCCCGGCAGCAGCGGTGGAGCTCACCGCATCCTGCACCCTTGGTAGTGGCATATATACCTCCCGACGATTGAGCACGGGTGTGTGGCAACTCCAGGGAAGGTATGTCACCCAAGATCAGGTTACGCGGGGTCTTTGAGTCCACCGCCAGTGAGGACGGCGGTGGCTGGACCACCATGCGGCAGTGCTATTTAGGCCTGTCTGTTGTGAAAATGGCCGCTACCGTCCCAAGGCACTTGAATAATATTGAGGGTGAAATGCGCAATAGCTGATAGCTGAAAATGGAGAACAAATGGAAAAGAGCAGTCTGGGCGTGTCCCGGCTGCGGATCAGTGCGTGATAGTGTTTGAGACTACGAGAGAAGGGGTAAGCTGAGGGTGGGACAGTTGTGGTGTTTCAAATCCGCTTACATGGCACGGGGAAGACCAAAGCTAAACAAGCTTCCGGAATCCCTCATAGGGGTAAGACTGCTTGTCATAGGTTGTGTCCGCGGTCAGTAGGTGCAGGGTTTTCCAAGGAGTAGACCGGACTTAAAAATTGAGGCCCTTCCCGTATAATAAACCTTCGGATATGTACATATTAGATAGCTGAAGGGCACTGGTAACTTTGAGGTACGGAGTGCGTGCCGATAGAAATCGGGATCTTGTCTGAGGTTTTTGGGTGACCATGCAAAACTTATTCCAGCACTTGATACCGCGAAGCTGAGGGAATTTGAAATGACAGATCTTCCCTTCGGATCAGTTTCGTTACCATTTTACGCGAGTTTTTCTCCGAAGAAAAGTAAATTATTTGAGCTCAGGTTCTTGTTGATGGTATCACAAGTGGCTACAAGAGGGTTTTGCCTCAATCGCTGTTTAGCCTCTGTCGCTAACGTTACAGAGGCGCTACTTTTGGCAAAAGCTCTGCGTGGCCTATTAAGTCTTGGTGGGTTCGAGTAAACCAAGCGGCTGATTAGCGAGAGAGGGCTTGAATGCCTTCCCAGCTGGTGAAAGAAACTGCGCCGTGAAAACTATCAACGCGGAATAACTGTCGCAAGTGAGAACTTAAAGTTTGACTTATAATGTTGACCTGCTCTTCTTCGAACACAGTGTGCATAGCCAAACCAATCATACTTTTGAGTGACAATTACAGACCGACTTTGGCACCATTCAGAACAGAGCTTATTCAGAATGGCTACGGTACTATATGCGAGACATTACGCGAATTCGCAATAATCAAACCTCAGTAGTTTTTCTTAAAGGCTATTACGCTCAAAATTGAAAAACAAACCAACGACTGCAGCTGAATAACAGCAAAATGTTAGAAACTGTAGATGAGACCACTGAATAAAGTCGCAGAAAATTTCATGCTGAGCGACTCACTCTCGAGACGACGGCGAGGGTCAGATTTGTGAAGAAGATTGAGTGCAAAAACGAACAATCGGAATTCCTGTGAAGATGGATCATCAGATGAGATAACGTTGCTTGTAGAATGAATGCTGACGAATAGAACAAAATTTCTCGAATTCATTTGTACCACTTTTGCATCAAGAATCGGTCAACAGCAAGATGTGCTCTATCGGCACAACTGGCCACTTTCTATTATCCTTTAGATTGGGCTTGGTTGTTTGTTTTATCCATGAAACAACGTCTAAACACTTGTGCTGGAATAAAATCGGCCAAGAGGGTCCACTGCTCTTGGAAGCTGAAGAGAATCGGGAAGCGGCGAAGTTTGTTGTAGGGGCCAATTTGTTAAGACTGCCAAGGTGGCATGGATATGAGGTTTTGAATTCAGATGAGGGCCTTCAGTTACTCCTAATTTGTGACGCCTCAGAAGTGGGCTACGAAGCAGTGTCCTATGTTAGATTTGTATTCCTTCCTTCGGAATCGAGATGTTTACTGTTTGTCAAGTCGCCCGTGATACTACCGAGAGCTGCGTCCACAGCAAGGTTGCAGTTGACTGCAGACGTCGCTGCTGTACGAATAGCAGGAGCAATTCAGAAGGAAAAGAATCTGAAGTTGTGTGACGTTTATCATTGGACTAATTCCATCGTAGATCCTCTAATCACGAAAGGCTACAAAGGGCTGTTTGTTGCACCTTCTGCGAAGCGATCGAGACAGCAGAAGTTACAGCCAGTCATCCGGGGGCACGATCCAGCTTTCCAGGGTAGTATATTTACACTTCGCACATTCTATCATACTCATTATATATTCCATCGATGATGACTCCATCTCCATCCCCCTTGCTTCCACTAATAATTCTCCAACTATCCTGAATACTTTGTTACACAATTTCTCAAGACCCATACTTGCAATTCCATCACGCCATATTTCCCACTAGCCTTCCTGACGTTCGCCAATATTTCATCCATTTTTAATAATTTTTAACCTCACGAGCTGCATCTTCTCATCCTTCCGATGCACATATTTCGCGCACATTGTTCTCCCTAAAACTTACAAGCCATATCTGGTCCTCACTCCAGGCCAGCCTCGACCTTCTGCAGCTTTTTTCGGGCGCCCGCCCACCCTTCTGTATTTGTTGTTTTAATCTTTCCTCCACCATTACAGTTTATTAAATTATGTCCCAGCTCAAATTCCAGTCGTTTTAGCGCATTTTAACACTGTTGGGTACCGCCGTTAGGTGACCGTCAATATTTTAAGCCCGCTCTGAGTAACGTAATTTTATTCACCCTGTGAGTGACAACACCCATTGTCCGGTTACCTAGGAATACTCCTGGAACCTTCGGCGAAAAATATCAATATTATTATTATCATTAACATATTTGGCTGCTCACCTCCTACACAGCAGAGAAACGTTTAAAGAAAAAGGAATCCTGCACATCTGGCCTCTTGAGGAAGGTGACTCATGAAAAAGGACCGTCAAGCATGGTACCACGACCCATGGATTTTGTGGTCTTCGGAAATTACTGAATTCGAAGACGAAACGCTCACCAAAGTGCAACCTGGACTGCTGAAACTTGGGGCGCCTGCGGTCGCCAGTGCAGTTAAACATAGCTCATTTCAGCCCTGCTTCAGGCTCCGCTTGTCCCGGAATGCTTTAATAGGCAGTGTTGCTTGGGTAAAAGGATAAAATCAATCTTCTCATTATCTCCAAAGGGTGAAGTGACATGTCATTGCAGGTGGATGATCAGACGGTTCAGAAGGTGAGGAATAGTTGTAAGGACATTACGAGTTTGGTACAAGGGGAGAGTTTTTGTGCCAAGATCGATTCCTCAAAGCGAGATAATGACCCGAGGAATCGTTTTATGCTGGGGTCCATGCGGAATTTCAGGCTTGTTTCAACCAATGAGCTACTATGCATAGGAGACCATTAGCTTGGGTCAATTTTGCAGGGGAAGCTAGGCATTTCATTATTCTGCCAAACAAGCACTGTTCCTGGGTTGATTGCCAAACATCATCATGAAACGGAAGGTCTCGTTGGCCGTTCCTAAGATCTACCGAACATCCCCCAGCTACTCAGGATTGTGAAAGGGATGGCGACTGTTCGAAAAATTCCCAGGGTGTGCTTGCGCTGTCGCTGGACGTCAACGCATTCGTGTGCACAGCAAATGGCGCCTCTACCACTTGAAGGTACGATGAATGTCAGCTTTATTTTTGCTTTTTTGTGAAAAGAATATTTTGCGTCGACTATGTTAAGCGCAATGGAACAGATTTGGAAGAGAATGGATGCATATCTTCCTGCATGAAAACGGGAGCGGAGCACTCCTAAACTGCAAGCTTGTTGTCTACAGATTCTTTATCACAAAAACCAACTTGTTTCATGGCCAGAAAATGTTGGTCACATGTTCTTTCCAGTGATAATGGAAGAATTTCTAAGTGGGCTTGGTCGGAAATTGGAGGGCTTGTTCATCAATTATCGCAAGATGAAATACCTCGCTTCCTGTCGACTGGAGGTACCAAAAGGAGATTGGGTCCGCCAGAAGCTAGTCACCTGGTTGGAGTTTGGGGAGACATGACTCGTTCGGTTAGGCTCGCGCTACATTCAGTCGCCCATGGTCTTCGTTTGACGGATGAGAGTCTAGTGACCTTTTTAGTGGAAGTAGAGGGAGACCTCAAAAATCGACCCCCCGTGCCAGCGAAAGATGATTGTAAGGACTTCAAGAATTGACTCCGGGCTAGACTCTGATGCTCAGCAGTAGTAAAAATTTGTTTAGCCGTCAGGATTTTTCTCGCATCTACGTCAGGCGCTGCAGAAATGTGCGCTTGTTGGCTGATTCAGTTTGGGAGAAGTTGAAAGACTGAGTACGTAAGTATGTTGTAAGAAAGGCAAAAATAGTTGGTGAAGGAGCAAGGTCCGAAACCGGTGAATTTGGCTCTCCCAGTCAGCTAGAGGTGCCTTGGGAGCTGGTGGCTTCAACAACCGGTTAGCGAAGTGCGGTCTGGAAAGGATGAACTTTTTAAGGAACCTTCGTTTCTCACGTCTCGTGGGCTGCTGTGGCTTGGCGTACACAAACTGTTTGTCGAAGGGTGCGATTGGTTAGCTTAAATGTGTGTTGTATATCTTGCCTTTTCGCGAATGTGTAGCATGTCTAGTAATTTACGGAAAAGGTTACTGATAATTTTGTGGAAGAAAGCGTGCTTTTATATGCTATTTATTTGATGAAACTTTAGCTGTGCAAGTTGGGTGGTTTGGTTTAGTTCGGAGCCGGGGTGACTGTTCATGCTCTTGCCGTTGATTACTCCTTGAGTGTACTCAGTTAACACAGTTACTTTCGTATATTTTTTCTGCTGAATGTGACATGGCTTACGTCGGGTTACGAAGACGTGCGTCCATCATGGTAATGCCCTGACAATGCATGGAAACAGTATTTAGTTAGATGTCGACGAAAAACTAAGTCGATGAAGCTGTTGTTATCTGCTTGAGCCCACATGGGCCGCCACATGCAGTCCATGTCTCAGGGCAGTTGTGCTGCCGTATACCGCTTGGGGTGGTCATTCCTCCCCCGCACGTCAGCTATATGTGGTCGACGTGTCTGTCGCTTTCTGGGAGGTTTTACTACGTACCTACTGGCAAAGCATGAAATCAGACCTCCAAACAAGTTATGAACCATTGCAAAAGAATTAGCCATTTGGGTCCCATCTGTGATCGTCGGTGCTCGGAAGAGACGACAGAAACAGTGGGGGTATCTGCAATTTGTACCCTGGTTGTTTGCTTCAAGTTTTCACTGTTCGATGAAAAATGCCATGCTGGGGCACCTACCACGTGAGTCAGTGCTGTTATCACACGGGACGTGTAAAAGTCGCAAGGGCACCTTGACCAAACCAGCGGAATAGTTGCTCGATAAACCATAGTTCACGTTAATAATTCACATCTATGCAGCCATGGTATTTCGACCTAGTAGCGGTTTGGTATTAGGGATTCAGTGGCTCTTGACTGATCGCTTTGTATGGTGAGAAAACTGAAAAGAAATGACGAGGCATTTGGACGCCAATCCAACCACTGATGCTCAGTTGCATGCGGATTTATTGTTGCTATGGATGCACACAAGTGGGGACAACGACTTGAAACTCACCAACGAATCGGGTAGCAAACGTCAGACGCTGTGAAAGTTGGAGGACTTTCCTGGTGGAGTGGTACAACAGATGACTCATTGTAACTGATTCCAGGCAAAAAAAGCCCACTAAATTCAGATTGTTTCATTGAGGATGGTGAGTTCCTCTTCATCTTCACGACTCGCTAACTACGCCAACTCCCATGGCTTCAACAGCCCTTCGGGCACTTCATTCTTGGTCGTTCGGTAACACTAATTATACTTCAACTTTGAGATCTGCCTGGGAACTTGCGCAGCCAAGTACAATTCCCAAAGTCACGATTCGTTATCGTTCAATATTTATATACCGCCCCAATTATTATAAGATTTTCGTTCCTTAGTGAACTAGACCTTATGAGCTTCGGTAATTCCGGATTTGGAAGTGGCGAAAATCCTTTGTTCACAGGCTACTATCCCGGGTATTTTTGCAGCATCCACCGAAGTTGCTCCAGCCGTCTCCCCAGCTGGTTCTTCTTACTCGTTGACAGACATCACAGTAAACCGCTCTCTTCAAATCCTAATAGTTTCAGGTTCTTTCGTGAGCTGCAGCCAGCGCCCTCGCAACCTGCCACCCCAGGTTCTAAAGAGAGACTTTCAAGGTCCAGCTGGAGCGTCGGTCTCTTTAACAGTCTCGAACATTTTTAAGATTTCTACTTTTGTCTCCTTCCTTCTAACGAGGGGTAACTTGTTGAGCCTCTATCCATAGCCTAGTCCCCTGCAGCGTCCAAACCATCAGATGAACGGCCAGTATACTTGCCCGGGGAGTTTCCATCCTGCATGGGGGACGGACCCCAACCCTAGATGCTGTATTCCATTTAAGGTCCCACAATAACCCAGTATATTGGTACCATGGCCTCTGGTCTCCCAGAACTCACCGTGCGCTTCAGCCGGCAGAGTGCACGTGAGGCTTCTTCGCGGCACCCATACACTAATTACCCGGTTAAAAATGTGCTTTGTTTACCGCTCCCTGATTCCTGGTCTCCACTGTTTGAGCAAGCTTCTCCTGGTCGCCTGCTGGGTCCTTAATGAGATTGAGCCGCAGTTCTCTCCCCTCAGTGACGTGTTACAATTTGTTTACTTTGAGGGGAAGATCCTATGCAATGACCATGCAAAAAACCACCAAGAGCTCTGTTTGCGGTGCTACCTGCAACTGTTTCGAGCAGTTTAAAGCTATCTGTAAGTTGTGGCATTAACTCCACAGTTTATTTGCTGGTTCAATAATGAACAGTACTAACAGGAGGGGACCCGGGGCAGATCCCTGTGGTACGCCGCAATGCTTTCCCCCAAGCTGGAAAAATCCCCGTCCGCTCTCACTGGAAAAAGCCTTCCGTTGAGTTGTCCTATGATCTATCCCCCCACAGATCGACCCAACCTTAATTCTTTTAGCTTAATCGCCCGCGACCCGAGACTGGCTGCCAAAGCCAGTGTTCGTTTCGTTTCTTGCATCTGTGAGCCACCATGTCGAGCAGTGTTTTAAATTCTTGGAATCTTCTGATATCCGTAGATTGAAAGGACTTCGGGTCACGTGAGATCTACTGGGAGCACCTCCGGAGAGAGCAGCAGCAGCTGGATTCTGATCGAGCAAAGCCTCTGCTGCCAGCACATTCACGCCTCACGCAAGAATTCAACCACCTAACTTCCAGCTCTCTTGCATGGAACTGCGAAGCATGTAGAAGGCCTGAGTGGAAGATAAGTGTAGAAAAAGAGGAAGAGAAAATTTTTGGTGTGAATTTGCTCCTGACAGCTACCCACTTTCCCACGAACAATCCAGGAAAATATGTCCAGGCTAAGTCATGCTTTTAAAAACGATATCAGTATCCGCTGCCACTACGTTTTCAGGAAAACCATTTCTACTGTTTACCATTCCACATAAGAAGAACTGAGCTCTGATATTCTCGTTGGCACTTGGTCTAACGAGCTTCAGCTCACACACTCGGAGCGTGGAGTTTCCGTCACGGACGAACAGTGGTTTGTTATTTCTTTGCAGTGTTTGTTCCTTCATTGTTTTTATAAGTGACAGCCTTGCACGTCCGCCGTTCAGCGGGGACAGATCTAGCAAAGCCAGTCCGCACTCGTACTAAAGTCCCAGGGGGTCCTCCTTTTGGGCGCTCGTTGAACCTCTTAGGCGTGTATTGTCAGGTCAGGTGGGACCACTGGATTGGCCGTCAATGACAACGACGGTCCAGCTTCTTGCCCCTGTGAGCCCCTAGTCTCAGCGTGATTTGACTTCCTGGGATCCTTTGCATTTAAGTGGCTGGGAGCAGGTATCGCATCGAGATCGCTGTCCGAGAGAAAGACGAGGAGCACTAACTGAATAGGATAGACCTCGGCTGCCATCCGGTTCACACTTCGTGCAAAATCGAAGACCTCCAGCTATCAGCTCTGGTGAAGTAATAAAAAATCCGGGGAGACCAAGTGTTTGGGGAGGTGCTTAAGTAGACTGAAAAAGAATGAAAAAGATGAAGAAAAGGAGGAAAAAAGTGCACTGAGGTATACTGAAATACTACAACTGGGATCATGCTATGGATTCAATGGCAGCCCGGACAGCCAGGACCTGCAGCCAGTTCAACTAGGGTCTGGGTTACTGCGCGAATGAACCTAACCATCTCGCCGTGCTTTGACCTCAAGAACTTTCTTGGCATTTTGCTTTTGAAGGTTGCGATTTGAAAGAGTAAAGTTGGGATCACCTCCAGAATAAGCAATGGCCGGCGATCCGCAAAGGGAAGGCGGCCGGAACACAGCGTGGACACGCTTCCCTGAGGCAGAGGAAAATGTTCTGAACCGTAAAGATAGATGGAACGATAATACGGCAGTATGGCGAAAGATAAGCTTTGCTCCAAGCGGCGAAGCCAACTTGAGATACGGTTAGAGGCCACCTTCGAGGAACGCTGGAAAGTAATAAAAGGATCCTCAAGTGAACTGCAAAACGAGCTTGCACCTCTGTAACGTGATTTGGGGGGGGGGGAGTCAGAATGATGGTGGGCTGCAGTAGCCCAGTACATTGAAGTGAAAATTATCCCCTTCCATTTGTTCGACACAAGGCCTATCCGAACTCACACAGCCAAGGAAGGTGGCGACTTGAATACTCCCCTTTCATGCTACGCCTATCCTGTTGTGGTGCACTCCAACCACCCTCCCCCTCTGCCGGCAGGGTTCTCCCTCTCCTGAGTTGCGGGAAAAACTATTTTAGTTATCATGGTGGTGTAGTGTGGAGTACCACTGTAACGCAAAGGTGGTCCTCTTGTAGTACGAAGGACTAGCAAGGGCAGGTAATAAAGAAGCAGCTTGGTAAGAATTACATATCCTTACACCACCAAAGGTATCAACCATGAAGGGAACCTTTAATCAAGCTTCCGGCAGCTAACTGGCTTGGGCTCATAAATCTAAGCTTAGAAATTATAGTGAAGCCCTTGGCGGCATACTAAGCCAGAGTATGAGCTCAGATGGACTAAAGGCACAAAAAATAGTCAGAAAAACTTCTCAGTTAAGTACAGTTGAAAGACTCAACAAATGATGAGGTAGGTCCACTCTCCACCATTGACCGCGGAGTCACCACCCACGACCGGGGATAAACAGACCTCCCAGGTGAATACTTCGTTAGTGACCGCAGAATAGATAATGGGGAAATAAGCAATCTGACACCCGCTCTTCCTCCGCCAGGTGAAACCTTGATCCTCGGTGGGAATGAAATTTACGTAAGCCGGTGGGTTCAGACGACACCCGCCCAGATTTATTCAGGCGTTTGGTGGGTATCATAGCTCCATCGGTGTGTAGACTGCACAGGCCCACTGCGGACCAGAGTAAGCCGCCTTAGGACTGGAAAACTTGGCCGTCCTGGCGGTACATAAAGGTGGACCCAAGTCGGTTATAGGTAGTGTAATTGCCAGGCTGAGAGCCGCCGTGCTGTCACCTGACCAATGTAAGTGTTGGTACCTGTTGATACGCTTACTGAGCCTCGGCTTACGAGTTTTTCTTTCACTTGTGCTTCTGCAGGTCTAGCCCGTACGACCCCTCGGCGGAAGACACCCGGTCCTCTCATGTTGCAGTAACTATGGGTCGGTTTATCCTGTGCAGCACCCTACGCGGAGCTCATAAGATCGTCTACTTCTATCGGCATTCACTGAAGTACTGTACGCTGAGCCGAGCCCCACACGGATTCGTTAGGACTAGATCTTGTCCAGCCAATCTCTTGAGCTGCTTAAACGAGATGGCTAGACGAATAGTTGAAGCTAAACAGTTTGATGTTACCTTGACTTTAGAAAGGACTTTACCCTCGCTTAGCAAAGTCCGTGGCTGAGCGACGCGGGGAAGTACGGTGGGTCCGCAATCAGGTGGCTGGCGGGTTCCCTTTCATACGGGACAGTTGACTTCATAGTAGGAGACGGGTGCTTAAGCTTGCCAAAGGTCACCTGCGGCGTAACTAAATGATCCGTCCCGGGCCCGATACTGCCCCTGTTGTTCTTTGACAACTTGGTACCTAACCTTTGATAGCCCAGATTCAATTTTGCGTATGACGTGAAGGTTGTGGGATCCTAGATTAGGAATGATCTCAACAGGAACAGAGGAACCTTTCCGGACTGGGAACGCAAGTGGTACTTGTATCTGAGTGCCGGGAAATATCACTTGTTACCGGGGCCAACAGAAAGCCTTATAGCTGTCCTTGACCGGAGGATGTTCACCAGAAAGGCATTTAGTGCGGTCGAAGAACTCGGAGCCGTAGTGAACAGTGATTTTAGGTGGTCTGTTCGGTGTAGACAGCTGGACAAAGAGCCCATGGTGAGCCCCTGGGATTGCTACCAAAATCACTTTGCAGGAAGCCGGAAATATCCACACCACCTTACACTGCTTTGGTGCTACCCCACGCAGAAGGTTACGTGCAGGCCTGGGCACATTTCCATGAAAAGGTTGACGCCTACCTGTGCAGAGTATGACGTCTAGCTACCGGAATGATTAAGGGTCGAAGGGGTGAGATGTGTGGACAGGGACTCCGTGACTTGGAAATTTTCCCTCTGCAAAATTAACTTCGGGAGACCTCATGGGGACATTCAAGTTTGCAAAGGGTTTCTTTGGTCTTAGGTTGGACGGTTCATTCCAGATTGCTTTCGATTTCTTAACAAAGGGACGCAAAAAAGCCCGACGAAAGTTGGAGCAAGGTTTATAACCAGATAGCCATTTTGGCAAAGTTCCTCAGTAAATTACTGGAACTTTCAGTCTGGCAGGGTGATAGACTTGGGAACCGTTCATTCCTTTAAGGGGGTGCCCAATCCTCGGCGGAACGAGATCATTTCTGATAAGGAGTTTTGAGCATGTTCGCTAGACCGTTGCAGGATAAATCTATGATCCCTTTGAGTTGCTCCGTAACTCTTCTTTCCGTTTTTGTGTAATGACCGCTGGATACTAGGAAGCAAAGTGTCCTTCTCAGGTAATGTGCGAAGACGTTTCAAGTTTTATCCGTATTCTTAGTTGAGACTCGACGAAATGCATTGCGCAGTGTTGAGCTCAAAACGTTTGCGCACATCACCAAAGGAACTCTGGAAGTCCAATCGGTGGTGGTCATTTCATGTCCCCTTTCGGCTGAACTTAACTGAAATGTGCCTGGTTAGCACAGGGGTAGAGAGGAGCAGGTGGCAAACTGAGAGCAATACATAAGTGGATTTAATAGTCGCAGGACTAGCGGAAATGGTCTGTGAGTGTACAAGTTCTTGCACTCCTGGATTTCGCAGTTTCATCTGCGCTTCAACTAAATAATAAATAAATATTAATAATGGTTTATTTCGAATAACCCCGAGGCATGCTGTAACGCAGGATCAAACGGTACCATTGGGCGCAGAGTCCGAATTCCAAGAGGATGATTCAGGTATATGCACCCGATATTGTACAAGAGAAAGTATTTAAGTTACTCTTTAGAGCGGCGCCCGGCAAATTTGAACTCAAGGTCGGGTGGCCAGCTCGGCCAAGTCAGGGTGGAGCTGGTCGGAGGTAGTGGACTCTCCCTGAATAAGTACAAAAAGAGGGGCTATGCAACAAGAGAATCAAGCAGAATTGACGAAAGTTTTGTTCACCTTAAGGAAGAAAAAGTTTCCAAGTGAGACATGAACCAGCTATAGCGCTCCGCAGGGTATGGCACGGCTTTGGATTGGAATCAGACGATAAAAGGAATGAATTTGCAGATAAAGAACAAACAAAATGTTTCGAAGATTTTTCTTGTAACGTTCAGCGACCAAATATCGGCTGAGTCCGTTAAATCGTTGCGCACATTGTTCACTTTCATAGAGGCGGAATGTGACGCCCCAAAACGGAAATGGGAACTGGGCGACCAATCAATTTGTGATGCGTAGCCATGATAGTCGCAGATACACGGTTTGCACAGATGAGTATTAAAATGACAGGTAAGTATTTACTTTCGATTATCGTTGTCTAAGGGCTGAACATAAAGACCAGAGAGATGCAGGAGTCACAAAATTGTCTGAGAGGATTTACCAAGATAGAATACCGGATATGAAAAAGCTTCAAACAACCGATGAATACAGTTGTGAAGTTGGACGGTGAAGTAGTTGACAGGCGAAATACTATCTGCTGGTATTCTTTGTAAGAGATGGATCCTGTGATGGCGAAAGACCAAAAAACTGCGATACAGATGTCAGTATATGGGAAGAGCATGAATATTTGCAAGGTGAGGATATTGCTATGCTACAGCCATATGGGCGAACAGAAGGACTGATAGAAAGAGCGAACTATCACAATATAGCCGACTGATGGGGTGCTCTGTGAAATATACTGTTTGGATTTTGTAAGACGAACGTGTATGGCAACATTAAATGTGACTTTTGCAAATATATCGATAACTGTGATAAAATAAGAGCGAGTTTTATCTCGGGGATTGGTTAAGTTTGCGAATGGGACAAGCGGGTGGTTTGGCACGAATCCTCAGGAAATAGAATCATGAACGGTAAGCCGAGTACGGAAACGGTCTTTTAACCCCACGATAATTATGTTCTAGGGAAGGTAGGATTCTTCGGGCGTAAGAAGCGGTAAGTTAAGGTGGCGAAGATGGAGACAAGTACGATGAAAAATAGGCGACAACTGGGGGAGATAGTTCCATGTTTGCAGCATTTCGGGTGAATAAATGTTGTTTTTGCCGCGACCGGTGCTGGTGGGTGGGGCTGAACGTGCGCTGGACACCCAACCAGAAATCTCTTTTGGTGACAGGCGGTGCGATCCGCCATCCTAGCTGCACCCGCACATCGTTGCAGACGTCCTGCACGCCCGATGTGCGCCAACCAAAGCGGTGGATCTGACCGCGCCCAGCGCCGACGGGCTCCGCTGGAATGATATTGGCGTTGTCACATAGAGATCGAATAGTCCAGAAGCTTGCGACCATGTTGCGAGGGGTCCTGTAGAGCAGGGTCTATGTGGTGGTGACGAAATGACGAGCAGGTATCGAATTTTCAGCTGTAAATGTGGGCCAGGTATTATGTCGAGCCATCGAAGGAAAGGCACCATCAGTGGTTGTCTGGAAAGGTAAAAATGGAAAAACGCAGTCTGGGGTGCTCCCAGCTGAGGATCAACGGTCAGTGGTAAAGAGAAACCTCTAGTATCTAGAAATTGGAACTACTTGGTGAATGGCTCGACTTTGCAAAACACAAGGTTGTACGCGAAAGATCAATAAAACCTGAGTGGTATATACGGCGACTCGTGTGGTACGTAGGTCTCGTGGCCCCCGACTCAGTAACCCAAACCAACTTCGTACGCTCGCTCCTCCGAAGTGTATGGATCACTGTTTGATACGAGTGTCAGGACATCAAGCCGTTTGTTTAATTCCTCTTTAAATCTCGGCAAGTGGCTTATTGCACGGACATTCGGTGGAAGTTTATTCCACATTTGTGAATATTTAACAATAAAGAAATTGGACCGTAGGCTGGTTCTCGAGGACGGCACAGTGACCGAATGACTGCTGTTACTTAACGAGTACCTCAGGATTAATGGGTCTCGTACCACAGGGGAGGCTTTGCAGGATCTATATTTTAATAATGAGCGGAAAAACGACTAGGTGTTCCAGTTGTTGCGATCTTTTAGAGATGAATTACAAGGAAAAGAATGTAAAGCAAGCTTGCCTCCGGAGGAATGGCATTCTGGTTGAGTAGGCAGATTCACCGCCTCAGTTATCTGCTGCTCTCACCTCGGAAGATCCCTGTAGGCAGAATTGGAAATATGGAAGAAGGACATAAAATGCTGTATTTCACTGCGTGTGTGACCTAGAAGCAAACGCATCATATCATATAAGGAAACCGAAGGAGCAGATGTTAGCAAAGTAACAATGAGGAGGTGTATCCTTCCAGATAGTAGTAATCCGGAAAAACCTAGTTTCAACGGTTTTCTTGATGCTCTTTATATCTTACACCGTTCTCGCAGCTGTCATCTTCAATGGAAGTTTGTTTCAGCCATTCTCTAAGCGGAGCGATAAAAATATGCTCGAAGGCCCCCTATGGCCCTGGTTTTCGCTGGCTCATGTACTTTCCCCGAATGTTTGGACTGTTGCTTAGGGCTGGTAACGGCCCGTCCATTTCGGGAGATCCTTTCAGCCGTTCGGGTGTTCCAGTCAGGTTGTCACCTTCCTAAAGAAAACATTGATACCTTCAGTTGTTCTGTGCAAGCCTTATCCTGTACCTCGGTAAGCACGTTAGCAAACCGTCACCGAAGTATTCCCAAAACGGCTTGTCCCTAATTAGCCTTGAAGTCCAGACTTGGACCCAGAATTTCAGGTGAAGGCGCACATGCGCTGGGGCACCCGGAGACCAGGCCTTGCAACACACCTGAAATAACGGCCTAATATACCCGGCTGCTACTGCAGGGCACATTTAGGCAGAGCTGTATGTCTCGTGCACTTGGTTGCCAAGATCTCTCACGAACTCCTCTGTATCGATCATCTTTGGTGACCCATAATCGGAATCCCAAGTATTCCATTTCGTTCTGTAGACCAATTTTCCGCACTTGTCCTTTTTTAGAGGTAGTTCATTTTTTCTGCCGCTCACCCATTCTGATCGGGCCTTCTTGTAGGCAGTTGGAAGACGGATCACCACAGCCTTAAGTTACCTCACGAAAGGGGAAACCAGGGCCCCTCATTGTCGAAGCCAGGCAGTTCATATGGTTAGAGAACAGCATGTACCTTTTAGTAACCCCTGTGGCACATCGCTGATTGCCCTGGCTGCTCTGGATGTTACCTCCTCAGGCAGAATCCCATACTTCCTGATAGTCTGATATTCTCTCATCATGCTGAGTGCCCTTTACGGTTGGCTTGTCGGCGGCTATTATAAACCAAGCTGGAGGACCTCTTGGAGTCCAGGTGGCAAACTCCAACACGCTTTCTTAAGTCGGGCCTTTGGCTACTTCTTCCGGGTAAGGTAAGAGGTTTACTCGGCATTCTTCTCTCTTTGAAAACTCATGCTATCCTACAGGAAGCACACTACTGCTTTAGATATGCGTGGACGTCCCATCCCTGACGACAACCCTCAGTGTCCTGGGCCCCACCTAGAGTGAGTCAACAAGCATGTATTTTCGTGCTATTTACCTTTTACCTCCTATTGTTTCACACCCTGTAGATTGCGTTCGGGAAATTCCCGCGAATTATACTCAATGCTTCCTCACTCCTCAATAGCCTAACTCTGTCATTAAACGCCACACACTCAACAGCACGCATCACTCAGCACATTTGAGAGCTCTTGTCTACACCGCCCCTTATTTTGAGCACGACTTGGCCGAGGACTCTGTCGTGGGAACTCTCTTGGTCCCAAACAACTTTGGACTTCCGTTCCTCTCTGGAAAGTCTTTTAAGCCGCTTCATTAGGACTTAATTTACACCTTTGTACTTTGCCGATTTTGTCCCTCAACCTCCAATCCACTCATCCGTCTAAGCTTTACTCCAACTGGGAATAATGATTAACAGCTTTGAATGGGCCCGATGAAAGAAGCAAGAAATGTGCCAGGAGGGAGCAAAACATACAGAACCTGGACAAGTCGTAGTTAAGCAAGCCTCTGGGGCAGGAGTCTGGGCTTTCCGATTCCTACTGGCATTACTAGATCTGTTAGTCCTATCAGTTCTGCTCCATGTGTCACCAGATAGCTTAGAATATAAGGAGAATAATATATGCAGAATTCAATTATCTGAACTAGAGAATGAGTCAAAACTGTTTGGTAAGCATTGAATATGGGCCACACAAGGCCTAGCGACCCCCAAGCCGGCAAACGCGCAAAAGAGTGGCCAAGGACTACAGAGAAATTCTGGAAGTGGTTTGCCAGGAAATAGTTGAAAAGCACTATCAGGCGACCCACCGATCACAGATACCTCCGAAGTGAAAGTGATGACGTTCGATGGATATCCTGGTCAATACTGTGAAGTCCCAAGTGAGCATGCGAACTGTGACAAGTGTAAGATTTCGGGGTGGACGCCAGATTTCCTCTTTCTCATACGTCCACCCCGAAATCTTACACTTGTCACAGTTCGCATGCTCACTTGGGACTTCACAGTATTGACCAGGATATCCATCGAACGTCATCACTTTCACTTCGGAGGTATCTGTGATCGGTGGGTCGCCTGATAGTGCTTTTCAACTATTTCCTGGCAAACCACTTCCAGAATTTCTCTGTAGTCCTTGGCCACTCTTTTGCGCGTTTGCCGGCTTGGGGGTCGCTAGGCCTTGTGTGGCCCATATTCAATGCTTACCAAACAGTTTTGACTCATTCTCTAGTTCAGATAATTGAATTCTGCATATATTATTCTCCTTATATTCTAAGCTATCTGGTGACACATGGAGCAGAACTGATAGGACTAACAGATCTAGTAATGCCAGTAGGAATCGGAAAGCCCAGACTCCCGCCCCAGAGGCTTGCTTAACTACGACTTGTCCAGGTTCTGTATGTTTTGCTCCCTCCTGGCACATTTCTTGCTTCTTTCATCGGGCCCATTCAAAGCTGTTAATCATTATTCCCAGTTGGAGTAAAGCTTAGACGGATGAGTGGATTGGAGGTTGAGGGACAAAATCGGCAAAGTACAAAGGTGTAAATTAAGTCCTAATGAAGCGGCTTAAAAGACTTTCCAGAGAGGAACGGAAGTCCAAAGTTGTTTGGGACCAAGAGAGTTCCCACGACAGAGTCCTCGGCCAAGTCGTGCTCAAAATAAGGGGCGGTGTAGACAAGAGCTCTCAAATGTGCTGAGTGATGCGTGCTGTTGAGTGTGTGGCGTTTAATGACAGAGTTAGGCTATTGAGGAGTGAGGAAGCATTGAGTATAATTCGCGGGAATTTCCCGAACGCAATCTACAGGGTGTGAAACAATAGGAGGTAAAAGGTAAATAGCACGAAAATACATGCTTGTTGACTCACTCTAGGTGGGGCCCAGGACACTGAGGGTTGTCGTCAGGGATGGGACGTCCACGCATATCTAAAGCAGTAGTGTGCTTCCTGTAGGATAGCATGAGTTTTCAAAGAGAGAAGAATGCCGAGTAAACCTCTTACCTTACCCGGAAGAAGTAGCCAAAGGCCCGACTTAAGAAAGCGTGTTGGAGTTTGCCACCTGGACTCCAAGAGGTCCTCCAGCTTGGTTTATAATAGCCGCCGACAAGCCAACCGTAAAGGGCACTCAGCATGATGAGAGAATATCAGACTATCAGGAAGTATGGGATTCTGCCTGAGGAGGTAACATCCAGAGCAGCCAGGGCAATCAGCGATGTGCCACAGGGGTTACTAAAAGGTACATGCTGTTCTCTAACCATATGAACTGCCTGGCTTCGACAATGAGGGGCCCTGGTTTCCCCTTTCGTGAGGTAACTTAAGGCTGTGGTGATCCGTCTTCCAACTGCCTACAAGAAGGCCCGATCAGAATGGGTGAGCGGCAGAAAAAATGAACTACCTCTAAAAAAGGACAAGTGCGGAAAATTGGTCTACAGAACGAAATGGAATACTTGGGATTCCGATTATGGGTCACCAAAGATGATCGATACAGAGGAGTTCGTGAGAGATCTTGGCAACCAAGTGCACGAGACATACAGCTCTGCCTAAATGTGCCCTGCAGTAGCAGCCGGGTATATTAGGCCGTTATTTCAGGTGTGTTGCAAGGCCTGGTCTCCGGGTGCCCCAGCGCATGTGCGCCTTCACCTGAAATTCTGGGTCCAAGTCTGGACTTCAAGGCTAATTAGGGACAAGCCGTTTTGGGAATACTTCGGTGACGGTTTGCTAACGTGCTTACCGAGGTACAGGATAAGGCTTGCACAGAACAACTGAAGGTATCAATGTTTTCTTTAGGAAGGTGACAACCTGACTGGAACACCCGAACGGCTGAAAGGATCTCCCGAAATGGACGGGCCGTTACCAGCCCTAAGCAACAGTCCAAACATTCGGGGAAAGTACATGAGCCAGCGAAAACCAGGGCCATAGGGGGCCTTCGAGCATATTTTTATCGCTCCGCTTAGAGAATGGCTGAAACAAACTTCCATTGAAGATGACAGCTGCGAGAACGGTGTAAGATATAAAGAGCATCAAGAAAACCGTTGAAACTAGGTTTTTCCGGATTACTACTATCTGGAAGGATACACCTCCTCATTGTTACTTTGCTAACATCTGCTCCTTCGGTTTCCTTATATGATATGATGCGTTTGCTTCTAGGTCACACACGCAGTGAAATACAGCATTTTATGTCCTTCTTCCATATTTCCAATTCTGCCTACAGGGATCTTCCGAGGTGAGAGCAGCAGATAACTGAGGCGGTGAATCTGCCTACTCAACCAGAATGCCATTCCTCCGGAGGCAAGCTTGCTTTACATTCTTTTCCTTGTAATTCATCTCTAAAAGATCGCAACAACTGGAACACCTAGTCGTTTTTCCGCTCATTATTAAAATATAGATCCTGCAAAGCCTCCCCTGTGGTACGAGACCCATTAATCCTGAGGTACTCGTTAAGTAACAGCAGTCATTCGGTCACTGTGCCGTCCTCGAGAACCAGCCTACGGTCCAATTTCTTTATTGTTAAATATTCACAAATGTGGAATAAACTTCCACCGAATGTCCGTGCAATAAGCCACTTGCCGAGATTTAAAGAGGAATTAAACAAACGGCTTGATGTCCTGACACTCGTATCAAACAGTGATCCATACACTTCGGAGGAGCGAGCGTACGAAGTTGGTTTGGGTTACTGAGTCGGGGGCCACGAGACCTACGTACCACACGAGTCGCCGTATATACCACTCAGGTTTTATTGATCTTTCGCGTACAACCTTGTGTTTTGCAAAGTCGAGCCATTCACCAAGTAGTTCCAATTTCTAGATACTAGAGGTTTCTCTTTACCACTGACCGTTGATCCTCAGCTGGGAGCACCCCAGACTGCGTTTTTCCATTTTTACCTTTCCAGACAACCACCGATGGTGCCTTTCCTTCGATGGCTCGACATAATACCTGGCCCACATTTACAGCTGAAAATTCGATACCTGCTCGTCATTTCGTCACCACCACATAGACCCTGCTCTACAGGACCCCTCGCAACATGGTCGCAAGCTTCTGGACTATTCGATCTCTATGTGACAACGCCAATATCATTCCAGCGGAGCCCGTCGGCGCTGGGCGCGGTCAGATCCACCGCTTTGGTTGGCGCACATCGGGCGTGCAGGACGTCTGCAACGATGTGCGGGTGCAGCTAGGATGGCGGATCGCACCGCCTGTCACCAAAAGAGATTTCTGGTTGGGTGTCCAGCGCACGTTCAGCCCCACCCACCAGCACCGGTCGCGGCAAAAACAACATTTATTCACCCGAAATGCTGCAAACATGGAACTATCTCCCCCAGTTGTCGCCTATTTTTCATCGTACTTGTCTCCATCTTCGCCACCTTAACTTACCGCTTCTTACGCCCGAAGAATCCTACCTTCCCTAGAACATAATTATCGTGGGGTTAAAAGACCGTTTCCGTACTCGGCTTACCGTTCATGATTCTATTTCCTGAGGATTCGTGCCAAACCACCCGCTTGTCCCATTCGCAAACTTAACCAATCCCCGAGATAAAACTCGCTCTTATTTTATCACAGTTATCGATATATTTGCAAAAGTCACATTTAATGTTGCCATACACGTTCGTCTTACAAAATCCAAACAGTATATTTCACAGAGCACCCCATCAGTCGGCTATATTGTGATAGTTCGCTCTTTCTATCAGTCCTTCTGTTCGCCCATATGGCTGTAGCATAGCAATATCCTCACCTTGCAAATATTCATGCTCTTCCCATATACTGACATCTGTATCGCAGTTTTTTGGTCTTTCGCCATCACAGGATCCATCTCTTACAAAGAATACCAGCAGATAGTATTTCGCCTGTCAACTACTTCACCGTCCAACTTCACAACTGTATTCATCGGTTGTTTGAAGCTTTTTCATATCCGGTATTCTATCTTGGTAAATCCTCTCAGACAATTTTGTGACTCCTGCATCTCTCTGGTCTTTATGTTCAGCCCTTAGACAACGATAATCGAAAGTAAATACTTACCTGTCATTTTAATACTCATCTGTGCAAACCGTGTATCTGCGACTATCATGGCTACGCATCACAAATTGATTGGTCGCCCAGTTCCCATTTCCGTTTTGGGGCGTCACATTCCGCCTCTATGAAAGTGAACAATGTGCGCAACGATTTAACGGACTCAGCCGATATTTGGTCGCTGAACGTTACAAGAAAAATCTTCGAAACATTTTGTTTGTTCTTTATCTGCAAATTCATTCCTTTTATCGTCTGATTCCAATCCAAAGCCGTGCCATACCCTGCGGAGCGCTATAGCTGGTTCATGTCTCACTTGGAAACTTTTTCTTCCTTAAGGTGAACAAAACTTTCGTCAATTCTGCTTGATTCTCTTGTTGCATAGCCCCTCTTTTTGTACTTATTCAGGGAGAGTCCACTACCTCCGACCAGCTCCACCCTGACTTGGCCGAGCTGGCCACCCGACCTTGAGTTCAAATTTGCCGGGCGCCGCTCTAAAGAGTAACTTAAATACTTTCTCTTGTACAATATCGGGTGCATATACCTGAATCATCCTCTTGGAATTCGGACTCTGCGCCCAATGGTACCGTTTGATCCTGCGTTACAGCATGCCTCGGGGTTATTCGAAATAAACCATTATTAATATTTATTTATTATTTAGTTGAAGCGCAGATGAAACTGCGAAATCCAGGAGTGCAAGAACTTGTACACTCACAGACCATTTCCGCTAGTCCTGCGACTATTAAATCCACTTATGTATTGCTCTCAGTTTGCCACCTGCTCCTCTCTACCCCTGTGCTAACCAGGCACATTTCAGTTAAGTTCAGCCGAAAGGGGACATGAAATGACCACCACCGATTGGACTTCCAGAGTTCCTTTGGTGATGTGCGCAAACGTTTTGAGCTCAACACTGCGCAATGCATTTCGTCGAGTCTCAACTAAGAATACGGATAAAACTTGAAACGTCTTCGCACATTACCTGAGAAGGACACTTTGCTTCCTAGTATCCAGCGGTCATTACACAAAAACGGAAAGAAGAGTTACGGAGCAACTCAAAGGGATCATAGATTTATCCTGCAACGGTCTAGCGAACATGCTCAAAACTCCTTATCAGAAATGATCTCGTTCCGCCGAGGATTGGGCACCCCCTTAAAGGAATGAACGGTTCCCAAGTCTATCACCCTGCCAGACTGAAAGTTCCAGTAATTTACTGAGGAACTTTGCCAAAATGGCTATCTGGTTATAAACCTTGCTCCAACTTTCGTCGGGCTTTTTTGCGTCCCTTTGTTAAGAAATCGAAAGCAATCTGGAATGAACCGTCCAACCTAAGACCAAAGAAACCCTTTGCAAACTTGAATGTCCCCATGAGGTCTCCCGAAGTTAATTTTGCAGAGGGAAAATTTCCAAGTCACGGAGTCCCTGTCCACACATCTCACCCCTTCGACCCTTAATCATTCCGGTAGCTAGACGTCATACTCTGCACAGGTAGGCGTCAACCTTTTCATGGAAATGTGCCCAGGCCTGCACGTAACCTTCTGCGTGGGGTAGCACCAAAGCAGTGTAAGGTGGTGTGGATATTTCCGGCTTCCTGCAAAGTGATTTTGGTAGCAATCCCAGGGGCTCACCATGGGCTCTTTGTCCAGCTGTCTACACCGAACAGACCACCTAAAATCACTGTTCACTACGGCTCCGAGTTCTTCGACCGCACTAAATGCCTTTCTGGTGAACATCCTCCGGTCAAGGACAGCTATAAGGCTTTCTGTTGGCCCCGGTAACAAGTGATATTTCCCGGCACTCAGCTACAAGTACCACTTGCGTTCCCAGTCCGGAAAGGTTCCTCTGTTCCTGTTGAGATCATTCCTAATCTAGGATCCCAGAACCTTCACGTCATACGCAAAATTGAATCTGGGCTATCAAAGGTTAGGTACCAAGTTGTCAAAGAACAACAGGGGCAGTATCGGGCCCGGGACGGATCATTTAGTTACGCCGCAGGTGACCTTTGGCAAGCTTAAGCACCCGTCTCCTACTATGAAGTCAACTGTCCCGTATGAAAGGGAACCCGCCAGCCACCTGATTGCGGACCCACCGTACTTCCCCGCGTCGCTCAGCCACGGACTTTGCTAAGCAAGGGTAAAGTCCTTTCTAAAGTCAAGGTAACATCAAACTGTTTAGCTTCAACTATTCGTCTAGCCATCTCGTTTAAGCAGCTCAAGAGATTGGCTGGACAAGATCTAGTCCTAACGAATCCGTGTGGGGCTCGGCTCAGCGTACAGTACTTCAGTGAATGCCGATAGAAGTAGACGATCTTATGAGCTCCGCGTAGGGTGCTGCACAGGATAAACCGACCCATAGTTACTGCAACATGAGAGGACCGGGTGTCTTCCGCCGAGGGGTCGTACGGGCTAGACCTGCAGAAGCACAAGTGAAAGAAAAACTCGTAAGCCGAGGCTCAGTAAGCGTATCAACAGGTACCAACACTTACATTGGTCAGGTGACAGCACGGCGGCTCTCAGCCTGGCAATTACACTACCTATAACCGACTTGGGTCCACCTTTATGTACCGCCAGGACGGCCAAGTTTTCCAGTCCTAAGGCGGCTTACTCTGGTCCGCAGTGGGCCTGTGCAGTCTACACACCGATGGAGCTATGATACCCACCAAACGCCTGAATAAATCTGGGCGGGTGTCGTCTGAACCCACCGGCTTACGTAAATTTCATTCCCACCGAGGATCAAGGTTTCACCTGGCGGAGGAAGAGCGGGTGTCAGATTGCTTATTTCCCCATTATCTATTCTGCGGTCACTAACGAAGTATTCACCTGGGAGGTCTGTTTATCCCCGGTCGTGGGTGGTGACTCCGCGGTCAATGGTGGAGAGTGGACCTACCTCATCATTTGTTGAGTCTTTCAACTGTACTTAACTGAGAAGTTTTTCTGACTATTTTTTGTGCCTTTAGTCCATCTGAGCTCATACTCTGGCTTAGTATGCCGCCAAGGGCTTCACTATAATTTCTAAGCTTAGATTTATGAGCCCAAGCCAGTTAGCTGCCGGAAGCTTGATTAAAGGTTCCCTTCATGGTTGATACCTTTGGTGGTGTAAGGATATGTAATTCTTACCAAGCTGCTTCTTTATTACCTGCCCTTGCTAGTCCTTCGTACTACAAGAGGACCACCTTTGCGTTACAGTGGTACTCCACACTACACCACCATGATAACTAAAATAGTTTTTCCCGCAACTCAGGAGAGGGAGAACCCTGCCGGCAGAGGGGGAGGGTGGTTGGAGTGCACCACAACAGGATAGGCGTAGCATGAAAGGGGAGTATTCAAGTCGCCACCTTCCTTGGCTGTGTGAGTTCGGATAGGCCTTGTGTCGAACAAATGGAAGGGGATAATTTTCACTTCAATGTACTGGGCTACTGCAGCCCACCATCATTCTGACTCCCCCCCCCCCAAATCACGTTACAGAGGTGCAAGCTCGTTTTGCAGTTCACTTGAGGATCCTTTTATTACTTTCCAGCGTTCCTCGAAGGTGGCCTCTAACCGTATCTCAAGTTGGCTTCGCCGCTTGGAGCAAAGCTTATCTTTCGCCATACTGCCGTATTATCGTTCCATCTATCTTTACGGTTCAGAACATTTTCCTCTGCCTCAGGGAAGCGTGTCCACGCTGTGTTCCGGCCGCCTTCCCTTTGCGGATCGCCGGCCATTGCTTATTCTGGAGGTGATCCCAACTTTACTCTTTCAAATCGCAACCTTCAAAAGCAAAATGCCAAGAAAGTTCTTGAGGTCAAAGCACGGCGAGATGGTTAGGTTCATTCGCGCAGTAACCCAGACCCTAGTTGAACTGGCTGCAGGTCCTGGCTGTCCGGGCTGCCATTGAATCCATAGCATGATCCCAGTTGTAGTATTTCAGTATACCTCAGTGCACTTTTTTCCTCCTTTTCTTCATCTTTTTCATTCTTTTTCAGTCTACTTAAGCACCTCCCCAAACACTTGGTCTCCCCGGATTTTTTAATACTTCACCAGAGCTGATAGCTGGAGGTCTTCGATTTTGCACGAAGTGTGAACCGGATGGCAGCCGAGGTCTATCCTATTCAGTTAGTGCTCCTCGTCTTTCTCTCGGACAGCGATCTCGATGCGATACCTGCTCCCAGCCACTTAAATGCAAAGGATCCCAGGAAGTCAAATCACGCTGAGACTAGGGGCTCACAGGGGCAAGAAGCTGGACCGTCGTTGTCATTGACGGCCAATCCAGTGGTCCCACCTGACCTGACAATACACGCCTAAGAGGTTCAACGAGCGCCCAAAAGGAGGACCCCCTGGGACTTTAGTACGAGTGCGGACTGGCTTTGCTAGATCTGTCCCCGCTGAACGGCGGACGTGCAAGGCTGTCACTTATAAAAACAATGAAGGAACAAACACTGCAAAGAAATAACAAACCACTGTTCGTCCGTGACGGAAACTCCACGCTCCGAGTGTGTGAGCTGAAGCTCGTTAGACCAAGTGCCAACGAGAATATCAGAGCTCAGTTCTTCTTATGTGGAATGGTAAACAGTAGAAATGGTTTTCCTGAAAACGTAGTGGCAGCGGATACTGATATCGTTTTTAAAAGCATGACTTAGCCTGGACATATTTTCCTGGATTGTTCGTGGGAAAGTGGGTAGCTGTCAGGAGCAAATTCACACCAAAAATTTTCTCTTCCTCTTTTTCTACACTTATCTTCCACTCAGGCCTTCTACATGCTTCGCAGTTCCATGCAAGAGAGCTGGAAGTTAGGTGGTTGAATTCTTGCGTGAGGCGTGAATGTGCTGGCAGCAGAGGCTTTGCTCGATCAGAATCCAGCTGCTGCTGCTCTCTCCGGAGGTGCTCCCAGTAGATCTCACGTGACCCGAAGTCCTTTCAATCTACGGATATCAGAAGATTCCAAGAATTTAAAACACTGCTCGACATGGTGGCTCACAGATGCAAGAAACGAAACGAACACTGGCTTTGGCAGCCAGTCTCGGGTCGCGGGCGATTAAGCTAAAAGAATTAAGGTTGGGTCGATCTGTGGGGGGATAGATCATAGGACAACTCAACGGAAGGCTTTTTCCAGTGAGAGCGGACGGGGATTTTTCCAGCTTGGGGGAAAGCATTGCGGCGTACCACAGGGATCTGCCCCGGGTCCCCTCCTGTTAGTACTGTTCATTATTGAACCAGCAAATAAACTGTGGAGTTAATGCCACAACTTACAGATAGCTTTAAACTGCTCGAAACAGTTGCAGGTAGCACCGCAAACAGAGCTCTTGGTGGTTTTTTGCATGGTCATTGCATAGGATCTTCCCCTCAAAGTAAACAAATTGTAACACGTCACTGAGGGGAGAGAACTGCGGCTCAATCTCATTAAGGACCCAGCAGGCGACCAGGAGAAGCTTGCTCAAACAGTGGAGACCAGGAATCAGGGAGCGGTAAACAAAGCACATTTTTAACCGGGTAATTAGTGTATGGGTGCCGCGAAGAAGCCTCACGTGCACTCTGCCGGCTGAAGCGCACGGTGAGTTCTGGGAGACCAGAGGCCATGGTACCAATATACTGGGTTATTGTGGGACCTTAAATGGAATACAGCATCTAGGGTTGGGGTCCGTCCCCCATGCAGGATGAAAACTCCCCGGGCAAGTATACTGGCCGTTCATCTGATGGTTTGGACGCTGCAGGGGACTAGGCTATGGATAGAGGCTCAACAAGTTACCCCTCGTTAGAAGGAAGGAGACAAAAGTAGAAATCTTAAAAATGTTCGAGACTGTTAAAGAGACCGACGCTCCAGCTGGACCTTGAAAGTCTCTCTTTAGAACCTGGGGTGGCAGGTTGCGAGGGCGCTGGCTGCAGCTCACGAAAGAACCTGAAACTATTAGGATTTGAAGAGAGCGGTTTACTGTGATGTCTGTCAACGAGTAAGAAGAACCAGCTGGGGAGACGGCTGGAGCAACTTCGGTGGATGCTGCAAAAATACCCGGGATAGTAGCCTGTGAACAAAGGATTTTCGCCACTTCCAAATCCGGAATTACCGAAGCTCATAAGGTCTAGTTCACTAAGGAACGAAAATCTTATAATAATTGGGGCGGTATATAAATATTGAACGATAACGAATCGTGACTTTGGGAATTGTACTTGGCTGCGCAAGTTCCCAGGCAGATCTCAAAGTTGAAGTATAATTAGTGTTACCGAACGACCAAGAATGAAGTGCCCGAAGGGCTGTTGAAGCCATGGGAGTTGGCGTAGTTAGCGAGTCGTGAAGATGAAGAGGAACTCACCATCCTCAATGAAACAATCTGAATTTAGTGGGCTTTTTTTGCCTGGAATCAGTTACAATGAGTCATCTGTTGTACCACTCCACCAGGAAAGTCCTCCAACTTTCACAGCGTCTGACGTTTGCTACCCGATTCGTTGGTGAGTTTCAAGTCGTTGTCCCCACTTGTGTGCATCCATAGCAACAATAAATCCGCATGCAACTGAGCATCAGTGGTTGGATTGGCGTCCAAATGCCTCGTCATTTCTTTTCAGTTTTCTCACCATACAAAGCGATCAGTCAAGAGCCACTGAATCCCTAATACCAAACCGCTACTAGGTCGAAATACCATGGCTGCATAGATGTGAATTATTAACGTGAACTATGGTTTATCGAGCAACTATTCCGCTGGTTTGGTCAAGGTGCCCTTGCGACTTTTACACGTCCCGTGTGATAACAGCACTGACTCACGTGGTAGGTGCCCCAGCATGGCATTTTTCATCGAACAGTGAAAACTTGAAGCAAACAACCAGGGTACAAATTGCAGATACCCCCACTGTTTCTGTCGTCTCTTCCGAGCACCGACGATCACAGATGGGACCCAAATGGCTAATTCTTTTGCAATGGTTCATAACTTGTTTGGAGGTCTGATTTCATGCTTTGCCAGTAGGTACGTAGTAAAACCTCCCAGAAAGCGACAGACACGTCGACCACATATAGCTGACGTGCGGGGGAGGAATGACCACCCCAAGCGGTATACGGCAGCACAACTGCCCTGAGACATGGACTGCATGTGGCGGCCCATGTGGGCTCAAGCAGATAACAACAGCTTCATCGACTTAGTTTTTCGTCGACATCTAACTAAATACTGTTTCCATGCATTGTCAGGGCATTACCATGATGGACGCACGTCTTCGTAACCCGACGTAAGCCATGTCACATTCAGCAGAAAAAATATACGAAAGTAACTGTGTTAACTGAGTACACTCAAGGAGTAATCAACGGCAAGAGCATGAACAGTCACCCCGGCTCCGAACTAAACCAAACCACCCAACTTGCACAGCTAAAGTTTCATCAAATAAATAGCATATAAAAGCACGCTTTCTTCCACAAAATTATCAGTAACCTTTTCCGTAAATTACTAGACATGCTACACATTCGCGAAAAGGCAAGATATACAACACACATTTAAGCTAACCAATCGCACCCTTCGACAAACAGTTTGTGTAAGCCAAGCCACAGCAGCCCACGAGACGTGAGAAACGAAGGTTCCTTAAAAAGTTCATCCTTTCCAGACCGCACTTCGCTAACCGGTTGTTGAAGCCACCAGCTCCCAAGGCACCTCTAGCTGACTGGGAGAGCCAAATTCACCGGTTTCGGACCTTGCTCCTTCACCAACTATTTTTGCCTTTCTTACAACATACTTACGTACTCAGTCTTTCAACTTCTCCCAAACTGAATCAGCCAACAAGCGCACATTTCTGCAGCGCCTGACGTAGATGCGAGAAAAATCCTGACGGCTAAACAAATTTTTACTACTGCTGAGCATCAGAGTCTAGCCCGGAGTCAATTCTTGAAGTCCTTACAATCATCTTTCGCTGGCACGGGGGGTCGATTTTTGAGGTCTCCCTCTACTTCCACTAAAAAGGTCACTAGACTCTCATCCGTCAAACGAAGACCATGGGCGACTGAATGTAGCGCGAGCCTAACCGAACGAGTCATGTCTCCCCAAACTCCAACCGGGTGACTAGATTCTGGCGGACCCAATCTCCTTTTGGTACCTCCAGTCGACAGGAAGCGAGGTATTTCATCTTGCGATAATTGATGAACAAGCCCTCCAATTTCCGACCAAGCCCACTTAGAAATTCTTCCATTATCACTGGAAAGAACATGTGACCAACATTTTCTGGCCATGAAACAAGTTGGTTTTTGTGATAAAGAATCTGTAGACAACAAGCTTGCAGTTTAGGAGTGCTCCGCTCCCGTTTTCATGCAGGAAGATATGCATCCATTCTCTTCCAAATCTGTTCCATTGCGCTTAACATAGTCGACGCAAAATATTCTTTTCACAAAAAAGCAAAAATAAAGCTGACATTCATCGTACCTTCAAGTGGTAGAGGCGCCATTTGCTGTGCACACGAATGCGTTGACGTCCAGCGACAGCGCAAGCACACCCTGGGAATTTTTCGAACAGTCGCCATCCCTTTCACAATCCTGAGTAGCTGGGGGATGTTCGGTAGATCTTAGGAACGGCCAACGAGACCTTCCGTTTCATGATGATGTTTGGCAATCAACCCAGGAACAGTGCTTGTTTGGCAGAATAATGAAATGCCTAGCTTCCCCTGCAAAATTGACCCAAGCTAATGGTCTCCTATGCATAGTAGCTCATTGGTTGAAACAAGCCTGAAATTCCGCATGGACCCCAGCATAAAACGATTCCTCGGGTCATTATCTCGCTTTGAGGAATCGATCTTGGCACAAAAACTCTCCCCTTGTACCAAACTCGTAATGTCCTTACAACTATTCCTCACCTTCTGAACCGTCTGATCATCCACCTGCAATGACATGTCACTTCACCCTTTGGAGATAATGAGAAGATTGATTTTATCCTTTTACCCAAGCAACACTGCCTATTAAAGCATTCCGGGACAAGCGGAGCCTGAAGCAGGGCTGAAATGAGCTATGTTTAACTGCACTGGCGACCGCAGGCGCCCCAAGTTTCAGCAGTCCAGGTTGCACTTTGGTGAGCGTTTCGTCTTCGAATTCAGTAATTTCCGAAGACCACAAAATCCATGGGTCGTGGTACCATGCTTGACGGTCCTTTTTCATGAGTCACCTTCCTCAAGAGGCCAGATGTGCAGGATTCCTTTTTCTTTAAACGTTTCTCTGCTGTGTAGGAGGTGAGCAGCCAAATATGTTAATGATAATAATAATATTGATATTTTTCGCCGAAGGTTCCAGGAGTATTCCTAGGTAACCGGACAATGGGTGTTGTCACTCACAGGGTGAATAAAATTACGTTACTCAGAGCGGGCTTAAAATATTGACGGTCACCTAACGGCGGTACCCAACAGTGTTAAAATGCGCTAAAACGACTGGAATTTGAGCTGGGACATAATTTAATAAACTGTAATGGTGGAGGAAAGATTAAAACAACAAATACAGAAGGGTGGGCGGGCGCCCGAAAAAAGCTGCAGAAGGTCGAGGCTGGCCTGGAGTGAGGACCAGATATGGCTTGTAAGTTTTAGGGAGAACAATGTGCGCGAAATATGTGCATCGGAAGGATGAGAAGATGCAGCTCGTGAGGTTAAAAATTATTAAAAATGGATGAAATATTGGCGAACGTCAGGAAGGCTAGTGGGAAATATGGCGTGATGGAATTGCAAGTATGGGTCTTGAGAAATTGTGTAACAAAGTATTCAGGATAGTTGGAGAATTATTAGTGGAAGCAAGGGGGATGGAGATGGAGTCATCATCGATGGAATATATAATGAGTATGATAGAATGTGCGAAGTGTAAATATACTACCCTGGAAAGCTGGATCGTGCCCCCGGATGACTGGCTGTAACTTCTGCTGTCTCGATCGCTTCGCAGAAGGTGCAACAAACAGCCCTTTGTAGCCTTTCGTGATTAGAGGATCTACGATGGAATTAGTCCAATGATAAACGTCACACAACTTCAGATTCTTTTCCTTCTGAATTGCTCCTGCTATTCGTACAGCAGCGACGTCTGCAGTCAACTGCAACCTTGCTGTGGACGCAGCTCTCGGTAGTATCACGGGCGACTTGACAAACAGTAAACATCTCGATTCCGAAGGAAGGAATACAAATCTAACATAGGACACTGCTTCGTAGCCCACTTCTGAGGCGTCACAAATTAGGAGTAACTGAAGGCCCTCATCTGAATTCAAAACCTCATATCCATGCCACCTTGGCAGTCTTAACAAATTGGCCCCTACAACAAACTTCGCCGCTTCCCGATTCTCTTCAGCTTCCAAGAGCAGTGGACCCTCTTGGCCGATTTTATTCCAGCACAAGTGTTTAGACGTTGTTTCATGGATAAAACAAACAACCAAGCCCAATCTAAAGGATAATAGAAAGTGGCCAGTTGTGCCGATAGAGCACATCTTGCTGTTGACCGATTCTTGATGCAAAAGTGGTACAAATGAATTCGAGAAATTCTGTTCTATTCGTCAGCATTCATTCTACAAGCAACGTTATCTCATCTGATGATCCATCTTCACAGGAATTCCGATTGTTCGTTTTTGCACTCAATCTTCTTCACAAATCTGACCCTCGCCGTCGTCTCGAGAGTGAGTCGCTCAGCATGAAATTTTCTGCGACTTTATTCAGTGGTCTCATCTACAGTTTCTAACATTTTGCTGTTATTCAGCTGCAGTCGTTGGTTTGTTTTTCAATTTTGAGCGTAATAGCCTTTAAGAAAAACTACTGAGGTTTGATTATTGTGAATTCGCGTAATGTCTCGCATATAGTACCGTAGCCATTCTGAATAAGCTCTGTTCTGAATGGTGCCAAAGTCGGTCTGTAATTGTCACTCAAAAGTATGATTGGTTTGGCTATGCACACTGTGTTCGAAGAAGAGCAGGTCAACATTATAAGTCAAACTTTAAGTTCTCACTTGCGACAGTTATTCCGCGTTGATAGTTTTCACGGCGCAGTTTCTTTCACCAGCTGGGAAGGCATTCAAGCCCTCTCTCGCTAATCAGCCGCTTGGTTTACTCGAACCCACCAAGACTTAATAGGCCACGCAGAGCTTTTGCCAAAAGTAGCGCCTCTGTAACGTTAGCGACAGAGGCTAAACAGCGATTGAGGCAAAACCCTCTTGTAGCCACTTGTGATACCATCAACAAGAACCTGAGCTCAAATAATTTACTTTTCTTCGGAGAAAAACTCGCGTAAAATGGTAACGAAACTGATCCGAAGGGAAGATCTGTCATTTCAAATTCCCTCAGCTTCGCGGTATCAAGTGCTGGAATAAGTTTTGCATGGTCACCCAAAAACCTCAGACAAGATCCCGATTTCTATCGGCACGCACTCCGTACCTCAAAGTTACCAGTGCCCTTCAGCTATCTAATATGTACATATCCGAAGGTTTATTATACGGGAAGGGCCTCAATTTTTAAGTCCGGTCAACTCCTTGGAAAACCCTGCACCTACTGACCGCGGACACAACCTATGACAAGCAGTCTTACCCCTATGAGGGATTCCGGAAGCTTGTTTAGCTTTGGTCTTCCCCGTGCCATGTAAGCGGATTTGAAACACCACAACTGTCCCACCCTCAGCTTACCCCTTCTCTCGTAGTCTCAAACACTATCACGCACTGATCCGCAGCCGGGACACGCCCAGACTGCTCTTTTCCATTTGTTCTCCATTTTCAGCTATCAGCTATTGCGCATTTCACCCTCAATATTATTCAAGTGCCTTGGGACGGTAGCGGCCATTTTCACAACAGACAGGCCTAAATAGCACTGCCGCATGGTGGTCCAGCCACCGCCGTCCTCACTGGCGGTGGACTCAAAGACCCCGCGTAACCTGATCTTGGGTGACATACCTTCCCTGGAGTTGCCACACACCCGTGCTCAATCGTCGGGAGGTATATATGCCACTACCAAGGGTGCAGGATGCGGTGAGCTCCACCGCTGCTGCCGGGCCTGCAAGCCGTCAGCAGTGATGTGCAGAGGCTGCTAGTCCGGTGGGTCAAACACGTGTTCACTTCATGGGGTGTTTTTCAGGGTGGGTGTTCAGCAAACGGTCAGCCCCGCTGACTACCACTGGATGCGGGTTTCACGCCCTGACGGTCACAACTCCACCGCGTCCGGTAGGGCCGCTTTGGGATAGCCCGTTTACATCGTCACTGCTCTGTCACAGTGGGCTCAAGTAACGATTCTTTCATTACCCCAATTACTCCCCATTGTCGCCGCACTACCACTTTATATACGCCCAAACACGTTGTCCTTGTCATCACCGTCGTTGTTTTCCACCATATGCACACCCACCAATTTTGTCCGCACTTCCATCGTTTCTTATCCTTCTAGTCCACAGACAATTGTGCCACTATCGCCTACGGCACTTGCTGCGCCCATGACCGGAAAAATCTGTTTTTGTTTTCTGGTAATGCCTCTTCTAATCACTCAGCATTTCCATTCTGCAGCTACCACCCTCTGCTCATGCGGCCTAATGATCGCGCAGTTAAGTCCCCACTGCCCAACCCCCGACACCGCCTTCCTTCCTTGTCTTCCTTTTTGATGCCCCACGCTAATAACCACCAGCCCCATGCGTATACTACCCGCACCCATATCAGAACTCATTGCTTCCGCCTCAAGGTCTTGAACGGCCACATTTATTTTCAGTACGTATCTCCACCGTACTTTCCGTGGTTAGCCCAGACAACCTTTCCGGAGCTTCCCATCAGCCCGTGGTTTGGTCGGAATCTTTAGTGCACATCCCTCTTCCACACGGTACACTTCTTCGGAACCCACAGCGCTGCATTCACCTGCAACTGCTGAAGGTGTTGAGTCTGAACAGTAAGTAAAATTGCCACTGAATAACCTCACCTGGCAAAACCCACCTAGGGCAGCCATGCCCATGTTCCCATAGGGTGGCTTCATCACAAAGAGCACACATCGGTGAGCTAAGTTCTTCCTCTTTCAGATAATATCTCTTTTGTTTCGTCATATCGGCCATTGTCCGTCAATAATACGTAACAAGGTCCTAAAATGCACTTAGTTGTTAACCAAAATAGTAATAAAACGGCAGCATAGCATAATTGAAAAACATACTGCAGATGTCACACGATATTAGAGCATTCAATACGAACACCTCGAAGCTTCATGAATTTTACAAAACTACTTGGGTATCATCGGAGTTACGTGGAAAATACCTCATCGAGAAAATACACCTAATCAAGTTCTAAGTACAATTATCGCACAATATTGCAGTTTTACTATACAGCTTATCATTTACTAATTGGTAAATGATAACCTAATATGTCACTAACACTTTACAGCCAGCATGGATCATCAGCACCCAAAGGGAAAGGAGCGCACCGCTCAACTTAGCGAACAAAGCACGACCAAAATGGCTGCCGCCGGGAAAATACCAGTCAGTTAAAACAATTGGCACTGCATTTTTAACGCAATCGACGGGAACAAATAACCATGAAATCAAGATATTGGTAATCTATACAGCGAATTAGAACGAACTACGTCATTCTTTTCTTGAAATTTTAGTGGTTTCTCTGCCCATCGGTTACCGGCACGTTACCGGAATTCGGCGGTGGGCAATGTGCCACTAGGGTATATTATCAAAACTAGCACCACTAACCTACCTTCTTGAGCCCTCGGCACTCCCTGGTCCCCAGAACCTAATAGCAGCTAGTCAGTTTCTTGACTCAGTGGCATCGGAAATCCTGCGACGGCTGCAGAATGCAAAAAATGCAGTTGTCTTCAACATCCCTGATCGGCTAGACATCACATTGGTTAAATCTAAAAATGGGGAGAAAAAAATCATCACCTGACATATGCGACAGCCAGATAAAAACGTAGGTGGTTTTCGGAGGGTGACGTCAACGGGAGTCTGTATTTCAACAGTGCATGGCAGCGGCAGAAGCCAAAAAGAAAGCTTTGCCGGTGGCCTCAACGAGTTCTTATTTTGGGGATGAAGGTGCGTACCAGAGGTACTGGTGAGCCATATGGCCATCACAGCAGCAAATACTAATAATGGGGGGTAAAAATGTGTCCGGAGAAAAGAGGTAAATAGTACTTTTAATATTTTTGTTCTCTAGCTTGACCACCGGGTACCAACAGAGAACAACATCTACGGGGAGAGTTGACGTTTAGTGAACAAGAGTGGGAAACATTTGGTGCTTTTTAAGATCAAGAAGAAGCAACGATGATCTCAATACGGACAATCGATTGAACTGATGGGTAGGAAAAAAAATTCATCAACCAAATATGTGACAGCTGGACAAAGACAAACGCAGCTTTCAGAGGGTGAAGTCATCCGCGGTCTGTGTTGCAACAAAGCACGGCAGAAGTGGGGGTGGTAATGGGTGCCATAACGGTGTTAGTGACGGGTTCCTTTCTTGGGAATGGCAAAAGAAGTGCTTCCGAGGGGAATGATGCACGGTAGGGCTGAGATTGTTTGCAGAGCACTATAAAGAGGTATTACCGACGGACGAGATCAATGTTTATGTGGGAACACGAATATCGTCCATCATGGAGAAAGATATACGGAGGCGGTAGCTGTGAGACTTAGGGCGAACGATAATTGGAAGAAGTATTTTTCCGGGCCCAGAGGTAGTAAGCCATAAGGACCATGTTGAAGTGCATGGAGTACGCGCATAGTAATTGACGAGAGCAAAGCAAGCCACACTTAGGGGGTGCGTGAGGAACGGGGAAGCAAGAAAATTGGATTTTAGTAATCCTCAAGCGGAGCTAATTAGTAGAGCTGGTCGTGCGCTAGATGCCTAATCTGAACGACACTTCCAGGAGTGAACGTTGGAGGTCTGATCCGCCACGTTTTCTGCGCTCGCATATCGTTGCAGACGCCCTACTCCCCCGAAGAGCACCGGCCAAAGCCGCGGACTTGACCACACCCCGCTTCGTTGGGATCTGAAAGGTAGTACACTGTTCGATTCATCAGCCCGGAGCTTCGGCGGCTTTGGAAGCAGATATCCCCCTTCGCGCTGAAATGCCAACGGAATTAAGCAGCGCTTTTTAGGAGTCTTGAAGGAAAGTAATAGACAGACACCTTCCGGGTGTGTCTCAGCTGAAATCAACGATTGTCAGAAAAGAGCAATTTTTAGGTGTATTCAGGTAAATATTGAAACAATTTAAAACGCGCGGAGAACTACAGTACACTGCACCAAAATTGACTCGCTAAGTGAATTTGTGAACATCATTAGGACATCTAGGTCAAGGTCAGTAATTAGACGGCAATAAAACTTGAAAAAACCTGGGGACTATGCTGACAAGTGAAGGAGGGCGGCCGTGACTGGAGAGTGAGATCAGTTATTGAGGCTCCGCGAGTAGACGCATTAGCAGCATGGCGCTTGCTAACTTGTATTTAAGGCTCTAAGCCAGAGGGTAAAACCTAATGTTGGAGAAAGAGCAGAGCATAAGGCGTTTGGTAATAAAATGAAGATTCTACCAGAAAAACCGGAGTGAGGAAATAGATTACTGAGGAAAATGGTGGACTATATGAACCTCAAAGATGGACGATAGGCGGGCGAACTACTGCTATGCTGGGGCTATGGCAGGTAAGAGAAAAAAGGAAACGGCGAGCTTTTGAGAAGTGAGATTTAAAAGATTCAGTGGCGAGGCTGAGACTGGACTTATAGTACCCAGTCCGTAGAAGATAAAAGATAGTTCACATGAAATTGTGGTACAAAATTAGCTGGAGAATAGTGTAGGAGCAGAATGAGTGACGTCATAACTAAAGATTTGGTTCGTTTAATGAGCCACCCCATGTAGGGGAACTGCGACTGGGTATCGCGCCCTGAATTTGCCTAGGAAGTATTAAGTGCTCATATGGTGAAACTTAATGCGGAGGAGAGGCAGAGTAAGTAAAAAGATATCAAGGATCGTCGAGTCATTGATCGTGATGTTGCTATTTGCTAGAAGACAGTAGAGGTGGTAGAACGATGCGCATAAACTGATGCAATGCCTTTACCGAAGTTGAACTTGGGTTAAGGACCGCAAACCTGATACAACTAAATATTGGCTACGGGTGGTGGAACAGAACAGACTTCTTGACAGTGTATGAGAAGTCCTAAGGTGGTGGCTTTGAAAATGTGAACTATCGTGGACGGAACCATTTCAAATTAAGGTTGGTAGTATTCAAGGACTCGGTGGCTAAAGAGAATTAGTAGACAGGGTCATGTCTTGAGAGAGTCGACAGCGAGTTCTAATAAAATAACCAAACTGGAAGTTGATAATTCTAAAGCCGTCACCAATGAGAGACAAGGAGGTCATACGTACCTAGGGGAAGGGTTGTTCGAAGGATCACAGTGTTGGTTCGAAAGTCAAGGCCTTTTTCGTAGGCTTGGCTCTTGGTTAAGTGAATGTTCGATATTTACAAAACAGTTGAGACTGAAAGGAATTTATCCACGCGTGCTTAAGTGAAATGTTTGACTGAGGAAATCCAGTGAACAAAGGAATTTTATTACAAATCCTTGAGAGTGAGGAGAAAAATCTTTGAGCTTAGAACGGCCCTAGGAGGGGAGTGTGGTAATGGTGTACCGTCTACTAGGGAATAAATATGCAAAGCCCGGGGAGAAACAAAGAGGTTCTAGGAAAAAGGTTGTTTAGCCAACAATGTTTACAGAAATACCGGGTTCAGCTCTACGCGACGAAGTTATCATGATTCAACTTTCAGACGTAAGCATCGTTCTTCGTAGTATGGGTGTGTGCCACCCAAAAGGCTGCCTTGTAAGTCTTCTCTGAGTATATTCGATAATAGTCCTGACAGGTTTTTGCATGCTAGAGAAAACTTTGGGACAATGTTTGAGGGGGGGGTCCGGTATGTACTTTGTACATGTAAAAAGTGCTTTTTTAAGCCGAAAGAATCCGGACTGAAGAAAGGGACACTTTTGAGCCTTCGCGGTTTGGAAGACACTATGACTAAAGGAGATAAAACGGCTAGAACAATTTAAACCAAGGTTCTCTAATAAGGGCCGGCTGTCGCCGGGTGAACCATACAGGCATGAAGAGCCTGGAGGAACCTGGTGGTTGCCGCCAAGAAAAACACATTTATCGGCGGAAAAGTTCATTGTCCAGTTTCACCAACATCAATCGGGAGCAGCTAAGTCAGAGGAGACTTTGGAGATGCTAGTATTGAGGTTGTTGGGCAAAAAAGGGTGAACTATCTTAATGTAGTCCGCAAAGAGAATGGAGAGCCAATAAGTATTGTTGGAAACAGTTTGTATGTAGGGGGGAAAGGGGGTCTCGAACACTGCCCTGAATAGCACAGCTAGCCTAGGGCCAGAGGTATGCCTGTGCATAGAAACAACCTATGGGTGCTGGAGTAAGTAAGGGTATATTTCTGGACAGTGGTCGACAGGCACGCATGTAAGCATGATCAGAGTCTACAAATCACTGAACGAGATGGAAAATCCACAAATTTCAAAGAGAGATTCGCACATCACAGCAAAAATGGAATAAGGCTGACGAGAGTTTAAATGAATCAAAACGACCAAAGAATACACGGCGACTACGAATTGATTTCAAGATAAATGAGGCAATAGTAATGAATCGGTAGCGTCCAATTAGTCCAAAAATACATTTTGAGCAACCGCCGTTTCTAAGATGGTTGCTGTGTACGCCATGGGCGGTCGATTTAATAATTAAATTAGTAAGGTGGGATTGAACTACTGGGTGTTTTGGTAAAGGAAGATTGGTCTAGGTTTACGGTTTTTACTTTTTTTCAATGGCCGTTCCTATTTTTAATGTTGAGGATGTAGGGTTTACAAATTTCTGTATTGCTTTGGACTGTAGTCTAAGAAACTGGGGAAAGCATGTAAAAATAGTTATAGACGGCTCTAATTTATGCTTTTAGAATGAGTAAAATATTCTACTCATAGAACTTAGGTAAAGATAACTCCAATTTCGCCCAGTCGCTTAAAATACCGCTACAGTATTGGCGATGTTCTCGACTTTCACCACTAAATTACCACCAAATGAGTCCTATCAATTAGCTGCGCAATGGAAACATATCCTTTGTCAACAAGTCGCACACTGGATCCACTGAACACCCCCATCCTAGACCATCGACGACTCCTTTCCCGAACACGCCAAGGCCGACCACTCGGCGCGCCGTGCAGCACGCGGCACCGGACTGACGGAACTGCGGCTCGCAAACGTTTATATATGACCGGTGGGCCAATCAAAACTCACCAAAACAAATTAGATAGCACGACCAAACAAAAACAGAGGAAAGAAGTAAAACCGGTCAGCATTCTACAATGAAAGAGATTTATCAATTCCTATGGAAATAGCATTATACCGTGACATTGGTATTTTCCCTATTCGTTTCACAACTGCTGAGTGATGCTTTACACCAGCACCTCTTCAGTGATTGGACGGTACCGTAATGAATCGGCCGGATGTAGGAGTGTTCAGACGGACATTGGCTTAGGACGCAGGAAATACAATATTCACAAGAATGATGCAGGAAAATGGTCGATAACGCATATTCATGTTCACTTAAAAAGGTAATTGGCTTTGAGACAAAGGAGGCAGGGAGAAATTTTATGAAGGTTCGCAGAGGAATACTAATTTTCATAGATTTGTGCATGTGAAAAGGAATAGTACCCCCTGAAAAGGTGAGGACATTTCCATGAGAAGTAGTGTATGTCATCTGGTGTCGGCAGTTCACCGCTGGTGGAAGATGGATGAAGTTCCAGAAAGGAATAATCGGCAATCGGAAGGCCGTGTCCATGCGGAATAAAATAAGGCAAGACAAGAGTGAAAACCTTTGCAATAGGCCGGGTTATGCTGGTAAATTGGCGAATACATCATTCTGTTGAGTTTCTTGTGGCTTTTCTCTATCCATGTTGGGCTTTTTGGGCAAGGGCTGGCTGCGGTTTTTGTTCACTGTTTCATCATGGGAAGAAGGCCGGCGTGGCCGAATCTGGACCAATCACAATATAAATAGGAGTCCTCGCACGGAGGCTTCGACATCGGGGGGTCTTGTAGTGAGAATTCATCGGTAAGCCTCAGAAAGGCATATACAGCTATACGAGGACTTCTCGTCGGTGAAGCCCGGTGGCTAGATCGTATTCGCGGTAGCCGGTCTTTGGTGCGGTTGTAGACGGGCAGAGCTGTCTGCACGGTATATGATGGCCGGGTGGTTCTGAAATTGAAAGAGGGAGGATCGCGGTCTGGGAGATGTTCCAGCTGAGGGTTAGCGTGAGCAAAATAACAGATAAGAGTACGGAGGTTGGAAATGAGGCACAATGGTCTCAGTGGAATGAGGAGTCGTTGGTATTATGATTCGGTGTTCGTGAGGGCTAACTGCGCTCACACCACTGAGCAAAGTTATTGATTACCGATTCGGCCGTTCACCGAGGAGTCTTATCTTTAGGGGTTAATAAAGCCGTGGAGGTGCATTTATACTAGGGTCTGAGGGCTATTTGAGAATGCAGCTGGGCAACACGAAGAACCTTGAATGGCGAGTTTGCCTAATAGGTCTGGGGGATATATGACAAATCCCACAGAGGTGTTTTACAGGTCACAAGGAAGCAGCTGGGACACACTAAGAACCCAAATGGCAAGTTTATATGATAGATCCAGAGGATGTATGACAAATCCTATCGTGGGGTATCTACAGGTCTAATGCTGCAGGCTGCTGTTGGGTAAGGCTGTAAACTGGAGAGTAGACTGGAATCTAGGACAAGAGGAAAGCCGCTTTCTTAGGAAAAGGGGAAAACAGATATCTGGGTGAAAAAACGGGCGCTTCTCTCTATATTCTCACATATATGTTTATATATACATTAATATGTACATGGATGTAATTAGCGCTTTGATGGGACGTGTCCGCTGTCTGATGTATCGACTTGTTGTCCAGAGCCAAGGTGGTTTTGTAGCTGACGTCACCAAACTTGCCAGGGGTGCATGGGAGGGTACGAGGTGGCTGAAAATTAGAGCGGGACATGAGTAAGCATATGTGGAGAGACCAGTTCGCTATCACCCCAATCAGTCTCGTGCGTAGGAACCAAAAGCATGTTAAGCAGACAAGGGCTGTGTGGGGTTTTCCCTTTCACAGGGTCAGGTATGAGCTGATGGGAGACACCAATGACTGGAGTTTGCCCATTTTCTTCCCAGCCCGATATTATTGGTATATATAGATCAGATCGGTCCCACTAGGTCTTTTTTGTTCTCCACTTTTTTTCTAGCAGAGGGGTGGTTGGGCCCATATAGGAACTTTCCATAGCTCCTCCGCCCGACCGTAATTTTCCGCGTATGTCATTTTTGCAACTGCTGTGGGTGGTCTGGTTCCTCTGCATCCGGACGCAGAGTGATAACCGAAAATTCGTGAGCCGATAGTGTCAGAAGATCCTAGCTTGGTTGACCGGTGGGGATGAGGTACGCGATTAGATGCTTTCGATAAGTCTAGATAACGAAAAGGTGAGACTTCCCGCTTTCATCTGAGTCGGTGGCGAGATTTGGAAAGTCACACTGACAAATCACGCGGTACGGTTAACAGAGGAATCCATGCTGATTGTCGACAATACGTTTGAGGGTCAATGAATGGCTAATAATAAGGTCGTTTACAATTTTTCCATTCTTCTGTATAAAATGGAGGCATGATTTATGGGGTGAGTATCAGAAGCCTCATGTAAAGGTCACTCTTTTGAATAGAAACAATCCCCGGGGCTTCCAGTTAGCCAGTACGGTGCCTCCTTAAACCGAAGGTGTAGAGAGGTCGGGCAGGCAAAACGGGGAGGTCCGGGCGGACACTGAGACGGTGCCACTGGCTGTGGGTCGTGCGTCCCTATTCGAGAGGCGGGTTTTCTATTGGGCAATAGCCTAGAATTGCCCCATGCACCTGAGTGTGCGGTGGAAAAGAAGCCCGTAATAAGTGGAGAATGATGGGCAATATCGGTAGCTGGAGCTAAGCCACCAAAAGCTTTGGCTGTGCAAATTGTGGAGGCAAGTGATGGTCATCAGTCAGAATCAGGAGTTGGAAGTCTGCCTTTTTGTCAGGGCTCCTAGATTTTGCTTTAAAGAGGACAACAGAGAGGTATTTACGCAGCTTAATGCGTTAGCTTCCTGGTCACAAAGTCGCATATTATCTCGCCTTTCAATAACCCTGGAAGGGTGTCTTAGTCGAAAGAAAATTGAGAGGTCGTTAGAATTATGTGGTCGCCTAAGAAGTTTATGACTTTCTGTGGAGTGGCTAAAAAGCGACCTTTTTAGATAAAGCCTGGGAAGCATAAGACAACTCGTTCAAACTAGCAGAAAAATATAAGTAGAATACATCCACCGGAATCTGGGGGTCATGGGCGAAAAATGATCACGTCGGTCTTGTTGGTGAATTATTTTGGCCAGCAAAATTTGTTTTCTTCACTGAAGTGCTTTTTGGGGGGGGTTGCAAGATTAGGAGGGCCATTATAACGTGGTAACAGACGCACCCACCAAGAGACGCAAATGACAACAAAGACGACAGCGACAATGACGGGGGCTCGACACAGACACAGACTAGCGAGGCCGCGGAACGTGCCGGATGCAGCTCTCTCCCCTGGGGTTCGCACGTACACAACCTGCAAGGGAATGGAAAGGATGAATGCCCGACGAGCAGAAGCTCAGTAAGTGCATAAGTAGGTACCAAAACATACATCAGAGGGAAAGGGGAATGACGGCCTATCACAATACGTAACATCAATAAAGGGCAAGCAGCTGATGACAACTTCATGGTCACTGCCCGGGAAATTCTGCGTTGCTTACACAACAACGGGAGGCAAGTTATGAGTAAATGATAGATCTAGTATGCTCCCACTTCTGGTAGGTTCGGAAAAGCTTTGAGCTCAGCTACCGAGATGAAGTCCACAAGATAGGGAGGAGCCGAGAGGGTGGGCCAACGATTTTGAGGAGGATTAAAGAGGCCGGCAATGAGCTTGGTCCCGGAATGAAGAAAAGGGAGGTATTCGAAAAGATTCATTAGGAAGCGTACATAACGCCGTGGAACTAAGCGGATCGATTCCTCAGTAACAGTCATCCGGTGTGCTACGAGAGTTTTGAAGTAGGCGCCCGTTTCGCCTACTTTTTGAGGTACGGCCGCTAAATCAGTCCAAAATTTGGCGTCCTTAGCCACTCCTACAATTCACTATTTCAACATGGTGGCCACTGTTGCAGGTTTCACTGCCGCACAGAATCTTTGCTTGGGATGGATACCATCCTTTATGGAGTGACCTCGACTTTGGTGAATGACGTCCCTGTTTTTTCTATGCCCATTCAGTTTCATTCAGTGATTTGTAGACTCTGATCATGCTTACATGCGTGCCTGTCGACCACTGTCCAGAAATATACCCTTACTTACTCCAGCACCCATAGGTTGTTTCTATGCACAGGCATACCTCTGGCCCTAGGCTAGCTGTGCTATTCAGGGCAGTGTTCGAGACCCCCTTTCCCCCCTACATACAAACTGTTTCCAACAATACTTATTGGCTCTCCATTCTCTTTGCGGACTACATTAAGATAGTTCACCCTTTTTTGCCCAACAACCTCAATACTAGCATCTCCAAAGTCTCCTCTGACTTAGCTGCTCCCGATTGATGTTGGTGAAACTGGACAATGAACTTTTCCGCCGATAAATGTGTTTTTCTTGGCGGCAATCACCAGGTTCCTCCAGGCTCTTCATGCCTGTATGGTTCACCCGGCGACAGCCGGCCCTTATTAGAGAACCTTGGTTTAAATTGTTCTAGCCGTTTTATCTCCTTTAGTCATAGTGCCTTCCAAACCGCGAAGGCTCAAAAGTGTCCCTTTCTTCAGTCCGGATCCTTTCGGCTTAAAAAAGCACTTTTTACATGTACAAAGTACATACCGGACCCCCCCCCTCAAACATTGTCCCAAAGTTTTCTCTAGCATGCAAAAACCTGTCAGGACTATTATCGAATATACTCAGAGAAGACTTACAAGGCAGCCTTTTGGGTGGCACACACCCATACTACGAAGAACGATGCTTACGTCTGAAAGTTGAATCATGATAACTTCGTCGCGTAGAGCTGAACCCGGTATTTCTGTAAACATTGTTGGCTAAACAACCTTTTTCCTAGAACCTCTTTGTTTCTCCCCGGGCTTTGCATATTTATTCCCTAGTAGACGGTACACCATTACCACACTCCCCTCCTAGGGCCGTTCTAAGCTCAAAGATTTTTCTCCTCACTCTCAAGGATTTGTAATAAAATTCCTTTGTTCACTGGATTTCCTCAGTCAAACATTTCACTTAAGCACGCGTGGATAAATTCCTTTCAGTCTCAACTGTTTTGTAAATATCGAACATTCACTTAACCAAGAGCCAAGCCTACGAAAAAGGCCTTGACTTTCGAACCAACACTGTGATCCTTCGAACAACCCTTCCCCTAGGTACGTATGACCTCCTTGTCTCTCATTGGTGACGGCTTTAGAATTATCAACTTCCAGTTTGGTTATTTTATTAGAACTCGCTGTCGACTCTCTCAAGACATGACCCTGTCTACTAATTCTCTTTAGCCACCGAGTCCTTGAATACTACCAACCTTAATTTGAAATGGTTCCGTCCACGATAGTTCACATTTTCAAAGCCACCACCTTAGGACTTCTCATACACTGTCAAGAAGTCTGTTCTGTTCCACCACCCGTAGCCAATATTTAGTTGTATCAGGTTTGCGGTCCTTAACCCAAGTTCAACTTCGGTAAAGGCATTGCATCAGTTTATGCGCATCGTTCTACCACCTCTACTGTCTTCTAGCAAATAGCAACATCACGATCAATGACTCGACGATCCTTGATATCTTTTTACTTACTCTGCCTCTCCTCCGCATTAAGTTTCACCATATGAGCACTTAATACTTCCTAGGCAAATTCAGGGCGCGATACCCAGTCGCAGTTCCCCTACATGGGGTGGCTCATTAAACGAACCAAATCTTTAGTTATGACGTCACTCATTCTGCTCCTACACTATTCTCCAGCTAATTTTGTACCACAATTTCATGTGAACTATCTTTTATCTTCTACGGACTGGGTACTATAAGTCCAGTCTCAGCCTCGCCACTGAATCTTTTAAATCTCACTTCTCAAAAGCTCGCCGTTTCCTTTTTTCTCTTACCTGCCATAGCCCCAGCATAGCAGTAGTTCGCCCGCCTATCGTCCATCTTTGAGGTTCATATAGTCCACCATTTTCCTCAGTAATCTATTTCCTCACTCCGGTTTTTCTGGTAGAATCTTCATTTTATTACCAAACGCCTTATGCTCTGCTCTTTCTCCAACATTAGGTTTTACCCTCTGGCTTAGAGCCTTAAATACAAGTTAGCAAGCGCCATGCTGCTAATGCGTCTACTCGCGGAGCCTCAATAACTGATCTCACTCTCCAGTCACGGCCGCCCTCCTTCACTTGTCAGCATAGTCCCCAGGTTTTTTCAAGTTTTATTGCCGTCTAATTACTGACCTTGACCTAGATGTCCTAATGATGTTCACAAATTCACTTAGCGAGTCAATTTTGGTGCAGTGTACTGTAGTTCTCCGCGCGTTTTAAATTGTTTCAATATTTACCTGAATACACCTAAAAATTGCTCTTTTCTGACAATCGTTGATTTCAGCTGAGACACACCCGGAAGGTGTCTGTCTATTACTTTCCTTCAAGACTCCTAAAAAGCGCTGCTTAATTCCGTTGGCATTTCAGCGCGAAGGGGGATATCTGCTTCCAAAGCCGCCGAAGCTCCGGGCTGATGAATCGAACAGTGTACTACCTTTCAGATCCCAACGAAGCGGGGTGTGGTCAAGTCCGCGGCTTTGGCCGGTGCTCTTCGGGGGAGTAGGGCGTCTGCAACGATATGCGAGCGCAGAAAACGTGGCGGATCAGACCTCCAACGTTCACTCCTGGAAGTGTCGTTCAGATTAGGCATCTAGCGCACGACCAGCTCTACTAATTAGCTCCGCTTGAGGATTACTAAAATCCAATTTTCTTGCTTCCCCGTTCCTCACGCACCCCCTAAGTGTGGCTTGCTTTGCTCTCGTCAATTACTATGCGCGTACTCCATGCACTTCAACATGGTCCTTATGGCTTACTACCTCTGGGCCCGGAAAAATACTTCTTCCAATTATCGTTCGCCCTAAGTCTCACAGCTACCGCCTCCGTATATCTTTCTCCATGATGGACGATATTCGTGTTCCCACATAAACATTGATCTCGTCCGTCGGTAATACCTCTTTATAGTGCTCTGCAAACAATCTCAGCCCTACCGTGCATCATTCCCCTCGGAAGCACTTCTTTTGCCATTCCCAAGAAAGGAACCCGTCACTAACACCGTTATGGCACCCATTACCACCCCCACTTCTGCCGTGCTTTGTTGCAACACAGACCGCGGATGACTTCACCCTCTGAAAGCTGCGTTTGTCTTTGTCCAGCTGTCACATATTTGGTTGATGAATTTTTTTTCCTACCCATCAGTTCAATCGATTGTCCGTATTGAGATCATCGTTGCTTCTTCTTGATCTTAAAAAGCACCAAATGTTTCCCACTCTTGTTCACTAAACGTCAACTCTCCCCGTAGATGTTGTTCTCTGTTGGTACCCGGTGGTCAAGCTAGAGAACAAAAATATTAAAAGTACTATTTACCTCTTTTCTCCGGACACATTTTTACCCCCCATTATTAGTATTTGCTGCTGTGATGGCCATATGGCTCACCAGTACCTCTGGTACGCACTTTCATCCCCAAAATAAGAACTCGTTGAGGCCACTGGCAAAGCTTTCTTTTTGGCTTCTGCCGCTGCCATGCACTGTTGAAATACAGACTCCCGTTGACGTCACCCTCCGAAAACCATCTACGTTTTTATCTGGCTGTCGCATATGTCAGGTGATGATTTTTTTCTCCCCATTTTTTGTTTGTCTGTTCATTCACAATGAGATCCTTCAGGTTATCTTTCCCACCTTGTTGAGCGCCATGTCTTTTTCGATTTTGTTAACCATATGGTTACTTGTTACCCAGAGTCTGTTCTCTGTTGGTACACTGTGACCTATCTAAAAACCAGAAATGTTGAAAGCGTTATCTAACTTTTCCTCTGAGCACCCCTTCATTCACCTGGGTTAATATTTACTGCCACCACGACTACATGGTTCGCCAGCTTCTCTCGCGCACACTTTCACTCCCCAAAACAACCCTTCGCTACTCTATTACAATACTCACTGCGTTCTTCTACTGTCCCCAAGTAGTGTCGCAGTGCAAACTCCCGTTGACCTTCACCGCTAGAAAGCCACCTCCGTATTCCCCAGCTTTTAATGATCCGACTGGTGAACAATTGCTCCTCCTACCAGGTCAACCGGTCAGCCATTACGAGACATCTCTTTGCATCATACCAATCGCATAATGTACTAGTCCGCTCTATCTTTGCCAACCATAATTTAACTCTTTCAGCGGACTGTTGAATAAATACAGCCCGTGATCCTGTTACGGAAGAAACTGAATAATTGACCCATCTCTGACTCCCACTTCACATGCTCTTCCTACATCCCTTTTTTGTTCTTATAGTGGCTCAAAAGCCACTATTTACCTGCCTAACCGATTGACCATGCCCTTTCTAATTATCCGTCATCGCATCATGAATATCCATTTAACCATTTAACCATCCTCTCCGCCTCACTTCCTTTTTACAGTCCAGCTCTTGAAATTTATTTGCTTCCGAATGGAGAGTAATTTCAGTCGCCATCCTCCAGTCATTACCAATTAACGGGCTGATCGTTTTCCTTATTTCACTGCAGATTCGTCGTCCATCTTCCTCTGACTTTTACGGCTACATCCATTTTGTCCACAGCAGCATTCCATTGCCTTGCAACATACTCCACAACAGTTTCTGACTCTATGAAATTTCAGTTTTAATATTGAGGTCTCCACTAGGGCCCTCTAATTTTATCTGTCTCATGCATATATCCGGAAGCTTCGGCCACCTCTGATCACCTTAGGTGGGCCTACCCCTTAGCCCTGACGTTCAACTTTATCGGGCAATGTTATCATTCTAGTCCAATGTACCATACTCTTCACCCGTGCTACGATTTTGCACATTTACCTGTCACCTTAAAGTTAAACCGTACTGATCCCAAGTGCGCCATTTGATCTTGCTATAAAGAATGCCTCGGGTGTCCTCGAATTCAACTATTATTGGTAATTTCATTACGGTCATCTGTCATCCCTGCCCAATTTCGCGCACTGTACCTTGCAGATTTGGGTAAAATGAGCAATTAATTAAACGGATCAGGGTTCCTGAGCCGGTCTGGATGAAATTTGCATTTGTTCTCCCTGTACGAATCATGCAACTCGAACTTAGATGCAAAACGCGTGGCACTGATCATCAATGGCATCAACAATGATATTTTGCGAAATGACTTGCGGTGCTTCTCATCTTGGAAAAAGATGCTCACAGCCATTGCATGGTTAACAAGATACAAAGAGCTAATGATGATTGTGACAGATATTAGACTGGGAACCAGCTTCAATATTGGCTTGAAGCTCTTCATTGAACTGAAGCAAGCGGTGACCAAGATGTTGCATGTGATACAAACGGAAGCTCTCTTTGTTGAGCACTCATCAGTATATAAACAAGACACGCAAGGAAGAGGGATGAAACTTGTTCGCGGTTTGTTGAGGAAGCTTAATAACATTTGAGTTCAGAGACGAAACACTGAATAGTATCATATGGTAGGTACAATGGGGCTGCCCCGTTAATCAAGTCCTGCCATGTAATAGGAGGATACGCTGGGGAAAAACGATTGTTGAACAGTGTTCACCAGCTGTTTTGGAAGACGGCTGGAGAGGCCGTTGTAGGAGGGGCTGGTTCATGGCCAACTGCGTCTGGTGACGACCGCGGAAAGCTGCGATTGGGAAGCTCCCTGTGTCATTGGTAATAGTGCCCAGAGTAACAGAATCGTGGTACCCTTTCTCGGAGGGTGGCACAAGCTACTCGGGTTGTTTTATATTGACGAGTTGTTAGACCTCTAATAGGATTAAGGTTCGTTTAAAGACCCCTCTGCAGGCGAAAGCTGTTTGCCCAGACGGAACAGACACGGTGAATACTGAATCATTTTTATTGGCTTTATAGAGGTCCGCAGAAGAGTAACGCCGATCAACATTTATTTAGACAATGGGTCAAGCTTTGCCGGAGCTCTAAAAGGACTTGAGGATTGCTCTGGTGTCTGGATGAATTTCAGATTCAGAATAGAGCCAGAAGTAAAAAATATTGATGGCTCTCCAGCTCTCCGCATACTAGCCACCTTTGGGGTGTACTGGAAATGACACGACGTTTCACAAAGAGCTTGCTGAAGTCACTTATAGAACAACAATTTTTGGATGAGAAGACACTGAGTGCTCTGCCCGAAGAAGCGGGAAAATCTAAACAATAGGCCTTTTGCTCCTCCACAAGCAAGGCCTCTCGCTGTGTGCGGCAAAATTCGTGTATATCGGCCAATGACAAACTTTAAACGTGACGAAATTTCTGGGCTGAGAATAGTTTACCTGTACCATCTGATTAGGCCAGCCGAGAAGAAAGTCGAGGTGGCTGGGGGTGGGTTGTTTTAAAGATAGAGGCAAGAAGTGATTTTGGAAATTGCAAAGCACGAAACCAACCGGATTATCAACGCTATAAGACCATCGAAGTAAAATTCTGCAGGCAAATGCATGCCGTAGACATGTCGAAGTTAAGGTTAGAGATAGGTGCGCGGGCCTGCACTGACAGTTTGTCAAACGCTACAGAACTTTTTGCGGAGGTTAGTGTCTGACCCAGGTGAGGGATTTTATCCGTTGTTTTATTTTTGTATGAGAGCCAGGGAGGCGATCGACTAGGGTGCTCAGAGCCTGAAACCAGTAGATGGTTACACACACGCACTTGCGGTCCTGAGAGGCCATCAGGGTAACCATTTAGGTCCGCGCGAGATCGGATTGCTGGCCTACTGTCAGTGGCCGTACTTGTCGAAGACCAGTCCAGCTCTCTATTCAACCTGGTGAGCAAAATTCAGAACGGCATCATTGCTTTGAAGAACTTGGACTACCATGCGGACCTTAAAGCGGTGCACACGTTCGAGGACACAGCTTGCAGTTTATCTACGGAACTATGAAGTACGTGAATCGAATGAGCCGAGGGGAATTATGGGTTCGGACTAGAAACCACTTTTGAGGGCCTAACGCATTCTATTTATTGTCATACCCGAATGGGCTTCTGTTGTTTCGGCCAAGTTGCGTGGGAAAACAGCAAGCTATTTAGGACTACGACCACATCGCAAAACCGCTTCGGAGGTTCCAGTGGAGGCTGAACATGGGCAGACACGCTTTCGCCCAGAGGAGTAAGAATCGCCGGAAAGTAATCCGAGGAGCAAAACGTCACCTGACCGCAGCCTCTCTTCTGGAACGTACATGTTGACGCACTGTGGAGGGTGGTCGAGAGCTTAAGCACTTGCCCCGCCTGCCTTGATGATTCCCTTTCAGTAGTGGTTCGCCGAGTGAGAATAATTGGTAACTAAGAGGAATTTCATGGGAAACGGCATAAATGCCTGCGCCAAGGGCGGGACTTGACTTAGGAGGAAACACTGAAACCAAGCAAGATTTGCTCAGCATATTAGGCCAATGACAAACACGCCTGGCAGTGACAGCAGCAGTACCTTAGAAACCCCAGTGAGGAGTGAAGCGGGCAACCATCTTTGTAGGCCGTGGGTCGGACACCAACTATATGAGGAGAGAATATGCCCAGAAACGAAATTAGAGGAGGACAAATCTGCATTATCAGTGAACATGGTTAGCTGTATCCGAGTCTTCCAAAGAACCAAAATCCACCTACGGCTCGTCTGCTTCTTCATCAAAGATGGGGTTTAAAGCCTGAAAGTGTCCACAAGTAAAGATTTACCGATGACTTTCAATATATCATAGCGGTAAACTTTGAGGCAGCGGCCCCGTCGGCAGGGGACCGCTGTTGAAGAAGAGCACGATAATGGACAAGACTCGCTCATCGGTCATGACGTACCAAAGGAACATTTGGTCCTGAACCAGGGAACAGGAAGACACAAGGCATCAAGCGCCGTAAGCACGATTTCTAAATAGACTTTTACGGGGAAGGCGGCGAGTAGGCTCAGGTCAGATGTACTTCAGTGGGGTCGGCAAACTATGAACGGTCCATCTGACACCTGCGCAAAGCTGGACTTGTTAATCTGGACGACGATGATGTCCAAAAGGCAGTAGACAGACTAAATTCAAAAATGGTGACAGAGAAGGCTAACCAACTTTCCATTCGTTTTGAGGTTCCTGTGCCATGGAGGCTGAACCTGAGTCCCACTTCGATCAGCCGACAGTCAGCCCTAAAATGGTTGTTTCCTCAAAAAAGGACTGATATGACAACATCATACCGCGGCTTTTAGATTCAGTTCGGTGAAAGGAGCAGGGGTGGAAGTCAGTAACGTAAAATGTGCATGGAGCCTGTCACTTCACCCGGTCGTATATCCAAGGGCGCCAGGAAAGGCCAGGGAGACCATTGATTGTGCTTCGAAGTGTAAAGGGTTTTACTAGAAGATCACTAGCCGTAGAGCCCAGATCAAGCAATATCGCTGGATGAATTTCCATGCCTTTCTTGGATGGAGAAGTATCTGCCCCCGCGGACATACACGAAATGTTTCTGCAAGTTGAGAAGCCCACTAAAATTTGAATAGCTTTCTAACTTCTCTGATTGCCAGTAGGCAACGTAAACTAGACTCCCAAAGAAAAAAGACATTCGGTTCACTCACTATGAACAGTATTACCACGGTTGTGCGCTTTATCTACCCTTGGAAAACCTCAAACGGTTTGTTGACATTAAAGACCGAGAAGAAAGCCGCTGAACCATCTCTGCGGGCGATTTGCTGGGCTCCGTGGACGATCCTGGGACAGCTATTCATTACATGATTGAATTACTTACCCTTCTAAGGATACGAAGGTCCAGGCCTGCAGAAAGAAATACCAGCAGCCATGAATTATTTAAGTTATCCATCAGTCAGAGGGAAATGATCGTGTAAAGGGGGCTTGAGGACGATAGTTACAATCGTAACGTACGCAGGCAGTACAGTGGAAAGATAAAGGTAACGAGTCCAAATGTCATACTGGCTCACCCAAAAGACTAGCTGGACGAGATGGAATCTTTCATCAGTTTCAAGTCTCTGCAATCACTTGGGTTCATTTTACAATGGCTGCTGCCCAAGGGGAGCATGCTGTCGTCGCAGTGCATAAACAAGACGGGCTGGTACAGAGCTCTCCAGGGAAAAGACGGAAAGCCGCCATGTGACTGGATGGACTTTACCAGCTCTGCAGGATCAAAGATCCAAGGTGCCCACACAAGTCAGAAGAGCAGGCGGTGCTCAGCTCTACTCATTTTCACAATGCTCCAGAAATGGGCTACTGGGCGATAGCTCAAGGCAGCTAAATAGATAAAAAGGGGACCGGGGCGTAACCAGACGGAATTGGCGAAAGCCACAGTATTCCAATAGAAATTGCATCTATTCCGGAGCAATCGTTAACCGTAGCAGTATTTGCCACATGAGCAGCGGCACTGATTAGGAACTGCATGGATCATATAGACCAGGAATCGAGCTTTCCGAGGGATCTCATCATCGTGGAAGATCACACAAGTAGGAGAATGGCTCATTTTAACACGGTGTCAAAGGCTTAGTTGCTGACTAGTCGGTCAAGACCAACCAGTGGCAACACGTGTTGTCCGCCTTGGACCAGGTAGGCTCACCTTGAAGGAGACTAACAGCTATGAAAGGTTTTAGACGTGAACAATGGGGCTGAAGTTTGTGGCTGCATCTAAGTAGGCGTAGCCGGCATCAACGGAAGCCAAGCCGGCCAATGGTGATATTGAAACGAAGCCAATAAAACCAACGTGGCTACTCGGCATTCATTTCTGGCAGCCACAATACCTATTGCCGCCCCAAACACAAGCTTCGTTTCATCACTCCGAAACAAGCTACTCCTGATTTGACTCCCAATATAAAGCATGCTGTTGTGAGTCAGTAACCAGGCCTAAAATTGCAATCACAGTTAGTCTTCGCGAAAACCGACTTACTGTACCTATGGCTTCTCAAGTCATTAGGACCATTGCGCCCCGTTTCCAACCTTCGTACCCTATCTGTTATCTTTCTCAGGCTAACCCTCAGCTAGAACACCGCCCAGACTGCAACCCTCCCTTTTTCATTTTGAGAACTACCAGGTCTTCATGTTTTTTGGCTGCAATATATGGCGCAGACAGCCTGTCTCCTCTGCCAGGATAAAACAGCACCTACGGCTGGCCGCCAGGAGTACGATCTTGTTACCAAGTTTCATCCATATGAAGTCCTGATATTTTTGCATGTACCCCGCTGGATACTTCTTATTACAATACTTTCCCGATGTCGAAACCATTTAACCCACCGTGCAAGGGTTCCCAATTAGAGAACCAATGGTTCAGATTCGGTGTTACCGTCCTCCTTCCCGCGAAGCAAAGGAGAACTTAAACTGCAGCCAACCTTCGCCCAAAAAGCCCAGCACGACCGCAGATAAGCCGCGCTGAACTAAAGAAAATAAAGTGCTTGTCATTTTACCAGCGTAAATTGGTCTATCGCTGGGGTTTTCATCCTTCTTTCTTGCTTTGTTTTGCTCCTCGTGGACACGGTATTCCTCTTGCTGATTATTCCTCATTGGAAGTCCACCATTCTCCCACCGTCTGCGAATTCCCAACGTTGAACGACACACGCCACTACTCATGAAAATTATCTCACTCTTTCGGGGGAACTTTTCCTTTTCACGTCCAAAAATATATGATAATCAGTATTCCTCTTCTCGCCCTCATGAAATTCTTACCTGTCTCCTTGCCTCGTCACCAGTTGCCGTTTCAAGTGATCTTGAGTTTCCATCACTGCTATGGCCTTGAATCATTCCCGTAAATATTGCACCTTCTGCTTCATAGACAAGGCCCATCTCAGAATTCTTTCATCCGGCTGATTCCTTACCAGTGTCCCTGCTGACGCGACAGTAAGTCATACTAACCGTTTATTCCGTAGTCACTCTATTTTACTTAAACTCCCCCAAGCCTTATTCCCCTGTCACTATAATATGCGACTCCCTCTTGAACATTTGCGAGTTTTCATCTTAGTAAATGATATCGTAAGCCCTGATCAAGCTCTCATGCTTGCCTCTCGACCAAGGTCGAGAAATACATCTTCATTATTAGTAGTAGTATGATGGAGGCTCCCGTACCATGGTGAGGTGCGAGATACAACAGTGGCTAGAGGAATAAAGTTGCAACCATCACGGTGCAGCTTGAGATACACTGGTACTACCAGCCAGGAGAATACTTAATACTTTGGCCTCACAGCTAACCCTCGGTGACAAGGCTATGAATACCCCTCCATCTGAGGTAGAACTCGTGTTAAACAATGAGCAACAATGCCGATTTTCTCTGATCTTGAAAGTGAGCCGGCTGCCGATCCCTCCGACAACTTGCTGCAGCGATCAAACTTATGAGCTGTAAACCACATAGCTCCATGTGGAACGTACGTCATACGGTTGAAGCAAGAAAATCGCTTGCCCAAGACTTTGAGTAAAGGTGGACGAAGAAGTATGTGCCGACGTCGCAGCTTGGCGAAAAGCAAAATCGCCACAGTAAGATCGTTCAGGAGTAGCGAAGTCCCCTTCCGAGTGGAGGTCAATTTACACAACGACGAGCCGCCCCTCTTTGTGGTGACTACATTATAACCTGTTATGGAAATATGCTGCAAGGGAGTTCATAATCAAGCCAGATTTTGGTTGTAAGGCTCTCGCCTGGGTGAGACCGTGGAGTAAAGGAGCGGACGGGTATAGGTTAGCTAACAATGAAGCGAGCACCGAACATTGCAACGGCAAAATTCGCATTTTGATAGGCATGATGCACATCCTTTTATATGACCGCTTAAGTTGGCCGCCAGATATGGAGATGTAGTAGAAACTGATGGACAGTAGATGGGTGAGAAGCATAGGGTTTAAGGAGAGGGGGCTCTAGGAGAAACCGCAAAATCTGGGAGAGTTGATATTGAGTTAAAAGGTTCTTGAATAGATGGATATAGAGGAAGGGATGTAAGGTGTGCACGGGTGGACTGTAGGTGATCAACGGAAACCACAGTCGGATAAGTAATGCCCTTATATTATGGACAACCTCGCAGAGATTTCCTTCATCGTCGATGGGCGACGTGCCGCTTTGTAGGTCTCTTCTTGGAGATGGGAGATTGATAGTGAATGGATAGCGAGGCCAGGGCCTGCCAAGAAAAGTATCAGGTTTTACCGGTGGCACCATTTTAGTCTATGGGATTTGTTACAGGTACCCGCGCAACCACGTCCAATTGCTCACCTGACCGAGAGGCACAGAAAATCAACCGAATCAAAGATGACTAACAGTATGTAGAGTAAAACCGATGACCTTGACCAAAAGGAATAGGACTTATCAGCTGTCAAACCAAGAGGGAAAAGATGTAATAGGAGACAACTTTTAGATTGGGGTCAGAAGGGCTTCATGTTTCTTTTTATTGGTGTGGGTATGCAACTGGTAAAGAGGCAGGACGGTCATGTATGGGTGGCAGAGAAGACAGTAAACTGGTCCAAGTTGTCTTTCAAAGGTAAATGAAAGCTGAGCGAACTAAGCGATCTATAAAGCAAAAGAACTCCAATACAAAAGTCTCAAGGTGATAGGTTAGCAGAGTACAGAAGTACGAAATGTGCACAAACTGCAACAGTGGGACCAAGAGACCTACCAAATGAGAACCAGAGCTCAAAATTATTCAATAACAAGAGAAATTCGCAGGGCAGAATCCTAGATCAAGTCAATGTGGGCCACAGTCAGGAAAAAAGATCGATACAAACTAAAGCTTCCAGATAGGCCGAATTTTGTATAAAGTTCGGTGAGCGACATCTAATAACGAATTTGCCTTATTAGTGAATTGGCGTGTACGAGAAATTTTCCGGCCAGGATCCTCCGCATGCGAGTGACGCTGTGTCAAACTACGGGTCTGGAGTTCACGCACCTCCTAGGAACCCTGATAGAGCCGTGCCTTTTTTGGTTCCAGAACCCCTCATTGTATCGTAGGTATATGGAGTGATCTAGTTTTGAATCACTGTGCTGCAGAAAGCATGGACTTCCAGTTGACTCGAAGGGAGATAGGCAAACATGCCAGGTGGTTGACGTGATTTTGATTTTGGGGGCTTCATGAAAGGCAGCCCTTATCAAGATACACTGTTGCTGTTCTTGCAGAGCGTTGTCTTAGGCACTAGAAGGCAGCCGGCAACGAACCTTGAAGTCGGTCATTCGGGAACTTTGAATAAGATGTTTGATCCAGCGGCCCATTAAAAACATTGGCGTATTATAAAACTGGAATAGATGGGAAGAGTCTACAGTCTGGGAGCGGTTCCAGCTGTGGGTTTTATTCGTGGATACGACGTGATGGAATGTGTTCTACGATATAAATGTGGCTAGACGAAGTTTAGGTTAATAGTCAATGGTGCCTTTCAAAGAACTAACTCAGGACCGAGAGTCAACCAGTTTCGAATCTGCTGGCTGTCAGAGAGACGAACAACGGGAAGATAATGTATAGGCATTCAATTAAATTATTTGTAGGTGGACTACTATAGGTAGCAATAAAAGGCCTTACGGTAGTAAATAATGTGAGATACAGGGAATAATGACATAGGAAAAAGCAGGCGGGGTGTGGACTCAAAACAGCTTTTTCCATGTCGGGGTGATTGATGGGTCAAAAACCGATGATCGTATTGGTTGGTGTTCTTGAGTACTGCAATACTCTGCACATGATTGTCCGCGCAGCAATGAGCACGATATAAAGAGAGGCTCAGATAAAAATGGAGAGGGTTTCATGAGGTAAACTGAAATGAACTGCTTGGAAAAGGAATAGCTAACAGAAAGCTGAACGATTTCAATTATAGTTTTTTAATTTGCCTGTTATGTCATTGGGCACTAAGCCACGGCAGCCCAGGACTCAACGACTGTGAAGGTAAGTTGGCCTTTGCAGGTAGGGCCAGAGTTCCTGTCGACGAGTGCGTGCTTGAGACACGGTTGATGCGAATAGGGACAAAAAGGTATTACGAAAATCTCGGTAAGCCGTCACTCCCAGTGAGCGCAAGCAGAAAACCCAGTGAAACACCGTGCTCACGGGAATTAGACTTTTTTGGGGGTTCACCATAGGCGGGGTCAGATCAAGGCCCCAGGTTAAAGAGTCCCATGCTTTCCGGAGCCTGGTTTGAAAGGATGAATTTTAGGAATAAGATTTTCGCTTATATCTTTTTTATTGCAGAGGGATAACTGAGTCTTTTCAGGAATTTTTCAAAGCTCCTTTGAAGGCTCTATTATTTTTGGGGTGACAAGTGTTGCTCAAAATTTCTGGGAGAGAATTGTTTTCCTCACATTCAGAAGAGGCTATCTTGGGAGTGCCTTTGTCTCAAGGATGTAGCTCGGAAAGAGGAAACGGGTGTGAGAAGTATACCGGTACGTAAATGGCGAAAGCTTAGCCTAGGTCACTAACGGGCTCGGAACCACGTGCATGTTGGAGAGTAATCCAAAAGCTTCGTGTCACTTTGTTCACAAGAAAGTGGGCTAATATCCCGTATGGCGGATGGAAGCTACAAAAGGAAAATGGCCTAATCTACCCAGTAAAGACTAGTAAGACGGACGAGAGGGAAACAGGGTTTATTCGAGACCCAATATCTGATTCATGTGCCTCGTCGACGGCAATACAACATTTACTGAGTATTATTACTGCTGAAGCGTCCTAAAAAGCAAGAGATTTGAAGAGTAGAACGGTTTTTATGAACGAATTTGAAAAGATGGCAAGTTCCAAGGTTCACGTTGGATAAAAGATAAACCACAGTGCTTGCGATGTTATGTTAAGGGTGAAAACACAGCTAGGGCCTGGTTCTGCTGTCAAGCGTGTGTTGCTTCTGAGAGGTTTTAGAATGCCCGGAATGTGCTTCAGGATAAATGAGGCTGTTGAATCAGAAGTTGAGCTTCATACGCCGAAACTAGAGTGAGAGGAGAAAAAACATTCTGTTTCTGGCCCTACTTTTGGGAAGCGGCCAGAAACTGCGCAGCTCTTTAGTCGAGGGGTGATGAACATTTTAATTAGTCACCTTTCAGCCTTTCACGTGCGAGTAAAAATAAGAAAACAGCATTCCGGTAGGCGCCTTGTATGCGATATGTAAATTTCTACCTGGCTGTCAACCAAAAAAATGATTTCTGCGAAAGCCCAATGGCCTCTTTGGCCTTAGAAGCTTGATAGTGTGCCTGCTCCCGAGAAGTGAAGCAGCCTAAATAAGTTAGGCCCAGATCTTTGGAAAAAGGCATGAAGAGAAGGATAAACTAACAAGGACGAAGGTACCGTTACGGGGGACGCACACAGTTCGGTATAGTACTTTCGACTGTGGATAATTTACTTGGCCATGGATTGCAACGACCCAGAGGGTACTGAGACCACTTGCAACATTAGATGGCAGAAGTTGAATAAGGCGATCAAATGGGTGGAAATTATTCAGGCGGTCACAAAATAAGAAAGTTATACCGTGAAGCACCTAGTAGGAAACGTGCGAATAGACCACAAAAGAGTAGACCTCAACCGGGCTTTGGCCAAACATGAGCACTTTGTTAGAAGGGCTCCCATCCGCGCCGAGCACAAGACGATGGGGATGGCTGATAATCACCCGATGTTCTCGCTAGATGCGAGCGAAGCCTCTGTGATACCCGTTTTCCAAAGCGGAAAGACTTCGCGCATTCACAACGCGAGGTGCCCAAATACCACAAGCGTGCAGAAAAGCATCACGAACTGCCATGGTGTAATAATAATAACAACATAATAATATTCCGTTTCGTAGACATCCAAAGAATGACTTACGCATGATCATCATGTTTACAAGCTAAAAAATTGACTAAGTTTATGAAAAATTTGGAAATACGCAAGACAGAGGAAGATTATGAAGAACTAGAGGGGAGAAAGTGGTAGAAAAATGTAAGCACACCAAGGAGTAATGGGGTCTTTTCAGCTGACCCTGGGATGGGTTCAAATATGTGTCCGGCAAGTTTGAAAGCCAAGGTCAAATGGAGGAACTTACTGAGCCTGGTGGAGGAGATCAAAACCTGAACTTTTTACACGAGGAGAACTGAAAACCGGCATGAGAAACTATCGTTACGAGAAACGACGAAGAAAAAAGAAAAAAAGAAGGGAAGAAAGGAAGAACGAGAAACTGAGTTGTATGGCTGGGAATTCGGTAGCCATGAAGTATGCTTTATTGCAAGAAATGAGCTGTGTCAGTTTGAAAAAAGGGAACGACCAAAGCGAGGCGTAAAGAGTGGGTCAAATGGCAGCAATGGCGCAGAAGGATCGAGACACTGTAAAAATAAGCCACATATGTAGACAAAATGGGCGCTTATCATGAGGGGCGACGGCATGGTGGCAAGGGAGCCGGCCGGCAAAGAACTAAGGGCGGTAGGAAAGGTACATGGATATATATGAACATAAGTACATTTATATATATATATATATATTTATATATGTATATAAGAACAGAAGCAAATAGCTGCAAAGGGGTGGAGCGCAGAACACAATGAAAACCGTTCGATAATTCGGTGTGGAGTGGGTATCGAATTACTAATTTTGTACCAATTGTGTTTGGGCTTACAGACTTCTAAAATGAATTTCCGATAAATGATAAATCAATGGTCCTGATCGAAGGAATGGCTATTGAGCAAGTAAGCCAAGGAAAGGGGAATTACGATGAACTAGGAAAAGCAGGACCACCTTTTTCAGCCATTTTTTCAGTTGGGCGTAGGTGGTAAGGCCCAACTTCTCGAATGATATTGCTCGACTTTGGCCCGGCGAGCTCCCAGTTGAAAACGTCTCTGATGTGTCACTTTGTCTTGAGTGGTGTTTGCTCAGGGAAGTAAGAAGGGAGCATTTTGTCAAGGTATGAAGTAACTCTAGGTTGTGGCCCGGCTGCTTGGGTACAAAGTAAACCCTTTTGAGATAAGCGGTTAGTTGCCCACTGACGTGGTGAGGTGGACAAGGGAAAGTCCAGGGGATGAAGGGATTTTAGAAGAAAGACGAACTTCGGGAGAAATCTGGCAACTGATTTTTACTGGGTACTGCATGGGAAGTGCCACTTACCTAATACGTGGAAAATTAAAAGGGCGATGCACTTTCAAATAAAGGTGACTAATATGGTGATGATGGGAGGCACGATGGTAAATTGGGGGTACCGTATTGGGTTGGCAGATTGGGCAGTGGCAACAAAATGTTTAGCCTACACACTACATTAGCTTTAAATACTTGGAGCTCGCCGGGGGATGAATAAGGTGCCCTGACGGACCGCAGACAGAGCATGCGATATAAACCGGCAGATAAGTTGGCGGTGGAGAATTAGGGTGGGTAACAATCTTTTTGGAATAATTCATCGGTAACCTCACCCACTGTCCACTGGTAGAAGGTAGTGCTGTAAGTTTGTTCATGGTGAAACTTGATCGAAGGGGAGGAGGGCTAGATGAGCCAGAAAGAAAGTAAAGACCATCTAGGGCCGTCGAATAGTGACCTCGAGACTGTCACAAATGAGCGCATCTTGTCGGTGACAATCTCAATATTTTGAAATGAGGCGAAGTTAGCAATAATATCTATATTTGCTTGCAAACTCCAAGGCTACTTCTTTCTCAAGTGAAAGGACTGGAAGTGGACACTTTAAAGAGAGGATTTTTTCTGAGTATTAAACAGTAGAAGTCATGTTCTAAGGTACTTCAGACTTCAAACGGAATGTATTCTTCTGTAAAGGTAACAGGCTATCTGGAACACTAAAACCACCGCGTTTTTTGAACTTTGATTTTTCGATGATTTTCTGAAGCCATAGAGCCCAAGCAGCTACTACTCAATAACTTGGGTGCTTTAGAGGGTGGGTGGAAAATCCTATTGGCGATATTGTTGTCGACTTGTCGTCCTTGTTACGTGTTTCGTTTCCCAGGGAAGCTAGATTTGAGCTAATTCTACAACTTTGCTGGTGGCATCATAGCAGTGGCAAAATTGGCTGATGAATTTCTCTGGTTCCTTCTAGCCTCAGGGTCTTTTTCCCTATCCTCAGTCCATTTTCTATAGACCTCAAAGTAACCCCAGAATAAACTGCGCATGGATTCATCTCAGATTCCTTTAACTGCGCTTGGATTTTGCATTACATTTTGCTATCATTTTGTATATTTTTTTGTCGATGTCTCATTTGACTGTTGAATTCCCATTACAACCGTCAAATTGGATAATCGTCTTCCTTTCCTCTTATTTACCACAATCCTCGCCGTTATCTTACTTGAGCACTCTAACCTTGTTGAATATAGATCCTTGGGATGATATTTGGTCTTCGTCTTAGTTTGCCGTCATTCAGCTTATCCTCTGTGTCGGTTGTCCAGTCGGATTTTGAATTCTTCTAGCCCTTACTCACCGGTTACTTTGCCCAGCTTCTTTCTTCAATAAATACTGACATCATCGCAATCTTACCCAGAGATCCTTTTTTCTCCTAGAACAATTCGGTCATAGCATGGGTTTTACTCCCTTTTTCGCTTTCTTTTCTTTTGATTCATCTAAGCCAGAGGCCCAGTTTTGGTGAACTTTCACTGTTTTTTAGTCACTCTTCACGTCAGTTTGTGGTCTGCTCCATATGCTGAAAAACATGCCAGAGTATTACAAAGATTTTACAGCCTTAGTTCGCCTGGAAACGTTCAGAGGCTTGGATAACCCTTTGCAGAATACTGGAATCCCCCCAAACTCCTGTCATCACTAAATCATAGTTTTCGAGGAATGCCCTTGAGCTTTTTTCACCGGTCACTTCGTCTTGTTCTTTTCTCCATTTTTCAGAAACCTCACGACGGTTTGGCTTAAACATTTCATTCTTGTTCTACTTGGGTCCACCCGCCCAAGCTAGCATTTATTCTTACTGATGGCGCCCTTTCCGTTGAGTTTACTTCTATCACTGAAACTTGGTGGATGAGTTAGCATTGTCTTTGTAGGTTGGGAATTTGTCAATTTTTTCTGTATAAACTTCGCTGTAATCTGGCTCTCAAAGGCTTATTCTCACACCCACGTTCATTCTGTCTGCATCCACATGTAACCTCTAGCTGACAAAAAAACAACAACAATGATCTTTGGTACAATTCTTATTTTTTAGATGCCAAACTTTCCTTGCTCACCGAATTTTGTCGCTGTGTGCTTTTGGTGGAGTCCTGGTAAAAGCTGGATCTAGTCAGACTTTGTTGATGAGTTTAACTCTCATCCCCGGCTTGCTTTGAGATACAGTGGCTTTTTTTACCGGCGTTAATAAGAAAGAATTTCGAACTTCCCTGGAAGCCAGCTGCTGTTGCTGCCCATGGAGTTGCACAAATCTGTTTGCTTGTTCTGCATTACCTCACTTCCATCTCACGCAGAGCACACGGATATAAATCAGCAGCGATAGCTAGGCTTTATACCTCAGTGCTGGCCCAATACAATCACGTAAAACTAGGCTGTTTTACCGACACCTTATGTTCACTGATGTCACTTTACCGTTAGCTGCCATGCATGACCCATCGATAATTGAAGCAGCTAGGTTTACTTTCAACCTTAAGAAAGTAAAACTCACGAAGCAACCTTAGCTTTTTAACAATAGCTCCACAGCCCACCTAGCGTTTGTTGCCATTTAGCACGCTTCTCTGCACCGCCTTTCCGCTTATGAGTTCGTTTCATCGGTCCGTTTTCAGCCCTCTAAGTATTCTGCATCATGTTCCTGACTTGGTACCCCCGGCCCGGGCCGTCGTCCATTCGTTCCTATAGCCACTGCCTCATAGTGGCTGCTGAAATGGTAGTACGTACCGTGTATGTAACTCACTTGTACACAACCCATCTTGCAAATAATTGTGTCGGATATCCCGAAATATTTTATTACTGTCCCCCTGACATGGCAGATGCCATATTTTCAAGTCCTTTTATTTGCAACAATTTCGTCAGCACGCATTCGAACAACTTGCCCGAGGGTCGTTGGCAGCTTAGCCATGCTTGCCCTAGCAACACGGTGGCCAAAGCTCTCAGGCGAACTTTGTGCTGAATTTGGGTAAAGTCATCCGGAACATGAGCCCTCAAAGATCGCGGAGATATTCGTAGGATCACGAGAAATATAACACCAAAAGAATCTCAATATTTGTTGCTATATACGTGCGTTACAAGAAAGCACTATTTGTTTTATGAATGGTCTTGCGACTAGGCGGCACCGCTCTGATTTGCTTTGTTTTCTGTTTGTGAGCTGCGCAGCCTGGTTTTATCTACGATAAAAAAAGGATTTATAGCTCACAGGAGCAACTAGTATGCACTTTTACAGCTCATTTTAGCTAGAGTAGATTGTTGGTTCTCTCGATTTACAATTCCATGTGTGTTCAAATTCATGGGTACACAGTGCCTTGGGCATTATGGAGGCCGATTGGTAGTGTTGTCTTCTGCAGAATTAATACCATACCGAGGGCCGTTTGCTACTTTACGTTGGTCATTCATGCCCAATTTCCACAATTATACCCAAAGGGACAAAACGGGGAAGGTGTTGGGGGTGCAGTTTAGCCCTCAGTGCTAAAAACACCTAATTCGGGGCAAGCCACATTGTGAGGACCTCCGTGCCTCAAAACAAGTCAGAGGATGTGTTTAAAAAACCAAATGTTGCCGAGTATTTCTCCAGTCTCTAAGTTTAATTAGTTTAGTTGCTTTTGGGGTTCAAGCCGCGATATTAGCGCCAGATTTCGCTGTCAGCAGCCAAAGCGGTTTCTGTGAGGTTTTAAGCTGAAACCTACCAACAGCTTCCACATCAAAGCCAGCCATCCACAGAGGCCAGCATGTTTGTGAAGTATATTAGATTCAATGCCAGTCAAGGAATACCACTTGGGAGAACCGTATGCCGACGTCCGCACGGATACCTTTACGTAGTCCTTGTACAATAAATCTACAACCTGAGCGCCAACTCCGAAACTAGTTTAAGACTTGCTGCACGACCGGGGCTAGCACTTACCAGGTATCCCACACGACCGAAGGACTATATATCATGCTCCATGTTTGTGAGGAGATGCAGACACTGGATGACTTGTATATTACCACTGGACTAGGAAATGGTTTGGTTTGGTGCATACGTGGCATTCCAAGAGCCTCAAACACCGTCGTTTCCCAGCCCGTTGTCAAGGGTGAAAATTGTATCCCTTTTTCTCAGTGAATCGCATATGTGGAAACTCAAGCTTGTCAATAAGTGACCCGCAGAACCAATAAAAACCTTACTATGGAGATTCCACGAAGTGAACAAATTATGTTCTAAAATAAAAGATAATACGGCCTCAAATGACATTTCAACTCTCTCTTGCGCCGCATGCAATTATTCCATGTTTTATACACTTTTATCGCTGCCGTAAAACCAAATAAGATTGGTTTTATTCGAAAAGCGTCTTAAAAAGAGTCGGTTGATCAATAACGTATATCTTCAATGTTTCGGGTGGTTTTCCGCACGAGTTACCGTCCTCTGGTGTCTATATACTTTTCGCAGATGGAGTACTATGGGATAAACTCATGGCACCAATTGGCAACCTCACTTGTACATGAATACCTCTTTCCGAAATTTCCTTAAACGCCGTTTTTCAAATTTGGCATACGTTTAAATAAATTTTGTTTTCAGTCTTCATTTCACAGATTACCTTTCTTCCTTGAAAGCCACGAAAGACAGCTTCCTTAGTGGAAGAAGTGGCACTGACCTACTGCTGGAAATGCCCGACAAAAAGCCTTGAAAATACAAGCTCCTTATTCCTTTTCGGGGTAAGTCAAAGAAAATCGCTGTCTCTAACGAAAACTTACGCGCCATCCGTCCCACCTCAAAGTAAGCAGCAAAACAATGCCAGCTTTAAAAAGACGAAGCTTTAGATAATCAATACCGGAGACTGCGGTGAAGCATGTCTTGCAGGCTGGTGAGTAACTCCTCAGTTTATCGGAGATAAATCTCACACTGCCCTTTCTTTTTTGAATTGCTTTGTTCCTTTGACGTGATCTGCATTCCTAATGGCATTCCAAAGATCAGGAACACCTCATCACAAACCTTATCCATATTTGTTCCTCAGACCTAATTCATAGTTTATTTGTAGTTGTAAATTTAAGCTTTATTTTTTTCACAAAGGAACCTCCTTGACGTCCAACACGACGCTTACTAATGTTTCGATATTTTCCCAGACCACCGATTGCTCTACTTTGTAACATAGGTTATCAGCTACGTCTCTTTTTGTTTAAGAACGGCTTCCAATGAAACAGTCTCTTGCATAAGCAAGCAAAACGTCTTTCTTGCTCAGCTTTTCTCTGAGTCCGGCTGTCTCACCCTTGTCCATGAAGACACTCCTATTCGGTGACCAAATAACCAAGGAGTTACAAATTTCCTCCAACAATTCAGAGCAAACCAGTCTTTGAAATTAAAATTTGCTTAGGTATTCAGCAAACTGTCATTAACAAAACCAGAGGTTTCTAAAAACAGCTTTTCTCAAAATGGTAATTAGTGAATCCAATCAATGTGACAGATAATGTGCGAACAGATTGCCGAACTCGGAATAGAGATGGAATAGAAAGAGACCCCATTTTTACAACTATAGAAGATGTTCGAGAGCGACTGGCAAAAGTGTCTCCTATTGGGTCCAGCACCGAATTACCAACGATATCCCCTCTATCAGACGAATGGAGAAGACGCAAGTCGGTTTGCAGATGCGAGGTTGATTCTATGTATCGTGGCACCGAAAAGATACCGATACGAGAAATACACCGAACGGAAAACGAAACGAAACGCAACGGCTGTGCAGAAAGCAAACCGCGAGCGTGTACAATCGGCGAGCGACTGAAAGTGAAAGTGATTTAAAACGAGGTCAATGGAAATCTCGGAAAAGCCAGTCCAGTAAAACGTACGCAACCGGAGAACACTATAAGGTCGATGTCAAACGTCAGAAAAGATCGTAGAGAAAATAGATCCAAAATGGTGTCCAGAAAATAGTCATTTTCTCAAAACGATCGAGGTCACTACACAAAGATTTCAATTTGGACATGGCCTAATGCCCTTCTTATTGTGCGCAGCCAGCTATTCCAAGTGATTCCAATGATGAAACCCATCGCTGGATCGAAGGTAGTCCAAGATTTGCCCAAAGTTAGCCGAACGTGGGTAGGCAAGTTCCCAAATGAGAGTTAGTTGGGGGTGCCGCTTAAGCAGGCTGAGAGTCAGTGACTTCCTTATAGCTAGTGCAGATAATTTTAAGAAGTCCTTTTCCATCAATCGACATTCATATTACACGCAACATTATTTCATTTTATGAACTACCTTTGCCGGAATTTCGATGGTTTGTTTTATCGTCAAACCTTTGTCACTTGTCAGACTCTCGCAGTTACCTCGGGCGTGAGCCGCTCAGCCTGAAGTTCGTCGTGACTGTTTTTGATAAATCCATGTTCTGTTCCTAACCTTTTACTGTAATACAGCCGCAGTTGTTGATTTGTTGTTCAGTTTCGAGCATAATAGTCCAGAAGGAACACAACTGAGGTGTCATTATAGTAAAATTGTTTAATTTGCTTTATATAGCATCGTAGGTGTTTGGAATTGACTTTGTTTTGGATTGTGCCAACGTTGGTCACCTCGCGTTGCTCAAACTTTCGATTGGGTCGACTTCAAAGTCTGTGCTCCTCAGCCAACCCGACTTAGGCTTGCCTGCCTAGGTCTTGCTGGATTTGTGAGGTACAGTCCAGAGGCTTTCGGGGGGTGCTGCTCTGAGCAACTTTTTCCCAAAGGGTTATTTGCTTAAATGACTGCTTAAATTGCTTGAAGTTCGCCCGCAGTGGCTGACCGGCCCCAGCTTTGGAGTTATGCCTGAGGATCTGGAATATCTCTGTAACCCCTTCTCGGTGCCGGATGATCTGTTTCTATTCGGGCCCTTCTGACGGTGACGTCTGGTTTCTTATCGTCCACTTCCAGTAGTGTTGTCTGTAGGGCTTGTCTTCAAACTTTACCATTTCTGGTACAGCGGCACGCTGAGAGGTGTTCAGCTTCATGCACCACTTACCTAACCTGAAAGCTCTTTCATTTGGAGCAAGCTGCGGTCAACCCACTCTCGTCAGCACATCTGCCACACGGCAAGGCAGGCTGTCTCCCCCAGTCAGGCCAAGCTTCACACCGCTTTGGGGATACCTTGAATCAAAACGTTGCTGCACCCCAACGAATGTGCTTCTCTGTCGCTGGCCAGACCGCTCACCTCTTTCGCAAACCTTTTCTTTATGTTCTTCATTGATGTACATTCCATCTCGTCAGAACTCATAAAGTTCATAGCTGGGAAACTTCAGCATTCACGGGCTTTGCAAACCCCTTCAAGTTTAGTTCCGATTTCCTCCAGCTATGTACCAACTCCTGCTGTTCGAGAGCCAGTGCAGATGATGGTTCAATCGCACTAGTGGGTAGTTCTCTGAGAACTCTCGAGGAACCATCAACTTATTCTGCCTGGCACAACACAGTATATGCGTGGCCAAAGGAGCCGGCATTTATCCAGGCAGAGTCAAAAAGGTTTGAAAGTTAGCTTACAGGAATTCCGATGAAACAGTCTGTCACAAACTTAGTGGAATACTTCTTGAATTCTTTCTGACCTCCAGCAATTCCCCAGGGGAACGTGAGAGATTCCGTGGATTTTTAACTTAACCTTCTGTCTAACTTCCCTGTTTGTGATCTAACTATTTAGGTTGCAAGCTGGAAACACAGAAAAGGTGGAAAACATTGAGATTTCCCGTGCTTAGCTCACTTAACTAACATGAGATAAGGTAAGGTCGGGCAAGGTGGGGCGACAAAGTCTGAGGTTATGCAAATAAATCCGCCCAAGTTCTTGCACCAGGAAGCATCTTATGATTACTACCGGGATAGAACTTTTGTACTTCTCATAGTTCTAATTTAACTGCCTTTCTATCACCTTTTGTACGTGTCGAAAAACCCATTTGGGACTTGACTCAAATTCAGGAGTGAAGCAACACCAGGGTTACGAACTAGGTCCTTACCCAGGTCTATCCCACAACTAAGTGGTTCGCTCATACGGGCAGCCAGTGAGGTGAGTTAAAACTAGAGAACGTTTAACTGTGAGGGATTATTAGGGGGCTTTGAAAGCAAGTCAATTCGAGAAGTCCAATGCTGAGGCTAGCCCTCTACTTCAAAGCCAAGTCTGCAGCTGCAAGCTCCGCCGGTGGATTGTTCTGTATACTGGTGAGCAAGTCCGCGAAGAACTGTAGTTTGATTGCTCACAGTGGGCTGGGTTTTACCAGTTTGTGCTCAAGGACCTACGTTGACAGTAGGAAGCCGAAGCAGCCAACGGAACGCAGAGGTGATCAGGTTTCCGATGTGTCTCACCTACCTTGATTTCACCTCTCAGCCCTCTGCCCCTGGGAGTGAATTAGTTCGGCTCTTTGAGCCTCTTCGGATGTTTCATTCCCAAAGGCGCTTGACATCCCTGTGAAGTAGCTCTGATTGTCCTCTTCTCATACTTCGTTCTGCTTGGCAAGGTAAATGACCAGAAAGAGATCGTGCACCTGCAGTCCCGAAAAAGAGCGTCGCGCCTAGCAAGTGCGATAGCCCCTTTTGTCTCTGCGTAGGCGTCAAACCACCTGCAGAAGCGTCTTCGCCCTTTTCACTGTTGATTTGTTGTTCAGTTTCAAGCGTAATAGTCCAGAAGGAACACCACTGAGGTGTCATTGCAGTAAAATTGTTTAATTTGCCTTATATAGCAGGGTAGCCGTTTGGAATTTTACCGAGGTTTGTCGCTTCACAACTCCCAGAGTTTCAGTTAATTGGACTCTGTAGCACTCAGTGACGTCGGCAACCGCTGAGAAATGGAATTGCACGGCAAATCGGCAAGCTTTCCTAAGGCAAAGGGAAGTACGTTATAGTTGAATCAAACCCTTTTGCCCAATACAATGGGTCATGTTTCTATCACAGACCCTGGTATATCAGATTTTTCTACTATCAGTTTTGGTCCCCCCATATAGATTCTGCTGATTCGTTTCAAGCTGAGAAGGAGGAGAGTTAGTTTGCTGACCATTTAGAGCTAGATTTGCAATGTAAGTTGCTCGAGTTGAGGAACGAGATGGAAATGGCTAAATTAATTTTGGCACTAGCCGAGGAAGAGGACAATTATGTCGCCAGAGATGGAGTCAAGGGTGAAGTAATGGCCAAAGAACATCTACTTTTCTGCCGGAATGATAGCCATGCACACACTGAGGCTTCACAAACAACACCCGTGGTTCCAGTAGCAGAACCTTCAGGGGACTATCGTTTGGAATAATCTAAGGTGGAACTGGAATCATTTCCGTCTGTTCTTCTCCCTGTTGTCATGAAGTCTTGAAGAACTACACCGGTTCGAGGTTTTGAGCCTAATGGTCCCGGTTCTCGGGGAAATCTTTGATCTCCTGTCAGATTCACTGAGCTGAAACCAAAGCAAAAGGAAGCAAGGAGGCGGGGGCAGCAAAGAAAAAACAAAATACAAATAACATCTTGGAGTGTCTCACGGTAGTCAGCGCCTTAGGCGGAATGGGGGTGCGCCGTTCATGAATATATAAAGGATTGGAAATGCAAAAGAAGATATCTATTTCAATTTTTTGGACCAGGAATTACTAGGAGAGAGCCAGGTAGAGGTCTAACTTCTTCTCAATGATGGTTTTGTTCTGTAAGAGGACAATATCTTCCGGAAGTGAGTTCCACAGAGTAATCACCCTATAGCTAAAAAAGTTAATTCGTAGTGAAGTTCGTGGTCTCGGTCTTAAAACTTTTCTGCTGTGACTACGGAGAGAAGAAGCATTCACTTTGACCCGATTCAAAAGGGTGAAACATCAAGAATAGATCAACCTTCACGCGTCTTTAGTCAAGGGGACAGAGATTGAGGAGTGAGTGACCGACGGGATAAGGTAGATGGGACAGACACCATAGTGCTCCGGTGGAGGCCCTCTGAACCTCTTCTAGGAACTCGCGGTCTCGGACAAGACCACAGTGTACTATCTGACTAACGTGCTCCAGCAGAGGTCTGATTTACGTGATGAAAACTGTGAGGAAACTATCTATAGAGATGCGTGGGAGGGATCTTCGAATCATATTTAGGACTCGAAATGCAGACTAGCTCGCAAATTGGTGATGATGAGAGAAGGAAAAGTAGCAGTTTCGCCAGAAACCGAGAACCTTGTGTCGGTCGACTCTAGGCAGTGAGGTTGCTCCGTTAATAGAGAAAGTGTGACCGGTCTCTCCGTCGGCGGACGTGCTCACCCACTGGTCATCAATAACTGGGAGGTTCTAATCCTCGGACCAGCGCTTTGTTTCATCAACTGTGATTTGCAGGTATTCAACGCTTGAACTCCAGAGGGTCACATCGTCTGCCTGCATGGCAATCTTCGCAGGAAGGGCTATCGGAAGATCGTTTATGTAGACCAAGAACAAAAGAGGACCTAAGACCGACCCTTGGGGGACCCCAGTTGTTACTGGGGAGGGTTGAGACAAAACGTTCCCCTCCTTAACCGCAAAAGTGCGGTCGGTGAGGAAGCTGCGCCTGATGGCCAACATGGGGCCAGTAATCCGCATGTTTGCAGCCCATAAAGAAGAAGAGCATGGAAGACCTTGTCGAAGGCCTTAGCAAGATCCATGAATACAGCGTGTGAGAGCTGCACGTCATCATAGGCTTTCTTTAGATTATCCAGGATAGTAAGCATAATGACGATGCATGATCAATCAGGAAGAAACCCATGTTGAGACAGGAAGAGGATCCTTTTTTCTATGCAGATGAGAAAGAACCGCACTCCTAAGAATTCGCTCAAAAACTTTGCTGGTGATGTCAGTTAGACTTGTGGGTCTGTAGCCAGGAGCAAGGTGTCTACTACCCTTCTTATAGGTGTTTTTCCAGCTACTGGGGAAAAATCCATTGTCGACACATTGCTGGAAAAGGGATGCATAAGGGGCAGCTAATGTTTTCGCGGTTTCATGGAGAATGCGGGGATGGATTAAGTCTGAACCCGTAAAGCAGATTTGGTTGAGCCGTCGGGAACCTTGTGTGACCGCATCGATGGGAATAGTGACGTGGTTAAGTGTAGTGGCCAGAAATATCGGGTATATGATAGGGTGGGACGATATGGGTAGGGAGCCGAAACTGTACGAAAGTAGAAGCCGAAGGCCTTGGCTACTTGGCTGGGGGAACTGATTGGGGGTCCGGCTCTATCACTGATAGCCAGTGGCGTCGGAGCTGTGTCCCTTAGACGGCGCATGTGCTGAAAGAAAAATGCCTTATAGGTCAGTGCTCGATCAAGTACAGTTCACTGGGCTGCATTCTCATAGGACCTTATCTTGTCTTTGCATATGTTGCGTACAATCCAGAATTTTTCTGCTATGTATCTAGCAAAGAGGAGTGCTCATTCGTCTAAAATGCGCCTAATTTGGCAACGGAGGGGCCGCCTACCGGTCTATGGAAGAGGAAGGCTGGGGACAACTGGTCTATCGGCCAGGGAAATCAACTCTCTGAGATCCTCTGCCATTTCACCAGCAGAGTTACCTAGGTTAGCTGAATTCAGCTGGGAGCCGATAAATGCACAGACTTGATCAAGATCCGTTCTTTTGAAGGACCTCAAAATTTTGATTTCTGAAGGAAGAGGAGGCCATCGCATAATGTAATCGAACCCAATAAGAATGTGATCACCTTTGCCGAGAGGCGGTAAGTAGTGCACCGCGTCTATTTGGAACCATTCATCGGTGATGACTAGGTCTAGTAGGGACGGGGCTTGTCCTGTGCGATACCTAATCCGAGTTACTTGCACGACAGGCGGCACTCTGAGCTTGGGATCGGTTTTTTTGTGGAAATGTTGGCTTAGCCTTCTCACTGCCGTTCCTTGGATGAAGTGGCTTGCCAATGGATACTCCCTTGAGCCTTCTTATTTCCTCCTTGAGATTTGCGGCTGAAGAAGCAGTTCGTTTGGCTGCCTCTTTTGAGCTCATTTTAATTAGAATGCCGTGTACCCGATTGGTGCTTTTGGTTGCCAGCCAAGTGGACCGACTGTTAAGCGGCAAAGGGAGCTTTGGATGCTTAAACACCTGGGCATTGGTGTCACAGGGTAATCCGGGTTGAGAAAGCAACCCCAATGGATGACTTGCTTGGATCACTTTTCTGTGTCTTACAAAATGTTAACAACATCAAGAATTTGGTGCTTAGATACTCTACACACCAGATCGGCTGCCTAGGACACCGGGAGGGATTTGTTAACCAAGCTCCTCGGGCTGGTCAACTCATCCTTAAGGGTCCGGACAGTGGCCCTTAGCTCAACCACTTCTGAAGCTTGAGGTTGGACTGCACATTTTAGTGCATCTTTTGTCAGCTCATTACGAAGGACCGTCTAGTCCGGATTGAGGAATGAGGCATTGGCCACAGGGAGGAATCACATTGTCTCATGAGGAAAGCAGCCTGGTCTAGGGAAGCGGTTATATCAATGGTTGAGGAAGCTGATATTATTCAGGATCAAATCAGTACAGATAAGGTTCGACTTAGACGGGAGGAAAACTAGCTGTGCGTTCTAAAACTTTCGAAAACGGCCACATCCACCAAGGTAGACAACAGCACCACTGGTGTAAAGCAGTTCAGCTGGAGGCTTGTGGAAAGGTTTAAATATTACGTCGAAGGTGGAGTCCGGGATGATGGCCAGCTCTTGTTTGTTTGGTGCATTACTGCAAGGGACAAGCAAGGGACGTTATTTGAGAACCTTCTATGCGGCCCCCGAGACTTGCACACGATAGGGAGAGAAATTTTAAAAGAACTATATGAACAAGATCATGTAGTGACCTGTCCATTGATTGGCGGCCTTAAAGACTTAAATCTAGTGCAGATAATTTTAAGAAGTCCTTTTCCATCAATCGACATTCATATTACACGCAACATTATTTCATTTTATGAACTACCTTTGCCGGAATTTCGATGGTTTGTTTTATCGTCAAACCTTTGTCACTTGTCAGACTCTCGCAGTTACCTCGGGCGTGAGCCGCTCAGCCTGAAGTTCGTCGTGACTGTTTTTGATAAATCCATGTTCTGTTCCTAACCTTTTACTGTAATACAGCCGCAGTTGTTGATTTGTTGTTCAGTTTCGAGCATAATAGTCCAGAAGGAACACAACTGAGGTGTCATTATAGTAAAATTGTTTAATTTGCTTTATATAGCATCGTAGGTGTTTGGAATTGACTTTGTTTTGGATTGTGCCAACGTTGGTCACCTCGCGTTGCTCAAACTTTCGATTGGGTCGACTTCAAAGTCTGTGCTCCTCAGCCAACCCGACTTAGGCTTGCCTGCCTAGGTCTTGCTGGATTTGTGAGGTACAGTCCAGAGGCTTTCGGGGGGTGCTGCTCTGAGCAACTTTTTCCCAAAGGGTTATTTGCTTAAATGACTGCTTAAATTGCTTGAAGTTCGCCCGCAGTGGCTGACCGGCCCCAGCTTTGGAGTTATGCCTGAGGATCTGGAATATCTCTGTAACCCCTTCTCGGTGCCGGATGATCTGTTTCTATTCGGGCCCTTCTGACGGTGACGTCTGGTTTCTTATCGTCCACTTCCAGTAGTGTTGTCTGTAGGGCTTGTCTTCAAACTTTACCATTTCTGGTACAGCGGCACGCTGAGAGGTGTTCAGCTTCATGCACCACTTACCTAACCTGAAAGCTCTTTCATTTGGAGCAAGCTGCGGTCAACCCACTCTCGTCAGCACATCTGCCACACGGCAAGGCAGGCTGTCTCCCCCAGTCAGGCCAAGCTTCACACCGCTTTGGGGATACCTTGAATCAAAACGTTGCTGCACCCCAACGAATGTGCTTCTCTGTCGCTGGCCAGACCGCTCACCTCTTTCGCAAACCTTTTCTTTATGTTCTTCATTGATGTACATTCCATCTCGTCAGAACTCATAAAGTTCATAGCTGGGAAACTTCAGCATTCACGGGCTTTGCAAACCCCTTCAAGTTTAGTTCCGATTTCCTCCAGCTATGTACCAACTCCTGCTGTTCGAGAGCCAGTGCAGATGATGGTTCAATCGCACTAGTGGGTAGTTCTCTGAGAACTCTCGAGGAACCATCAACTTATTCTGCCTGGCACAACACAGTATATGCGTGGCCAAAGGAGCCGGCATTTATCCAGGCAGAGTCAAAAAGGTTTGAAAGTTAGCTTACAGGAATTCCGATGAAACAGTCTGTCACAAACTTAGTGGAATACTTCTTGAATTCTTTCTGACCTCCAGCAATTCCCCAGGGGAACGTGAGAGATTCCGTGGATTTTTAACTTAACCTTCTGTCTAACTTCCCTGTTTGTGATCTAACTATTTAGGTTGCAAGCTGGAAACACAGAAAAGGTGGAAAACATTGAGATTTCCCGTGCTTAGCTCACTTAACTAACATGAGATAAGGTAAGGTCGGGCAAGGTGGGGCGACAAAGTCTGAGGTTATGCAAATAAATCCGCCCAAGTTCTTGCACCAGGAAGCATCTTATGATTACTACCGGGATAGAACTTTTGTACTTCTCATAGTTCTAATTTAACTGCCTTTCTATCACCTTTTGTACGTGTCGAAAAACCCATTTGGGACTTGACTCAAATTCAGGAGTGAAGCAACACCAGGGTTACGAACTAGGTCCTTACCCAGGTCTATCCCACAACTAAGTGGTTCGCTCATACGGGCAGCCAGTGAGGTGAGTTAAAACTAGAGAACGTTTAACTGTGAGGGATTATTAGGGGGCTTTGAAAGCAAGTCAATTCGAGAAGTCCAATGCTGAGGCTAGCCCTCTACTTCAAAGCCAAGTCTGCAGCTGCAAGCTCCGCCGGTGGATTGTTCTGTATACTGGTGAGCAAGTCCGCGAAGAACTGTAGTTTGATTGCTCACAGTGGGCTGGGTTTTACCAGTTTGTGCTCAAGGACCTACGTTGACAGTAGGAAGCCGAAGCAGCCAACGGAACGCAGAGGTGATCAGGTTTCCGATGTGTCTCACCTACCTTGATTTCACCTCTCAGCCCTCTGCCCCTGGGAGTGAATTAGTTCGGCTCTTTGAGCCTCTTCGGATTTTTCATTCCCAAAGGCGCTTGACATCCCTGTGAAGTAGCTCTGATTGTCCTCTTCTCATACTTCGTTCTGCTTGGCAAGGTAAATGACCAGAAAGAGATCGTGCACCTGCAGTCCCGAAAAAGAGCGTCGCGCCTAGCAAGTGCGATAGCCCCTTTTGTCTCTGCGTAGGCGTCAAACCACCTGCAGAAGCGTCTTCGCCCTTTTCACTGCGTTGTGGAAGATCTCGGTACTGTGTTTCAAAGCTACTGCCACAATATCGTTTTCGCATATTTCCAGCCTTCACACATCTAACTGGTGAGTATTTGTCCTCTTGAACAGTTCGGCTAACAATCCGCACTGAGACATTACGCGGCGTCATCCTGATATTGTGAAGCAACAGGTCCTCTCCACTTTCGCTCACCATGAATGAACTCACTCAGCAGCTTTTGTTCTCTGCGAATTTACCTAGACTCCCCTGTAAAACCGAAAAAGACTTGATCCAATTTGCTCCTTTTTGGTGAACACGTCTTATTTTCATCACACTTTGACAATGTTGGCCGCCCTTATCTCCAATGTACATCTTCCAGACAGATCGAGCTGGCCCGTTTGGTTTTTTTGTGAACTCAAAAAAGTTCATCTTTTCAAAAGTAATGTTCTTACTGTATTATTTCTCTACCTGAACTCTTGAAATCTTTCTCGGAGTGTGGTCCTGTACGAAAGAGATGTGCCTCCCAGTTTTCATCCACCAATCACTACCAGCCATTCGGCTGGCTGACTTGCTTTATTTCACAGCTAACTCACAACTTCATTTCCTTATCTGGTTTCTTTATTTATATCCAACTCACCCATTGAAGTAGGCCATTTTTTAATTATATTCCTTAACAGAATTGCTTCCTCGGGCTGACCTCCCGTATCCTTGGGACACCGCACCGGTTTTATTTACTTCTGCCTGAAGGGCTTTTACTTTCGGACAGCGGCATTCAATTCTGACAGCCCCGTTTGCCTCAACCTGACTTTTATTTAACCAGGCAATCCTATTCCACCCGTCTTCACGTGGATCCAGACCTCGGCCTATGCTCTCATTTGCATGCTATTTTCCATCTTTTTAATTTAAGTCGTGTTGCTCTCGGGTGTACTGTTTGATGTTCTATTCAAGCTTTCCTCAGGCTCACTCCCAAATAAACTTAACCAAAAAATAATGTAACCCGGGCTTTTTGCACAGACACCAGGGCCTGCGACTGGACAGAATACCTGAAGTGTAACCCGACTACTGTTCTTTGGATTGGAGGTGTTATATTGTCCTTTCTCGATACAACTTTGCGCAGTAGCTAGCAAAATGGCCGGTTGGCTTTGACGGCTGCAGATAAGCAGCTGTCTCGGGGCTGGAGGTAGTCATTATACTAACCTCAATTCAGCGGTATCCATGGCCTATGTCAGTTGCAGGCCGCTGGAGGTCTAGATATTTTATTTACCTAACTGGTGTCCCAGTCCAGGTGTTTACAGCGTCCTACCTGGGTAACATTTGCAACTGAGCCGTCCAAGCTTGAAAATTGTAGGGGTAGTCTTGGAGGGCTTTGGAGGCCCTTTTTTGCCCAGCTGCCTGCAAATGTGTAGTCTGTGGTTTCCAGTACCTTCATTAGATCGCGTACGTATGTATCTACCAGAATTGAACCCAGCACTGATCCCTGCGGGCTCCAGTGATGGTTGTCACCCTCGTGATTATTTTATCCTCCCTCTCGGCCCTGCGCTTTCTGTAAGTGAGTCTTGATCAGGTCCACCTGCAAACCTGAAGAGTGCCCACGGAATCCTCCGTTTTTGTGACGGCAGTAAGAGGTGCACGGAATTGAAAGAGCTTTGGAAGCATGAATGGCATCCGCAGACCTTTTTCCCGTACTACATTCTCTCCGCCACCTCAGCTAGGAAAAGAGGCAGGCTGCACACGATCTGATCCTAAAAACCCGGATCTTCTCTTGGAGATGACCCCTTTAGTAGCAAGGTTAGTGGTCAGTCAATACTCCATGAAAATTTTCAGCATTTTAAGACCTACTAGTAGTAAGCCATCATAACACGAGCTAGGCAGCTTATATCCTCCGCATGGTTGCCCTCTCTCTTGGCCACCTTGTGCAGGTTTAGTCCTCCGGAACACTCCCTGCTCTCAATGCACCCTTTCAATGTGTCATCATCTTTTGAGCCTTCTTCTTGCTGTGGCAACCAGAAGCGACTGGTAAAGTCCAAAAAGAATTATGGCTAGGGGCGAGGAGTATTGAGCAAAGCGTAGCCCACGGATCCCAGAATTCGGGAAACAGTTGATCCACTGAAACCTTCGAAACTGTTGTTTACCAATCTTGTAATTCTGGTATCACCTCTTAAAATGGGCCAAAGTCATTGTTAGCGGAGGTTTCAAAAATATAGGTTACAGAATATCCGAAGTGACAGAACTATAATTTGACTGAGCAGAAGATAGTGTCAAACATGCCCACCGGAGCAATACTTTAGGATAAAATGTTCTTTCTGCTTAACTGGACCAAACAAAAACATTTTGAGGTCGGCAGTCAAAAGCCACCATAGATGAGAGCGCATGTCCGCGGTTAGTCTACACGGGCACCCAATCGAAGCTAAACTCTGAGTTGGTTTTTCACTAAAAATGCGTTTATACAAGCCTCTTACTAGAAGGCCTCAACATGAGGAAAGTGAAGTAAGTGCCTCCGACGGAAAATGATCGACGAACAACACCAGTATGAGCAAACGAAATGTAGAAATAATGAGTCCGATATCCAAGAAGGAGCAACATGTTTGAAAAATGAAGAATGTTAGTTCCTCATTGTTGGAACACCGGCGAACACAGTTCCTCAAAGCGACTTAGGTGGAGATTAATATTGTTCGAAGCAGGGCTTCCCTCGAGCCTTCACTTCGAGGAGCTCAGACACAGAAATGCACTTGCCACCTCCTTCCTTTGGGTACAAGCGAACTTACGTCTATCGCTAGCTTACCTCTCAGTCTGTGGACCTCGGGTCTTTCAGGCACTTTGGAGCCAACCCTGTGTTCGATAACCTCTAAGGCTAACAATGACGAGATGCTGCCTACATCTTATGATCCATGCAATGCTTAACAACAAGGTGATTTAGGCAGAAGAGCTCTCAATGTTTAGCTGAAAAAGGCAGTAACCTATTGCGCTTGCCACTTCACATACATTCGGATCTACATTTGAGACTATAATTCTGTGACAGCTCCATCGTCGGATCTACTGGCTCTCGAGGACCAAGAACACTGGGTCATAATACTGTGGTTGATCATTCTTCCCTCTCGGTGTCATCTTTCGAGTCGGATGGTTGTCTTTAGCTGTGTGGGAAGAGAGCAGGCATGTGTCTGGAAAGTCCCGTTTTCAACGGACGTGACAAAACTTTCGCCATTGTTCCCATTGCGTAAAGCCGTGAAGAAAACAGCCTAGGAATCGAGTTCTCGAAGTCTAAACTCATCTTTGGTCCTGACCTTGTCCGCAACTAGAACCACAATGACTCATTCTGTCAGCGTCAATTTTGAGAGAAAAATTATCTTCAGAAGTGAAACGCACAACCTGGAAATTACGAGAGCACACCCAAATTCAGACAGGTCGAAGAGGAATGGAAGCGGGATGCGCTCCCGCTCCCGCAGTTCTATAGCCAACTTTGGGTGCATCATGGAATAAGTTTACCTCAACATTTCATCCGCAGTCCATACAGTACAAGCACACTCTTGAGGATATCATGCCACTCTGGTTGCTTCTGTGATCCTCCTAACTTCATTACGCGCTAGTCCGGTGTCCGCCCCGGTGGATCTTTGTGGCCAAACATGAGCTCACATGGCCTCCGAGAACTTCGCTTGGGCCTGAGTATGCCCACCCAACTGAGAGAGCTGAGTATGGCGGCCAATGGCGTCGGTAAAATTCTTCCTAACATGGTAGAAGACCGGCGGAGTTTGAGGAGGTGAATTGTCGGTCCAGTGGAGCTGACGGACTCGAGAAGGCTAGCCAGCTAGGGTAGATCCAGTGAGTCAGTGATGCGTCACCATGCTAGAGCGAGCGAAAAGAGTTGTGCCCACAAGCCATAGCCAAAATACCTCCGGTTCACTTAGACAACCACCACTCAAACGGACAGCTCCCTTCTTATGGTGAACTAAATTAACGTTACGAAGATGGGTTGAGTTGTCGATCAGTCTCAAATGATCGTGACGTGTGTTACGTCGTGACCAACGAAGGCCAGTCAAGCCAGTCTGTCATTCTGCGGAGAAACTGCCTGTGACTCGGCTGTGCCGGTGGATGATTTGCCCCCGACCCTGAGTCTCTTCTAAAATCAGGTAACCTGGTGACCCTAGTAGCGGCGATGGCGAAAATGCTATTGTTATCAGGCTGCCCGGTGCTGAGTCTCGATGAGCTCCTGGGGAGCATCTAAATTCTTAGTGACATCAAGACCTGCTGGCTTATTGAAATGGTTTACAGGTTTTGATGCTCTTTTCTACGGATAGGTGCTCCAGAGCTGACTGTTTCTATCTTGCTATAAATCTTGAATGAATCCCCAAATGTTAGGTCGAGCTCCATGGAAAATGCTTTTATCATCCCCGGGATAAAAAAATTGTGGTTAACATATCCTGGATATGAAGCATATCACTACCTATATAAAGGAATCAGTACACAACAAGCTAACAGCTTAAATGTGCTCCGCCCTCGCTTTCATGCAGGCAGATATGCATCCGTGCTCTTTCAAATCTGTTCCACTGCGCCTACCATAGTCGACGCAAAATATTCTTTTCACAAAAAAGCGAAGATATAGCTGACATTCATAGTACTTTCAAGTGGTAGAGGCGCCATTTGCTGTGCACACGAATGCGTTGACATCCAGCGACAGCGCAAGCACACCCTGGGAATTTGTCGAACATTCGCCATCCCTTTCACAATCCTGAGTAGCTGGGGGATGCTCGGTAGATCTTAGGAACAGCCAACAAGACCTTCCGTTTCATGATGATGTTTGTCAACCGACCCAGGAACAGTGTTTGTTTGGCAGAACAATGGAATGCTTAGCTTCCCCTGCAGAATTGACCCAAGCTAATGGTCTCCTATGCATAGTAGCTCATTGGTTGAAACAAGCCTGAAATTCCGCATGGACCACTGCATAAAACGATTCCTCAGGTCATTATCTCGCTTTGAGGAATCGATCTTGGCACAAAAACTCTCCCCTTGTACCAAACTCGTAATGTCCTTACAACTATTCCTCACCTTCTGAACCGTTTGATCATCCACTTTCAACGGCGTGACACTTTACTTTATAGAGATAAAGAGACGTTGGTTGTATTGCAGTATCTTTGAAGTGCTCCTCAATGAAGTATTCCCGGCCGCGCAGCGCTCGGAGTGCGACTAAAATGAGCTATAGTCAATTGGACTAGCTACCGTGAGCATCACCATTTCCAACAGCCCAGGTCGTACTTCGATGAATTTTCCACCTTTGACTTCAGTGATACCCGAGGACCGCAGAACCAGTGGTCCAAAATACCACATTTCATGGTCCGTCCCATCGAGCTGTTTTCCTCGAAAAGCCGGGGATGCAAATCTCCATTTTAACACGAGTCTCCAATGCGTGGAAATTAAGCGGGCACGTATCCTGGACACTGGATTTGCGACAAACGCAGCAAAGTGTCTTCTATTGCTCTTCAAGTAACTAACAACGACGATACAATCGGTCAGAAAATAAACGTCGCGCAACTTCATATTCATTCCTCTTTTATTCCTTTCCGCTAATCATACAGCAGCAACATCTGTTTTATAATAATAATAATAATAATAGTTTATTTCGGATGACACCGAGGCTTGCCGCGAAGCAAGATTGAACGGTACAACTGAAAGCGAAATCCGAATTCCAGGAAAAAGATAAAAGTATGTGCACTCGATGTAGTATAGGAGAATGTGTTATCGTTACTCTTATGGTAGCGCACGGCAAACTTGAACTCAAGGTTGGGTGGCCTAGCCTGCCGAGCCCAGGTAGGGCTGGATGGAAATAGTGGGAATAATAGACTTACACACAAATATTACATAAGGAGAACTGCGCAACGGGCGAATGAAACAGGATTGACGGAAATTTTTTTTGCCCTGAAGAAACAAAAGCCTCCAAGGGAGAGGTTACCCAGCAGTAGTTCTTCGGTATGTAAGAAACGGCTCAGGATTGGAAACGAGCCTATGAAAATGAGTGACTTTGCGGATACAGAACGAGAAAAATTCGTTGAATATTACTTTTGTAACTTTTGGTGACCAAGAATCAGCTGAGTCAAGTGTGTATATAGTGAAGGATTTATTTCTGAAGAAAGATTGCCGAGGAGGTGGTTAAAGAAGTAGCAGGATTGAAACGGGTGACCGGTTAGCAGATTGTTAACTTTCAGAAAAGTGACATATCATTCATCAACATGGAAGCGGGAACTGGGCAACAGACAAATGTGTGATGCTCAGCCACCACAGTGGTATAGACTCGTAGCCTGCATAGAGGATGAATTAATCGAGAGTTGCAGCACCATCTATTGATGTTCTCTGCAGAAAGTGGACCGCATGATGGTTACAAAGCAAAAAGCTGCTATTCAGTTGTCTCTCACATGAAAGTACATGAGGGGGACGAGAGAATTTGCAGTGCGAGGATATTACAATGCAACAGTCCTATGTGGGCAAACTGTGGGACTGATAAACAGGGCAAACTGTCTCACAAAGGTCGGCCTTTGGGATATTCTGAAAATAAGTATTTCGCAGTGAAGCACACTGTTTTTGGAGAGGGTGGGCGAAAGTGTATGGCGACAAAGAAAGTGACCGTTCCCATCTATGTCAGTGAAGATGATAAAAAGGGGCACTTTTTGTCTTGGGGATTGCTCATATTCGCGAATGTCACTAATGGGTAGTTTAGCACGAACCCTCGGGAAAAAAGGCAATGAAAGATGAGCCGAGAATGGTGATGATCTTTCGAATGTATGATAATTATGCTCTACGGAAGGTAAATTTTGCCAGGCGTAAGAAGTGATTAGTTAAGATAGCAAAGGTGGAAGCGAGTACGATGGGAAATCGGTGGCAACTGGAGGACATAGTGGCATATTTGCAGCACTTTAGGCATATAGATAGTGTTTTTCCCGCGGCCGATGCAGGTCGGTAGGGCTGACAGGGAGCCAGACACCCAACCTGAAAAAACCTTTGGTGACAGGTTGTGCGACCCCCCAACCTTGCTGAGCCCGCACGCAGTTGCGGACATCCTGCAGGCCCGCAGTGCGTAGGCCAAAGCGGTGAGTCTGGCCTCGCCCGCGCCGGCGGGATTTGCACGAGTGATATCGGCGTGGTCTCTCAGCGGTAGAGGTCGAATAGTCCAGGTTCTGACGACCATTTCGCCAGGGGTCCTGGAGAGCAGGGCCAATGGGGGAGCTACAGAACGGCGGTCAGATATCGAATTTTTAGCCAAAAATATGGGTCACATATTTTGCCGGCACTGTCAGCGAATCATTTCGAGCCATCAAAGAGAAGATGCACGTCACTTGTAGTCTAGAAGGATAAAAATAGAGAAGCGAAGCCCCGGAGGCTCCCAGCTGAGAATCAAAGGTCAGTGGTTAAAGAAACCTCTAGTATTTAGAAATTGGAACTAATTATGAAAGAACGTGGGCCAATATAGGTTGAGAGAGGATAAGAATGCAAAAACTGGCGAAAACTATGGGGGAGAATGTGGATGGTTTGGTAATGAATGGTGGTCGTCGGAATGGGATTCTGGGTTGAAATGCCAGGGCGAACCAAGAGAAGGTGAATGAAACCAGTTTGGACCGAGCAAAGTGGGTTTATTGTGATATAGATAATGGGTGAGGATCGGGACTGAGTTCCCCCCAAAGGGAAATCTACTACGTGAGCCGGGCAAGAAGGAAGCTCTGAGCCTATGGGTGTAGTTTCTACAGTAAGTGAATGTTATCTGAGTGGCAGAACGTTGTGGAAAATGATGGAATAAATGAACCCAAATGATGGTCGATAAGTAGGCTAACTACTTTATGCCGAGTCTATAGCACATAAGACGAAAAACTTGAACGGTGAAGCTTTGGAGGAGTAAGAGCTACGAGATTCCGAGATAAGTTTGAGGCTGGATTTGGAGTAATCACTCTGTAGGATAAAAAACAAAGATCCGCGTAAAGACATGGAACGAAAATAGCTAGAGGCTAGTGTGTGGGAACGGCATAAGTGGCGTCATAACAGAAGGTTGAATTTCGTCGATGAGCCACTTCAAATAAAGGAATTGAGACTTAACTTTCTCTGAAGAAAAACCTAGTAAATGGGACGGGCAAGAAAGAATCCATTGACCCAGGGCAAAAGTTGCCATTTCGAGTGGATGTTATCCTGGTGGAAGATCTGAGTTGGCTAAAGAGAAGGTTTTACACCAAAGATAGACAAGACCTGAGTGTTAAACGGATGCGTGATTCACTGAAAATTGTTTAATACGTAGGTCCCCCGGCGCGTGACTCAGAACTGCGTGTCACTAACCCAAACCAAATTTGTACTCTCGCTCCTGCGAAGTGCACGGACTATTGTTGGGTACGAGTGTCAGTTTATCAGGGAATTTGTCTAATTCCTCTTTAAATCTCAACAAGTGGCCTATTGCACGGACATTTGGTTGAAGCTCATTCCACATTTGTGAATATTCAACAATTAGGAAGTTTGGCCGTAGGCTAGTTTTCGAGGACGGCACCATGACTGAACGGCTGCTGTGTAGTAATGAAAACCTAAAGCGTGATGGGTCTTGTACAACTGGAGAGACTTTGCAGGATCTGTAATTTCATAGAGAGTGGAAAAAGGACTAGTTGTTCGTGATCTGCCGGAGCCAGGCAGATTCGAGTTTTGTCAGGTTACAGCATCGTTTGTAGATGGGACTGGAGGAAAAGCCAACGATTTGTTCAGTAAATACGCGTCAAAGATTTTTAGTGGCGATCCTGTCACACTGGAACTTCCGTGGGCCAGCTATTGCTATAAACTCTAGCGACTGTCTGACTTGGGTTGTATAGACACTGAGATTACTTTTGAGCAAACAGAGTGCCTTGTGAGCCATTCCTGTTAAACTGCGGGACCTAGCAATTTGAGTGTCTGTTTGCTCCGAGCAGTTGAACGAACAGAAGTAGTGCATGCCCAAGCCACATATTGATAATTTTTCGTAGATCAGGTGACCACCTATAATAAACTTTCCGGGAGGGACATGACACTCGTACGTGATAACGCAGCTTTTACCCGCCGAGAACTTTATAAGTTATTGGCTACAGCATGAAACGAGCATCCGTGAGTCCTCCGATATATTCCTTATGGTATTACCCAGTGAATTATGCTTGAAGGTGTGCAACAACTTTACATCATCAGCAAATAGAAACGGAGTCCCATGGCGAACCATGGCAAATATATCGAAAATGCACATGAGGAACAACAGCGGGCACGGTATTCTACCTTGACTCACACCACCGGTTACAAAGCTAGGAGTGAAAAAGGTGACGTCAATGTTTACTGCTTGCCTGTGCGAAGACGAGTACGGCCCTTGCGAGGCAAAAGCGGGTCAAGAAGGCCATATTTCTGGACCTTTGATAGAGAAGGAGTATGAAGCACCCGGTGGAAGGCTTTGAACATGTCTATAGTATAGTATAGTATATTTCTTGACCATGGTCAATACACATGCACAAGGCAAGATCAGAGTATACAGCAGTACATGTCAATGTGAGATATTCACAAATTCTAAATTTATAAATCACAGCAACTGAAATACACCATTAAAGTCATTTAGTGTTTGAGTAAACAAAAGTGGTAATGGTTGAGGCGGGAATTCCAAATCGGTTTCGAAATCGCTGGGGGCGGTGTGGATAGCTGGACAGTCGTGGAATTGCTGATATAAGCGACAAATGGACGGTCACTAACAAGTAACCGGGCGGAAGAGCTGCCAAAGAACATTGTTAGAAGTAAAGCAAGCGTGGGGCATTCAAAGTGCAGTCAGAGATACCAGCGGAATATTGGACACTGATCCAGCATTGGGTAACTAATTGTGGGGGAAGCATGTGAAATAAAGGCAAGTGATTCAAAGGTGATAATAAAACGGACCTTTTGTGCAGGTGATTACAGTGTCATATGGAAATTCAAATGAAGGCGAAAAGATTTGCAGGGACTTCAGTGAAATTTTGAAGAGCATGAATGGTGTATGGACATATAACGGACTATTAAAAATGATTGAGATCATTGCCTTGCCATCACTGGAAGCTATCGTAATGAGGTCAAGAAAATCAGTCACACAAGTTGCGTAGGATCGATGTTTCAGAAAACCTTGCTGATCTACCTTTTTGAGATGATTTTTGAGGAGGTGATCTCCAAGTCTCACGTGTCAGCCCTTCCATAATCCTCGATACTACTGGGGTGTGATTCAAAAGCCGGTAGCTTGTGGGCTCTTCCGGTGTTCCCTTATTATTAATTGGAGGAACAACCCAGGTTTTCCACTTTAAAGAGTACCAACCAAACCTCCTAGACAAATCCTTTGAAATTTGACAAAACAATTGGGATATGTGGGCCTCCCAAGTTGAAGACAGCCCATGTAACGAGTCCAATCCGGGGTGTTTAAAATTAAACGTTCTGTTTCGGGGGGAAGTAAGGTTACAAAGAAAGCGGCTTATATGAGAGTACCGTCGAGTTGTAGAAAAGGAGTGCTGTGTCTGTGGGTAAAGACAAGGCAGAAGAAGTGTTGAGCGCTCCCGCTTTATCCAATGGCTTGTCGAGGTACTTGTTATTAAAGGAGGGAGAAGAGATAGATGAGGTTGGTTTGGGATTCCTCGATTTCATCGGTTTTTCACGAATCTCGAGTTTATTGGAATGACTTATGGCCCTGTGTTTCTTTAGTAGTACTCCGCTCCCGGAGTATCGTTTTATCGTTTCAGATGAGCCACTTAGCTGTATAAACAGCGGAATACCCTTGCCTCAGAGTAAATGTGTTGGGGCCTACCTAACTTCGAGTTAAGACGAGACAGTCTATTGCCTTCACGGAAAAATGACGATCCTTGTGACGAGGTTACTAGATTAAGGCAATGTTCAGAGATGAAGTGGAGTTGGTATTCCACCAGCTAGGGATCCGCACTCAAAAAGGTATCCCAACTTTGGCTGCGAATCAGAGAAGTTAGTACTTTTTAGTTAGCCGTATAAAGTGGTTCATGCTGGGGCATCGGCGGCTTATATTTTGTGAGCACTCTGAAGCATCAATGGACAGTTTCATGATTGCTCCTTGGTAGATTTTTATAAACCCTTGTTACAAATTGGGTTAATCTTAGCGACAAGATTAAGTCAAGGGTGTGATCGCACCTGACTAGGGACGTGACGTGCTGCTTCCATCCTCCTAGGCGAACCGCATCCAAGAGAGGTAGTGGGTGGAGTGGTCTTGTAAGTGATTTCCAGCATAGTTCTGGCGTAATAAAGTAATCCGCCATCAGTTTTGGGCCCAATGGGGGATCAACAACTAAGTTGAGTGCCTCAGTAATTTGCAGAAAGCCCTCAAAATTAGGTCTGGACTGAAGGTACACGCATCCTAGTATCAATTCTTGATGTCCGACTTCAAAGCTGAATCGTGGAGAATCGACGGTGCCGTCTACGATGGGATGTTGAAAGCTTGTCGCTCTTAGAGGTTTTTCACATACACTGGGCAGCCTCCTCCAAGTTGATGTGTTCTGCCTATGCTGCAGCATTTGTGGCCGAGTACTCAGTGTCGTCCACCAGACGGGAGTCTGGTAACCAAAATTCCGTCACTAAAAATTTGTAATCGTACAGTAATGCAGCGGATAGTATGCATTGCGTTTCGTTCTCAATAGGGCGTGCTTTACCAACGACGATGCGAAGTTTCGAATTCCCCTGACGTCATCATTGGTAAAGGTTTTATCGGTCCCTTGACCGCAGCTCACAACCCGGGAAGAATCCTCAGTGTGGGGAGTAAGCCCTCTTAAGCTACCATTCGCAAATTCTGCTGAAGGTCTTGGGCCTGCATTTAAAACATTGAACGGCGAGTTATTGGGTATTTCATTACTGTACGGCTGGCTGGATCGGTTCATATGAAGCATAGTTAGGTTATGATGCCATGGTGTGCCCACCAGAATTGTGGAAAAAGTGTCCTTTGGCTATACAATGGTATCAGCTGGTAGAACGAAGGATATACGGTGGTCTAAAGGAGGGGGGTGGGAAAAATGGAAAAAGTCGGGGACTAGGCAAATGGGGAGTATTTATTAGTTGAAAGTTAGGTGCGAAAGCGGTTTGCCCAGCACCCCATCCATTTTTGTAGGGTCCCAGTGTTGTATAGTCCTCTTGGAAGTCCTGATGTGCTTCCTATTCTGAGAGATACGAGAGTATTCCTGATGGAGGAAGTTGATCGGTAACGAATTTGGCCGGGATTATGAACTATCATTGTCATTGTTCGTACATCCCTGAATCACCGGCTTGCAAGAGGACTTAGCATAGGCAACTGAACTCTCTTTGACCCTTTTTCTCTGGGTCGTTAGCTATTGCTTGCAACATGTTACTGATCCTGAATCTAAACTCATCTTTTTATGGTCTGCTTTTTCTCCCACATCCACCAGTGTTCAGTCTCACAAAATTGGTCTCATGCCCCCCTGCCTCAAACTTCATTCCGTTTATTGAACTCCGGTAAATCCGTCATTCAGGGTTTGCATTGTCTTCATGGATCGCTATCCTCTTCTCGTGCGTTGATTTTCCCGAATACACTGCTTTACAATTTCCCCCCCCCCTTTTCCTCTTGCTCAAAATTTACTCCATCTGCAGAACCTTGGTGGGCCTCCGGTTTCCGTGGCTTGCATCATTCTCGCTCATAATGCGTCCTTGGCACTGCGTTAACGATTTTTCGATATCTCCACCGCGCACCAATGCCCAGCCCGGATTCGAAACCGGTTCAAAACTACCGCGCGAACCATTATCAGAATGATCCATTCAAACTGTTGCCGGCCTTGTTTTTTCCATCTATGATACTCTCGACTTTCATATTTAGAATTTGTGAATATTTCTTCCTATTGAGTAACGTGTTACACCATGATCATGCGCTACAGCGTGCATGTCGACCATGGCCGAGAAATATACCAGTATTACTATTATTATTGTTATATGTGGTATGCAAGTGGCAAGCCCGGGTATCTCAGTAGTTCACAAACTGGGGCCTACGGAGGCAGATATTAGAGCAGCAGGAGTAATTTCCTCAGGAACCTGAAGCCTTGAAGAGGCATAATGTAAGAACCCTCCCTGGATGGGCCTGTAGAAATTGTTGATAAACGCCGTCTTTTCGGTGGGGGTAGCCGAAGGGAGGTGGGAGAGATCCGTCTAGGTCAAATTATCCCACCGATCTCCTAGGAGTAGAAGTGAAAGGGGTTTTATCAACCCCTTGTAAAGTTCTTGGGAAAGAAAGTTACTTCAGAATCTTAAGGCAAGCTTCGGTGGGTCTTTAACGCAGATCTTATCACTTCTCCTTGCAGAGGATTCTGTGGGCTTGAAGCTTGATTGATTTACACTGTGAACCACTAGCCACTATGCTCTGTCTAGCTATGACTTCCCCAGCAGTTTTTTGCCAAGAAGTTTGAGTAGAAGTGGACAAGCTTGTTTTTATGACCTTCTCAGCTTTCTGCAGTGACGTGAAAAGTGGGTCATGCCTGCTGCTTGAAGGATAAACACTGTGATGTCTAGACTGTCAGGGACGTTAGAGGTAACTCTATTTTTTGCATTCTGCAGCCGTCACAGGATTTTTGGCGCAACTGGTTCAAGGAACTGACTAGCCGCCGTTAGTTTATGGAAGCCAGGGAGTGCTGCGGGTTCAATAACGTAGGTTGATGATGTTAATTTTGATAATAGTCGATCAACTGACGCGACCTGGATAGACGTGCCTACCAAGTTGCTTTTTACGATACTGGCCCTCCCACTCGATTCCCTAAGTATTTCTGCCATGTTGAGGGTGTCTTTGCATTCCACCATTCAGTCTCTAACCTTGATGTGCCTTCAGAGGTGCTTGAATTCAAAACATTATGTGTATACCACCTCCGAGCTCTTACCAGTTCGATACTATCAACAACCCTTTTCATTTCTTCCCACTTCGCTTCAGTAGCTAGGCCTAGTGGCTTATTCCAACAAACGTTATTCCGGCACAACCCTTGAAACAGTGTTTTCGTGGGTAAAATGAGAGGACTTGCTCAATCTGAACGGTTACAGATTGTGACAAATAGTGCCAGTAAAGCTCAACTTGTTGTTGTCCGATCGTTAATGTAAACATGATGGTTGAGTGATTCTAGCTCAAAATTTCAAGTCAAACGTAGATTTCTCACGGCTAGCCACCTGCTTGTGTTAGTGGTGTTTATAGCGCCGTTTGTTCCATCACCGGGAAAGACGATAAAGACAGCTGTCTTTTTACCGAGCTATTAAGTTAACCTGACCCACTCAGACTTGATAGGTCGCGCAATCCCTTCAACGGACAGTGCCTCTGCGGCTGTATTACCGGAAGTTCAACAAACGTCGTAAAAATCTGTTAAAACCGCCTGTACTGCCGCCAGACTAGAATTTGCGCCCGAACAAAGTAGCTGTTTCTTTCTGAGCAAAACTCGCACAAAATGGCGACGATACTGCCCCAAAAGGGAAAGAATACCATCCTCAGTTCCTTTGGCTTCACAGGATCGTCATCAGGCTATCAGAAAACCCGAAGGCCATTTTATTCTTCTTCGGGCACTTCTACCAGCAGGATCATATCTCAGGCATCTGGAGAAACCAAAGAGGTAAACCAGCCAAGCTTAGAGCTGAATCAGGGCCCGCACTAGGTGCGCTTCTAGCTTTTCCCCTCGGGATACTGCAGCTCAAACACAAGACGGAAGTTGTAAGGCCTTTGAGGATTCGGCACGGCGTGGAGTGGCAGGTAGCACTCACCCTGCTATCTGCCACAAACTCTTATGGCACATTGACCGCATATTCTCTTTCAGAGTAGTGCACAGTTATAGCCACTGACTCCACGTAAAGTTCTGGACCTTTGAAAAACATTTTCTGTCAGTCTTAAATGATGAAGACCAACCATCTGACTGAAAGTTTTGAGATGCTATCTTTTCACTGCAGAGTAAAACTGGGCAGTCCGTCCTCAAGCAGTAGTAACCTCCTAAAAATGTTGATGGCCCTTCTTCCTTCGTAGGCGGTGGGGTATCCGAAGGACTATTGTCATCAAAGCCGTTATCCTATAACTTGAGCAGGTTATTCCCAATACCTTGCAGCCTGTGAAAGGCATGTGTTCTATATATGCCCGAACGACAGCTATCCAGCTGGCCCCGCATAACCTATCCAGAAGTGCTTCGGTCAGCTTAAGTGTCTCCCTCAGGGTCTCTTTGCTCTTCTAACAGCCAGTGCACCGAAGAAGCATCCGTCATGGCAGCCATGTATCGGGGCAGCTTTCTCAATGCTTCCCCCTATGGTGTGAACCGAACTGAGGTCACTCAAGTACCTAAGTTGCTACAGTGCGCCTACGCAACTAGTCAACCTGTCAGTACAAGACAAAAAGGAGTCCGAATCCTCATCAGTCAGTCCTGGTCGAGCTACTTCATCTAGCGTGAAACCCACGATACAATGCCTCTGACCAGGACATTCTTTCAATATGCCTGTCGCCAGCGGATATCCTCCACTAGCGGGATAAAGTGAGCAACCTCGAATAGCTTCTTCAGCTTTCCTTCCCTACTTTTGAAACGGGTAGTTCAAAAGTTGCCCATCACCCCTTAATTAGCTTCCCATCTGGCTTTTAAACTGTCGAAAGAATGGAATATAATTTTATTGGTATATTTGTTGACCGCAGTCAAAGTGCATGCGCAAAGCGTGATCATAGAATGCAGTAATAACAGGCGTGCGCGGAGCGCGCACGTTTGAAAGGCAGGATGTGTACAGTTGTAGCAAATTTGAAATTTGGGGTTCGCACGGTTGCACCGTTTTGGTGCAGTGATGTAATAAATAGCTCAGTAGAGGTGGGTAGTGTCTGAGTGAACTAGTTTGGTGGCGGTTAATGCGGCCATTGCAAATCGGTTTCGATATAAGGACTCGACGTTGTGGATAGCCGGGAGAGAGTTGAACCGCCGACAAAAGCGAGGTTAGTGAGTGCTCAAGTTGCAGTGCGTGCAAGAAACGGTGAAGCAACTGGCGAAGGACATCAAAGCATGAACAGAAGGGCTAGGCAAGAATAATGTGGAATCGGCCTTATACGGAACCGTAAAGTAGCTGGGACGAGACCGATGGCCGACAATGAACCATGCAGGTCTAAGAAGTTTGTTTTACTGTTGATTAGTAAGAAATCAAAAAGAGAATGGAAGGTTGAACGAGAGGTCCAAAGAAGAGTGTGGACGAGTAGAAAGAGACTGGAGCTTGCAGTGGCTGGATATTAAATGGATCAATTTCAAGGAAACGGAGGGGGAGTTAGCATCAATAGACACCCTGAGAAAGCGGCCAACAAGGAACTACTAGAGCTCAAACGGTGGTACCAGCAGCATACAGAGAAGATTATTGTCAACAATGAATGACTGATTGTGGAGAAAGCCTGTGATATGAAAGCAGGTGAGTCGGATATGTTAACGCGATTGACAATTTTTGTCTAGGTAATTTCAGTGCGGTATAGGTGAACCATCGAGCTTAAGAACTTGATATTCAAGCAATTCGAATCTCACCAGCGGCCGAGTTAGCCCATCCATTGCACTCAATCCATTGCACTCAACGGGCCGGATTCTTTAGTATAACGAAATTCGTCACTGCAACTCCTACTAGCCTTAGGAAAGTTGGTATCTACGACGGATAGTCGAGCAAGGACTTTGCCATCAGTCATTTCCCCAACCGAAGGCTGAATGAACACAATCCCACCAGCGAGTCCGCACACTTTCGCAGCCTTAAGCATAGGCTCAGCGGCTTCCACTTCTAAATGAGCACTTTTTATCATAGATTCGCCCCTTTTCGAAAGCCTGTCAAAGAACTACCAACAGTAGAAGCGGGAGAACTCCCGAGAGGTGGGGTAGAGTGTCCACTGCAGTGGCCCAGTCACAATCTAAATTATCCTCACCACCTAATTCCATGGCAGCTGCAGAATAACTGAGGAAAGCGAAATTGCAAACTAGAAGGCTAAGAAAGGGTCCAGAGGGGAGGCTTACAACAGCAAATTCACAAGCTCAGGAGGAATCTCACAAACGACCAAATGAAGAGTGATCGCAGATCAACTCATCCGGACCATCAAAAGACTTGGAAAGTCTCCTTGATGCAGCAGCCGAAAATTGAGTGAAAGCCCGGAATGATAACGTTAAAGAGCATGGAACAAAGAACTTTTGTCACTCCGAAACTCGGAATTAGCGAAATTCAACAAGCTCAATCTACTAAGAAAGTGGCCTTTTTAATAACTGAAGTGGTATCCAAACAGTGCACAATAATTAACCGGGACCTTTTAAATCGTACTTGACTGTGCACGTTCCCAGGTTGGTCAGTGCTGGTGAGCGGTTAAAAACTAAATTTCCAACCAGTTGGTGAAGAGACGGGAAAATGAGGTGTTTTGAGTGCAGCGCGTAGATTAAAACTAAATAGTCATGCTCGATGAAACTAGCTGAATTTAGAGAGCTTTCTGGCATAAGCAATCCGCTTCGATGCTTCAGCATTTATAGCAGCAAAATATATCTGGAACTTAGAACAAACTTCCAGTATTTTACTGTCCGACGATTCAAATAATGCAACCCCAGTTATGGCAGATCCATCCCACCCTCCCACCCTCCCTGATGCCGTGGGAGGTCATCCCCGATACTCTAAGCCCGGGGACCTGTCCACCGGTCATTTCGTCCCCCTAATAATCAGGATTTATGGACTCGCCACAAGTCAAGCACAAGTGCACGTAGGCGCAATAAGGCACCCTTTATTCGAAATCACTTGAGTCTAAATACCGCAAAGGCGCATTTCCTTGACTTCCCTGAGAGCTTGATGAACCCCAGCAGTTGCTCATCCCCTAGAAACTCCTCATTCTGGTTTTCGTAAAAAGCTTCCAAATCCTGGGCTAGTTGCCCCTTAAGGTTACCTTCTCTCATTTCGGCAAGAGGGGGAATACACTTGGAACAGTAGCAACGCCTACTAGAATCTATACCCCTGGAGCTATGAACAGGAAGGCTATCACTTGGGATTTCCCGGGTTCCGATGATGACCTTATCTAATTCTGTTGCATTTTCAGAGCGTTTTGGTGTTTTGTTTATCTTGTTGCCCCTTATCGTTTGGGTGGTTCCCAAAAAACGATGTTGGAGTACTTAAGAGAACAAAAGGCATAAGTGCTGGTCCACTTGGAGCTTCACCAACGATCCAAGGCTCAATTCACCAAGTACCAAGCTCCGCCCTTTCCAGATGGAGCCTTGAAACCTCAAAGCAGAGCATAGCACGAATAAATGCATAATTCAAACCAACATCAGACTGCTCCGTCAATCTATGTCACCATTCAGGCGTTGAGACAAGAGTGAATAAAGGTCATACCCTTTACAGTGAGACCCAGTCACAATCCGGCCAATAAGTAGGCAAAATTGGGACAAAAATCCCTAGAAGTTGACTGGCAATCAAAAGTAGTTGAACGTGAGTTACTCATCTGGATGTCCAAGTAGTTACAGTTAATCCTGCAAGCTTCGTCAGGCCCAAAAACCATTTCCCGAGGGTAGCAGCCAAAATCAACGTGAATGAATTGAACGTCCACTATAAGTCGGCGCAGGAGAGTAAAATAAGCCAAGATGTAACAAAATAGGCCGCCTTGGGTCATTGGGACTCGGTATCATACCAGATTTCCGTAACTTTACCCTACTAAGGAAGCACGGCCCCGAAAGAAAAAAGATGCCCTGGCAGCAGATTAAGTAGCGACCACGAAACAGTGTCAGCATGACTAAGTTTGGAAAAGACAGCGCAAAATCAGTCAGGAGGTATATGGAGTTGGGCAGGTGAGGAATTTCTCGAGCACTAACCCGCAAGGCTGCCACTCCTCTCGATAGTGAAAGTGGTCGGCAGTCTTCATAGTCCACAGGCGTTTGCCCCACCAAGCTATTTATAACCAGACTGAAAATGGTCGAAGGCAAGATAGGTGCAACTCTGCCCTGCACCAGGTCGTATTTCGTGCAGCCATCGATATAGTTTCCACTCAACTATCTTGGGCAATAGAAAACTTACAGCTTCTTGAGGCTTCCAATTGACCCAGAGAAATTCAGGGAATTTTTATCAGCAGCAAATTCTGGCCTAAATTTGGTTTTCCTTTACCGCTTGGCTTCACTCACAACGTCTTTTTGATACTTCATGATGCCACATGTAGTGAAGAAGTCTTCCAATAAAACCTCACCCTCACAAACTGCAGTTACTGGGAAAAGTGGGCTTACTCAAACTCCCGTGGTCCTAAAGCAATGTCCTGCTGACCTCTCTGACTTTGTAGGCTTGATAACAGAGAGGACAGCAGCTTTAGACCAAAGCTTTTCAGATATAAAGTCTCAACTTTTAACGTTGGAAAGTACTGCATCTAAACTCGCCTCCCTACCGTGCATCACTGGACAGATCGAACATCCCACCCTACGCAACCCGACAGCGGCTGGCCGCTTTATCGACACTGTCGCTACCAAAGACCGCACAAGAGTGAGAAACTCTCATAATGCAGTGGCGTTTAATGTCCCAGGGAGAACACTCCTCGAGTATATCAGGCAAACATTGTTGAGTGCTCGTGGTATGGCTCAACTTCCCCGTCAAATGCCAAGGCTGAGTAAGCTCGTTCAGCGCTTTAACCATCCAATCCTTATGCGATTTGTAGATGATCTATCCATCAAAGGGTTCGATAAAATGAGTGACTCTACGACCTCTAACCCCCCTCCATAAATACAGAATAGCCGGAGATGAATCCTCTCTTCAGAGGGAAACTGCTATATCTCTTTCAACTTTCCCCTTGAAAATGACGCCTGGTAATCCTTAGCCTTCGACACAGACAGCTGACCGCTCCACCGCTTCTTTTTAAGTCCCCACCGCTTTTTCGCCGCACTTCCCTTCGGTCTCCTTACAATCATTCACTGCCTCCTCATGAACACCGCACTGAACTCCTTAAAATCTGATCCCGTTACTGTTGATCGAGACTCTTCCGCTTCTCCCCTCTTATCGCCACCCAGTGAAAGACGCCAGCTTTTTCTCCGTTATCCTGCTTCATTGCCTGTTGTGCGCACTCCCAACTTTGATTCGCTCTCTTTTCCTTCCGGTGATAAACTGCTCGCCATCCAGAGGAACAGGGCTGCCAATCCTCCTACTCCTCTCACAAACCCCTCCTTCATCCAACTGTCTCCTCTTAAATCAACTCGCCCTAACCCGCCGAATTCGGTTTAGACCTTGAAAAGCATCCATTGTTCGTACGCCCCGATGGTCTCTACAAATTCACCGCTTTTACTGCCTGCCCATACAAAAATGCCGCCTCCGCTCGTTCTCCACTCAGCCTCACATCGTCCTCCCCACTCGACTACTGTCTCCTGGGGATAAACTTATTTATGGGCCGCTGATATCACAGTTTGTTGCCTGGAGACCCCATGCTGGTTCTATTTTCTTCCATGACTGGTTACTAGCTGAAGAATACCTCTCTCCGGTTTTCAACACGGGACCTTCGGAAATCTAGTAGGTGGGCCCACCTTCTTTTTCCTTTTTCTCTTTTCTTCTTCCGCACACCTCCAGTTTTCTTCCGATTTCTCCCGAATTGATTGTTTACCCAATTATCACACATTGCAGCTTCCACTCTTTTGTGACGCTCTTTCAGCGGTCTTTACTCACGGCTGAGTCACCGCAATACCCCGCCCCCGAAACCGAAACTGGTTCCCATTAACCGCGTCGAGAGCCCCCGTTTTAGCTTATTCAAACACAGCTTGGACTTATTGATCTGATAAAATCTTGTGTGAATCCCAAATCCACATTTTGTGAATATTTCATGCTGCGGAGCAGTTATGTGTTCATCGATCATGCCTTAAACATGTGTCTTGAAAATGATCAAGAAATATACCGTTATTATACTGTTACTATCGCTCCCTATACTAAACGCTCCATTGACTTTGTTTCGCCCAGCTCTCTTTACCCCTCCCATGAAGTGCAGCCTAATCTACCCCTCTACACCCCTATCCCTCAAACATGTTCAACTCTTCTCTCTGCATCGCCCTTCGGTCAATACTCAGGTCCGACTGGCCGGTATTTCTCAAATACCCCTAATCACCCCTGCCCGCCATCGACCTGTCAAATTTCACGGGTCTTTTTCTTTGCACCGACATTTTTCCTCCACTGATGCTCGTTCGGTTGCGTAATTTTCACTGGACTGACCTTTTCCAGGTTTCCGTTGACCTCGTTTTGAATCACTTTCACTATTGGTCCTTCGCCGATTTTGAGCGCCCGTGGGTTGCTTTTGCTAGGCCGTTGCGTTTATTTTTGTTCGACGTATTTCTCGTATCCCTACTGTTTCTGTGCCACGATATATAGAATATACATTTGCATCAGTCATCCTGACTTACTTATTCCATATTCGTCCACTGGAGGGGATTACTTTGGTATTTCTCTGTCAGACTGATCAGAAGACACATTCACTAGCCACGCTGGGTATCCTTCTATAAAACTCTCCTCCGATCAGGCCCCGATCGCCGACCCCCAGTTGCTCTTGTCAATTGCGGACGGGGTCGCCGTCCCTTGCTGCTTAACCTCTTTTCTGTTTCACCTAGTGGTAGCACAGCACTTGCTGATTGGCAGCGCTCAGTAATCGTTCCTATTCATAAAGAGGGACCTCTGCATGAAGTATCCTATTATCTCTCCACAAACTATGCCACTAATCCATCCAGAATGATGGAATAAACAGTTAAAGATCACATTACTGGCTACTCATTAGGCCTCAACCTTAATGATTACAACTAGCATGAATTCCTTCGTCCACGGCCCGGCTTGACTTGCCACTAGGATTTTCTGAAACTTGCCACTAACTCAGCCGAAAGAGGGAAATCCTTTTTGGTTTTTCATCAAGACTTATCTAAGACATTTGGTCCTTTACCTCACCCTCACCCTCTAACAAAGCTACGATCATTTTGCAATATCGATCCACTACTTTCTTGGTTCGCATCTCACTTACCTCATCTTTCACAGGTTGTTTTGATAAACGAGCACACCGCTAGCCCCGGACCTGTTACTAGTGGAGTTGTTCTGGGCGGTGTTTAGGCCCCTTTATTTTCTCCCACACATAAATTATATTTTCCCGATGATACTTTATGGTAGGCCGTTCTGGTTCGCGGATGATAATGGGATAGTCTACACTTTTTCGTCTGACAACCTCAGTACCGCTATCCCTATAATTCCCGCTGACTTAGCCGCTCTTGATGAACGGTGCTCAACCTGGGTGATGAAATTCTCCGCCGATAAGTGTATCTTTCTTACTCACAAGGGCCAGGTTTCTCCAGGTTCCTTATGCCTCAGTGGTTCATCCATCGACAGCCAGCCCTTAGTAAGAAACCCTGGTCTAATTTATTCTTGCTCTTTCAACTTCTTGGAATACGCTGTCTTCCAAAAGGCGGAGGCCAAAAAATGTCTTGGTCTTCTGCTTAAACCCTTCCAGCTGAGGGAGAGCATTCTTTACATGAACAAAGTACATGCTAAGCCCCTTCCCGAATACCATCTCCTAAGCTTCTCTAGTACGTGAAAATCCGACGGGGTTATTATTGAACGCATTCAGGGAAAATTCACGAAGCAACTCATTGTTTGGTTGTCAAACTTAAACTAGGGGGAACAATATATGTGTCTCAAAATCGAACCGTTATGGCTTCGTCGCATCAAGCTGAGCCTGATACTTCCGCAAAAAACTATTGACCAAGCAATCTTATTCCTACCAACAGTTTTGCCTCCCCCAGGATACCGGACATTTCCTCCGTAGTAGATAGTAGACTATTACCACACCCTATGCAAGGACTGCCCTACGCCCAAAGTCCTTTCTTTTCGCCTACTCCAGAATCTGGAATAAACTTCCTTTGCACATCAGATCTTCTCAGTCAAGTTTGCATTTGTGCAAGCCATAGATAAATTTCTTTTTGTTCCAATTGTTTGCGATTGTTCGATGTTCACATAACTGAAAGTCAGGCCTACGAGAAAGGCCGCGACGTTTAAGCCGTTCCTATGCTTTTTCGAATTACCTTGCCTCTCAAGATAATGTGGCATTTTTCCGTCTCAAAGCTGACCGTTTTAAAATTATAAATCATCTGCTTGACCGTTTCTCCTTAGAATTCATCATCGATTTATTGAAAACGTGGCTGCGTCCACTAACTCTTTTCTAGTACCGACTTATCGAATTCTGAGAATTTCACTCTGAAATAAGTCCTTCCAGTTGCGTCCAAATTTTTAGGAAGGCCGCCGTTATGCTTCTCACACACTGCCAACGAGTCTCGTCTGTTCTACGATCTAATAGTAATAATGACAATAATAATAGCAATAACTGTATATTTCTGATGCGCCCAAAGCACGCTGGAGTGCATGATTAGATGATTATATTGATGCCAGAATGAGAATCTAGAAGAAGGTACAACATTTGCATACAGAACATTATAGAGCGTGTTACGGCGAACCAAAACGGTAATGATGCCTGGCAAATTTGAAGGCAAGGGTCAAATGGCCGACCCGACTGACGGTGTTTAGGGCCGGCTAAAAAGGGAGAGTAAATGCACAAATAGTGCCGGAAATAATCACAGCATTAGAAATTCCAGCCAAATCAAAGCATATTTGTCGTGAAAAAAGAGGAAAGAAGAAAAAATGAGTTCACCAAGGAGAATTCAAGGATTCGTTTGCACGTGGCAGGGTGTGAAAATTATATGAATGGAAAACCCATGCATGTACAAGAATGGATCTTCAGATATGAGATGCCATGAATCAACGGCCAGTGTAATGGCTGAGTCTAAAGGTGAGAGGCCGACTTAGTCAATCACGGAAAAAGATACCAACAAAACCCATGGAAAAGAGGAGGTATTTTAAGAGCGGTGATGGAAGAAGTATCTTGCGATAGGCTGGTAAGTGTTCAGCGCTTTATTTTCATTGATACAGGTATGTCACGGAGTAACCGCAAGGATATGGAATCACGGCAGTGAATCAACCTGAATTGGGTAATATGGCGATTGCAGGGGTGAGTAGCCTGCAGGAGCTACAATAGAGTAGAGGGTAAATAAGTGACCTGATGGTCGTTTTGATAGGCAGATCACACGGCAGCGATAAAGAACCAGCTGCTAAACCAACGAGTTCGGTACGAGAAACGAGAATGGGACACCGGATTCATAACAAAATAAAACACCCGGCAGAGGGGACAACAAAAATTAAATTTGAACGTTAGGTGGTCGTATAGCTCAGTGTCGAGAAAAGTCGGCTCCGTGGTCGAGATATGTAATCAAATGCAGCAGATAAATGCACAGATGAAAAGTTAAAGTTTAGAGATATTGCGTCAGAGGCCCAGAAACCAACTCCAATGAAGCTATAGAAACAACATCAGCAGCCGCACATTGCTCCGCTATATATATATATATATATATATATATATATATATATATATATATGAACCAAAGAGAGGTATTGGAAAGTCTGAAACAACTAAGTCCATTCAAACGGCGAGGCTGTTTGTCGGATAATTGGAGACTGCACGTTGGTGTTCCGTACGGGCCGGTGCTAATGCCTGTCCTGTTCTTGAGGTACACTAACGATCTTGAAGGGCTGTTGGAACACCTGCGCTTCCCACCAGCAGAAGTTGGTTGGAGCCTCAGGCGATGCGGCTTCTCAGCGAGATCCAGAAAAGGTCTACCAGCGGTCGGCGGTGTAGGGTCTCCTTTAATCTGAGCTGGCGTTAGTAGCTCAGAAGACAGAAAGAACCAAGGTCCATCTGATACAAGGACCCAAAAAATAATTGGGAGGCACCAAATTCGACCATAGAATCCCGAGACGTAGGGGCTCTGGTTAGAGCCCACTTTAGGCCAAGCTTCCAGTGTCACTGTGTAACACAGAAATTACGCGCGGCGATGAGTCAGCTAGGGAAGCAGGTCAGCTTTGGGAATCTTCGGCTTTGTTGTCACTAAACAAGGTCACTTTGAGATCCCACAGGGAAAACTGTGTCAGGGCTTGAAGACCAAGTTTTTGAGGTGATTCAAAGTTGTCGAGTAGCCTCCACAGTGGTTCACGTGATGGTTTGAAGAGTACAGGGATGTTCTCTTCGAACACAGGTTAGATCGATTAGGATCGTTTTCTTTGAAAGCTGGGATAATAAGGACCATTTTGTAGTAGCTTCCAAAATACCACAGGTGATTACGAGCACAAAGTAGAGGGGCCTCATCTGAGCAGTGAGCAAACGACTGCCCAATAAGGCATGCACTGGAAGTCAAGAAATGGTGAACAGGAACTCGATTTGGAAGCAGCAGTTTTGCAGTTAGAGCCGTAGAAGACTGGAATAAGCCCCCACGAGAGGTAACAGACGACAGCTGTGGTGCAGTCTTCATAAAAAGCCGAAGTTGCGCGTGGAGGGCCGCACCTGGAGGAAGGTGACTGGTTGCCTCCAGTATCATTACTTTATAAAAACGATTCGCACCTTGAACGTCCATTTTTTGTGGTACCCTCCTCTGCTACTACCCATCGCTTACTGTTGGTTATAATGGATGGGAATAAACGTGAGCAGTGTGTGCTACTAGCGGTTGTGATCCATAAATATTCTAAAAGCTTGGATTTGAAGGTTTGACCCGAAACTTCCCTGAATTCACAAAAGCACTGAAGGCCGGACTCTCCAAAAGTAGAAGCACCTGTGTATACAAGGCGCTCATCAGTGGAAGGACCAGGCCATCTAGGCATTCCGCCTTCAGTCCCAGCAGTCGCACAGAACTAAATCGAATATCCTGTGATCTGATCAGACCTGACAGATAAGCTTACAAAAAAGAGGCGACTCTTCACAAAATCAGGACACCTGGAGATCGGAGAACTCACAGATTTGACATAAAGGCCGATCTGGAAACTGGAGTCGAGCCTTGGGAGTTGAGTCAACCTGACCCGTAAACACAGGTTCCGGAGTTACTCCCCGTGTTGGTGATTAGTATCATTGGAAGACCACGTTTACGCTAGGGACACCCAATATTTAGGCCACGGCGTGCTGCTTTGGCCTAGACTGGTGGCCATTGTGGATAGCCTGCTCTCAAGCAGCACTGCAAAAGGATAGGGCAGGATTCTGAACTGCTCCGGCTTTTACATAACGATCACAGTGCTATACCTTTTTGGCAGAAACGAATCCTTCAGGCTTTAAACGGAACAAGGAACTTGCTCCTAGAGGGCCACCTGCGATGTTCCAGTGGTATGGCTTTGAGAACAAGCCTTCGCAAAACATGAGCGAATCTACGTGCTTTCACAGTAGGGAAAGTTCATATACCCTAGATCTTCCAGTAGCCAGATATTGATCTCGGGTGACCTCTTTCGTGAATGAAAAACCATTGAAGAAGGGCGACCACGGAGTACCGTATGCAGTTATCGCCGTGCGACACAACAACCTAGGAGCTATGTTGGTTGTGAACTGCTCTATTTTGGCCAGGGATCAATTGAGGGTGACTGCACAAAGCGTACTTTGCTGTTCGGACGTTCCGGAGCTATCTGCATGGGGGAGCCGAAAAGGAAAGGAAGCGAGGCCACTAAGCTTGGCAATCTACCTCGCTCCATTGATACCAAAACGAAGTGTAATTCAGCCGCCTTAGAGGAAGCCAGAGACAGGTAGAGCTTCACCAGCCCGCAGAGAGCTATGAGGACATTATGAACTGCATTGCAAACACTATAAGCAGGCCGAAACAGGACCCAAGAGCCACAATGAGAAGCAAAGTACGATTATCAGCGGAAACTTTCCAAAATATGAGGTCCAATCCTACCAGTTTTTTGCTTGTGTACAGCCCAAGAAAACGACACGAGAGAATATACATACCTTGCTAATGCCCGACAAAATTGTTGCCCTTGACGATAAAAATGGGGCTGGAACCTCAAATGCGTCCTTCATCATCGTCATTATTCGGACCTACATGCTTACTGAGGGGTGCAAGCTTAGAGGTCAGTAGCACGTCAGGGCTTTAGAGACTCAGTGTGAACAGAGCCAAGGTGCTCCAGGGTCTAAAATAACTGTCCAAGCACCAGGCAGCCTGGCCGGAAGAGAAAATCGGGCAGTTGTTGAACCTTTTTCTGGCTTATTGGTTCTTCCCACCCTTTTTTGCAAAGTGTTGCTGGGGAAGGAGCAGTGCCTGAGGACTGGTGTAAGATCTTTTTGGGATGGTAGAAGAAACGGAATCCAGGCAAAAGGCGGGGAATTATAGAGAGCAGTGTTTTGTAAGAGCTTGGAATGTGCGATCAGAAAGCAATTTTGCTTGCATCTGGTTATTACCGATCTACCAAAGTCTGCCCACTATTTATTTGGCAAAAAGACCGTACTTGGCTGGCATACCGATGCTCTTGAACGGGGCCACATGGCGAATGGATGAAAGCACGGCAACGGATGTTTGTTGTTTGGGCTATGGCAAGGGTTTCAACTCTTCAACTTATTGCTTTCTAGGATACAAGCTGAAAACTATTGGAATAACCAAGTATTCAGGGAATTGGACAGCACTCCTCCTAGAAATTCGCAGTTTCTGTAAATTGGATGATAACGTATGGAGGTTGGTAAGATTACGAGTGTTATATCATGGGGTTCGGTACGGATATCCGTAAGCTTCCTGCAATCCATAAAAGACCTTGTGAGGGAGTTGAGCAACTAGTGTTTCATCCTTGCAGATGGTGTAAGGATGGATCTGCTTCCGGCTTGCTTTAGGATACATTCCACCTTGCCGGCTATCACCGTAAGAAACCATCTACGAAGGACCTCGGCGGAAGCTACGTCTCAAGACACTCCCCAATATATTTTCATACGGAACACTCAAGGTGTCTGCTCAACACCTGCTGTATGGACTGCCGTCGGTTCTACGGAATTTTACACTTTGTTCGGTAAGTAAAATCAAATCCCGACCATACCTTTGATATACCGCCAATGTGAAAACGCCATAAACTTAAAGTCACTAAGTATGTTTCCCGCGCTGCATATGTTACCACCCTTCCCCCCGGGATCACCACATATACTGATATGCATAAAGCTCCCACCTCACTACCACTGTCCTGCCCACAGGTAAAAAGGATGGCAAACCATCTGGCCGCATTGTGGCTTTTTGTTATACTATCCTCCGTTTCTTCTTCTTACCTGCCCCATACAAATACCGAAACCTGCAGTCCCTGTGGTGACGGCTATATCAACATGGAGGTCATCCAATGTCACCCCGCTCGTGGCCATTCAGTCATAAATCTTGTGAATTTCAACGTCGGCCACTTCCACAAATCTATTGTATTCCTCTGCGATGAACTTCCCAAAGCTCTAGGCTTTTCTTTTCAGTGCGCGATAACAGTTGGCAGCTGGGTCAGCTACTTTCTGTCTTCATTGACTTTTTGTGTAGTGAAGGCTCGACCATTCAATGAAACCTGTTTCATCCCTGCACATATCGATTCGCCTTGTTCGTCATGGTCCCGAGCTGCAATACCCTTACTGCCGTTTACTCCTGAGTTCGAAAATGAGTCACTCTCACCGCATAAGCCTGTCTTGCTTTTCTGTATTTTAACTCCCTTTGGTTTTACTGTACACATACGGATAACTGCGACCTCTCTATGCAAATTTGAAAAATTCTATCTTGTTCATCAACGTTGTACAAGCTGATCACGCTTGTATGCTTGCCTCTCGATCACAATCCAGAGACACCGTTTTTTATTGTTATAGTACGGAGAGATTTAGTACAAAATCTAGCTTCTGTCCCCAGATGGGCACATCAATCGAATTTACTATTAATTCTGGCTAAATGCCAAACAGCGCCTACCAAAACAGACAGGAAGGGTTATATTTCCCTCCGAAGTGTCGAAGGTAAAATACCCAGGTGTGACGGCCCCTCTGGGCCTTAAGCCTCTAATAAAATGCCGGATGGCTGAAAGTAGAGTAAGGGAGAGCTTCATCTAGGCTGTACTTGATAGTGGCATGCAAAAATCCAGATTTCATTCAATCTTACAAGTGTTTTGTGCAATACTTTCTGCAGTACAGTTCGCAGATATGGGCTCCCTCCTATGATAGGGATAAGGGTTGCGGCGATCTGGACTAGGAATGGTCATCTACCATAGAGAGGAGCCTCGTGCCCAGCGCTGACAGCAACCTTGTTTTTCCTTTGATAGGAAGTAGAAGCCCGGGTGACCTGATGGGAACCCTGAAGGCTAGAAAACTTTTTGTCAGGTGGAGACATGGGTGACGGGGTATGTTCCTGTCCCTGAGTGCAACACCAGCGGACAAAGTTTCGTGTACAAGCAGCCCATTCAAGGCTGGACCTATGAGCTAATTTTTTTGCCAGTGATTGTAGCCCCTTGCAATAGATTGTCAGCGGATGCTAGTACTTGAAGAAATACACCGGCTTCCAAGAAAGCCTTCAGTGCGGACTGGAGCGCAGTTACCCTTTTCTGGCTCTATGAGCTATTGAATGGAAAAGAGTCATTACTACATTGTCAGAAAAAGCTTAATCCACAAACAATTCGCCATAAACATCTCCAATGCGAACTGACAAGGTTAAAGCCCACAGAAGTCGATTTACCAGAGAAATAATTTGTTATGAAATGTATGGCCAGCCGCCAAAACCTAATCGCGCCTGAACGAAGTACTCCATGGGGGAGGCCGTACCGTGCCCGTCATAAAACGTGGGAGGGACACCGGAGTGAGGCGGCTACAGTATTCAGCTTGAAGGACGGACCTCCAACAACACTGCATACGAAACTCATAAAGATTATTGACAGTAGTTACGTCTCAAAAGCAACGGATATGGTGAGGTCCATAGTGAGCAATCGCGGGGGATCTCGGGATAAGGTTGGAATGCCAAAGGCCAGAATGTGAGCGACGGGGGGCTCCAATCGATATCTCACAACTGTAATATAGCAAATGATGGTGAATAGCAATATCGCTCCGGGACGAAATAGAAATGTGGTTATCGGAGGAGTGCCGGAGACCGTAATCAGAGAGAGCAGACAGCGGGAGCAGACGGTATGACACCAAGTGGCGAACTCTCTAAGGCTGACGGATTTTGCCGGGATATGTGACCACCAATGGAGTCTTTTGGTTGGAAAGTGGCAGAGGGAAAGCAGGATACAACCCAGAAAACTCGTGTAGTATGCAAACCTGAGATACCGCGATAGGTTCCTGGCAGTAGTGGGCAGGTTAAGGGAAGCGTCTCGGGTATGATGGCGGTGGAGCCAAGCGAACACCCCAACTATGGAGGTAGACCATCCACAGTGAGCCCAGAATTGTGTACCTACATCTGAACTATGTCACCACGCATAACTCTGAGGCCAATTGACGATGTGAGAGTCAACGGTTATCAACGCGCCAGAAGGGGTGAACAGTATTCACAGAATCTATGTCCAGGCGCCATGGTGGAGTCATACCCCAACGATCCATTATAAGAATGATACAGTAGTAACCCCGCCAAGTTACAAGAAGAATGCTGAGGACTAGGAACCGAGCATTACACCGCATCCCCTGACATTAGCGCCAACGTGGGGCTGGCTGCTAGGCAAGCCGCTTACACAAATGCAGCGAGCATGAGAAAAGAATGGGGTGAGCTTCGGGCGCGCATGTAGCTAACGGATGTCGTCATAGTTACGGAAACGCTGCCGCGACCGGATAATGGGGTGAGTCACCTGGCCCCAGAAGACGTTCACTGTAGTCATGGTAGGGGGAGGACGGACGAGTCCACGGAGGAGCCATGCTGCTAGTATCGGGCCAAAACAACTGCTCGGACGGAGAGTGGCTAGCGACACCGAACGTGTAAGTAATCGAGGTGACAGCACAATCAGGGGGTGCAATTTAGCCGTTCCTGGCGTATACGGGGTCCATCGGAGTTAGGCGATGAAGGTGAAGAACTGCCTCGATTTCTCAAAACCACCATGGCTGGCGAGAATAAGCTCCTCATGGGAGACTTCAATGCTCCAGATGTTAATTGCTCAAAGAAAACCGCTCCGGTATGGTCAGTTGGGGAAAAGCTAGTGGCCCTTTCGCACGACACAGCTCTCATGCGCCATGTCGATCAAGAGACCGGTGGAGAGGGAGTGGGACAAGCAGCATGAAAGCTGGACCCTGAGATAACAAAGTACCCAAACGATGTTGCCAGTAGAAACATGGAGGCCAAACTAGGCATGAGTGGCCACGTATTTATCAGTCACAGCATTGTAAGCGAACCCCGCCAGATGAAGGTGACTTTCTGACGAGAGACCTTCGACAAGCCTGCTGGCGTGATAATGGGCACGCTGAAGTCCACTCGCGTTAAGAAAAGATAAAAAGTAAGACCCCGGGGCAAATGTACGAGGTAAACCAGCTCTTGGATAAGTGGGGCGGGGAATTATCCCCAAAATCAGAAGCCATAATGTAAAGAGTTGTTGGCTAAAGTTTCTACGTAAAACTCAGGCACATCAGTTCTCTACTGAATGCAGCAAATTTAACAAAACACGCCAATCGACAAGGCAAATTTTCTACATCCTGACCCACGGTGCGTGATACATTTTGAAATTGATCTTCGACTCTATTGTTGTGGCTACCTTTGGTCTTGGCCATTGTTTGCTGTGGTCTAGCTTGCCCTCAAACTGAACAGTGGCTTACGGACACCACCCTGTGCCCAATTCTTCTTTCAGCGGGTGGTAAACGGCCAGCATACACTTCCGCAGGAATCGATTGAGGCGACTACAGCTGTTAATGGTGGGCACTGGATAGATTATTTATGCGAATGTTTGGTGACGAGCGACAGCGACCAGCTACATAGCACTGAAAGTATATTTGAGTGTTCCTCCTACTCCGTGTTGCTGAGGCATCCAGTGTCCCCATCTAGAGCTCCTCCATTAGACTCCCTCTCGCTTCTCCATTATTGCTTGTTTCACTACTTCTGCTTCACTCTTCATCCTAACCTCTGAATAGTCTTCCCCAACTGTCGGGTTTTCCCTTCAAAATTTACTTTGCCATTCCAACCCTTTTATCATCGTTTCAACTGGCCTCCTCCGAGCCATCATCCAATCTACCGCCTGAGTCTCCTTTCTACCAAACTTTACACCAAAGGTTCTGTTCACTATGTGGTCTATTCTGCCATCCCCGGAGGCTACTTCATGAGATCACCCTATCTAGAAATTTCAGGAGGCTCCCAAAAAAGTGCTACAAAAATAAAATCGAAAAAAGTTTGTTCTTAGCCGTGGGCCGTACTGAGTACGGAGATGACATCCATAGCTTTGACAAGAGAGTCGGAACCGAGGTGCTGTGAGTGCCCTTCGGGGAAGAGCGTCGGCGAGGCGATGGACTAAGCCCGGTATACCAGCCCTCTTCTGGGTCACAGTTAACACCATCAATCTTTGTTTCTGCTGAAGAAGCGGAAGAGTTCCCAAGGGGTCTTCAAGCACACAAGGCCATCAGTCCGGATGAGACCTACACTATTTTTCGACACTCCGTGCCTAGGTAACGTCTGCTTTCCTTTCTCGGTCACACATCAGGTCGCCCTAGAGTGGCTGATGGCCAAAGCTGTCCTAACGCGTAAGGGACTGTCGACTAATGGAGGGACTGTTCAGGGAAAGCGTGTCCAGTCGCCTGGCTGACAGTGGGGTAGTTTTCGGGGACAATGTGGGTTCGTCAAAAGTAGATCAATCAATATGCCTAAACCAGAAAACCTCCAGCAATAAGGAGGGTTATAGGTACCATCAACTTCGGAGTCCGGATAACGATTGCCACCAGCCCTCCCCGCAATGTCCAGCTCAGCGGTGAAGACTAAACGAGCAATCCGCCAACTATGGTACACCGTAGCGTCTAGAGAAATCTTAGTGTTGTCCTTCCTTGAAACACTAGTCTGGCCACAGGTAGACCTTTGTATCCAAGCTTCGGCCCCGGCTGTTGTGCGAGGCACTGCTGTAATGGGGGAAGTTCAGCGGTACTTCGCTGGGATGTTAGTTGAAGTCGGGCACAAGACCCACCCGGATGGATTAAGGGCACTAGACAAAGAGGACTCGAAAGGATCTAGTGGAAGCCTTCAAACATTAGGGGAACATCCATCTCAAAGGAGCCCCTGTTGGTTTTGACACGGGATTCCAGGCTCAGCGGACAAGTGCTCCTACTCGGTATCGAAATGCATCTAACAAAGTAAGTGCAGTGCCGTCAACACTTAGTGAACTGCCGGCTGAGGTGGTGTCTGCCATCTCGGTGTCAGAGTTCAAGTCCTGGTTGGACCTTTGTCGGCCTAAAGTATTCTCTGGGTGCATCTAAACCCATTTTATTGAAGGGCAATGCAGGTATAAGTGCCCCTTCACTTTTTTGCCGTTTTCTGTCAGTAGTGTGTCCATCAGTTCGACTTTCACCCTCTTAGTTTCTTACTCCGTCTTATACCCCTTGTTCCCACCCTACAGCTACTGACACCTTATCCAGAAGCTGCTTGCATTTGCCACTTTCAGTCGTAGATCTGAGCTTGGAAATACAACAGGTTTTAAACATGGGGATGGATCACCCTCGTGACTGCGAGTTCACTCCGAGCTCGGTTTCATAGACACAGCAGACGGAAGGACCACAAAGCAAACACGGGAGCATTAACCCTTTGGAATTCATCTCGAAGCTCACAGGTAAAAGAACCTGGAATGCTTTATCTAAATCAGGCCCAAAGTCCCATGACCAAATCTGACTGGCCCAACTTTATTAGATACGTTATCTGAAGCTCCTAGAATTTACTTGCTCTATTTTCTCAGCACAGGGTCACCGACGAGGCAAAATCCTAAAAGAAACTGGAATTCTTTCTGTCTGCTGAGGAAGTCCCGGAGCGAGGCTGAACCTGATCCAATATGTTTGCTGAAGGCAATGGCAACCCGTAAATTCTGACTTATAAAGCCCATTGTAAAGCCAAAGATCTAAAGACAGGTTTAATCTAGACCCGAATTTTGCTTCGGAGAAACCTCCATTAAAAAAAGCGACAAACTGTCCTTATTTGAGTGCTCGAGACTGCCTCCGACCACCTATTTTACGCTCGTCGGGCTTCAAAGCCTCAGGTAGGTTTGGCGAAAATCGCAGACTCCAACACCGCGTGCGTTAAGCCGTCTCCGTTACATGACTAGAAACTGAAGAACAATCAGCCGATGGATAACCTGTTGAATCGGATTCAAATGCAAGCTTTACAGCCTACACAATTGCGCCAAATCGGCTTTTGACTCCGCTGACCTCTGGCTCACCTAATACAAATATTCTGCGGACCAAAATAGATGGTCCCGGAACAGCCGCCTAAGCCAATCCCAACTTTATGCTGAAGAGAGTAGACATCTTGAGCAAGCTTTGGAAGCTTCTATGTCATCCAGAGCGCAAACCTGATCGGCGGATGGGTTTTCTTGTGGTAATTCAAACCCATTCTTCGAAAGCATACAAAAAAGGAGTCCGGCCGGAGGCGGTTAAGGGTTGAAAGCCCTTTAGCGGAAGTTACATTGTCCCACGTGACTCAAGCCATAACAACTTGAAACCCAAGCAAATGACTCTCTTGCTAGACTGTTTCAACCTTGAGCACCAGAGAATAACTTGCTCCCTTCTTCAATGAAACGAGCACTGTCAGCCATCCCTCTCTTATCGGCAACCCTAATTACGGCATCTTTATTGAGAACACTCCCTCCGCAGACAATAAATTCCTCTCTGTTTAAGTACCGTTTGCCTTTGGTTGGCAGGCTTTGAAGCACCTTTAAACAAACCCTTTCAACCTCCTAAACAAAATGCAAAATCCGAGACAATTGGCAGCGTACACCAAACCCCGAGTAACCGTCGTCGCTTAGACCTGGCACATAACAGACTGCCAGAACGGCGAAGTGAAGGTATCGGTCTACTTCCTACATCGTTCTTATCTGCGAAAATAAGCTGATAAGTTCTCCTGGTTCTCCTCATAATGCCCTGAAGTTTCTGCGTCGTCCACGGCTGAAGTATCTGAACCCATCACGGAAGTGTTCAAAGTTTACTTTTCTTCTTGCTCTATAGTTTCAACTCACACTCCTACTCCTGTACTTTTAACCTCCACTGACGACAGACCTTCCCTCATTAGTTTAAATTCCACTGACATCGCAGATTAACCCGTAGGACCAGAGCTTCTGCCGAACTAGACCCGGAAGGTGTGCTTCTCGCACTTATCCGCTTAGGCGATATCTATGCGGATTTGTTTCTTAAACTTTTATTGCCTTCTACGATGAACAGCTAAGCCCTCAAACAACGGAAAACCTTATTGATTATTCCATGTTTGAAAAAATGTGAGCCCTAAGATCCGGATAGCTGTTCCCGAATAAACCACACAAACTACGGATAGGCTCATGAAGTCCCTAGGCAAAACTCAAATCCAGGATTTCCTGACCTTCGAAACCCCTTAACCAGCCATCGACATTGATTTATTAGGAAGCCTTTGTTGGCCTCATGTCACTTGCATTTCTTCAACTGTCTTATCAGCTGATAAGATCGCGGTCAATCAGCCGTTGTCACACGTCCTGATATGACCAAAGCATTCAATAGCAGGCCTCGTGCTCACCTTCCGTCCCAAATACACTCTTCCAGCATGGTCGACCATTTGCACTCTTGGCTTTGCCCTAACCCGCCCGACTTTTCTCAAGCTGTTCTGACTGTGGACCATTTAATATCTCCTGAAAGGCCTACTAGAGTCGTTATCCAAGGCAGTGTTCTGGGTTCTCTCCAATTTCTTAGGTGTGTCAGCGATATTTTCTCCATGATTCGTCATGGGACCGCTTTCTTTTTGCCGAGGACATCAAATTTCTGCGTCTCTGCCGCCGAAAACCTCCTCATCTCCCTAGAGGAAACACAGGATGATCTTAATTTCTTAGTCGCGGTTGCTTCACTTTGCATGTGATATTCTTTCCCGCAAAAGTACTAACCACCCTTACAAGTGCCATATTCCCGTTGCTACCATGGTCAGTAATAGTCTTCCACTCCCAGGTAGCCCCTCTGTTCAAGATTTGGGGTAGCACTACTGGTGCTCGTTGAACTTCTCTGAACATGCTTCTTTCCAAATTTTCAAAACTAAGAGCATTACAGGTTGCATTCTGACATCTCAATCTCAGTCCGAGCCACCTCCTCGCGTTCACCGCTCATGATAGAGGTTTTCTGAAATACCTTTTCCTCTGCTCTTCCTTCGCGCCGTGCTCTATTATTATCTCCGTAGAAAATATCCAGTGGTCATTAACCAGAAGGTTGACGAGTACATCAGCCACCCCACATACCGAAGGAGGCTTGAGCCCCTTCAAATGGACCCACTTTGGCCAAGCCTCACCAGGTTAAGCTCATTCTTCATGTACAAGCTTTTGCTCTTCCACATAAACTCCTCCACCCAAATAACCCTCACCCCGAATTGCAACTGTCCTCTTAGGCACAAGGCCTTCTCCTTGCCTGTCCCACTAGCCAGGCTATCTGCTGGAGTCAAGTTTCTATAGTTGTATATGGAAGGATCTGGAACAAACTTCCGGATAGCATACATCGCCTTGAATCCTTTCACCGTTTCTGGCGTAGTATAAGTAAGTGTCTCACTGCCAGCACTGCCTTGCAGCTAGGAGCCAATGCTGTAGCTGTCGACCTTGCTTTCGAAAATGGCCTCCAGTTCTGATACTTTCCCGCTGATGTTCGAACTTTTGCCATGTAGGCTCAAGTTTAGTTGTTTAAATGCGGCTACATGCAGCTCCTCATCCTCGAGTAAACTGGTGCTTCGGTAAACGTGAATCTCCTCGGACAAGCCCCACCCCAATTCTCGCCCCTGAATGCTACCGAACCAGTACTCTCAGCGGCTCTGCCCTGTTTTCAATACTCCACCCATGACAGATCATGCCAGCTAATCTGCATGATGCTACTATACCAATACCGGATTAGGATTTGAATTAACACCAAAGCTCCGGTCGGAGAGCAGTCGATCCCAAGTTTTTCCAACTGTTCCTGTGACAAAGGTATTTTCTCCTAACTTGATTTGGTAAGAGCTTACTGCTACACTCCCACCTCTCCTGGAGGTGTTACCAAGGCCGCATCCACGACTCCATTCGTGCTATAAGAATTATTGCGCATAAATTCTGGCTTGCGCAAAATAGCTCAGACATTCCAGCAATTCGTGAATCAAGTTCTTCGTGTTTTGGACTTTGCTTTTGTTTATATTGTCGACGTTCTCGTTGCTAGTGCGGATTAAAACTAATACTGCAAACGTTTTGGCCGGACTTTTCAAAGTTTCCAAGACTATGGAATCTCAGTCAATACCTCCAAAGGTATCCTTGGTGCAAAATCTGCCAGGTTCTTTGGCCATCACCCTGTCGGTACAGGTACCCGACCTCTCCAAAATAAAGCGGATGCTTTCAGGGACTATCCTGGAACCCGGTCTTTTAGGGGTCCCCGTCTTTTCCTGGGCACTGTCAACTTCTATCGTCGATTCATACCAAACTGTTCGGAGAGTTTGCTAACACTTACTGAACTTTTGAGTAGAAGGCTGCTTCGGTTATCAATTACTTCCGAAGCTCAGTCAGCATTCCAAGAGGCCAAGCAAACGTTGTCCAAAAATCTCTCGCTCACATACTTGGCGGACAGAATCCTCCCAAACAGTTTTTGAGCCGAATTTCTACTGGTTGTTAAGGGAGGCAGACAGCCTTTGTCATTTTTCCCTCAAAAGCTGCAACCCTCATAGACTCGCCACGGCACCCTTGGCCGTGAAATGCCTGCAATCTACCCTGCAATAAAACACTTCCGACACACTTTGAAGATAGAGTCTTCATTGTCTGCCCCTAATACAAGCCTTTGAATTGCACTTTGGCTTCAGACAATGACCCTTGTTCGCCCAAAGGGATCAGTCACCTCGACTACAATTCCCAATTTACCGCCGACGTGAGGTACACACAGGGATCCAGCTATCTTGCGGCAGACGCCCCTTTCGCCTAGGCGTCCGTCCACTAAGCGGCTCAACGGCATTCCGATAGTCCGAGATAGCCCAGGCCCAAAAGATTGTCCTGTAAATAAAGAGCTTCTGCTCATCGTCCTCTTTGATGCGGCAGGACTTACCCCTACCTGACGGAGATGGCACCATTGCTTGCGATGTTTCCACTGACAAGCCCTGTATATTTGTTCCCTATTTCCTTTGTCGCCCTATTTTTGCGCTCTTGCATTCCATTTCTCATCGTAGAATAAGCAAATCCATCATGCTTGTTTTCCATCGCTGTGCTTAGCCGAATACGAGCAGAAACGTTCGTGTTCGGTCTAGAACGTGTATGCCCTGTCAACGGAGCAAGATTCATCTGCATATACCTCCCTCCCCAGTTCGAATACCCACGGACTGTTAACGTTTTTCTCATGTCCACTTACACTTGGTCGGTCCATTACCACCGTCCGGCGGATACATTTTCCCCCTCACATGTGTAGATCGCTTCACGCGTTGACTTATGGCCGCCTCCGTAGCTGAAACCCTCAGTGAAATAATTTCCAATATATATCTACTCCACTGGATTCCCGCTTTTAAAGTTTCATCTACAATCACTTCGGATAGAGCTGCTTAGTTTCAATTCTTCTGCAATTTTACTTCCGCACTTGAAATCCGACGTATTCGTACAAAGGCAAATCACTCATCATCCAAGAGATTAGTGGAACGCCTTCGTAGACTGCTAAAAGCTCCTCTCACCTCCACTTTCCATTCTGGTAAGTGGACGGGTGCCCTTCCGTTAACCATGTTGTCCATAAGCACTACCCTAAGGGAAGATTTTGGGTTTGGTTTGGTGTTCGGCACACCATACATTTGCCCGGTGAATACTCTGGACACAGTCTTGATGTTATTGATGGCTCTTATCTTGGTCGGCAATTACAGTTGTACACGAAGCCACTCATTTCGCCTCAAAAGCGGCCCTCCATTCGTCCCACTTACAGTCCCAAAGATTTAACTACTCATGTTCTTCTTCGTTGTGATGCTGGTAAAACCCTTTGAGCCCGGCATACTCGGGCTCGTTTAGCGTCATTCCCCGTAAAGAAAAATGTTTTATCATTTACGAGGCTGGTCGGTCAAATATTGTCAGTTCTGATCGCCTCAAATTAGTCTACCTTGGTTTGGGCCACATGGTTTTGGTCCCCCTACGAAAACTTCTACACCAGTTTTCTCCGAAGCCGGTCTTCATGTTTCTAACAATCCGAGTACTCCGCAAGGGACTGACACTGACCCTCCTCTCTCAAACCGTTCTGGCAGCAAAATGCTAAGTCTGAGTGTTTTCAACTCCTATAGTTTTTCCACGATCATCTATACACATTTATTCGAAGCTATGAGAGGGCGGTACCTCAGAGCTTGTATTGAGTTTTACCCCTCGGTCCGGGGGTTTCCCGATTTTGACTTTTTCTCAGCCCTGCCTTACAGTCTACTCTCGTTTGCTTCGCATGCCTACCGATCCATGGTCAGTTGACTCTACCAACTCACGCACACTCAAGTGCGTTCCTCACGTTTACTGGTTCAATCGTTCACTTTTGGAACGAACTCGTTTACAGTCACCTTGAGTCGGTCTTTTTACTACATTCAACTGGACCCTTCCCTTCTACATACTAAGATATCTTCTATAGTGCACTCCGCTTCGAAGCCCAAAACTCTCTTTCCCTAGTACCAACTGGAGTGGTTTGCACCCCGTCAGGTTCATATATACCCGCCGTTATCTTTCACAGTTTGTTTCGCCTCGTCGCATGTACTCTTGATCCACCCTGCCTCATCCATCCTCACTCCAAAGGTCACTACTTCTTCCACGCATTCTCACAAAAACGATCCAATAGCAAAACACACGTTCCTTCTTGAAAGGTAGTTCACTTGTATCACATCCCATGGCCTTCACTTATAAAATTGTATCACACCTTGCTACCATTCACGCCCGGCACAGTAGCTAGAATGCTGCTTCGCTTTCACTCCTTCCCAGATTTCGAGGGCTTAAGTCTATATCCCGGCCTTTCCGAGCGGATCCAAACTGAACCGTTTTTTTGCTCAGTTCATAATACTGATTACTGATGAATGTTTCACGTGAAATATCGTGGATTCCACAGAACTTACAGGAATTGCTATCTGCTCCAACACTGCATATCCGCTCCCCAATAACACCAACCACTTTGGTAATCAGCCTTCCAAAATCTTTTCACTAGCCTCAGAAAGCGACTAGTTTTCTGATGATCCACACCGAACTTCAACTGGCATTTTCAGTTAAGTATTAACCCTCTTCTCCTTACGGAATTCTATCCAACTTCCTTCCGCTTCAGAAGAACTGAACTAGCTCAGTGAAATCCAGTACGCTTTCATCAGCCATTGTCTGCGTCATGCTTTTGTACTTCCACGCTCGGCGCTCGATTGTGCCATTCATTTCATCAGTCCCAATTTCCACCACATTGTGACATTTCCGCTGCCGACTTCGAAAACGGCTCGCATCTACTGCGCTACTTGAAGTCTGTCTACTTCATCCAAACACCACCCAGGTTTATTTCGTTGTTGGCATAACCTGCCTTCCCTATTTTCGAAACTCGTGAATACTTTATCCTGTTGGGTGGTTTTGGAGAGTTCATCATGCATTTATGCGAGCACCTCGACCACGGCTGAGAAATATACCACTATCATTATCATCATAATTGCCTCTTTACACCGGCAAACCCTTATGCCTTCTTTCTTTTCGACTTATCTTGCCAGGTAAGATGGATTCTAAGTGGGCAATCCTTCACTTCTGTCCTCCCAGTACTTTACTTTTAGGTGTGATTCACCGATCCCCCACGACATCAAGGGCTCTTTCACGCTCGATTATAGAGCTGTTGCAAACCTTGAAAATAATTCACCACATCCTTCTCAATATAGGGGTCTTCATCGTCCCCGGAAGGAACTGGGATAGACAATTAGGCGAGGCTTTAGATTTACTTACTGTACAATCCCGAATTGAGCAAGTGGCCCGGCCCACCAGGTTCTAGGAGCTTCAGAGATTCCCACTTAAAGCCCAATCACCAATAACTTCAGCCGTGGCGTAGACGTCGTCAAACTTCTGCCGATCCTAGCTAGCGGCAACCAAGCTGTTCTCTCTTCTGGTTACATATCAACGTGGCCAGCCCTAGCCGCTTCATAAAGGTTGGCCTGCTCATTCGAGGGAACAGATGTTCTAATGACGAAGTTGCTCTTTATAAGTGAAACAAGTGACAATATGTAGTAAATGGAAGTTGCTGAGCGCAACAAGAGAGTTAGACTTTATGTTTTGAGGGTAGATCTCCGTACGCGAGGAATCCGACAGATGTCAAACGGAAAGGCACGTCTGCCGTCACTTGCTGGATGAGGTATCACCGTCGACTTTCTGAGGGTAACCGTCGCAGACTTTGGAATGTAATGACCTAGGTTTGATTCCCGCTTCCGCCCGTCACACTCAGGTTTGGCTGCTCTTCACTGGCCCGGACTCTTTTCCCAAATTTTTGTGCATTGACGTTTAATAAGTAAAAAACGAAGGCAGTAGTATATTTGCTAAAATTCAGTGGTCTGTAAGATATCGAGACAAGCCCCTTCCGCCATGCGCGGGAACATTCAGATTTGTCCAGCACATTTGTTACTCAGTGATCAGGCAACACCCTAAGGAACAATAGAAAGAAACCCTTAAACGGGCACGTTCCAGTCTTTCACTTCTTCAAAAGTACCTGCACCGAAGTCGTCAGCCAGGACCCTCGATACACGTGCCGGCTCTAATGTCCCCCGGGCACCAACACCTCCGAGATGCCGGATGTTTTCAACTCCCTTCCCATATCAGCATTCCGGATGATTTCAGGACTACATAGCAGATAGCCAAAGAAGTCCAGTTTTTCGCACGGGTGGGCTTCGCTTACCCCCAGGTGTTGCGACTACATCAGGGGCAAGTTCCTCGAGCTTCACGCCTTGCGTACACTCATACTGTACGGTTCGAAATTGGTGACAGTGGATCACCACGTCGGCAGACCCGTCAGTTAGGTTTAGGAGAGGGGAGTGGAGATGGCGGGTCAGGTGATAGAACAAAAGGGATGAGATCCAGAGTAATGTAAAAGGTACTGAATGCGGACCTGGAGGTTGAAAGGCGAGCTGCGTATGTAGAGACGACTGACCGCAGATAGGGAACAACAAATAAGGAAATAGAAACAAAGAATAAAACCAAGTCTAGGACAAAGGGAAACGGTACGAGGAAGCTTAAAAGTTGGACAGAATGTAAACCTAGCAAGTATAAGATCTAATGGACTGTCACCGATGCACACAGTGCCAAGGTGTCCTGAACTTTATCCCCACAAGGAGCATTCGGGTCCATGCCCTGTCCAGTCGAAGCTTAGACACCGTTTCCGTGGACGCCTCGATCACTTCCACTTGCAGAGTATTCCAGTCGTTAACCGGGCATCGCACGAATAACTGCTCGAAGTCGTGTGCGCGACCGATTTTTTTTCAGTCCCAGGGCATGGCTCCTCAGGCCGTGGTTTCCCTCTGGCTGCAGGAGGGCATACACGCAAGTCCATCCGACCCATTTGGATCCCGTACATAGCTTTGAGGTCCCCTCGTTTCTCTTCCCTTTATATGGGGAAAAAATTGCGGTATGCTATGCTTTCCTCGTAAATTTTCCCTCTCAAGATGGGGAAAGTTCTGGTAAATCGTCTCCGAATCTTTCCTAGTACCTGCCCATTCCAAACCAGATATGGACTTTAGGCCTGGACACGGTTTTCCAAGTGAGGCTATGCGAGAGTCTTGTACAATGGGAAAAGCTCCGATGGTCACCTAGAGATGATTGTTCGGCGGAGCTGATGGAGCGAACTGGGGGCGAATTTTCCGCTTTTTCACACAGGCACTAGGGTTGAAAGTCGACCCTTATCATGAGCCCCAAGCCCTAAACCCCACTGTCTACCGGTATCTTCATCGTCACACCTTCCGTTCCCAGTAGCCTTAGTCTTGAGATAACCCCACAGCAACCGGGTGCACAAACTTGAGCACTTTCAAGGGCAAGTCCCAGCTCGCCGCCCATTCTCAAAATTTGCCCAAGTCCATTTGGATTGATTCATGGTTGACCACTCCCACTATTTCCACTCGGTCGGCAAACCTTGCAACAGGAGTCTTCAAGGCCATTTTCTAGGCCATTTTTTGCAGGAAGAGTAGCTGCATTCCAAGGACCCACCCTTGGGGAACTCCAAACTGCAAGTGTTCACCCGGCGACGAGCCCCTTATTTTTACTTGAGGGGTCCAGCCAAATGGACAGTCCCTAATTCATATCGTTGCCTGGTTCGACAGTCTACTCCCCCGCAGCTTCTCTTTAAGCTGACTGTGATTTACTGAGTCAAAAGCTTTCACGTACGGGATCTTAACTCGCTCTCCGTCGTCTACCCTCACGGTCACCCCCTCCGAGCAGTACAGGTGGTTGAAAAGACACGGACACTTCCTCACGAATCGTGGCTGGGATTACTGGAAGAGGCTGAGCCTTTTTACGCTCAACACAACCCGGTCCCAAATGGCACTCCCTATGAACTTAACCACAGTGGAAGTTAAATCTGCTGGGCGCAGTTTCCGCAGTTAATCCCACCACCCTTTTTTATGGGTTGGTAGTGGATTTTAGCCACTCCCAGTACAAGATCCTTTTTTCGAGTAAGGCACTCGATAGTTCCGTCTGTAGCCCTACTTCCGCCAGTGCAAACGGTCTCAGGACCTCCGGGTAACTGGCTTCCGGACCGGCTGCTGTGGCCTTGACTGGCTGTTTGATGATGCATATGACCTCTCCTTCCCCTTGTCGCGTAGTCCTCCATCCCGACAGTGACCGGGGAAGAAACACCTGGACATGATAACCTTTCGTCTTACCTGTGCATATCTTGAAAGAACATTCGCAGGCTGTCAAACTTTTCTTGGTCTGTGGTCTCGGAGATTCTATTATTTCTTGGCTCCCCCTACTTCACTTCGCAGGCCGCACTTCGACCACACATGTCCGTAGAATCCCTTGAGGTTCCTTTTCGCGCTCCTCGCCAGCGCTTCTTTGTAGTCCCCCTTACGCTCACTTTGAATGCGCGTGGCTCCTTTTATAGCAGCCAAATACTGAGAGAGGATGCGGTGCCCTTTCCGTCACCCTGTCCCTATTCCGAACCACTTGCTTCCTGTGGTCAGCTTTTCGTGCCCCACTTCTCTACCAAGGCGGAGCCCGCCATGTGGAATCCTCAAATTGAGGCGACCTCGTTAGTTAACCTCACCACGCTTCCCTCACTTTCTTTCAAATTTCTCGGACACGGAATTCTTCAAATTCATCTTTCAGGTTTAGAATAACAGCCCCTTTCAGAAGACCATATTCATTTACCTTTGAAAACATTTTCTTCACTTTTACCGGGTCCGGTGCACCTGCGAGCCTGTACTCCGTGCAGACCACTGCGTGGCCACTTTTGCCCAGTTTGGCCTCCATGTTTCTACTGGCAACATCGTTTGGGTACTTTGTTATCTCAAGGTCCAGCTTTCATGCTGTTTGTCCCACTCCCTCTCCACCGGTCTCTTGATCGACATGGCGCATGAGAGCTGTGTCGTGCAAAAGGGCCACTAGCTTTTCCCCAACTGACCATACCGGAGCGGTTTTCTTTGAGCAATTAACCTCTGGAGCATTGAAGTCTCCCATGAGGAGCTTATTCTCGCCAGCCATGGTGGTTTTGAGGAATCGAGGCATTTCTTCATCTTCATCGCCTAACTCCGATGGACCCCGTACACGCAAAGAACGGCTAACATTGAAGTTTTTCATCTTCTAAGCACGGTTCAACAAGGTCAAGATCAACTTGAAGTATATATCAGGTTGTCTCGTTCTTTTCTTTCTTCCGTCGTTTGGGTTTGGTTTTACGTAGCACCCAGTGGTAGTAGTTATTTACTCCGAAGCGTCATTTGTCCATGGCAATAGCTGAGACACACCACTGTACGTCCGTAGTTTATTACTGCAAAAATTCAACACAACCCTTTACTAGGAAGTCTAGATCTATACCTACCACAAATCACCCCTCGTGAGCCCATCTATAAAATACTTGGCGATGGTTTGCTGAATCACCTCTTTTAGTTATAGTTTCCTCCTTGGCCAAAACTGGTTGATTATCTGAAGCCCACAGTCAAAAGGTGTAATTCCAAAAGAAGCAGACCGGTCAGTAAGACTTTGCCACGCGTAGCTGTACGTCTCCTAGTCACTATGCCGTGCTCCGTCTCATTACCGGACATCCATGATGACGCACATAGCAAGATTGTCAGCCTCTTACAACACATTAGCTCACTGGAATCGAAAAATTGAAGCTCTTGACAGAGCCACCAGAATTCTGATACCACTGGCTCAACCACTTGAGCCCTCTATGGCAACCACGGCCTGTAACTTAGTTGCCACGTGTAACTTTGTTTACAGCATATCCTCAGAGGTTTTGGAACAAATACAAAACTCGAATAGCGCCGTTGTGTTTAACATTCCGATGGGGCCCAACTCAACATAGTCATCAGTACCTTGCTAAAAGCCGCTAACATGGAACTTGTGATATGCCGTAGCAGCAGACTACGAAAAATAACACAACGACACCGATGCCCCCTGCTTTTCCAATTTTCGGACTCACCGACAGCCAGTGTGTTTATTCATAAACGAGCAGTTACTGCTATTAACTCGCCATAAAAAAACATTTGAATAGCATCTAAAAAGAAAACCACTACAATGAGGATTGCTGAAAAAGTTAAACTCTGTCAAACATCCAAGGCGGGAATCCTCCAAAAAGACGACTACCTCCTGCATTTCAATAACCTATTCTATGCAAAGAACGTCTATCTGCCAACAACTGTCTGATGTGGACCTTAAGGTAAAGTCCAAACCTTCTCTAAGTCCACCATTCTCCAAGCGCCCTAGACTCGTCAGTAATGTCACAAAAGCCTGAGACTCGAATCCACCGACCCCTGCCAGACAGTTAAGCTCTGTACATGGGAAACAGCTACCCAAATTGAGTAACCCCCTAATCTAACAACTCTGCATTACTCTCCCAAGCAGACACGTAAACCAAGGTGTGGCCATTCTTGTCCACACCATATAGCCGCGACTAAAACCCATCCGCTGGACCGCACCATACCATTTCCAGGTCGTTCTCGTTTGAATCAAACCCGTCAGCCCTCAGGGGATAATCCCGCAAACAAACTGCCAAGACGTAGCGTACCTAAGGACACAATCTCGTCGTTGCAACCTGACTTATCACCCGTGATCCGAAATTTGGTAATGATCTGTACTCAGGCCCCAGTGCAGATTGTTGGTAACAAAGGTAACACATGGCAGCAAATCCAGAATTCGGCAACCCACCCTCCATCCCTATTAAAGGCCTCAACTTGTAGTTCACTGGGCGGCGACCAATTTACATCAACAAGCTGCACTCCGAAGGTCCTGCAAAGATTAGAAGCAAACGGATACCCCAGTAGGATGCGAATAATGCCAGGGCTTACAAATTCTGTCCCCGAAATAGATAGTTTTTCAAACCGTTTTTCCTCCAAGTGGACGATACTCGTAAACCACCTCACAGCTGCTGTTCAGCGCTGCAGCTGCCTAGCTCATAATTTCCTAACTTTTCCGTGCCTCCACCAGGCATCCCGTTAGCTCCATTACTATAACAAAATTTCCGTTTTGCCCCACCATTGCCCATCCCACTACAGTCTTTTACTCGCATGATACATCCACAAACCCCCTTCGAGTAAATTTTCCCCACCCAGTGGCATACAATTCCACAATCTCTCTTTTCTTCTAGCCTCATCGAAACACTTTCCACTACCAGCACCTTGCCAGTCGTTCATACTTTGGATAGCACACCGAACTCCGCAGGCCAACTACGCGACACTGCATATTACCACTACATTCTTTCAAAACAACCTCCATATACCACCTCTACCAACCGCCGATTCCTGTCCTTTTCCATCCGAGCAAGCCGCATCAACAGGCGGCGAAGTCCTCCCACACTCTCCTGGTACCCACCTCCTGAGGCCTGTTATTACCACACAACAACAACCAATACCAAGGTTTTCACGTGGGAGAGCCATTATGTTACATAACCCCGTATTCTGTCACTGCACTAGAGCATCGAATGGTCCCAACGAATCGGGACAGGTAACGAGACAACTTCGTCAAAGGTCTTCTCTTTCACCTCGTAATAGCCCGAAGTTAATTACTTCCGGTTCGTCCGCGGATGAATCTTCTGAAGCCTTCGCGGAGGCATCCAGCGCTCACTTTTCATCCTCTTTGGTAATAGCTCCAATACAAGCCCCTCCCCGTGCACTTTCTCCGACCAACAACTCCCCTACGGTACCTAGCCCAGACACCAACTTTTACATGAATGGGCTATCCTTCATCTTACTTAACTCCCGACCCATATTAAATAAGCTTCATCACTTAAAACACTGTGTCCTAACATCCAGCCCTGACATCATTTTTATTGCTGAGACCTGGCTCACCGAACACATTCCCGCAAGCGAAATTATGCTTCGAGGGTGTAAGGTTTTTAGAGTAAATAGGGTTGACAGACGCGGAGGTGGGTGCCTAGGGTGCGTACAGCACGCCCTTTCGGTAATCCCCATTAGACATGGCACACTTGACTGAATCCCGGATTCCCTATGGCTCACAATTCGGTTCTTAAATGCAGTCATGCACATTGGTTGTCTATCGCCCGCCCTCATCCACTATTTCAGACTTAACTCCTTTAACTGAAGCCTTTGAACAACTTTCACTACTACCTCCGTTAGCGAAAATCATATCCGGTGATTTTAGCCGGCCTAAGATATCCTGGACGAACCTCACAGCACCTCCGAACTCAATACACTTTGTCTCCCATACTCATATTGGGGGCCGGGTGCAACACAGTAAACCCCCTTATAGAAATGTCAGCATCCTAGATCTTATATTCACTCACAGCGTCTCCAACTTTTCGGTTTCCGTTCAGCATACATTTTCGGGTAGCGACCATAAGATAGTGGCTGGTTTTCTCTCATTCCGTACTTAACCATCAGATTGTTTGACCCCAGCCAAAAATTCCCTCTGTTTAAACTGGAACCTTCTGCCCAAGCTCATCCGTAACCAAGATTGGAGCAGTTTTTTATAATGGCTGACCGTCAACAAGCGGCTGATTACTTTTATCTTGGCATGGGAAAATGCCTCTTGAAACTCAATCCAATAGCCCCAAACTCCTCCCTTAGGATGTCCAAACTGGCCTCCGTCCAAAGAAAGCACCTTAAGATGAAGAGACTTTACCTCCGAAACCAGGACTTTTCCCTTCTCACAAGACTAGCACGTCTGACTGACATTATTCGGGACCTGAATGAAGACCGGCTCCGCAAAGAAGAAGCCAAAGCCCTAAGGCATCCCAGTAAAGCATTAAAGCTCTCACTCCCACAAAATCTGGGAATTCAGCCACAGATACTATGATCCAATACTTTGTGTTACCGAATAAAACTTCGGCCGCCTCCCCTTCTGATGTCGCCGAGGCCTTTAACCATTACTTCCTCAAATTCTGTGGCCCCGGCCCCGGACATAGCCCTCCCGAATCCTCTTGCTACTACCAGCTCTGCTCTAACTACCCTAACCTTTGAAGTAAACGTTATTTCCGGGCTCATTTTACACAGTAAATCATCTGCCCATCCCAGACCAGACGGGTTACCCCCAGCTGCAATCATTAACAGTGGATAGGACCTTCCACCTATATTACTAAACCTATTCTCCTTGTCACTCAAATTTAGTTTGGTACCGTCGAACTGGAAGCGTTCAATCACCATTCCACCACACAAAAAGGGACCTGTCCACAAACTCGCTAATTACCGTCCCATCAACCATACCCTCATCATTTCCAGAATAATGGAAACGATTATCAAAAATGGCATTACTGCCCATCTTCCCGCTTCAAACCTCCTTGGCGATAGGTAGCACGGGTTTCTCAAGTCGCGATCATGAACCGCATGTCAGTTTGGCCTTCTCAACCTAGTCACTAAGGCTGTTGATAGCGGGCAGGCATTAGTAATTTTCTACCTGGATCTGTCAAAGGCTTTCGACCCTGTTCCACACCCACATCTCATCGCCAAATTGCGTACATTCGGCATTGCTGACCCACTGCTTTCTTGGCTGCAACCTTATCTCACTGATCGTTCACAAGTGGTCCTCACCAATGGACATACCTCTTAACTGAAACCGGTTACGAGTGGCGTTATACAGGGCAGTGTACTGGGTCCTGTCCTATTTATAATGTACATTAGTGACGCACTGGATCTAGTACACCATGGCACGCCATGCAGACGATATAAAAATAGTCTACTCTTTCAATTCTAATGATGCTAACACTACTCTTTGTAACATTTTCGCTGACCTCTCTGCACCTGACCGCCGGTGTCACTCATGGATGATGAGCTTTTCCACTGATAAGGGCGAGGTTTTAACCTACAAATTCCAATTTCCCCTGGATTTTTAACTCTTGATGGGTCCCCGAAAGCTAATCGACCTACTACCCGCTACTTGAGCCCCAACTACTCCTGCTCCCTCAACTTTTCTGAGTACGCCGCCATCCAAGCGGCCAAGACTAGAACAGGTGTGGTCCTTCTCTTCCGCTTTTCTTGCCTCCGGGACATTATCATCAGCATCTACCAACCCCACATCAGGCCTTCGCTTGAATAGTGCCCAATAACATTTTCTAGTATGACAAAATTTGACAGAGTTTCGCTTGTAAGCATACAAAGGCGCTTTACCAAACAACTACTCTGTTGGTCTAAGTCTATATGCTGTCTCGACCCACTATGGCTCCGCCGCTTAAGACCAAACTTAGTCTTTTTGTATAAACTGCCCCGTAGCCGGTCTTCTTTCTTTCCCCCAGCAAGCTTCCCCCGTAAAATCCCTTACTCACTTCGGCACAGGCCTTTTACTGTCCCTTGTAGTATAGCTAAATCGTCCATACGGTCACTTTTTACCTTATTGTCTACTCCAAAATCTGGATCAAGTTGCCCACCACTCTTCGAGCTCCAGGTACCAAGTCCCAACTTCTGTCGGCATTCAGCCCACATCTCAGCGTCACCCGTGCACTCCAGTTATCTTATATGAGCATTGCAGAAGATATGGCATACGAGAGGGGCCCTGACTTCTATGACCAACTTCTTCGCCGACCATGTTCCCTCCAATTGTGGACACAATCAACGGTAGACAGTTTCATCCATATGACTGAGTTCTCAACTTTTGACTAGCTGTGGCCTTCCTCTTAACGGATAAACGGAATTGAAATGCCATTATTTTCACCCACTTTGCCTCCGCTTTCTCCGTAGTCTCTGTCACTCTTAGGCCTCGCCGTTTATTGTTTTTGTGCCTTCATTAACCATTATTCCACACAGGGGCATACCTTGACTGCTCCTTTTATCTGCTTCCCCGTTCCAGTTCTCTCCTTACGTGCATTACACCCTCAGCGTTGGTATACTCGCCTGGATAACTCCACTGTTAGCTCGATTACTAACCGCTGGCTCAGTCCTCTGAAACCCCTCGCAACCTGGCCATCTGATCGCGGACCTTATATCTTATACTTCCACTATTGAACTACGTCCCACATACATAAACATCAATGAACATTAACTTCATTCCCAAAGGTGCGGGGCGCGGTCAGATCCACCGCTTTGGCCTGCGCATACCGGGCTTGCAGGTCGTCTGCAACGATGTACAAGCACAATTAGGCTGGTGGATCACTCCTCTAGTGTTCACATCGAAGTTTTTCAGGTTGGATGACCAGCACACGGCCAGTCCCATCCACTAGCACCGGTTACGGACCGCACTCTCCAATGCCGTCAGTTGCAGATCGCATGCTCCAACCATCCTTGTTGTCCACTGCTCGCCCAATTATCACTTTTATCACTTCCGCCCTTTCGTTCTTCCATGGTGTGCACACCTACCTATTCTGTCTTTGCTCCTATCGACTCCCACTGAGTCATCTCTCATTGCACCCGGCTATTGTCCCACCCATTTTACTCTGCCGGCGACCGCCAATATTTTTTTTCACCCATGCCGGCGTTGCCGGCTTGTGGCATCCATTCACCTGGTATCACTCTATGCTCATAAATCTCATGGATCTTATTATTGCGTCTCACTGCATACCTTTCTGTCAAACTGTCCCTCGCTCTCCCTTCTCATGCCTAGTACGATTACACACCAGTCCTACCCGCACCCATGACCCATTCCCGTATTAGAACTGCCGTTCCAAACTCTGCATCCCTTGCAGCCACATTTATCATCCAGACACCATTGTTATAATCCACAAGACGTGCCTGGGTCATAGGTCGTTTATTGCGACTAACGTGTTCGGACATTTACAAAACAAACCAAACGTTACAACCATCCTTACTCGCCAAGTCGCTGTCCTGTTCACTCGAAGACAGCCACCATCCAACAGAGGAGCAGCCACGTGGTTCGCAGATCGTCGTTAACCTTATTGCGTCTGGACTGCTGAACTTAGCTGTGTTCGTTAATCCACAATTGCCCATAGTTCCGTCTCCAGCAATCAACTGCTTACTAAGTGGTATATACACTCCACCACACTATCACTATTTTGCTTGCCTGACTCCGCGATTCCTCTGTGGATCCTTCCGCTTGGCAGAGTTACTGCGTAAACCGCTCCCCTGCCATTTTCCCTAGGTTGCCTATCAAAGACTGTGTTGATCAAAGGCTCCCTTGAATGCGTCTCCAGGTACAGGAATATCTTATTCTGAATTATTTAATTTTGTGAAAAAATCCATTGTTATGCATGTGAACGGTTGGGTATTACTATGATTTCTAATGAAACCCACTACATTCATCTCTCTCTTAATCGCAGCATTTTCCCCCGACTTATTGCAGTAAATTTAACTTATTTCATTCTCGAATTCCAAAGTCTTAGAACTCGGTTATCCTATATCTAGCTGGGATGCTTGTTTCAACGGAACACCTTGTGAATGACTTGCAAGAAAAGCTCACCTGATAACGATTGTCCATTTTCCATCTGGTTCTCCGTAGACGAATACGACGTTCTGGTTGGTATCGTCCAGCTGCATCCACGAGTGCAACTGCCTGCGGGCCCGCAGCTCCCAAATTCCATATACCCAAATCTGACGCACATCTATTGTTAATGCGTTATGTTCGTCCACTGGTTAACCTGTCCCGGTGTTTCTTTCTTCTCAGCCACTTTCGTGTTCCATCTGCAATAAGATGATCATACTGGTTATGTATCATCGGTCTTTTTCCGTTCGTGCTCCCATCTTCCGTCTCGTCTGTTGACTGCCACCGGCATATTCTGCGTCGTATTCAGATTTTTCTGCTTTTTCACTCGCCACCTAATTTATGATGAGCGTTTCGTCACGGTACTCACTCGCAGTTTTAGTACGTTTGATCTGCCATTACCCCACCCCTCTGGTACCTCTTTCGCTCATTTCTCTTTCACGCTGTTTGCAGTCACAGCCGCTGCATCTTGCACTACGGACAGTTTCACCTCCAAAATAACTTTCTCCACTTTGTATGCACAATGGCTCTGCGCTGCTTAGCCATTTCCATCGCCATCATCTTCCCGTTGAATAAAATAAATCCATTTCTTAATGCTTCTCCCATTCTTGACCGGCACCACACGTCTCACCTACATCAATCAGATTGTTAGATCCATCCTTGCCTGTTCTATTCGATACTTTCCTTCATCTCCCTTTTTTGAAGTGCTCCTCAGTCGTCATTTTTTCTGTGCTCCCGCACTCTTCTCTCTCTGTTGATCCGCCAAGTTCACTTGTCACGAAGATAATTCACCACGATACTCCAAAGTCAATTCTACAACCACTCGATCTAACCATACCTGCCAATCCTAATAACTAATAATTATTTTCTAGGACTCCATCGTTAATAATAATAATAATGGTATATTTCTTGATCGTGGCCAAGACACATGCACAAGGCACGATCAGAGAGCACGGCAATTCAAAGTAATGTAGGGTAATCACAATTTGAAGTTCATGGTTCACACAATTTCCGTAATAGAACGATCAGCTTGGACGGTGTTTAAGTGAGATAAAGAGGGGAGGGTCAGGGCGGCCATTGCGAATCGGTTTTGAATTCGGAACGGGGACGGTGAGGTTAGCGGGCTGGACTTAGGGATGCAGATAAAGCGATACTGAAGAGGGGTAAAAGTGCAGTGTTTGCAAGAACCCATAAAGTAACTGGTGTCGGACATCACGACATGAACAGAGAGTTGAGGCAACAATAACACACAACTTACGTTATGGATGCTGACAACTGTCCACGACAGATCCGGTAGTCCAGAATGGATCACGGTGATCTACGGAATTTGGTGTGCTGTCGATGAGGATAGATAGCGGTGGAATGAAAGAGATTCAAAGAAGAGTCGGGAAGTGTAGAAGGAGTCGCGGTTGGACAGCAACTGAATATCTGAGGAATCAGTATTGAGAAACTGGTTCAGAGTGTTACCAAAAGAAGATTGAAAATAGAGTTAACATGGTGTTATCAAAGTGCAGTTGGAGATGCCTACAGGATATAGAGAAGATTGACCCCCCATTGGATAACTCATTGTGGGTGGTGCCTGTGATATCGACGCAAGTGAGTCCAATAAGATAATCAGATTGGCCTTTCTGTATAGGTAATTCCGATATTATATAGAAAATCACATAGAGGCAAAAACCCTCACCAGGAATGCAATGTGCTTTTAGGGAGCGTGAATGGTGAATGGACACAACTGGGAATTTCAACAAGCCGTCGAGGAAACACTGTTGTAGACAAACGCTGCTGATGCAACCAAGCAAATATGCACAGGTAACGAAGAGGAAGGAAGACTGCGGTGGCTGGGAGAGGCCAGACCCGAAGGGACAGAGGAAGTTGAGTGTAAAAGTGAGATTTTCTGCATACATGATGAAAGAATGAATAACCAAGTGGTTGGTATTTTGTTTCATAAAAACATTGGTAGCTGTTGATGGCAGGTAGTGCATGATGAGGGCAACAGTCGAAAAGGGCTGGGCTGACGAACTAGGGAGGCTGGGTACGGAACACAAAGGCGAGGGCCATACTCGGGCCCTGCACGCAGAATGAATTGAACTGTTCGTGCCGAGTACGGGAAATGGATGCTGATGGGTGATGTCAGGAATCCGTCCGGCGGTCCGGTGGGACCATCATGAATGATTGTAATCCTGGTTATGGGATTGTGACCGCTGTTTAGCCATGTAAGGTGCTCCATATAAAGCGTCATCAGGTGTGAGTTTAGGTTTAACCACGGCCAATCCCATCGATCAAATCGTCTAGTCCGTTAGGTAATACAGGGATAACGTCGATTTGGTTGACGGGCTACCCAGGTAACCAGTGTGTTTTGGAATGGAGGAGAAATGCAGCAGTCTGGAGAGTGCTCCAGCTGGGGTTTATGATTAACGGCTTAACGAAAGTTAGAGCGATAATGCTACTTGATGGCCAGTGGGCCGATCTTCTAGGGATTAACGGGCGGAGACGGGTAGCTTTTTAGGGCATTTAGTTGATGATGGAGATATTAGGCGCATGCTTAGCCAGAGTGCAAAATGGTTAGGCTGATGGGTGTTAGAATAGTAAAGGGGCCCGGTTGAGGGTCAAAAATAAAACAGTGGAAAAGGGCGGGGTCAGAAACGGGACTGGGAAAGGGGAGGACAGCAGTCAAGTTGTTGACCCGGCCGTAAGTGAGGACGGAGAAATTATAAAAAAAGGAAACGCTCAGATCTAAGGTGAGGCCTTTTTATGTGGATGCGAGTGTGCTGGTTTTCCGTGGGGTCGTGCGTAATCAGATACATACGCCTGCTAGGTGGAATGGGGTGCCAACATACCGTGAGGAAATACGCTGATCGGTGAGTATTGGTTATTAAAGGATGGTACTCGGCGTGGTAGGACTCGAGTAACGGAGTAGTGCAAGAAAAAGGACGATGAGACCACCGAGTTATAGCCTGGGACAAGAGAACTAAGTGAAGGTGAGCATCTATCATTGAAGGAACAGCAGTTTGCTAAGGGAATTAGTGTCCGTAAGAATTTTGGTTTTGTAACTGGGTCTACACGGTAGCAGACAAATCATCGCTGACTGTGGACAACATTACTAGTGCTTGGGCTCGAGGGGGATAGAAAAAGTAAACTTGTGGATAATAAATTATAAATGTGCAATGATTACATTCGTCGTTCTGACAACCAACACAAGCATGGCTTTCCCCGTAGCTGTTAGGCGTAGGCGTATCAATGCCGGGGTGTCGTCAGAGCAGAGGTCGCATGATGTAACTATTCAGACCGGGTATCGACTACTGCATTAAACCTCAGCAAGTTGGTCAAGGATTTTGCAGGGAACCCAAAAGGTTTGAAGCTGAGTAAGGCGGGGTCGGCAAGTATATTCGGAGAGCCCGAACGGTGTGCTGTCACCCCGCACTGGTCTAGACAAAAGGAATTGCAGGTTAGCTCGAAAGCTTGGGATTTCCCATATGCGGGGTCGGGTCTGGGCTGTTATCATAAATCCATCTGTAATGAGGTGGGCGAAGAGCATTAGCCCAAGACCTTCCCAGCCTGAAGTGAATTTTTTCGTCTTTTTTATTGAGGAGGGGGAGAGCAAATTTACGCCGCGGGGTAAACTTACCTTTTTTCCTTGACCCGCCTTTCTTTACACGTGACCCATTGGGTCCGAGACTGATAGGGATGGCTGTTTCCCCTTATTGTGAGACCGCTACAGACCAGATGTCATAAGCTTCAGGGGTGTTGCTGCCACAAGCAGTGAAAGGAAAAAGATAGGATGGAGCAATCAATCAGATAATGGAAGCATTCCTGGGGCTATCACTTAACTGCTTGCTCTTGCCAATAACAGAGTCGGACGGGTTCCAGTATGTATGCGAGCCATTTGGTGAATGCGCCGCCGATTTTGATATGCAGGGCAACTTCACTGGCACGACGAAGTTAGAGGAAAGGTATCACCACTGGCTTTGCAGAGGCTGACCGCTAGCTAGTGCAGTGGCAACGGGTGATTAGGACAGAAGCCAACGATTTTCCGTCGAAAGACGCACGCAGAAGGTGAGAACTGATGAAATGTAAAGATCATAGGATTCAGTATACCAAAAACTGGTAAATAAGGAAGAGAATGGTTTCGGTATAAAACTGGTTGTAGGTCCGGATGAAACAAATTCTTGATCAGTTATGGGTGAGTGTTGCTTAGAAAAATAAGGCATTGTATGAGGAGCAGATTGATGGTGAAGAGCTATCTCAAAACCCTGGGCCCCAGGCGTAATAGTGAGTCAAAGTCAGGTGACGTCTAGCGGGTAAGTATTGTCTTGACGGAACTTGTAACTGGATTTATAATTGCGGGCTAGGTATCCGTATGCAAATTATAGTGTAATATGGCAAGGTCTGATAAGGGGGAGATGAAGAGTGAGTAGATGAATGTCAAGGAGCCGGTTATCAAGAGCCATGCCGTGGCTATGGGAAAAAAGATGGGAGGATGGGAGGAACTGGAAAATTATTTGATTTAGCAAAACAGATGAAGGTGGAACGGAGTTTCCGGACTGAAGATGAAACCATTCTGTAGGAAATCGTGGAACAAAAGAAAGTGAAAATTACAAAATGGAAAGAGAGGAGAAGAAAAAGAAAAAAAATGCTGTCACAACTGGGGCTTGAGTCCGGTTAGTGCGGCACTTCAGAGAAATTTCAACGACTGTGCCTGTCGGACTTTGCCGAGGGAGAATTAAAAACGCAAGTGGCAGGATTGGATGTGGAACAGAAGCAAAACGAATGGGTGAGTAACACGAGTGGAGGAATCAAGTGCGGCTATGGCCCAAAAGACAATGGTGTCCACAAAAAAGGGAGTTCGAAAACTATTAGAAACCTAATCCAACTTCAAAATCCCTTTCTTCACTTATGTACGCATCTATAAGTTGGATTACAGTTTGTACTGTGGAGTATTTGCTTATGTGAGCCTTAAACGCCTAAAATGACCTTATAGACCGTATATCATCGGGTAATTTGTTCCATAAAGCTGCACACTTAACCAGGGATAAGTTGGATCTAAGAGCAGTTCTAGAAATGGGAAAAGTAACAGTGTTGTCTCTCGGTCTTAAAGAATACTGTGAGTCCGTTAGGTTTCTGAACTACGGTGCTGACCCGATGATTCGCTTTACAACAACACCGTGAAAGAATACGAGGTTCAGCTTCATGCGTCTAAGCCAAAGCGGATCTAGTTTCAAATGTTCACAGCATTGGCTGTAATTGAGTTGAGTGGTAAAGCCTATTAATTCTTTTTTCACTAGCCTTTGAACCTTTTCAACAGCCTTTTTGTCCCTCTGGCGCAAGTTAGGGTAGATTATGGAACAGTATTCCAGAAGGGGCCTAACCCGGGTCTTATATGTGCTGAACGTGCTTTCTTGGAGGCGGAATGTCCCATGGAGCAGACCCTTAGGTCTTCTAGCCTTAGCAATTTGAGTGGTAGTATGGTCAGAGAAAGTGGAGGTGGCTGAATATTGCAAACCTAAATCTCGTACTAACGAGCTGGTGTAAATCGGGTGACCGTCAATACTGAACATACCTGGGGGACATTGCATTTGAACGTAAGAATGTTGTCTTTCCCCGCAGAAAATTTCATTATTGAAGTGGTGCACCAAGAACTAAGAGCTGTTAAATCTTGCCGCATATCACTGATAACTGTACTAAGTTGACTAGAATCAAAACTATACAAGATTTTGATGTCGTCCGCAAAGAGGTGGAGACTGCCATGGCGAACGACACTGAAAACATCATTTATGTAAGGGAGGAGGAGTAGTGGACCCAAAACGCTGCCTTGTATGACACCACTGGTGACAGGTTTGGGTTTGGAGACGGAACCATTATTCTGAACCAACTGATGACAGTCGGAGAAATAAGAATCCAACCAACCGAGTAACGGGTCCATGATGCCATAAGATTTGGCCTGTGATAGGAGCCGAGTGTGTGGTACTCGGTCGAAAGCCTTCTTCATATCAAGCAGGATAATAATCATGGACATGCCTTTGTCAGCAGCCTCCGTGACTGAGTTCAAGAAGTCAACTTTACAAGTAGAGCACGAACGGTTTTTCAGGAAACCGTGTTGGCCCACATTTAGCAAGTTATTTGTTAAGAGGTGGACCAATATCTTATTCTTAATGAGCTTCTCCATGATTCTGGAGATAATCGGTGTATGATTAATAGGACGATAATTCTCGAGAACATGAACAGAGCCTTCTTCGTGCAATGGGATAATTGTAGAGGTTTTCCATTGATTAGGGAAAGAGCTAAATTTCATAGACAGGTTAAATAAATCAGACAGAAGGATAGGAATGTCTGGACCCCCCCCCAGAGTAAAAGCAGCCGGCGGAATGCCGTCCGGACCTGGGCGGTAAAATGTTTTCATAGAGACTAAAAGTGGAGAAATTTCGATGGGGTGAAATGAAACTGTAGACAGGGTCTCACTGGGTAAACATGAAGAGTGTTTCCAGGAGTGGGAACACTGGCCGTTAGGGCTGAAGGGAAAAATGTGTTGAGAGCTTCAGCTATTTCTTCCGGTTTATCCAGATGGGAGTTGTTAACAGTGATGAAACGTATAATCTTGTGGGTTTGAGGGTTTCTTGTTCTCATCAACCTACTCACAAAGCTTTTGGTTCTTGCTGAGTAAGCATGAGTTGTCTGTGATTTGATTGTCGCCGACAGTCGGTCGACTTGGACATATACCTATAGCTCCCGGGTTTTGAGTGCAAGTCGTTGAAGTTTTTGGAGAGTTTAGATTTCATCCGCGAGAGTCTGTTTGTTCTAGAATTCGTCAGTGGTGGCGTAGTTGGGGTGATGGTGTTTAAAGCCTGATTGAGAATATAATATAGCTGACCTGCTACCACCTGAGGATCGGGTTAAAGAAAAAATGTCTCCCAATTTTGAGACCTCATTACGTTTGGAGGGCTGCTCCAGTGAGCAAAGTGATATGGCCTGGCAGACTGTACGGAGGAAATGACGATTTTTGATGCAGAGAACGCGCACTAGAAGTTCCTGTGGTCACACCTGGGGAAGCTATCTCCTATAGAGGTGGTTACCTGATTAAGCCCTTGAGAAAACAGAAGATCTAGAGTGTTGTTTCCTCTAGTAGGTGATTGAATGTGCTGAGTCCAACCACCCAGGTGTATGCAGGTAACGAAATCCTGATAACATCGTGGGCCAGAGTGCGATGGTCAACACACTCCTGGAGCGTTGAAATCACCTGCAATCAACTTGTGATCGATGGAGTAAGTGGAGGCAAGGTAGAAGGCGTCAATGATAGGTACAATATTGTCCCCGGTTGATTCAGGTGATCGATAAATGCATCCAAGCAAGAGTTCTTGTGACTGCAGTTTAACTGTTACCCAGAATGAGTCATCAAACGCGTCGAGGACTAGGTGTTGCATTAAAGTAACAGGAAAAGATTCTCTGCAGTATATTAGACAACCCCCCCCTCGACAATGTATTCTAGAGTTGCTGAAGGCCTTGTAACCAGATATTGTGAAGTCTAAGTTGGGAGTGTCTGCTTCGAACCACGTTTCCGTGATGAGGGTGAAATCGTGGTTGGACACAAGGACCCGGGCACTCAGAAGGTGAATTTTTGCTGGTAGTGAGCGAATATTGATGACGAAAACAGACATACGCGTTGTGCTTCCTTGTGCTGTCGCAAAAAGGCAGTTGTGCGAGCGTTGGGGCTGGAGGGGATAGAAGTAGTGGTGTTGCTAGTCCTGGTATAGATGAGGTGGATGAGACATTCCTGGGTAGATTACTGTGTGTGTAAGTCGAGGACCAATAGAGGAACGTTTGGTCAGTATCGAAATGACCAGTAAAGATTGGGGGAGTGTTGGTAGGACAGGTAGTACGACCGAATTCGGTTATCTCTGAGTTCGAATGGGAGCGCGTGGAGTGGCCGGCCGCCGCAGGATCAACCAAGAAGGCAAGGGGAGCTTCGTCAAGAATGAGTGGGGGAGTCTGAGGCGAAGAACCAGTGTGAAGAGAACGGAAGTTAGAAGTATCGTCTGCAATTATAGAGGCGGGGCCTCGGTTTGTGGATGAAATACGAGTTGGTGGACTGATGGTTATACCACCATTGGGGAACAGGTGAGGACGAATATTCTGGGATAGAGCTACGGTATGGGGCCACGTTTCGCCCAGGGTATATAATGAAAAAATTGGTATTTTGCGCCGGTACTGAGTAGCCGTGGGATGTACCACCGGTTGTTTGGGTATAGCGGGAGCCCTATTCGAGCGGGTGGCTGGTGGCATACTGCTGCGGTCGGATTGAGGTAGGTAAGTTGTTGGGGTACAGGTAGGGGCTGCAGTGGGGTGAGAGGCTTAAAGGAAGGTCCGGTAACTGAATTCGACCTGGTGAAACATTGAGCGAGTACAACGAACGCTATGCGTGGTGTAATGGAAAATGAGAAGGTTTGAGAGGTGGTGATAAACGTGGTGGTGGTATGAACAGGGGCAAATCTGCAATATGGTGGGGCATAGGTGGACAGGACGAAGGTGACATGCGAGTAGTTGGTCGCACCACGTTGGACTTGGCTACATGGGTCTTTAGATGTTTACTTAGGTGCACAGGTGGAATACTGATGGAGGGACCGAGGACTTTCGGTGGGTGTGCCGGTGATGGAAAGGGCTGGGTTAAGATTTGTTTGGTGCTTACACGAGAGGCCCCGGGCTGGTTTATGAGGCAAATTGGGGGCCTGGTGATGTTGATGCTGAGATGGTATAGGCCACGGAAAGCAACAGGGAAGAGGGGAGAGGCTGTGCTCGATTTTGTTGGGGACAATGTTGTTGCTGATTCATTGGTACGGGGTGGTGAGTTGGAAGCAATCGCTTTCTTGGCTTGCTTGGAAGACAAGCCAATAGCTGAGCGATAGCTGTCTTTGAGAGATGATTGTTTCGCCCGGCTTTCGGTTCGTCCTATAGGCAGTGGTGAAGATTGGGTTGTAATGTGGAGCCATTTGGGTGGGCGCTGAGGAGTTGGCGACGAGCGGGATATATCGAGGTCTACATCCACTGGTGGTGCATTGGTCGATGGTGCGCGTTTGAATGTGTCAACTGTGGTGGGTTGTTGAGGGGAGTTGGGCGGCCCAGGATCAGGAGATTGTGACCATGAGGAATTGCCGACTACCGACTTCAGGATGTCCCTCTGCAATGGGGTCTTGTCGGCGATAATTTTTATGCTATTGAATGGGGTGGCTTTGGCGATAGCCTTTCTCTTTCTGATGAATTCCGTGGTGATATTTTCCCCACGGAACTGAAACAGAAGTGGACACATATACCGGTGTGACTTTTTTCCTAGTCGTACGCAGCCGCACTCGTAGTGTGACATACCGCAGGCTAGAAGCAACGATTGTTTAATCGAGGAAAGCGGAAGACGGTCCGGAATATTAACGACCACAACATTCTTGGATCTTTTATTTCTTTGGTGGACTTCAGAAGCAATTGAGTCCAGAAAGCGACCGGCCGTTAGTGAACTTCGTGTTCGGGTGTTTTGAAGGATCCACGATAAACGCTAGCGGTTACAACGCGGTCAGAGCATTATCCATAGTACGTGACTGTCCTTCCAAGGATTTTAGGTTTCGTTCTAGAGCCCTAAATTTGATACCAGCATCACTGTGGATATCAACTAGTGGCACCGAGCAAGGTACCAAAGCCGTGGGGAGTCGGGGGCGTTTAGTGCTCGTGCGCTGAAGACGGTTTGTTACTCGGTGAGGAAGGAGGACGGAAGTCGCTTTAGGCGTTCCCTGGAAGAATACTTTTATAGGATAGGAATGAGGCGTGTTGATAATGGGGGAACACTCAACTATCTTACACTGGCAGTCGGGAAGCTATTCTAACAACTTTTTGTAGATTAGCTGGTTGCCTATGAGTTTATTGTTCAGAAAAAAATCCCCGAATTATTTTGAGTTGTGGGGATACTCCTAGGAGCTATTATTCCTAATATTACCTTAGATAGCTTAGTGGAAACTAAACCGATAACAACACGCAAACTGACGCGGTGTATATATATATATGTATATATACATATACATATATGTATAGACATGCGCATATATGAATATGTGCGTTCGCTTTGTATCCTATAGTTCCTTACTGGCCACCTCTCCTGCTACCATCCCACTGACCTTCATGGTATGCGTCCATTCCTCTTACATCCGTGCCTCACATTTACCGTACCCGATTTCTATGAACCAATTTGTCATCTGATCCACCCTTTATTTCTTACATTGCTCGCTCCTTGTTTTTACGGTGAGTTTTGTGCCTTGTTCCCCGACCATCTATTGCAGAGTACCAATGCTTCATTGCTATCTAATCTCTGGCAGAGCATCTTACTTTTTCCCGCATCGTCTTCCGCTAAGGCAGTATTTTACTCCAATTTCTAGCCTTTCTCATGTATATCAGTCAGCTTTCAGATGTCCCCACCCGGACCACCCGGACACTCCATCTGACCTTGATATCCAGACTCACCGGGCTTTCATTTGCATCCGCCTATAGGTTCATTAGACTCGCTACATTTTCTTTGGTGCGCAAACATTTGCCATAATTTCATTCCACCTTCCACCCCCATTTTAGCCCCTTTTATCCTACTTTTGTCATACAAATTTCTGCATTTTCAAAAATTTTGTCTGTCTGTTCCATCACTTGTAAAAAGTTGATCATGCAGCTGGAATGCCTAGGGAGTCTCAGAAACAAACAATTATTATTATCATTGTTATTATCATTATTATTTTCAATAAATTACATCCCCTGATGGTGCTGTCACCTCGATTACTTACACGTTCGGTGTCGCTAGCCACTCTCCGTCCGAGCAGTTGTTTTGGCCCGATACTAGCAGCATGGCTCCTCCGTGGACTCGTCCGTCCTCCCCCTACCATGACTACAGTGAACTTCTTCTGGGGCCAGGTGACTCACCCCATTATCCGGTCGCGGCAGCGTTTCCGTAACTATGACGACATCCGTTAGCTACATGCGCGCCCGAAGCTCACCCCATTCTTTTCTCATGCTCGCTGCATTCGTGTAAGCGGCTTGCCTAGCAGCCAGCCCCACGTTGGCGCTAATGTCAGGGGATGCGGTGTAATGCTCGGTTCCTAGTCCTCAGCATTCTTCTTGTAACTTGGCGGAGTTACTACTGTATCATTCTTATAATGGATCGTTGGGGTATGACTCCACCATGGCGCCTGGACATAGATTCTGTGAATACTGTTCACCCCTTCTGGCGCGTTGATAACCGTTGACTCTCACATCGTCAATTGGCCTCAGAGTTATGCGTGGTGACATAGTTCAGATGTAGGTACACAATTCTGGGCTCACTGTGGATGGTCTACCTCCATAGTTGGGGTGTTCGCTTGGCTCCACCGCCATCATACCCGAGACGCTTCCCTTAACCTGCCCACTACTGCCAGGAACCTATCGCGGTATCTCAGGTTTGCATACTACACGAGTTTTCTGGGTTGTATCCTGCTTTCCCTCTGCCACTTTCCAACCAAAAGACTCCATTGGTGGTCACATATCCCGGCAAAATCCGTCAGCCTTAGAGAGTTCGCCACTTGGTGTCATACCGTCTGCTCCCGCTGTCTGCTCTCTCTGATTACGGTCTCCGGCACTCCTCCGATAACCACATTTCTATTTCGTCCCGGAGCGATATTGCTATTCACCATCATTTGCTATATTACAGTTGTGAGATATCGATTGGAGCCCCCCGTCGCTCACATTCTGGCCTTTGGCATTCCAACCTTATCCCGAGATCCCCCGCGATTGCTCACTATGGACCTCACCATATCCGTTGCTTTTGAGACGTAACTACTGTCAATAATCTTTATGAGTTTCGTATGTAATGCTGTTGGAGTTCCGTCCTCCAGGTTGAATACTGTAGCCCCTTATTCTGATTTTTCCGCCTTTCTTACATTTATCCTGATTCAGACCGGATCCGGCAGCATGGACATCCCTGTCCCTGGTAGTGCTATTTGCTAATTCAGCTGCAGTCTTTGCCTGCTTTACGATAGCTTTGGCATTTATCTTGTCCTTAGTGCAGGCTCATGCTATTTTTTATGTTCAAGGTACTGTGGGCTTGCTGCTTCCTTTAGAGGCCCGCACTTAGGTCGGTACCATATCCCACAGACAACACGCAGTAGGCCCTCCATATCCACCCCATGTGAACATCTTTTCCTACAACACCGCGACTTGCACGTGTATGGCCCCGTGACCGTGGCCACGAAAGACTCAGCAACCAAAGCACCCCGACGGATTCGATAGGACGACGTTGGATACCAGCCCTGGAGAATAAGATTTTCTACTAGAGTTTGGTTTATACAATAAATGCTGAATAGGTCCTGTCATAAGCAGTTACTGCAAGGCAACTCACCCCTGTGGATTTCTTCCTGGAAGATACCGTGCCGTCCATAGTTCTTAGTAAGCCGCTTTGTTGTTACTTTGTTGTTTTCCACCTTTTGTATTATTCACAATGCTTGTGAAGCAGCTTTAATCCTAAGTTCCATTTGGCTCTGGCATTTGACTGGTGTACTGAGAATGGCTTTAGTGATCATTCGTTGAATTCTGCTGGGATTTTGAGGCCTACTGCTAGGCTTCTTTCCCACATTTTCGGATAATTTCCGAGGTGAGCCTTCCTTCATTCCCATATCACGACGCAGCGCAATTCTGATTTCATCCACCAATAAAGTGGAGCATGAGAGTGGAGGCTCCACCTCTACGGCCACTGAAGTATCTGAGCCGATGGCACATGGAGGAAAGCTCACTGAATTTAGGCAGCTCCAACAGGGGCTACCTTTTCTTCCTCTTCGCTCATTATTTGGCAGCTTCTATTCTTCTGGCTTCCTGCGAAATATTTGGACAATTTGGTTTCTAGTAGTTTGATAACGTTGGTTCAATTACCCCCAGGCATCAGCCCGGGAAACAGCGTAGCCAAGTAAAACTGGTAAAGTCCTGATTTACTACTGTTCATTATTTAAGTTTCACAATAATTATTATAGGTTCTCCTTTCTGCAGTTGATTGGGCTCCTTCAGTTTCGTTATTTCCGGGTTTAGAAGTTGTAAAAATCTTTTGTTCTTGGAGCCTGAATGCTATCACTCAGGGCTTTTGTATTATTGCTCCCAACCAAAACCGTAAGTCTCCTCATTTAAGTGCTTCGCTTTATCTCATGAAGAAGTATAAATTCTTCTTACGGAAACTGCCTCTTTATGTCCATGAGACTGGATGAAGTTAGCCGGTACACTCTGAAGGAAGCCGACCCATCCTTCCGGCATCATACTGTACGCTTCTTCAGCAGCAAACAAACAGAGGAATCATTCAAAGGCGTGGAGACATGCCGTAAACTGTCCCAGTATGCCAGAATGTTGAACAAAGTTTTCCCGTAAGATGCAAGCTCATAAGCCTCAGCATGCTCCAGTGCTGCTTTAAGGTCACGGCAGAAAGTGTAACGTTAAAGGGTATGCATGAAAATAATTTTCTATCGCCAGCTCAGCATGGTATCCTCCCTGAAGGATCATGAATAAATAATATTCTGGTGGTTATAAATAGCTTCATACAATCCTAATACGATGGCGAGACATCTCACACGGCATTTATCGACTTTGTCAGAGCCTTCAATAGTGTTCCGCTTGTCCCTCTTCTCCGCAAACTCACAATGTGCGGCAACTCTGATCTTCTACTCCCCCTGATTGAGGGCTTCCCAGAAAATCGAACCTTCTCCGTTCGTGTGGGTTTTTCTCAGTCTGAACCTGTGCCAATCAATATAAGTACCCCTCAGGGCCCTCTCTTGGTTTTCTTCTACTCCTTGCTCATTTCAGCCACATCTCTGACGCCACTTTGGTCAGCACAGCCGTGTATGCAGATAACGTCGCAGTCTAGGACACAGGAAAATGCGTTGCAGTCAGTCATGTTCTCCGTTAAACTCTGGTCGTCAGGCCGGAGTCTACCAGTTAATGGTGACAAAAGCGCAAGTTTGTCGTTTGGTAATGCTCCTGCCAGCCTCTCGGGGTAAACGAAGGCACACAAATCCAGTGAAAGGATCAACACGAGACCATTGGTTCCTGGTCACGTGATGATATCTCGTTTTTATCCCCCCTCCCGGAGAAAGCTGGAATATTTGTCTTCCGCGTACCATAACTACGTAGATGGGATTTTCTGATGATTTCCAAAGGTGACTTCCATGTTTTACTCGAAGCCTATATTCCGCCTCTTTTGGGATATCGAAGCCAGATAGTACATATAGCACTCGTCAAAGATCGGGACCTTTTGGTGCAGGTGAAACGTAAAGGAGACCAAAATTGTATATGGTCCGCGATTCACCCCATACCCCTCTCGTCTATGATCACTAAAGCTTTATCCACATGAGGGGCGGAATGTTAGCGGCGATCCCATTCTGATGTTCGACTTATGCTCACCGGGCTTCATGGATCAATTTGCCGGTCGTCCGAACTTCGAAACCCCTCTGGTACACATAAAGAAACATTTTTTAACTCGTTCATCGCACAGCGTCTCCATACGTCCTCCACAACATATCTGTTAAATAGACTTTAACAAGAGGTAATGAATATCTCCTCGAAATAAGCACGTACGGTTAGATTGGACAACCACTTAGGGCTGACCTCTAGTCTACTCCCTTCTCCGAATTCCCAACAGTACACTATTTGCCCCGGCATTTACACGTTCCCTCTTCCTTTATATTTAATTATACCTCCGTTTAAATGCGAACCATGGGTGCGCCAATTCCCTTCCGGTGAATTCACGTCAAATAAGATAACCTACATGCATAAATTATACAAGCAATGAAATCTATTGATGTACTCACATATATATGGTAATATACCCGGGACCCGTGTACACCATTCAAAGCTTGTTTTATACTAACGTGGTGTTCGCCGAAATGTTTGCCCCTTGCTGTCGAGTTCATCACTTCAGCCTGGTGGCACTGTAGAAAAGGGACATATACGGGAACCCGGGGCTTCGGGCTAAGCCTTGCACCTGTGAACCACTTCAAGACTCCAGGACCTCTTCCGGTCTGTGCAAACTGAACGGAGCTTTAATTTTAAGACTGAGATAGTTAGCTCAAATTGCTTGGGTACTAAATGTCTCCCAGCATCCAAAAGTAACCATCGTGCGCGTAGAGTATCTTCACAGCAGGTTCATGTGTAGCTGGAATTTTGCACGACGAGGAACAGCCCAATGCGAGTCATTGTTTGGGGTTACCTTCTCAGTTTGGATAGCCCCCGGGACACTTATGCCCAAGTTTCAGCCGTCCTTAACTCCCTCTCCCATTAAGAGATCGGTTCAATTGGCTGAAAACCAAGAGGAACAACCGGGTACTTTTCTCCCGAATTGGACTAGACTCCGAAGAGATAGACAAACGAATTACTTCGCCAGCTGTTCAGTTCAGGGAGGAGACAAGTGAGCTTTAGGGAGCCTCTGTCAACACGCCACTCCGCGTAAGGCTATTGGAGGAGAAGACTAAGACAGTTACCTACCAAAAGGCAATCTTGAGCTCGATGTGATGCCCGTTGTCCGGGCAACTCACCTTGAGGACCCAGCTCAACATCCGTCGTCCAAAATACCGTTTGAAGGTAGTTTGAAAAACTTTCCTCCTTTTATCGACATTTCTTATTCAAAACAGCAGTACTCCATTTGTATGAAGTGTCTTTACCGGAATTCCAGTAGTTAGTCTTATTTCTCAAAATCCTTATCAAAAATGGAACACTGACCATTACCCCTAGAGTTGTTTGCCGACATTCAACTTTGCCGTGAGTGTATTAGCTAGTCTTATTCTACTTTTCCAGCCCTTTGCCGTAGTTTAGCTGCGGCAGTTTATTCGTCGTTCATTTTTGAGGAGTGATGGCTCAGAAGGAACAGTGTTGACGTTTGGTTACTGTAAAATGGCTTACTTGATCGCATACGGCACAGCAGCCATCTGGAATCGACTTTACCCGAAATTGCGTCGGAGTTGTTCTCTGCGAGTAGCTCAAGTTTTTGATTGGTCGTAATTTACGTGTTTAGCCATTTCATCTCCAGCTGTACCAAATTGTCCTTGGTATTAGACCCGATCAGAAGAAATCCCCATGGGCTACAATGGTATCCCGGACCCCAAAAAGTGGGACCCAGCTCGTAGCAACGGACTTTAAATGAACACCCCGGAGCCAAAAATCCAGCCTCAACCCACATAAAAAACAATGCAGTCACCCAAGACTGGATCAAAAATAACATGACTCGCAGTGGCCAACCCGACAGCCCTCAAAAAGGTAAACTCCGAAAGGCATCCCGTTCTTTTCGGAAATTAAGGGATGTACATTGTCCGTCTGGTATACTGCCTGTAATGCACTTTCGCGCAATGCGTGGCCACTACACACGAATCTCAAAAGCAGACAAGATTAGTTCACTAATTCTACCGTGCTCACACAGATGACCATGAAAACTCAAAGGAGGATCCAGATTCACTGTAGGAGAAAAACGAGAGTGTAGGTCACAGGGGTCTAAACAATTTATGGGGGAATAGGGCTTTGGACAAGGGAAGCAATAGTTGGAGCACATGCATATATATACGGGCAGTAAGGAATACGCAAAGTGTATACAGCCGAGCATTTTCGAGAATCCGAGATGATCTGATGATCTCGGATGAGGCCTTAAGAAAGCGCATAAAGCCCTCGTAGTAGGTGATTTCAACCTTCCGCACGCTGACTGGAAGGTTGACATTTGCAGGCCGGGGTAGCGGAAGAAGAGCTACTTGGAGTGGCTGCACGCAAATGAGTTGCACCAACATATTGGGGAAGATACCAGATATTGGACGGGGGGCACACCCTGCTTGCCTGATCTCACAATAACGAGTCCCGCAAAGGATGTATCCGAATTGTGATGCAGTGCACTGTTGGGCAAGAGTGACCAGGTGTGTGTCAAGATCACCCTATGCTTGCGGCAGCCCCAGATACCCCCAAAGTTGGTTAAAAATTTCGCTAGTATGGACATGGATAGAATTAGCGATAGGAGAAATGGGGCTGACGTGGGACACGGTAGAGGGGGTTGTTGTCCAGGAGCGCCGGCAGGTCATAAAGGGATTCATGAATGCCTTTCAGGAAGAGCTTGCACCTTTGAGACGAAGGAGTGGAGAGGGCAAGCCTATGTGATGGAGGGCTGCAATTTTCAGGATCATCAGACGTACAAATCGCAGCTGGAACCTCTACAAAGCTTCCGGCGGTTGGCTAGCCTGGGCCCGTTATACAAAGCATAGAAACGTGGCTGTGAGCTTTCAACGAACTTCTGAGCGAGATTCTGAGCTCAGACTAGCTAAATGCGTAGGAAGACAAGCGGGGAAATTCTATAGCTACTTGCAGTCGAAATGCTCAACAAAAGGATGCCATAGGTTTGCTATCCACTAGAGACCACGGTATTGCCGCTGATGACCAGCGCGAATAAGATGCCCTGGGTAAATACTTTGTTAATGTACATAAGGTAGACAGTGGGGTGCAAGTCGATTTGGCGTTGGTGCATTCTCCCCAGCAGTTAAGCGAGCTACTTTCCTCAGAGAGTATTGTGAGAAAGGATCTGCAAGAACTGCACGGCCACAACTCAGCTGGTCCAGATGGCTTCCACCCAGCTATCATCAGGCCGTTGGCGGATATCTTAGCCCCATCGGCATGCAAGCTGTACAAGTCCATGTTGGACCAGAGCAGGCTGCCTCGGGACTGGGAAACCGCGGCCGTCGTAACGATACACAAGAGTTGACTTGAGTCGGCTATGCGTAACTACAGGCCAGTAAGCCTATCTAGTATCCTACGTGAAGTCCCTGAGAAGATCTGTAGCCACATCTGTCTGCACTTACCGCAGAACTCCAAGCTAAGCCCAGCCCAGCATGGGTTCCTGAAAAAAAGACCCTGTCTGACCAGCCTCTTTTGCTTCTTGGATTGAGTGACTCGACGGCTGAATGATGGTAAGCAAGTTGATGTATGCTACCTTGCTTTTAGTAAGGCTTTCGACTCCATTAATCGTTGTCTTTTGCTATGCAAGATGGAGGCCGCACGAGAGGCTTGTGGTGAGCTCCTCAGGCTGCAATCAGCATTGTCAAGCCGGCGGCCGGAAGCATTTGTACCCGTCTATATGGACATAGTACAACCCCACTTGGAATGCAGCTTGTGGGCTCGGACATTCTTCTACAAAAAAGAAGCCGCCTGTTTTGAGGAAGTTCAGCTTCTCGCTTCGCGAATAGTTGAACGGCAGCGGGGTAGAACGCGTACACAGACTCTGTGGTCGCAATCTTTTCTCGTTGGAAAGGAGGAGACCTCGAGGGGATCTCATCTAAGCGTTTAAAGTAATGTGAAGTTTGTCTGGCCTCGGACTGAGTAATCTATTCCAGGCGGCTTTCGATTTCAGAATGAGGAGACACTAAAAGAAGCTGAAGAAAGTTCCATCTAGATCACCGCCCACGTCGCAATTCATTAGCAACAGGGTAGTGAACAGTTGGGACGGTCTGCTTCGTGGATTGATGGACCTGCAGACAGTCCAGCCCTTCAAAGTTGCCCTAGGTTACAAGTGGTACGAGATATTTCCTTGTAGTGAGCTTTGAGCGTGCCCAGTAAATGGATGACGGGTAGCACTGTGGTCCGTCTGATGTGTGTCGTAATTGAACTTTTGGTTTGTTGCATGCCGTCTCGGTGCAAGCTCGCGATGCACGATGCCCCTCGCGGTTGATATGCGATGAGGTTTTACATTTCCCTCTATTTTCTGGTAGGGATTGGACGAAATGTACTATGCAGCGGCGGGAGCATAATTGGTATGCATAACATCGAAAGAATTCTGGACCCTCGACTGACTGTGACCATTAACTTTCTGATGCAAACTGAACTGACTTGCAGGATTTTCCACGTCCGGTAGCTACACCGTCCACCAGGTTACTGGACGCCAACACCTGCTAACCCAGTCAATATTCGCTGACCTCTTTTTTCCTAAATACCTGCAGCTCTTGACCACCCGGCCACCTACCCTGCGTACTCAGCACTCTTTCGCTTCCCTCCTCAAGCCCGAACTCCACTGTTCCTAGAACTTTTGCAACAACTTGGCATGTACTCAGGTGTTTTTACCAATAATCCGAGTCTTCTGAGCAAGATTTCGGGGCTTCGGCAACTATCACTGGATAACGAACCCCAGGTCATAGCCCTTACAAAAATGTGGTTCATTCCTGGCCCATGTGACGCTGAAATATTCACCCCGGGTTACTCCTTGGTTAGGCAGGACTGTAAGTCGTTCTTCCGCTCCATAGTAAAACATAACCAAAAAACAGATTCAAAAGCAAGGAGTGATTGCTCCCGATTTTCTACTCCAAAAGTAGACCTAAAAACCATACAAATCTCAACCAAGTGGCCAAAAAGATTATCAAACTAGAAACGAAGTTCCAAAACGTACCACTCCAACAGTGATCACCATGAACTCACTTCGAGGTAAAGCGAACCAGGTCACAGTCAACGAAAAGGTGGGACATAAACTGCAGTGTTCAAAATGGGCTGATTGATGTGCGCCTTTGAAAGTGAGCACAATCGATGGAGAATTTACATTATTGAGGAGAGGGCACGAACGAGAAATATCCGATGAGGATTCTCCATATGAGTGTGACACTGCGTGATACTGGACCCCAGTAAGGTTGGCCCGGACTGGTTTCTCTCAGTACGATAATTCTATTCCTCCTCCTAGCATTAGTCCCTAGTGTTTTCATCTAGCAATGGTCTGTGGACTGTTATTTTACTATCCAGGAAGGACACCTTGCTGCCCGGTGTAGCCTATCGTCCTATCGCACGCGGTTCTATCGATATCCTCAAACTCTTAGACTTGAAGGTTCCTTAGGAAGCCAAACAGACTCCACCCGTTCTTTAATCACCATTGGTTTGAACACCCCCCGTATCGACTGATATAGAGCTGGCGCCCCCGTGTCATCTTTGGTGAACACCTTCTGGGTCTCTCTCTCGATAACTAGATGGCGCAAAAAGTAAGAAACCGGACCAGATATCGCGCAGGCTTTGCTCCGCTTCTAACAGCTTCAGTCATTGCTAATGAATGGTCCTGTGTAAATGCGGTGCCTTACTTGTCATCCCTTAGCAAAATTGATCACCTTGTTGTTGGATTCCACTATTTTGTGGATCGGCCTCCTCTGCTCTCCGAGAGCGAAACTTAGCGACCCTTCGATAAGATCACTTTCGACCAAGTCCATCGTTCCTAATTGAACTCAGCCAACCTAGGCAACTCTAGGGTTGAGGTAGCAGACAATCTCTTATCCGTATACTGTTTCATGACTCCCTTCTGATGTTGCCGGTTGGCTGGGAGACAGATCACCCGACTGAGGGGTAGTTGCGGTTTTGTTGGACCCTACTTAGCGTGGGCAGGGGAAACTACCTCATCTGGGAGAATGAGCCGTAGACCAGATTTTGAACCGCAAAATTCCACGGGGCCCTGCACCACGCACTCAGTACCTTTTGTCCGTACTCTTGGTCATATCTGCTTTCCTAACTGGGCGGCTACCGAAGTGTCCACGGCTCAGCTAATGTTACTCTATGGGTCCAAGCGTGTTCTCCCCCAAATTCCGGAGGAGTCGGCGTGGCGAATTAGCTGCCTCTTGTGCATCTCACTTTTGGCGGAGTTTTGACGACGGAGTTTTTCCCAGCAGCCTGAAACGGGAGCTTATAGCGCCCTTGTATAAGAGGATCATTGGCATCCTCCTTCTAATTAGAGACTGACAAGTCCAGCGAGACTCACCAGCAAAACTACGGAGCGCCTTCTGAAGAACGCTGTTCATTTTCATCTGCACACAAATGGGGTCCTTCCCTCGTCCCAAAGCGTTTCTTCCCGGTGGTTCCTACATCGTTGATGTGCTTGCTGGCAAGGTTGCTCTCACAAAGGTCCACGATGACCGTCGTTTCGCAGGTGCTGTGTCTGTCCACTCCCCCGAGGCCCTCGACAAAGTCCCATATACCTCTCTTCCTCACAGGCTGCAAACATGAGGCTACACAGTTGGTCACAGACTTTTACGTGGTTTCACCACCGACGGCACCTTCGTACTTAATGCAAGGAATCAACTCTCGCAGCCTTCCCCGGCAAAGACTGGAGTCTCACTGACATCTGTCTAAGGTCCCCTTTTATTCCTGACCTACATAAGTTGTCTTTCAATAACCATTACAGTGAAAGTCACCGACCATGCGGACAGTGCAGCCCTCTGGTGTTCAAGAGTTGAGCATCTGCTAATTGCAGTCGATGAAGCCAAACGCTAGGTCGAGGATTAAAACCTAAGAGTTGGGGACTAAAAACGTGTGAGCATTTCGTTCGGTCACGCCTTCTTCATCAACGGATCGTCTACACTGTCAAGATCGACCGACACGAGGTCCTCGGTTTCCGGTTAGACTGTAGCCATTCCTTCTTCCACCCTCATGAACTTTCAAAACAAGTCCGCTTTTTGAGTCCTAAATATGATTCGAATATCCCCCCGGCGCCTCTCTGGGATGATTTCTCCACAGTTTTCGGCAAGTACACTCGTCCCTTGTTGAAGTGCAGTAGTTGGATAGTGCACTTCGGCGCTGTCCGAGATCGTGAGGCCCTGGACAGATTTCAGACGGCTTCCACGAAAGCAGTATGGGGTCCGCTCCGTCTACCGTTTGCCGCCGGCCCCTCACTCCCCAGCCGTTATCCACTTGACCTACGACATGATGGAAGAGACAAATGTTTGAGGTTTCTCCCACTTAAACCAGGTCAGAGTGATCGTTTCTTCTCTGAATATCCATTCTCTTCCCTCCGCGGTCACAGCAAAAAGGTTTTCAAACCGAGACCTTGTACCACCCCACTGACAACGTTTCTAGCTACAGAGTTATCCCTGTGTAAAGCTCCCTCTAGGAAGATATTGTTCTTTTGCTGAACAAAGCTACCTTCAAGAAAGGTTTAGACCCCTGCCCCAGTCTTCCTCAGTAGTTCTTTGTCCAAAGACAAAACAGTGAAATAGATATCTTTATTGCATTGTCATTTCGTAGTACGCCTATACATGTCGCGCACCCATTCCTCTCAAGAGCCTGTCCGTGGTGAGACACTGCCTGATGTCATGTGCCTTCTGCTTCCGTTGGCGCCGCCGCTCCTCCCGCTTCCCTTTACTTTCGTTTAGGGGCCGTCAATCCGGAAAACAATCGAAGACTTCATCAGGAGCCCGGACCTCTGGGCCGAAAGCCTCCAACCCTTATGATGATTCAAGATTTGAAAGAAACCTTTGAGGTAATGGAGGAATCGTCAAAGCACTCAAGGCTCAAAGTTAGAGAAAAAGTACTCCTCGAATGAAGTGGTATTTCACTGAAATAAGCTGCGGGAGTGAGTCATAAACACCACCGCAGATGGGGTTTTAGGAAAACAGTAGATGAGTGTTTAGTGGCAGCATACCCCGAATTGCGTCTAGCAGTTTGGTAGTGATCCAACTGCTTCCACACCCGGTCCAGTGAGCTATAGCCTCATCTGCAGTATCCAGCCAACAGGACGGAGCAGGACAGTACCAGCTAGATCGTTTATATACAATGAAGCGGCCTTGTCATTTGTCAGGACGTTATCCACCAAAAAATGCATGCATTTTTTTATCTAAAAGATTGAGCTCCAATCAAATGTTATAGGATACCTTCTTACTGCTCTTGTCTGTCTCGCCGTTCTTCCGGTGCTCGTAGTCCGGGTCCAGGTTATTTTGTTACTCAAAATCGGTCGATTAGATACGACTTTCACAGGTTTTTCGGTCAGAAGCAACTTACCCATAGATTTCACCTTTCTCCACCAGAGCCGATACAGCACAAAATTTCTGTCTTTCTGGGGAAGAAGTCACGTAGTGTTGGGAACTACGGAAATGTGCCAATAATAAAACTATCCGGGCACACAACGGGCTTTAGCCGCACAAAGTTCTGTGCAAACTGAACTGAACTTACTTCAAACCTGTTACGTTTACAGAAAGAACAAAAAACAGAACGTGATCCCAGAAGTCGCAGCCCGGTGGGATTCGTCTCGCCTCCCACTGATGCAACATACAGAACTGCTTCACCGGCCCCAGCCTCAAGTCCTGTGACCCAGCCCACCTATTTGCGGATGATCTAAAGCTGGAGGATGAACCCGAAACCGCATCACTCCAAGAGGGCCTGAATAGAGTTCAAGCTTGGACCACCCGTTGGCAGCTGCCAATCTACATAGGTAGGTGTAGGCATCTCCCCCAGGACATCGGCTGAGAGCAATTATACCTAGACCCACAAAACCCACGGGCAATAACGAAAGTTACAGTCATCGATGATCTTAGAGTCCTCCAGAGCGATAGCTACCAGCCATCCCCGCAATGTGTGGCTGCCGCAGCCAAGGAGCAGTGGGAGCTCCGCCAACTGTTGCGCGCAGCAGCTTCCAGAGAAGCTTTTAATAATAATAATAACAATAATGTTGGTTGTAGTTGCCTTTCTACGTAAAACTTGTTGGGCCACGCCTGGAACGCTGTGTCCGAGACTGGGCCCCGGCTCTTGGGCGGGACACATTTCCGGTCTTCGGAAAGTGCAGCGGCACATCATTAGACAGCTACCGAGACTCAGGGTCAAAACACGCCTTGGGGGTTAATGGAGCTAAGGCTCTTCTCCATGAAACGTGGAAGACTCAGGGAGGATCTAATAGAAAATATTAAGCCAATTAGAGAACTATCCATCCCAAAGGAGCCGTCGTTGTTACTGATGCGGGATTCCCTACTCAAAGCACATGATTTTGATTTCGTCAAACCGACAGAATTGAAAAACACCGAGGGAAATTTCTGTGTGCCGAGATATCAACCCATGGAACGCACTGCTGGCTTAGATGGTGTCTGCCACGCCGGTGGCAGGCTTTAAGGCGAAGTCAGACCTTTTATGGCCTGACGCGTTCCCTGATTGCATTTAAATCTGCATCATTCCGTGGCAATAGTGGATACCGAGCTTTTCCCGCCTTTCTCACAAATTTCCATCAGTATCATGCCTATATCTGACTCTCTCCACCAACCCTTCTCCAACATCCCCCATCGTATCCTCTTTGTTCTTCTGCATACCAACAAAAAATTTATCAAAGCACGCCTTGTATTTGTAACACTTTTGAGGAGGAGTCGGACTTGAAAAGGACCCAGTCCATAACTGTGGGACGGCTACACTCCCTCGACAGCGAAATGAGTCCGAACCATCCTCCATCTGCAGAGTAAACAACAGAAACGCAAAGCAAACACAGAAGTCGCATACCGGTGGGTTTCGCCTCATCGCTTACTCGCGCAAGGATCCGGGCTAATTTATTGGCTCGGGCCTCAGGTTCTGTGACCTTACCTGACCTGACATGACACGAGCTGAGCTCTTTTAACCGAAGCCCCCGGCTAGCAACGTCGCACAGTTTTTGGCTTCATGTCCATATCATCCCACTCCGCTGTGCACCCGACATCCTTGATCACAAAGCTTGGCCACACCACTATTTCCGTTGTTGCAGTTGCGCAAGGTTCCCGTCGGCTCAAAAGATATTTCTCCATGGGTCCTGAATAATCCACCCATCTCTCTCAAGAAAACGGCAGCAGCTCCCCACGCATCTCTTTTTCGGCGGTGGAGTTTTCCCTAGCAGCTGTAGAAAAGCAGTTAACATACCAATCTATAAGAAGGGGAGCAGACATCTTGCTTCTAGTACCAGACTCATAAGTCTAACTAAAATCATCAGCAACATTTTCGCGCAACTTCTCGAGATCGCGATTCTTCCCCATCTGCGTGCAAATAGGACCCTCTCCCCGTCCCAACCTGTGTTTTTTCCTGGCAAATCGTGCATCACCAATAAGCTTACTGTCCCGGATAATCTAACGAGAGCCTACGAGGACGGGAAGCTCTCACACGCTGTATTCATCGATTTTGTCAAGGCCTTCGAGAGGGTCCCACATGCCCCTCTTCTTTATAGGCTGCAAACATACGAGATAACAGGCCCTATGTTAGACACTTTGCGCAGCTTTTCTACTAACCACACTTTTGTGGTTAATGTGGGAAAAGCTTTTTCTCGAACTCTCTCAGGAAAAACTTGGGTCCCCCAAGGGTCGGTCTTGGGTCCTCTTCTGTTCTTGACCTACATAAGCGATCTTCCGACAGTCCCTCCTGTGAACATAGCCATGTCTACAGACGATGTGACACTCGGGAGTCCAAATGCTGAAGACCCGCAAAGCGCAGTTGATGAAAAGAAAGGTTGGTCCGAGGATTGGATTATCCCTGTTATTGATGATCAACGCCTGGGTATGTCTTTCAGCGGAGAGACTGGATACACGTTCTCCATCAGCGGAGCAGCTGCACTGCCAAGGGTTGATCGAAACAATGTGCTCGGTTTCTGATTAGACTGTAACTTTTCCTTCTCCCGTCATCACCAACTTTCGAGCCGGTCTGCATTTCGAGTCCTAAATGTGATTCGAAGATCCTTCCCAAGCACCTATATGGATAGTTTCCTCACAATTTTCGTCACGTATATCAGAACTCTGTTGGAGTGCTTTAGTCAGATAGTACACTGTGGTCTTGTCCGAGATCGCGAGTTCCTAGAAGGGGTTCAGAGGGCCTCCACCAAGGCAGTACGAGGTCTGTCCCACCTGCAGCATCCCGTCTGCCTCTCATTCCTCACTCTCTATCACCTTGACTGAAGACGCAAAGGGGTGATCTGCTTTTGATGTCTAACCTTTGTGAGTCAGATCAAAGCGATGGCTTCTTCTCCGTCTGTCCAGCCTCTTCTCTCCTTGGTCACAGCAGAAAGGTTTTAAACCGAGATCACGTACTTTTCTACGAATCAACTTTTTGGCTACAGGGTTATTACTCTGTGGAAAGCTCTTCGGGAAGATATTGTTCTCTCGCAGAACAAAACGATCTTCGAGAAAAGTTAGACCTCCATCTTGGTCTCCCCTAGTGATTCTTTGTCCATGGGAAGAGCAAACAAGGTGGATTGGATGTCTTTCATTGCATTCCCTCCCCGCTATTTGGTAAGGCCGTGTGTTATACGTCGCACTCTCATTCCTTCGAAAAAACTGTCAATAGTGAGACAATGCTTGATGTTATGAATATCTCATTTTAAATGCCGCCCCGCCCCCCCCCCTCCCCCTTCCGCTTCCCTTTACTCTCGTTTCAGCCCGGTGAATCCAACGGCCGACCAAGTATTTCCCCGGGGAACCGTTACAGTTGGGATCAAAGCCCCCAACCAGTGTAGCACTTCCAGACGTCAAGACAACAAACAGAATCTAAGATCATGCAAAGAGTACAGAAGCACCAGCCACTACCGGGCCTCACTTCAGTTCAAAGCATCGAGAACTAGGCTATCTCAGACACAGAAGCAGTTCAGGAACAACTACAAGGAACGTGTTGGGCGGAAGTTCAAGACCTATCACAAAGTACACCACAACTAGATTCAGTCTATAGCAACATTGAAGAAAGCCGTGGGCGGGTCACGAATCCACAGGGAGTGCTGGCAATAAGCAGACAGGAAAAGGCAGATGTCCCGTTGGCATCCTTTCAGCAGGTATATAGACAGGATCAGGGTGCTTAGGGGCTGTTACGAACGTTTGAGCAATGCGTAGCCAAATTCGCAACGGATCCCGAAATCAAAAGTCGATTATCCGTGATATTTTACGATACTACATTATTACAATAAACAATGCCATAAACAATATACAAACCTCAATAATACGATCACAAGGACTCAACAACGAGAAACCGAATAGCAGCGTGTGAGAAGTCAGCACGTGCGTCACGCAGGTCCTGAACAAGGATGTGCCAAAGTAGCGCTCTGGGCGCGAACAAACAACAATTGGTCCAGAAAAGCAACCAGTTCGTAAAGACAAGTCAATAGTGTATGGAAATGAGTGATGTTGGGAAAAACACTGAATCGCGAGGGAAAAAGGGGGATTTTCCACGACCGGCTGTTACACCGCCCACCAAAATCCTCCTGGATCCTTAGCAGAGTCAAAGGTTTGGTATAAATGTACTGATTCCTCCTACCTGCCTAGGCCTTGCTGTCAGTGCGCGCGTCTTATGCTCGTCGTCAACGTTCTACTACTGGTCGCACCTAATCCATTGGCTACATAGACGTGAGGCTAGTCTACATCTTCCACAAGACCAAATGACCGATGGCGGGCGTGAAGGGGGCACGTAGATGCTGTCCTTGTAAAAGGCCGTCCGGTCCTGGATGTACGTGCTTGAGTGTGTGTGTGTGAGTGAGTGTGTGTGTGCCGGGGTTACAATGAAATCACAGGTATGACTTCACATCAAAGGAGGACTTTCTGCAAAGTCAACAAAAGACCGCGTGGCAAGAAAACGAGTAAATGTAGCATGTATGTGTGACCTGAGCTCCGCTACTTCCACATATGCAAGGGGCATTCGGTAGCGTCAACAAAAAGCAAAACAACGAACACTGTCACATGTTTGATGGGTTTACGGGATGTAGAGTGCGTCGTGCATGCGTGTATGTATCGGGATGTACAATGGAATCGCATTCATCACCACATATCGGAAAGAAACTTCTGTAATGTCAACGAAAAGACCGCGAGCACCTTAACGTGTTTGACGGAGACCGTGTGGTATATATGGTGTTTCTCTATCCACCTCGATTACTGGTGTGAGAAAGGTTTACTAGGCCTCAGGGTTATCAGCTCCTCCGTCTTCGCTCTCAAGTAGGTTAATACTGCGTATGTCACGAATGAGCACTCCGTTAGCTGTCTTCACCTTCACCGTTCTTATCATTCCGTCAGTGCTTTTGATGGTTTCCGTAACTACTCCCAAAGACCAAGTGCTGAAATGTGCGCGTTCGTCGGCGATCATAACCACGTCCCCAACTTCGAATGGTCTTGTTTTGGCCAGCCACTTCTGTCGAGTCTGCAAAGCCGGTAGGTACTCCCGTAGCCATCCAGAAGACCTTGGCCAGATAGTTCGCTTGCTTCCACCCGTGGAGGTAGCTCCCACGAGGGTTTACCGGCCCTTGGAAACCCTCGTTCGACCTTAGCGTCAATAAGTCGTTTGGGGTGAGCGCCAGGTGGGTGGGGTCGCCGTTCAATATTGGAACCAGGGGGCGGTTGTTCGGGATTCGCTGCACCTCATTCATGACGATGTTCAGCGTCTCGTCGTCGGGCGGCTGCTGCTCCATGATTGACAGCAATATCCGTCTGGCGGACCGGATCATGCGTTCCCATATGCCGCCTCGGTGGCTGGCCTGTGGGGGGTTGAAATGCCATCGTATGCCGTAGGCCACGGTTCGATTCTGCAGTTCGTCCCTGTTTATGTCCTTGTGCCAACGCTGCAATTCCCGGTGAGCGCCCACAAAGTTCGATCCATTATCTGAGTATATATCGGCCGGTACGCCTCTTCGGTTGATAAATCTTTGCAAGGCCCGTAGAAATGACTCGGTCGTCATCGAATGTGCGACTTCTAGGTGTACCGCACGTGATTTCATGCACGTCATGATACATCCGTATCGCTTTTCTAATCTTTTCCCGCACTTGATCCACAAGGGCCCGAAATAGTCCAACCCGGTGTCACTGAACGGCCACCAGCCCGTAGTCACCCTGCATTCTGGTAGTGGGGCCATGAGTTGTTTGCCCGCTATGGCATTGCGTCTCCTGTATTGCACACGCCGTCGGATTACGCGTTTTACAGTCTCTCGTCCTCTCAACAACCAAAGACGCTTTCGGATGACGCTCGTCACGTGACTTTCCCCGGCATGTCCCTCCATGGCGTGGACGTGTTGAATCATTAGCTCTGCTACAGGTTGTCTCGCAGGCAGCAGTATAGGATACTTTGTGTCGAAGTTCAGGTGGGCGTTGGTCAGCCTACCATCTACCCGCAGCAGTCCGTCGATGAGTTTGGGGTTTAAACGCTTCAGCTCGCCTCTTGGAGATGGCATGTCTTTATTGGTCGGCCCCACTTCTTCCGCCTTCTTGAGTTCTCGGGCGAAAGCCTCGCGTTGTATCATTCTGAAAATATCGTACTCTGCCGCTTGTAGCTCATCGGGACCTATCGGGCCGACCCGTATCCGACCTGAGGGCCGTAGCCCTTTCATGACTAGTAAATTTCTCTTGAACCTGGTTAACCAAACTAGCGAACGAAGCGTCTTCATCCAGGAAGAAAACCTGACCAGTCGTGATAGAATGGATGACGCTTCGACGACGTCGGTTGCTATCACTACGCCTTTGATCTCCAGTTCCACTTCCGTAGGGGGTTTTAATTCGAACACGGGCCAGTCCTGTTTGGGCAATTGCAGGAAGTTTGGCCCTCTCGTCCACGTGTCCAGTTGCCTGAAGTTGTTCGCACCTCGGGAGCATAGGTCGGCCGGATTATCGCCAGACCTGACATGACTCCACTGGTGCGTGGCTGATTCATCGTGGATAATCGTGAGCCGGTTAGCAACGAAAGTACTAAACCGGCTCCGGACGTTGTTGATGTAGTAAAGTACTATCGTTGAATCCGTCCAGAAGCTCACCGACCAAATGTAGAGATCGAAACATCTCTTCACAGCTTGCACCACCCTGACTGCCAACACGGCTGCGCTGAGTTCAAGGCGTGGGATTGAGACCGACTTCAGTGGAGCAACGCGGGCTTTGGCGAACAGGATCCTCGTGGTATATTGTCCATCTCCTGCGCACCATCGTCCGTACACCACAGCTCCATAACCGACTTCGGATGCATCGGAAAAGGCATGTAGTTCTCCAGTCCGTGTCGTATGGCCAGGAGTCAAACATCGTGGGATTCTTATGTCCCCTTATTTCTTCAAGGTGTTCAAAAATTCTTCCCAGTCCAGCCGGTCCCCTCGGTCCAGTGACTGGTCCCAATCAACTTTCTTACGGCACAGCCGCTGCAGCAAGATCTTTCCGGGTAGCAGCCATGGTGAGACGAAACCGAGCGGGTCGAACAAACTTGAGACGGCAGATAGTATGCCACGACGGGTTATTGGCAGCTCGGGAACGTTTAGCTCGGAAACAAAATCGTCCGTTTCCGCGTCCCATTTTATCCCTAAGGTGCGCTCGATAGGAAGTGGAGAGCCGTCCAAATCTCTTACCCTTCGGCCTTTTCGTGATACGGGATGACCTTCAGCACTTCTGAAGAATTCGACATCCATTTAGTTAGATAGAAGCCGCCCTCTTCCAGCAATCTCGTCAGACCTCTGAACTGCTCTAGAGCTGATTCCACATCACCGAATGACCCAAGGTAGTCGTCGACGTAGAAGTTCTTGCTGACGCTTTCTACCACCGTCCGATGTACTAGATCGCCATGTTTGTTCGCTGATTCTCGGAGGGCGTAGTTGGCACAAAATGGTGACGATATGGCTCCGAAGGGGTGGACGGTCGTCCTATAATTCACCACTGCGATGTCCCGGTCGCTCCCTTCCCACCACAGGAAACGCAAAGCATCTCGTTCTCCTACCGGAATTTTCACCTGATGGAACATTTCCCTAATGTCAGCAGACAAAGCCACTTTACCCACTCTGAAACGGCACAAAACATCTATCAGTGGTGTGGTCCAGTCAGGCCCCTGTAGTAGGCGATCGTTTAACGACTTGCCCTGGAAGTTGGCCGCACAGTCGAAAACCACCCGCAGTTAATAGGGTTTCTTGGGGTTGATAACCGGATGGTGAGGCAGATACCAGATACCCGTTTTGCTGTCGGTGTTAACAGGCACCTTTTCAACGTAACCGAGGGTCTCGTTTCGCTTCATCAAATCCGCGTATCGTTCCCACAGATTCTGGTCTCGAATGAAGCGTTCTTTTAGTCGTAGTAATCGTTGGAGAACATAATTTCTGTTGTCAGTCCACGGGTTGACCGGTGTGCGCCATGGGAGGGGAACCTCGAACTGTTTTTTGAGGCCTCTAGTGCCTTGCCGCACCGTTTGTAGAGCGAAGTGATCCTCTTGAGACAACGTCGGTCTTTCGTCTCCAATGTCATGAAACTCCTTTTCATACAGCCGTTGCAGATGATACTGTATGCGGTCCGTTTCGGCGGATAAGTAATTCACGGAACCGCGTACCCCTACTGGACCGTATAACATCCATCCCAGAGCCGTGCGTACGGCATAAGGTGCCTGGCGGTCGCCCACTCTTTGGTCAAGCACCCAATGCGCCTCTGGCACGTCGCATCCGATGAGGAGATCCACCTCATCCTCTTCCCAGTCTACAACGGTCACATCCTGCAGGTGGGGCCACCGAGTCAAGATTGCGTTCACCGACCTTGGTGCTCGCATGGGGAGATCCGCTAACGTGAATGCCTCCGTTGGTTCAATTTCCTCGTTAGTGTCTAGAGAGATGAGTTGCAGCCTTAATCTACTGGCAGTCATTACCTGTGTTCCGCCAACCGTGCTCACTGCTAACGACGTCGCACCTTTAGCCAGTTGGTGTTTGTCGGCAAACCGCTCTTTCACTAAAGTGGTGTCGGATCCACTATAAACGAAAGCCAACGCCTTGACTATCCCAGTCGGAGTCACTACTCCCACGGCCACTACGCCTAAACGTACCGGTTTACTGGCAGATTGTGAAGTTGAACAAATCACGCTGGGCTTGGCACTCGCCTCGGATATGGTTACTCTCGCCTGATGCAGCAGCCGATGGTGTCTGCCCGTGCAGCCCTCGTAACCACATTGATTCCTTGTCCTACAGGCTGCTGCCCGGTGAGTGGTGTTGAGACAGATAAAACATGCTGCCGCCATCCTCGCCATTCCCCACCGTTCGTCTATTGTGGCGTTGCCGAACTTGGGGCATTCTGGTAGGCCATGGCTAGTACCACAGGATCTGCAATTTGGTTTCGCCGTAGCATCTCGTGAAATGACGTGTGTATTGGTCCAAGGCTGGTACTTTGGATGTTCCCGTACAGGGGTTCGGACTTGGCTAGTACTGGGCTTGTTTGCTCGGTTGCTGTCCCGGATGAGTAGGTCTTCGAAGTTGGCTTCTCTGTCGCTTCGGCTGATCCGTTCTGCTTCTTCCGCCCACCGACCCTGTAGTTCGGGAGAGAGGTGACGGACTATGCCTTCCAAAGTGTGCATGGCGTCTAGGTCAGCCCTATAGCCTAAATGGTCGAGGGCTATTGAGCAGTTCTGCATCTTAATCACCAGGTCGGCCATGGTGTAGACGTCGCCCTTGGTTCTCTTTGCCTCTGCCATCACGCCCTCTATTAGGTTACGGGCTACTTTGAAAGGTTGGCCAAACAAGTCCCTTAGAATCTTCCTTGCCCTTGTGTAGCCTTGTTCTGGGTCGAGCATGGTGCACCGGTGGAGAGCTTCTCTTGCCCGGCCTCGGCAGTAGTGAGTAAGGTAGAGAAGCCTTTGCCCAGGGTCGTTTACCTTATTTTCAACGAACGTCTCGAACTGCTTGACAAACTTGCAGTATTGCTCAGCTCGCCCGTCGAAAACCGTTAACTCCACTCTAGGCAGATCGATCGATGGTGGTTTGTAGTCGGCGACCGGCGTGGGGTTCCCTACCTTATTGCACCCTAATCTATCGGAAGTGTCGAAGCCGCTGGTCTCATGCTCTCGCTCTTTCTGTGTACACTTCTTCTCTGCTTCCTGTGCCTGTAGTCTAGCTAATAGTATCTGTTTTTCTAGGTCTAGTATTCTCAGCTTATATAAATCGACATCCTTACGATCAATATTGTTCTCAATAACACATGAACTAGCACTGACAGGACTAGGCGATCTAGCATTAACTAAAGAATCATATGTACCCAAAACCTCCCCAGAGACTTGCCGTATTACTTCCTGTCCGGATTCGACTGCTTTTGATCCTTTTCTTGGCATTTTGCGTGTTTTTCCTCGTTCCAAATTGTGCCAAAGTAGCGCTCTGGGCGCGAACAAACAACAGTTGGTCCAGAAAAGCAACCAGTTCGTAAAGACAAGTCAATAGTGTATGGAAATGAGTGATGTTGGGAAAAACACTGAATCGCGAGGGAAAAAGGGGGATTTTCCACGACCGGTTGTTACAGGGGCTACCTGAGACCAGGGGCAGTAAAGTCTGGAAAAAGAAAGAAGAAATCAACCCAAGAGAGGTGTCGGACAGCCTGAAGCAGTTAGATGTATCCAAGGCGGTGAGGCCGTATGAAATCCACCGGGCAACGCTAAAGCCACTGGCGTCCACCCCGGCTGAACCACTAGCGAAGCTATCCATGGCATCACTAGATATGAGTGAGCTACCCAAATGTTGGCCTGCATCGATCTATACCCCCCGTTATAAAAGTGGGGACAGAGGCCCATGTACTAGTTGCAGGTCGATTAACTTCAGGTCAGTGGTGCTCAAAACTCGAGGGGATAGTACTAGTTAGAATAGTGAGCCGCTTAGACAGGAACAAGCTGGTGACTGCAAACCAGCATGGGAACTGGCACAGGCACTCTCGTCTCTCCAAACTAATAAGTTTCTCGGATGACGTAACCAATCGAGTGGATCGAGGAGAACGGGTGAAAGTACGCTATCTGGATTTCCAAAAGGCTTTTGATTCGGTTGAACACATACTGCTCGAAGCAAAGGTGGAATCGGTTCATCTTACGACAAAATACAGAAGCGTACTGTACAAAACTTAAAGGAGAGAGTTTTCCAAGGGCGAGGGAGAGAGATAGGGAGTGGAGGGCTGCTTGCAGGATAGCGAAGACCGCAAAGCGGCGTCCCGCAAAGGTCAGTACTTAGACCTCTGTTGCTCCTGATGTACAATAACTATCTGGCAGACGGGTTGGAAAACACTTGCTTCTCGGTCGCAGATGACCTCAAGGTGGTAGGGCACCAGGTGATGCGGCGGCTCAGCTTGATCTTATAGGGTACACCGGTGGTCAGTGGCGTGGGATCTTCTCCTCAATCTGAGCAAATGCCAACATCTCATCAATGAGGAAGGATCACGGCCTACCCGATATATGGAGCCACCAGAAGACAAGGAAGCACTAGTGCGGACCATAATAACCCAGGATCTAAAGGTGAGGGTGAGCGCTAACCTTAAGCCAAGTCGCTAGTGTCAGAAAGCGATGCAGAAAGCAAGTAGAACCTTGAATCAACTGAAGGGGGAAGTCAGCTCCAGTGGACCGAAAGTCTTATTGCCATGGCACAGGACTTTTATGAGATCTTATCTATGAAACAGAGTCCAGGTGTGGAGGCCATATTTGGTAAGGGACATCAAAGCTTTCGGGCAGCTACAATGGCAACTCACGCCGTGGCTTGCAGAATACAGAAGCTTGGGCCACGAACAAAGGTTGGAGCAACCAGGATTGTTCGCTCTAGAAGGAAGAAGACGAGATGACCTCTTAGAGGCTGAAAAGTCCAGCCGATGGAACGTTCGAGCGACGCGTAGCAACTAATTTAGACACCATTCAAAACGAAAACGATTCCAAATGGCCACGGTACTATATACAGCAAAATAAGCAATTTTACAGTAACCAAACCTTAACAGTGTTTATTCTGGGCTGTTACGCTCCAAATTGAACAACAAATCAAAAACAGCGGCTGAATTAAAGCAAAAGGATAGATACAGAGGATGAGATTACCGAGTACAGTCACAACGAAGTTCAAGCTGGGCGGCTTACACTCGATGTAACGGTGAGTGTCCGGTTTTGGACAAGGATTTAGAGCAATAAAACAAGCCATCGGAATTCCGGCAAAGATAGTTCATACAAAAGAAAAAAGGTTCCTTGTAATATGGATGTTGATGAATAGAACAGGGTCTTCTGAACTCCCTTACAGTGGCCCTCAAAATACTAAAGGGATTCACAGAAGCACGTGGTCACAGGGGGACCCTAGTTGAGCTAAGAGGGAGTGGCTGCCCCGGAGAGCATGTACCGACATTCAAGGAGATAACCTTGACTCCAATCAGAAGTCAGTCTTTTGCAGTTAGGGTCGCTAATGACGGGAATAGGCTGCCAGAGGAAGTGCTAAGCTCGAGGGCAGTGGCTGAGTTCAGAAATAGGTTAGATTTGGTGTGAACGACCGTATCTGGAGAAATAGGTAGGGTGCTAATCATTCCATATGGTACACTAAGTTATGGTCAACACTATCTAAAATGATACCAGCAAACTTAGATAGACGGAGGAGCTTGTTGAGATAAAAGGCCGAAAGGGCAAGTACATTAGAAATTAAAAAGAAACAAAAAGGTACGACACAAACTCACTGTGGCCCCTCCGTTCTTGTGATCGAGATGTGAGCGCTAAAGGGCCAATATCCGCCAATATCTTCAATTCAGCTCAGCCTGACGACCATTCGTCGAACTGATCAGGATGGTATTGAGATGAGTGCCAAGCTACGCCGCGGAAGTTCTTAAGATTCTTTGTTTCTCACAGTTAGTTCTGGTTGATATAATTCCAAGACACTCCAAATCAGAAGACGAGACCGGGCCAGAATGACAGATTTATTGACAGCCTCTTTGTTAGTACCCCGTGGTGATGCCCAAAAAGGTGAGCTTGTTTGTTTTTCAATGAAACGTCGGTGCGACAAAGGAGTGTTGCACTGAGAGACGTTGGAAACCAGGGAAAAATTCAAAAATTTACAGGTACCTAAGAATATGACCAGGGGCCTACTACGGTTTCTGTAGGCAACGGACTAGTTCTTTTCACTTCTACCCTGGTGGAACCCCTATCCAGTACCTAACACCGCCTACTATGCTATCCTTATTACCGAAGAGACTGACCGTGAGGTGTATGTGACTAACCGCGGTGACCCGAAAAGCTGTTGAAAAGAAGTGGGGTTGGAGGTCTAACCCGAACCCTCCCTGATTATTGCCGAGTATTCAAGCAGAGCCATCTCTTTAATTGCCGGGGCACCAGGGGCTCAAAAGAGCTCAACAATGTAAGAACCTGGACTCTCAAGCATCCCGCCGTGAAGTCCTGAAACCGAATTGCAATTAAATCGAATTGAGCCCGCGTGGTTCGTTGTGCTGCGCTGCACTTCCGGTTCTGAGGAATGTCCGCGGTCGGTTCGCAGGAGGAGTTGGTTGTTGTCGGCCGCACATGTGTGCTCTTGGATAATCCAGAAAAGTCTTTAGATACAGGGGATGGTCACCTTTTGGTTCCCTGGGGTGGTGATAATTCTCTTCTCATAGATAGGTGAGTTTGACCAGGGTGGCACTGGGCAATACGCTACTTCGGAAATCACATCTGGGCTAGCGGATGTAACCAGTAATTTACCCATTTTCTGATCACTGGGCTTCATTAGAAATACGTTTGTAGATTTTAGAATTTGTCCACTTGCGTGTGTGTTCGATGAGCATCCGACGGTCGTTTAGTGGTCCACATTTGTCATCAGTTGCCGTTGCGTTAAAGGATTTTGCGCAATAAGGATAGGTGCATCGTTACGGTTTGAAATCTGTTGTCTAAAATGTCCTGTTTGAAGTGTCCTCGAAGAGTCGATTGGTTTCTTGTCAACATTTGGTTGTGCGGCTCGGTGCTTTGGTTTTGCTAGCCGTCTTATTGGCCTAGTCGAGATCACGAACAGCAAAAAAACGAAGGGTAGAGGAGAGTTTGAGAACGTGCTATTCGAGCGATGGTCAGGGAGTTGCTCACGGTGCTGTTGTGAATAAGGGATTGAATACCACATAACCAAGTGGAAGTCTCGTCCAGTGCGTTTGACCAAACTACGGGGAGATATAATCCGAAGTAATGAAAATCCAAATGCTGTACTCATAACATTGTCCACTGCTAGTGCTGCCCACTAATCGTTTTCCGATGAGACCGGATTTATCATGCACTTTAATATGTTGATGTCGATGTCCTGGTCGTTGTTATCAGCGGCAAGTAAGATACCACTGACCCAGAGTTCCACTCTCAAAATTTCACTTATTGGTGAACCACAGCTTTGGCGCTGATTATTTGCGAGTATTTTTTTCTCAGTAGTGCGCAGTTGTCTTTTCTCCCTAGGTTCGGTCTCACAGCGACCTTTTCGTGTGCATGGTTTAGGAAAAATGTTTTAAGATTCATTTGTACACTGGTCTATTTGCTCAGTATGGACTTATCCACAGAGCCAACATCATTTTAAATACCCAAGGATAAATGTACAGCTACAGTGGGCTCTTCAACTGACCGTCGCGCAAGAAACTGAACTAACAAACCAGTGGCGGCTCGAAGTGCGCGTTTATTTGACTGTTCACTGTTCAAGGCGGTAGTCGTTCTCAAGGCCCATCAGATTTTTAGTTATCAGCGGTAGGGATTCATTCGTCGCTCGAGGTAAAGCAACAGTAACAGAAACTATGACGAATGACGGACGATTCTAATTGACAGTCGTTTTCAGTTATATCGGTACGCACCGCAGCAGATAAAATATCGAATTCTGCCAACTACGATTAGATGTTCAGATCCTCGCCTTTACCGGCTATTTCGATGGTAGACAGTACTCTGCTGTAGTTCGGCTCATCAGACCTGACCTATTGTAACTTTACGTGACTCACCATCACCCCAAGTCTCAGGGTCTGATTGCCGACTATCCCTTATTGTGCCGTGCCTATGTAGCTCTGGGGTATACCCCTTCCACTACACTCCTGCTCGGGCGCGCGATAAAAATAAACACTTGCTAGGTTTTGATGTAATCTTTTCATTGTTCTATTGTAATTCTTTTGGTCGTGTTGTGATCCGTTGTCAATAACACTCCCACTGTTGGGTTAGCTTCTCTGTACTGGTAGCTTGTAGTAGTGAGGACAGGCCCCGCAGTGGCAGGCCCAGTATCTTTCTGGTAAGAGCCCTCAGTGGTGCTACTTGGACGAGTTAAGCGACAGCTTAGCTGCACTTCACCTGAGTTGGCCAGCAGTGACAAGGCTGGAACACATTTTGGTTAGCGACTTACACTACTGAACCACCACTCGTTGGGTTAATAAGGATACTTATCAGGTAGTTTACTTTGGCCACAATACAAAACCAGCGACTGTCGTTTGGTGGTTTCCGATGAGTCGATGGAAACGACTGAATAGGAAAATAGGTGAGTGCAGAAACAGAAAATCGCATATGTTAAAAATTGGTTTTTGTCGTCTAAAAATTAGACAACTTATCTATATAAAACCCGGAGATCTACTAGGCGGCGGCAGAGCACATTATGTATCCAGTCCATGTTTCAGGAGTGGCGGCTTGTGAGTCACGTATCTAAGCCTAATTACCGGCTTGTTCTATTATTTAACTCATTAAATGTCCGTGACATTTAATTAGTATTGGACGTTATGGATGCCACACCAGACACTACTACCCATTATCTGAACTATCTGATTGCCCTACAGGTATGACTGTCGCGCCCACTTGACGGATCTTAACGGTTTTGAATCATCTGTTACCCTGGGACCTGGGGACTATTTGTCCGAAGAAGAACTCACAGTGGAAAAGATGTGCGAATTCGAGCGTTACTTGGAGCTTCGTGTGGATGTTGACGAAATGGTAACGCAAACAGGTGAGTGAAAAGATGGATTAGAAGTTGATCGTGTGAACTACAACGCCATCGTGTTAGCCTGTTCCTAGCATCCCTTCAATTCAGGCTTCCGTCGAAAGTCTGCAGCTGTCGCGCGGATTGTCCTTTTTGCGTGAGTGAGCGTAACGTACGACGTATGGTGAGTTCTTCGTCGGAGAGTGTTCGCCATCCCAAAAATTTATCGTTAGGTAGTACGTGTCGATTTCTATAACAAATCATTTTAGAATGTCCCCTGTGGAATAATTTCATCTAACTGCGTCTGTACTTTGTAGATGACTTCGTCCTTCGCCCGGTCACGAGCCTCGGTGCTCCACGGATTATCTTACAAGCAATGTAATTGAAACTTAAGTCTATTTGATGCTTAACCGGTCGTACTACTGCTCTTAGTAACACTAGTTCCATTACCCTTATCCCTATTCAGAAGAAGAGAAGAAGCGTGAATCGGAGAGAGCACGAAGTCAGTACGGCGCGGTCGGTTTCTCGTACGATGAGGGAAGCGGTATCAACGAGGTTACCCAGAAAGGTGAAGCTGCAGGTATGCCTTTAAATCTTACTGCACTTACTCAGAAATATTCCAGCTTGATAGAAAACTTGTTTTTTCAGCAAGCGAGTCCTTTTGTTTGATGTGAATTATGTGTCATGTGACTTTATGTGTTGGTGAATTCCTATGAGGACGCAGTTAACGTCGCACCTAAGCTGTTTGTTGTCGGTTTATCTCACCACCTGACATCAAAATCACTGAAAATCAAATGCATTTATTCATTTTTAATTTTGTCGTTGAGCTTTCTAGCATTCAAATTAATTAACTTTTTCTTGGCCCAAAACGACGCATTCATCTAGTGAACTGTTTGGTTCTCCAGCACAACTTCAAGAATTCTCTTGAGATGTGCTCTCCCCTTTTTGATTATGCTATATCATGCCATTGAACATCGAAATTCATCGTCTATCAGTCGATCGCACAGTTCTTTGTCGCCTCCTCTTGTTGAAGGGTGTGCCAGAGTAATTCATTTCCATCCTCAAGTTCCTTTACATGGATAGCCTTAACTGAGTTCAGGCTTACGATGCTCTGTCACCACAAAAAGTAGTGTACGTCGGGGTTGCCTCTTCTTTCCTTTTCTCTTTAACTTCGTGATTGATATGACCTTAGAGACCGCGCTTTTGTCAGGTGAGGATAGTGGTATTTGACTTTCCCCGGGTGGAAAAGTGTCATCTTGAATATGCGGACGACATTGTTCTAAGTAAAGGTCCAGGTAAGTTGTAAACTTTTCTAGACAGCTTGAGTAACTGCGTGGCAATGCTCGGTATGCGTTTGCACCTTCAAAGTGTAAGATGTTGCATGAATGGGTTGGTCCAACACCAAACCTTTCGGTGTCTAGGGAGACTTGACCAAATAGACCTATTGGGAACTTATGTGGCTCTCGCCACTTCAAGTCTCAGGGTCTGGTTGCCGGTTATCCCCAATAGTGTAGTGGGCCTTCGTGGCTATAGGGTAAATGTTCTTCCACTGCACTCATGCGCGAGCATGTAATAAAAAACTTCTGTTATCTAGGCAGCTGCATTCCACCCAGCAGTCGGATATCAAATGAAGTGTCTGCGTATACTAAAGGCCCGTTTTTCCTTTTGCCAACCTGAGTCATCTTTGGCGTCGACATGACATTCGTTTATCTATCAGGACTCGAGTGTATGCTGCAGCTGTCAGGCCAGTGCTTCTGAATGGTCCGGAGACATGGTCACTGTGGGTGGAGGATGTACGAAAGTTCTGGGTGTTTGAACACCAATATCATCGTAGCATTGGTTGATTATGGTTGGGACATTGTGTCAGCAATGCTGAGGTTCGGCGGACAGTCTAAGGTTCACGAACCAGGTCGTTAGATTAAGCACCAAAGCTCGCCAGGTTAAGATGGTTGGGATATGTGTTGCGCATATCCCCTGACAAGATTCCTCGGAGCGCCATGTTCGCTGAGGCGGTCGACGATTGAAAGCTGAGTAAGGGTGGCCAGTCCATGACAGGTGTGAAGAGAGGTGTACAAAGCGTAACCGGTGGACTAGGCCATGTAGGGTGTGTTAGACTTCCTGAATGGGATCCAGGAGACCCTCGAACCCAGTGATTAAATATGTTAGAGGAAGTGGTTAGGTGACCCGACTAGTGGTGCTTTTGTGTCCCCAAACTTTCTTCCTTACTTGGTACTAATATTTGGTATTCCTGTCATTATTTCCGATCGAGGTTGTCGCTAGGAAATAGTAACCGAACCCACCATTCACAGCGCATGGTTGATAGTTGTCTGAACTGAACCGAACTGGTCATGTTTGATTCCAGCAATCACCTGAATCTTGTCAGATTAGCCCCGTCAAAATTTTTCACTAATTGTACACAATCTGTTGTTTTCTATCCAGCGAGGCTGCAAATATTCCCAGGTAGTCGAATGTGTAGTGTATTTTTGAACCCGAGGACAAAGTGATGATGAAAGTTTAGTTGCCGCGGTTGTTACATATCCCTTCCACGTCAAGTCATGAACACAGTAGAAAGGGTAGAATTTGTAGAGCGGGTGTTGTGAATGTTGACGTTTTTAGAGTCGGCCTCATTGGTGCGCACTTTGCCTACGTGTCATTTTCATTTGTTCCGAAGCACAGTGTTCGTCAACGTTGGTTTTTTCCGAATGAAGTGGATTGCTCATAATTTTAATCAATATGGATGGAAACTTCTCATCAATTTAGCACGTCATAGACAAGCGCGTTTTCCGGCAATTGTTAACTAGATCTCGGATGCGTATGCGCATCGTCACGGTCACTGATGTTCACCATGATATTTTGGCGATTAGGACCAGCGCATACGATAATGTTTGAGTAGCTAGAGTCTATTATCAGTGCTTTCTTTCTGTTTTCCACTTCCGCATTTAGGTGAGACTGACCATGAGCCGTTATCTCCTGAAGCCCCATATGTGTGCCCTCAGGAATTGGTACTCTCAGAAGGGGTAGATTTGCCGGAAACAGAAAAACAGGCGCAAATAATCGAGCGTACTGCCGTTTTTGTCGCCAGACAAGGAAACCAAATGGAGATAATCTTAAAGGCAAAACAGACCAACAACCCACTGTTTAGTTTTCTGAACTACGATCACCGGCTGAACCAGTTTTACAAGGAGGTGGTAAAATTGATCAAATCGGGTCGTTACATTCCAAAAGCGCGACCTGCAAAAGTGGAGTCAGAGATGGAAACAAAATACGAACCCAACAAGGTGAGTTCACATGAACCCAGTTGAGTGCATTTTTAAAGTCCGCGTTTTACATCAATTCTCTCAAGAACCGAGTTCATCCAGTTTGCTACTAGGTCTTGTGGTTTGTTCTACGTTTACAACCAATGTTTGAATTTATTTTTAGTGGATACTGTTTTTCCGTCGGCACCAGTGGTTTATTCTTTTCAACTAGTTAGTCTGGATGAGGTGTTTTATGGTATTTGTAGCCCGATGACACCCAATGCTGTCTGTTTAATGAAGTTTTGCACGTTTGATGGTAAACAGCAGTCGGCTCGTAACCACATCAGACCTATTGGGACGTACTTTGTTCTCTACTTCAAGTCTCAAGGTTGTGGTTGCTGGTCATTCTTGATCGTGTGGTCCACCTCTAAGGCCATGAGATGTGCCCCCCTCGCGCGCAGACATAGAACGAAGAGAAATACTGAACTATGCAGTGCCTCACCATCTATAGCAATCCTATTTTCCGTTTCATTTTACCTTTCAGTCAATACATGAAGATGTTTACGAACTCAAACTCCCCAAGGTCGATATTTCAAACACGGCTTACGCGTCCCTAATCAATAAATTTAAAAAAGTGAACGAGGCGTAAGTATTTTCAATCTGTTGAACTTGATGAATACACAGTTGGTCATTTCAGTTTGCTGTTTCGCATAGAAACCTAACAATGTCCACTTTGTCTTCCCGTCGCAGTGCTGCTGCTAACCAGATATGTCGTGATTTGCCGGCACCGGACTCGGGACCCTGCCAGACACAAAAACCTTCAGACAACAGTCCCTCACAAAGTCAAGATTCATCGCCAGCCATCGAAGTAGAATCACATGACATCGATTCAAGCCATGTTCAAGTCAGTATTTCAAAGCCGCCGGTGATGAACGTGCAAGCCACTTCAGAGGTAGTGAAAGATTCCCCGGATGCAACCTCAAGTACGAGCGACGCATTAGCCGAGGAATATGAGCAGTGCTATCAGGAGTATTATAAACATTACTACGCACACTATTACGCTCAGTTCAGTGAACAACAATCGAAATTGTTGGGTCAGTCATACGCCTTCAGTGATGAGCAACGTTCGGCTATTGTTCAACAAGCGGCTAAAGCTGCCGCAGTGGCAGCCTCGGCTGCTGTTAATGCAATGTACCAAGCAGGGATCAAGCGGAAATTACAAGAAACAATGGTTACGTAAGTTAATACCGTAGAATCCCCCCCCCCCGATTATCGCTGTGTGTATGTTTCTGTCCTCGAATGTGTTTCAACGGGTGGAATGCAGTTGGCTCAAAAATCGCTAAGTTAGATGATCATATGTGAATAGAGGCGGCTCTGATACCGTAACCATTCAGTTTAACACTTTTCTAAGGCAGCTGATTTTCCGGTTTACCGGTGAACATTTTACAACGTGTCGATCATAAAACTGTTAGTTCGCGAAGTGAATTCTATCTGGGTCCCGTGTAACATTGTGGTCCATCTGCGATGGGCAGTATGCTAATCGTGTACGATCAAATATACTTTCAGTTTTATGTGGCTGTCCTTAAAAAGGATGAGCCGGCTTCATGGATGTTGCGGGTTGCACCTGCCCCGAACGGCGATCAAGGGTGGGATCGGAACACGGAGATCCAGTTCTGGTACCAAAAACGAGCACCGTAAACAGACCGAAGTACTAATCGCTCGACGTCCGGCTTGACAGTGCTGATCCGTGTTTTTAGTTGTCCTGCAAGGCGTCAACGCTAGCCTTGGCATGGGACAGGTGACTTACGCTGTTTTGAGGTCTCGGTTTTTGGGTGTCGCAGGATGTGTCCGAACCACCTCAAACGTCGTTTAAGGAATATCGGCAACTTAGTGTAGAAACTGCGCTCTCATATCGTGTCGTTTGATATCTGATCGCGCCAGATCAATTTGAGGGTCATTCTCAGGTATTGGTGGTCAGATGCTTCCAGATATTTGATGTGCTTAACACGTGATGGCCAGGCTTCGCAACCGTAGATCCATAAGGACAGACAGGGGTCCAAAAGACACGGGTTTTGGTTTGGAGACTGATCTCGTTTCGCACCCAAAGTGGCTTGTGTATCAGAAAAAACGCTCTCCTGGTGCCGACTTCATCTTTGACTTGGCCGTTTTGGAGATCCGTGGAGCCCAGGTATTTGAATGCCCACATGTGCTCAATTGGCTCGCCGTTGACCTATGTTGGTTGTGCAGACTGCGCAGTGCAAGTCGAAGAAATCTTAGTCTTTTGTGTATTGATTTCAAGTCCAATGGTTTTCGCGAAGAAAACTACACGATTCAGAATTGGGTGTGAAGTAATCGGACTGGCCCGTAGGATAACGAGAAAGGTTGATGTTGGTTGTTAAAATTTGTAGCGATGTTTCAGTACTCGACAAAAAGTAAATATCTGGTCCATGCATACCCTGCCGCGGTGGAAACCTTGATTAGGACGAGTGCGTGCGTCTTTCACGGTTGAGAAGTTGTCCAATAGGAGCACGGAGAATATCTGCAGCCGCGTCGATCAGGCTGGTTCCGCGGTAGTTGTCGCGCACTGTCCCATCGTCTTTTTGGAAGAGAAAGAAGGCGCGAGAGAAGGATTGAAGTCCCCGGTTCCGTAGGAAATTGAATAGAACAGCGTGTGGAAAGGCCCTACCAGTATCGGAGGACAGGATTTATATAACTCCGGTCCGATTCTGTCTTCTCCCGGGGCCTTTCGACTCTTTAGATTGTGTATCACCATGACAATATCCTTTAGGAACAGAGGGCTGCTACTGATGTCGTAGTTTCTTCCCTGGATTCCGGGAATTCGACTTCTCAAGCTTCCCGTGGGATGGTTCAGTATATTGTCAGAGTGTCCAGTCCGTCTCTGCGTCTTTTCTCCTTGTTCCGGGATTAGTAACCTAGTAGCGTTGCGAAGGAGCGGTTCTACTGACTGTCGCTTGCCGGACGCATTTTGTATGAGGCGGGAGTTTTGGGAATTCACCATAGTTAGCCACCGCGTCCAGATTGTCCTCAATTTCAAACCAGTAGATTTTTCGGTCTTTTCTTGCCAGCGGGTGGCTTTTCGCCGAACCTCCCGAAAGCCTCAGAAGCTGTTTAGGCAGGCATCTCTAGCCATTTTGGTTAGATAAAGAGTCATCGATATCCAGTCCTTCTGACGTTGTCGTACAGTGCCTAATTCGTCAACAGACTGCTTGATGGACGATTTCAGCGAATTCCGTTGTCCCACCAATGTTTCTTCACTGGCTGCTTTATTGGTTAGGTGGGTCGTGATAGCGTTTAATACTGCGTGTCGCTTTGTCGATGATCTTAGAGCAGCTACGGTAATCTTTCTCGGGATACAGGATTTGTTGCGATCGCCTAAGTGGACCTTGAGGCGTGCACGGACTAGAGTGTAGCCGGTGTCATTCTTGTTTCTTGTCTCTACGCCTCTGTAAGATCAGCAGTATTCGATCGAGGACGTTCAGCGAGGTCGTACCAGTGTATAGTCGATCTGGTGTGCCGTATGGCCGTCGTTTGAGTAACGCCTATGCGGGTGTCTCCTGGGATGTTGAAGATGGTTAGTCTGTTGCAGTCTGCGAAACTGACGAAGCGAGCAACGTCGTCGCATTGCTATCCGAGGCATATTTCTCTAGGATGTGTGTAGTGAGCAGGCTGTTGGCAGCCATATTGGTGTTTGATTAATGTAAGTGTAGGATCCTGTTAATGCACTTACAAAGCCTTAGGCTCAATGAGTTTTCTCTTTGTGTTTTGCAGGTCAAGCACAAGCAACCCTTGAGGAGAAACGCTGATTTTTGCATACGACGTGTCTGGTTGCTTGGTTTGAATGACCAGCGCGAGCGTTTCAGTCCCCTGCAACATGAGGTATAGCCCGATTTGGGACGTTGTTGACCACTTCCTGCAACCTATTTCTTCGGGCGGTAATGTCGGGGCGTATATGGCAATAACTGATATGTTCAGAAGCGAGGAACGAAAACGAACTACAGAAATTCGAGAGAATATCGGGTTTCACGAAAGCAGCACCTTGTTAACTCCGCTACTGACAGCGATCGCAACGCCATGAAGATTGGAGTTATCAGTAGGTCCTCTATGGTAGAGCTGGTAGTTGTCTATTCCGGGGACCTAAATACCCCGTGTGCCAGAATTGGGTGGACGAATTTCGGAGAGACATGCAACGTCCATTCGGTAATTGTGTAACGTACGTGTCGTGATGGCCTGGCTACGGATATCTAAGAGCATTCTCACGTTCCAGCAAGCAATGTGAATTTGCCAGCGTAGATTGAGGCCCCCAGCTGATATATTTGGCACAGCCGTTGGGATAAAGTAAGGCGCGTCGCCTCCCGGCGATGCCGTAGCATGGTCATTTTGTATTGTAACAGCAATATCCATAAAGAGTCTTGGGAGTAGTGTACAAAGTGACGTCCGCAGCGTCACTCAGCTTTTTGTCCAAGGTTACACCTCTAGCTCGTGCATAACCAAGTGCTATCTGTCGGGCAACGGGAAGATCGTGTGTTGGAAGCCGGTGACCAATCGAGCGGCTCATACGCCTTTTGGATGATGGTCTGCCAATCCGGGACACTCAGCGTATCCACTGTGATCTTGATTTATGTTTGCCGGTGGCTCTCTGGGAGCTCGTTCACCATTCGGTAGAAGTGACCATGACTCAGGGGCCCATGCGGCCCAGTTGGTTGAACAGTTTCCCCTTTTGCCCGTCTAGTCAAGCAGTAGACCTCATCCACCTATTCAGGAGCAGCTGTCTTCGCATGCTGAGCACAGGCTCAGCGAGTTTTTTAGGCCTCGGCTGCCTTCCAACTTGGTTTGGCCTGCCTGTAGGCCTGTTCACCAGGTTTTGGCTCCTGGTGCATGCTTCAGCTTCGTTTAGCCAAAGGTGAAAATTGGGTAGCCGGTGGAGACGAAGGAAATGGAAGACGCCCCAAGGGGCGCGACAATGTGCCAAACCCAGAGGTGATGCTTAGTCACCCCGTACATCGATCGAAGGTACCTGGGGCGGAATTTCTGCACTTCAATAACTTGTCAGTGATTGTCAAGTGATGTTTCTGACTGTCGAACTTAAGTGCAATGTTCGGAACCCACTACTACCGATCGTACTGGTGGCAGACAGCAATCATTTGTCACCTTGCGCACTACAGCACCGAACCTATTTGGCACTCCAGGGGTCAGTCGGAGTTCGAAAGGATAATTGTTAATCGCAATTTGTTTGTGATCTCGGCGTATGTCCCAACAGACTGCAGCCCTGACACGCAGAAGGATGAGTTCTACAATGAACTCGCCACCCTTGTTCGCAGGAGCAGAGGTTCTGACATTGCAGTACTAGCTGGTGACTTCAATGCACAAGTTGGCAAACTTAGTGCATCAGAAGCTTGTTTAGGTGGGCGTTGTGCTTTATCCGATGAGCGTACAGATAATGGAGATAAGCTTACCCAGTTTTGTGCAGACAATCGATTGTTCTTGCCTAGCACCAATTTCCGACACAGCTCGCGCCGCACGGCGACATGGTGCTCTAACTCTCCAGGTGCTTTGAGTCAGATTGGTCATATCGCCGTAAGCTATTGGTGGCGCAGTTCTGTTCAGAACTGTAGATCTTGCTGGTCCACATACGTAGTATCAGACCGTGCATTAGTTTTAATGCGACTGTCTCTCCAGCTCCATGGTAATCGTCACAAACCGCAAACCCGGTTAGCCGTGCAACGTATGTGTGACCCAGAAGCTCGCACCAGTTTTGAACAAAAATTAGCACATAAGCTGGAAACGACGACGAGAGCATTGGACGCATATCGAACAGAAAACGCACTTGGCAGCAGGTTTTGCCTGTGGTCCTAGATCCGATGTCTCTCGGAGACACTGGATTTCGCACGAGTCGACCAGCCTAACTGAGCGAAAACGTCAGCTGTCGAACTGTAGCGAGATGAATAAGATGCGGAGAAATCTACAGAAGCAAGTTATGAAAAGCCTTAAAAAGGATCGCGAAAACCGGCGGGTGAAGGTAGCCGAAGAAATGGGAATAGCAGCTGCTTCAGATAACAGTCAAAAACTGTTCAAAATTATTCGTGACACTGGTGGACGGCGCATCCAGGTCAGTGAAACGATTTGCGATAGGAATGGAGAACCCATCCATAGCAAACAGCAAAGGCTTGACCGTTGGGCAGAATACTTCAGGGGACAGTTTAGCTGGCCGCGCGTTAATGTAGTTACTCCTGTGTCATTAACTGCGACTCCTTGGGTGGTATCACTTGAGCCCCCATCGGAGGTGGAAGTGGAGTCGAGCATTCCATTACTAAAGCGCAGGAAAGCGGCCGGCCCAGACGAGCTTGAGTTCTTTTCAAACTGGGTGGAGATGCTTTGAAAAAAACCACTTACCGCTTTGCTCTGGGGCATTTGGAACGAGGAGCGTATTCCATTAATATGAAGCGAGTCATTGATTGTTCCCATCTTCAAGAAGGGAATACTCAATGACTGTAGTAACCATCTTGGGATTAGCCTAATTCCGATAGTCATCAAGGTATTGGCCTTGATTTTGCTGTGTCGTCTGACACCAGCTCGCGAGAGGAATGCCCGCGAACAGCAGGCCGAATTCCGCCCAGGTTGAGGATGCATCGGCCAGATTTTTACTGTTCATCTGTTACTTGGAACGCGTCACACGCACTGTTGACTGGCAATAATCATTTTTTTAAACTTGAAAGGCGCCTTCAATTCAGTTGATCGAACAGCACTTTTCAGTGCTCTTCAGCGAAAAGGCATGCCCCAGAAGTTCGTGAACCTACTGAGATTATTGTATTCTCACACTTATCATCGTCATCATCGTACAGCGGTAAACAGCAAGGCAAGCCTCACTGACCACTGCCTATCTCACCATATTGCACGTCGAATTAGAAAGTGTGAATATACAAGATGGACAGAGAATGGACCTACAGGGGAGCGGAAAGGAAAGAACGCCCTAATAGCCAACACACGGAATACACAGTCTAACTGTACAAACGCACATCGATCAATCATTCTGACTCGACGGAAAATGACAATACGACCGCCACTGTTGGCGGTTCGCTACCATATCCTTCAGTGTCTCCAACCAACTGGTTGAGGGGTCTTTTGGACCGCAACCATTTATGGCCGCGTAAGGGTTTACGGTAAACTAACCGGTCCGTTCGGAACGACCACTGGTGTCTGACAAGGATGTCCTATGTCTCCAATTCTGTTCAACTTCGTCAAGGACGAAATAATGGAGAATGCATTGCGAAATCTTCAGGAAGTAGGCGTCGAACTAGGAAATAGTGAAAAGCTATGTGACCAAGATTACGCGGACGACGTTGTCTGCTTGTTCGAATGCACTAACAATTTTCAACGTGCACTAGATAGACTTGCAAGAGTTGTAGCTCCATTCGACATGTGCTTTGCACCTTCAAAGTGTAGGGTGATGTTACAAGACTGGACGTCAACGATTCCTCGGTTGATGATCGATGGGGAGGTGCTGGCAATTGTCGGCCGGTTCACCTACCTCGGCAGCAGCGTGACGACGGATGGGAGCACAGTAGTAGAGGTGAGCACGCGTATATTCAAGGCTTGAACGGCGTACGTTGGACTGAAGCACCTGTGGCGCCGACCTGATATTTCACTGAAGTTGAAAGGTCGTGTATATTGTGCAGCACTGAGTTCAGTTTTCTTGTATGGTTGCGATACTTGAGGTATTTGACCACCGATGTTTGTGTAGTATCGCTAAGCTTGGGTGGAACAGCCGTTCGAGCAATGCTGAGCTCATAAAGCGAGTATTTTTTTTTTTTTACTAATGTAGAGGACGTTCTGTCACAGCGTATTCAGATTAGTAGACTTTGTTGGTTGGGGCACGTGTTAAGTAAGGGAAACACGTCTACCATATCATGCCCTATTTTCCGTTCGTCCTCAGGAGTGGAAAAAACCACGGGGAAATCAACAGACGACGTGGCACCGAGAAATGAAGAAATGTACAGCGAACTTGGTTGGGGTCTAAAAGACTTCTCAACCAGTTGGCCGGATACATTGAAGGATATGATAGCGAACCGTGAACAGTGGCTATCGTGTCCTCGCTTCCTGTCGAATCAGAATGATTGATTAATGTGTGTTTGTACAGTTAGACTGTGTATTCCGTGTGTTGGCTACTAGGGCATTCTTTCCTTTTCCCACTCGTGTAGGTCCACTCCCTGTCCATTTTAATCCAACGTACAGCATGGTGAGATAGGCAGTGGTCATTGGGGCTTGCCCTGCTGTTTAACGCTGTACAATGATGATGATAATAGTGATGATACTTCATGTGGTTTCCCAATGGACATCTCACGGTCATAACTTCTAGCTTTAAACGCGCAGAGGGCTTATAAAGCAATGGACTATGCCCCTTACACTACACGCATTCATGGAATAAAAACAGTCAGCAGTGGCATTGTGCCATTCACCAGCTCTATTCTCATAAATGACAGAGTTGTCAAATGTACAAGACCTGTCACTGCATCAGGTCATCTGAGAAAAATGAAGCACTCTTAAATCATCTTGCGCTATTTTCCTTGACCTTACATTGCTTTGCAGTCCCACGATGACGGCTAGCGAACGCGGAATAATTGATAAAATGGCGGAATATGTAACGCGAAACGGCCCAGAATTCGAGGAGCTTGTTACTCGTCAGAAAGGTAACGATCCACGATTTGGTTTCCTCAAACCGACTCATCCGCTGCACTCGTATTATCAATCTCGGAAGCAAACCACGACCCAAGATGAGCCAGAACACGAAGAGAAAGTTCTGAAGACTGATGACATAGCGTCGTGTTCTGAAACCGATCATGTGGATATTCATCAGAATGGCCGCCTACTTCCAGGTAGGGTCACCACAGTTCTATTGAGAATGATGACTTTAATGAACAACTAAAAGTCTTTTTCGATTTCGCGTGCGTTGGTTATTTTATGTAGCTCAGCCCAACTCCCTCAGTTTGTCTTTCCCCTCGTGTATTTTTGGATCTATAGTGTTTGTCGATTCACTTCGGAATGACCACAAGTATTCAACATCACCGTCTTATAGGTGGTCGAGATATCGTGCATTCCCACTCGCGTCATTGATCGCGCTCGATGCTCGTCATTGTAGCAGCGCTTTATGATGCAGGCACACTAACGTACATGGACCCAATCTTTTCGTAAGAACCTCGGTAACTATATAACGGCTGTAACTAATCAGATGATGGTCGATGGCCCGACCCATGTACGGAGGTAGACTTCTATACCGGCTCTCACTTTCCAAGTAGGTAAAACAGGTTGAGCAAGCAAAATAGCATTTCGATCACCGAATGACCCAGATAGTAACCGTCAAACAGAGTTTTCACAGGACAAACCAATGCAGATGTATCCGTATTTCGACCCGAATTATGTGTTTGAGCATCTGATTGCAAAATGTTTCACCACTTTTTTACTCACTTTTTGTCATGAGGTTTTAATACAACATGTAGTTGACCGGCTGGAGGAAATGTTTAACGCGGAGACAATTGAAATATGATACAAAATACAATGTGGACAGTAAAATTGGAGACATCCTGGGGAGCTCGAATTTTTCAACTTCTGCTGAAAAGCTTGTTAGTAGGCCGAATAAAGCAAATACCACGAAGTAAATAATAAAGTCAGCTAGACAAGTGTACACGAAAATTGGACGATAGAGAATCAGGTTAGCAGACTTGACCTTTATTTAATGTCGAATAATGGCTCTGGGCCTCACACTAACCTCAAACGGAGAGCTCACAGATGACATTCCCTCTAAGTTTACGGGCGTACTAATGAAGATGAAGTGTGATTAGGTCAGTGGTCCAGACTGGTTCCTGCCAAGGTTGCAAACTGAATTTGCTCTTATTTCATCCTTAACATTAACGCGTTTGTACAGTCAACTTTTGTTCCGTGAAAATACCCTGGGCTATGCTAGAGTGGCATCCATGACGTGAGTGCATTTTCACTGTCTGGAAGATATATCGTACGATCTAATGCTCCGGACTTGTGTGTTCAAAGATTTCTATTGGATGGAACTTCCTCTGAGAAAAACGGGCTTGATCAGTTTGACTATCGTCACTTGAGTGTCCCATTAAATGTCATCATATGTGATACACTATTTTACTTTTCATTCTCTAGGATATGTAAAGCCGCTAATATTTGTGGTCTGGACTTTAATTGTTCACTCAGTTGTGGAACGAGAAAAAAGTTCCCGATATGTGAGTTCCTTATAGGTTCCGGTAGGGGGTGTTACGAATATAAACGGGACTGTCTGCTAAGACCGATACTCTCGATGACTGGTTTCCCATACCACCCGTTGGCTAAATTAATAGCATCCCTACTGAAACCTATGAGAAAGGAACTGTCTACAAGAAGTTTGCGTGACACATTTCAGTTTGTCGATATCATCAAAATCACACCATTGAAAACGAGACTGTTAGAAGTAGCATCATTTTTTATCATTGTCCTGTTACTGGAAACGGTTAAGTTCCCGTGTGATTACATAGGTTAGCATCAGTTATTCATCGTAATTCTTGTGTCGCATTCAAAACAGCTCATCCTTCGTTGTGCGATGAACATTCAGTTTTTGTGTAATGGACAGTTTCATCGTCAAATTGACAGTGTTGTAATGGGCTCACTACGTGGCTCAGTGCTTACGGACATTTTCATGGGAAAACTAAAAAGGCAACAGGTAAGCATCAAGATAGCAGAGTTGGACACATGCTGTCGCCACGTCGATGATATTTTTGCAGGATGTAAACCGACAGAATATGTTAACCAGTTGTTGAAAAGCATCAACCGCGCCCATCCATCGATACAATTGGCTACAGAAACCGGAAGTGAAGGTTGTATTCCATTCATTGACGTGCTGTTGTCAGAAATGAAAGATAAATTGAAAGCAGAGTTACGGAAGTGGGGTATATATTCCTTCCGCTGCACTCGTACGCGAGCATGTAATACAAAACGTTGGATTATCTCATTCGAAAGGCATCATCGAATAACCGTGTTTCATTTTGTCTAATCATTAAATCGAAGTTTTGTGTTCTGGTTTTCGTTGCTGCCTGGCAGCGTCGCCCAGTGGAAAGCAAAACGAATAGAAGCATCAGGAAAAAGCAAACAAAGAACAAAGTTATAAGTGGAATTCATGAAGATTTCGAATGAAACTGCACCACTATTCGAAGCACTTAGGCATCTCGTCTAGTTTCTCCAATCATTTGGTGAGCGCATCTTGTAAACCCTAAACTGGAAGCCTAATAACTCCCACTCAGTTAACTTCCAGTGGTTGAGTTACATGCGTTTTTGACATGTCTTGGACTGACCACTTCGACCTATCCTCCAAAGTACACTGGATGTCTGTAGGCAAGCATAACTCATGTCCAAACCACCGGTTCTGACTGCTTGCCTGTTCCAGAGGCTGATCTCTGGTTCCCAGCTTTACGCCTAATCTCAACAAAGGTGATAAGTTTCCACCATAGTCGAGCAGTACTGCGAAAACATCGATGCTCTGGTAGTTTTCATGTAACGACCATATTTCGGAATCCTAAAGAAGGACTGATCTAACTGACACTTCCGAGATTTACAGGAACCAAGAGCTATTATAAAGACCACCGTAAAGCACTTTGTTGTCCGTCAAATCATGTGAGTAAATAACATCCCGTAGAAATCTGATAATCAACTTTTGCACATTATGCATTTGCCCATGAATGAATCTATTTTCAGTTGTTTATTACAGTGCCACTTAATATGATTTCATCCCGTTTCTTACTCGAACAGAATCTCACTCTCCTGATAGAGATTTCCCGAAAGAGCGTCAGGCTAGCATCAGCTTCCGTCTAAGTCGGCCGAACGGTGGAGTTAAGATTCGCACCACCACTCCCGAGCGAACTGCTACACAAACTTGTGTAACAACTACGGCGCAGTTACCAGACGTTCATGTGACTGCAAGTTGCCCAGTTTTATATAAACAAAGTCGGTATTCACAGTCTCCACAAACTCCACCCAATTCGTTGATGTCGACAGAAGACGCACTCAATGGTCGGTCACCCTCTCCAGTGAAATTTAGCCTACCTGGTATTCCATTTGCTTCAGATACTTCATCTACTGAATCAAGCCCCCGCGCTGACACCCGGTCGGTGGATTCTAGCCCAAGAAGGTCGCCATCTCGTTCACCTGTGACGTGCTCTCCTCCTCACGAGAAAGTCGTCGCATTAGCTTCACCCGATGCAGCTTCTCTCCGAAGTAGTCTTAAGTCGGAGGCCGTATTCGAAACCCCAACAGATACCGTGAAGTCGTACTCTGATCATCGTCAATCACCAATAAAAATAGGCCGTTCAGTCACTCTTTCGCCTGTCAGTAAACTGGCCGGACGGGCCTCACCCCAAGATTCATGGGAGTCGAGTGCCGTTGAGGAGATGCTCGGTGAGTCACACACATCGTCAGTACCAGGTTGTGTCTCGGTCCTGTTGATTAACTCATCTGGTCTCTAAGGTTTTCAACTGTTGGAGTTGCTGTCTTTTTCACAATGTGCACAGTGAAAAATCAGCACTGTTTATGGAATATTGGAGACCGGTTCATTCAACTGATTGCGCTTATTTCTTCGTTCAGGTTTGGTGGACGGTTCTTTGTCGAAGGAAAAATCACCCGATCCTTCATCCTTGCATCATGCAGCTCAAAAAGTCCTGGACGAACGAATTAAAGAGGAACGAAGGAAGCGTGCAGCGCAGTTGGTTGCCCGACTGAAGTCCTCCACGGCTTCCGAATCACGTACAAGCAGCTCGTTACTCCACGGCCGTCAAACCACAACTCCGCCCCCACCACCAGATTCCGTTCCTGCTGCTGTCGCACACGCTGTTGTGGCCAGTTTGAAGCGTCGACAAGAGGAGAGTCGAGCCTCTGCGGAGGCCGAAGCGAAGGTTAGTATACCCAAGTGGCAGAAATACTCCTCATGGTTATGATTTATGATTGTGACTCCTTAGCAAGCGTGCAAATTCCTAACTGTTAAAATTAATTAGGGTACTGTGTTAGTTGCTATCTTGGTGTCTAGGGCTTAGTTATGCATACACACGCACGTAGTCATCGTTATCCTCACGAACCGTTTTCCGTTGCAACAGTATTGAATCTCATCGCCATGTTAACGACTAAGTTCAGATCTGTTTGTCTACCCACCCTCCCTATTAACTTCTTTGAGTCCTACCAGTTGCATGCACAAAAGCCTCTGAATAAGAATGCGATTGGCACATTCCCTTATTGTCTGTCGACTTTTGGTTCGTTGATCCTGACCGGATAACGCCAATGCTCCGAACCGTTTTCATTGAAAGACGCGCTGAGCTGTCTGTTTACTTCAGCGGCTCTGGTCGCATGTTTTTCCTAAATTCACTCAAGGGTTGCCTAGATTGTCTTCCCTTTTCGTCTCAAATACACAATAGTTCCCCCAGATTGCAACCTCGGAAGCAGTAACTTTTCTGCAATAAACTTTTACCGTGCAAAACCTCCCTCAGAACCGAAGAAGAAACATTTTCTGGTCAAATATATTAGTTTCTTCTTCCGAACAAAATTGGTTATGCATTTTTGTTTGAGTATATGATAGTTTTTCGACTCGTTACCACCTGACCTTACATGGTTCTCCACTCCAGATCTTAGTCTGACTACCGGCTATTCAGTGCTGATGCAACAGGTTTGTTGTTTCGGAACAGACCAAACAAAAGCCCTGTACAAGACGGTGAAAATGTTCTGGCGTGAAGAGATCTGAAGACAGGTTGATGGTAATTTTGTGCTACAATGCATTCGATGACAAATTGAAACCCAGAGTTTCCGGAAAATTGCCAATATGAGGTGTTTTAAAAAGTGATTTCAAGTTGGAGTTGATTGTGAGAACCACCGTGATGCTTAGATGGTGAGCAGTATGTTCGAAGGACAATTGGATAATAATTGGATAATTGAAATGCTCATCCGGTGTTGCGTTTCGGCCATATTATTATCATTCTCTTTGCAACATCTGCTCTAAGCATGATGTAGCTTAATCTAAGAAGCAACGGATCTTCACTAAGGCGATTCTGTACATTTTTGCAAGAAAACTAAAAGGTTTCCGGACGTTATCCAACCTTTGTTCGAATCAGTTACGGCGTAAATTTTGGTAATTTGCTTCCGCGAAACCGTTTCAGTAGTAAAATACAATAACGTCAAGTATCAAAAGATCCTTCTGGCTAAATTTACTTTGTAGATTGTCTGGAAGAGGCGAAATTTTTGTTTTTTCCAGACTTTCAGACTTTCCTTTTGAATCTCTGAATGGCAGAAACAGTTTGAGCGTTCCGACTAGCGTTTCTTAATAGGGAACTACAGAATATATATATATATATATATATATATATATATATATATATATATATATATATATATATATATATATATATATATATATATATCACAAACGTGTATTCTTCGGTCTCAAATCCTTGTTCCTTTCTGGAATATTAGTAAATTTTTATCGGAAGAAAAAGAACTTGTCACATATGGTCTGTTGGTTGATTCTCACCCCATGCGATTCCAAATTTCGGAAATGCTCGCACTGCAAACGTTGTTTTGTTCATCGCTCCTCTATATCAACGAATTCTGTATGAAGGAGATTGAATTTAGATTCTGTTCAGTTTTTCCTTGTTATTGGGCAACGTCTGCAGTTCCACTTGCTACGTTAAAATACATTCATCTTGGTTAGTCATATTCTGTATCAGAATAAACGGACACTAAACGTTTTCCAAAACAGGATCGGAGTCTTAATGAAATAAGTCTCTTGGGAAATATACTTGACTGCATACATTTTTACAGGTTCACATACTCCACAACTTCAAACTTTTCTATTTTTTGTCATACATTTTAATCAGTTTGTAAATTTCCTCATTCTAGGCCAGAAAACGTGCGCGTTCTCCTCCAGCTGCTTACGCTTTGCCCAAGGAACGATCGCATAAATCGTCCAAACACTCCAGACGGTCAAGACGTAGTCCTTCACCAGATAATTTTATTCGTGCCCGGGATTTGTCGAGGGAACGGAGTTATCCAAAGCATCCCAAATACAAGAAGTCCAGGCATTGAGTTTTCCATTACCGCTTCCTTGTACAGGTCTAAGATGACGAGAACCGCCTCTGGTCCGGTGCTCACGTACCGTTACCTTGAAACAATTAGTGTATATATTGACTTACGACGAGCTTTTGGTTCTTTGCTGACATTAATTCGATTGACTGCGGTCTGTTTTCACTACTACCCTTGAAGAGGGCTTTCACGTGTAATGTGGACATCGAAGAATGACGAATTCTTGTTCCGAAAGTGACTTCATTTTCCTTTATGAGTGCTAATACGAATGTCATAACGTGGTGGAATTCAAAATTGTGTCTCCTCTGTCCGCTGTTTTAATGTTTATCGGCCTCCAAGGCTTTTCAGCCGTAGACAGCGAGTGCCGCATTGTTCTGCTTTCACAACACCAAACATGTCAACCACAATGCGTTGTTCGAGCTCTGTCAAACCAGAGTCCCTCGTTTATCACATCTGGCGTATGCTAGCGTAGTTCGTTTGCGGTTTATTCTTCGCGTTTGCCTGCCAGTAACCTAAAGGATTGGTCATCTGGGTTCGTGACTTGGAATTGGTATCGCCAACAAAGCGACTTCCAAGGCACAGAGTAGATGCATTTTCTTTCCGCCCGTTAAATCAAATAGTCACACCACATCTTGCAAATTGTACTCTCATAGCCGACTGTTTATCATGATCCCCATTTGAAATAAGAAGAGGGTCTTGTCGTTGATTCTATCAGTCTTTTCGACGAATAGTTTCGTCCTTCCCGGTCTCAGTTTGGTGTGTTGTCGGCAAACTTTGTTTGGAATAGATTATACGACTTGAAGGCTGCCGACGGTTTATATCGTTCTGTAGATGTTTGGAGCAAGTTTCCTTGCTGAATTGGTGGCCCTCATTTTTTCTCTATGATTTATATTCAGGTTATACAAAAAATGCATTGCATGACAGTTTGTAATAAGCGGATGTATGCGACGGAAGTGCGGACATGTTAGTTGGTATTGATTGGCAACTGATAGACGGATGAAGAATCCTGTTTCAACGCATCCTTACCAGTTTTGGTGGATCAAACGTCGTGATATAGGACGATTTTTAATAAAGTTAATTTGCGTGTTTCTTATGCATGTAACTTTCATCGGCAGTTCGCCAGTGCCAGTATCGTCACTTGCAATATTCAGTTCTATGGATTGATAACTTTTACCTTTGTGATTAAACCTAGTGGGCTTTTTGCATTAGTCTTTGTGAAGTCAGATGTTGAAGAATATGACATACATCGCGAAGAAATACGTCCTGAAAGAGTTCATCTATTAGTGGCATTTAATTCTTTGGGGTTGAGACGTTGAAGTCACTTTCGTGGTTATGTTTGGGGAAAATATTTTCATGATTCATGATTTTTAATGCCAAAATATTGTGCAGTTTTCTTCCCGTTCAGTTGTTTCTGTTAAGTGCACAGGTTGCAATCTTTCGGGAATTGACACCGTTTGTGTTTATAACCTGGTCAAGGAGAGAGGTTTTTAGTTCGCTCTTTTGAGACAGCACAAAAAAGGTTTCGCCATAGTATATTACTTAGACGAAGTATTGGCGCAAATAAACATGAAGTCAAAGTAAACGAGACAATGCCGAACTAGGTACAGCCGTATCGTTTCAGAGGGGGTGTTGATCCTGAAGCTCATTCAAAATACATGACAGTTGGTAGCCTAAGAGGCGCGACGTTCCAGTGTGGTAGGCGTTTGAACCTGGAGTTGCCTCGGACGATTTCAAGCCCAGATGAATCTGATCGTGGTAGTTTTTCGAGGCCGCTGCGGAAATGCCCAGTATGAATACAATTTATGGTAGGATCTCGTGAAATCGGAGAAATAGGTCCAATTCCGTTAGACTGATTGAACCATCACCTGAAAAATAGTAAAATGTGAGTGGATCTTAGTTCTGGCTTATCATCATGGTGTTCTTGCTGGACAGCTCTTCCTTCTAATGGTAGGCTGACATCAGCGTTTCTTTTGCTGTTAAGGTATAGTTGCGGAGTTGTAACTTGTTAATGATTTCGAGAAAGATGTTGCAAAATCATAGTCAAACAATCGTCCATGGGGCGATTTGTTATGCAGTTTCAGCCTTTGACTCACCATTAAAAACGACCTGAGTTGGGAATCATCGACATTACATGTCTGCCGTGCCCCCACTGGTACTCGAACCCGGGTCACACGGTTATGAGTTACATTCGTTACCATTAGGCTATGTCGTTTGATCCTCAGTGATTTGGTTCGCGTCAATGCCATTTGGTAAGGCACCCATCACCACTAACTTTGATTGATAACAATCCGTTATCCATTTCATGAACAGCCTGAATCCGCTACTGTCATAGAATCATATTTCTGGAAAAAAGAACGATCAGTTGGGTTAGTTATTTCCCGGTGGGGTGCCACTTCGCCATGCGGTTAGAGGTTCCCATAGTAGTATCCCGTGGTTCACCATAACAGTTGGAATATCATCGCACCGACATCCGTTGGCCGCTCTATCTCATCATTATTTCAAATAATTCGGCTCACTTCCCAATGGAGTCGAAATAGCTATGAATCAAGATGACAGCAGTAGCATTGGCCAAACTCACGTCAATTCTGTGACCTGCTTTCATTCATCGGAAATCGCGAGCCGTTTTCAATAACGGCAATTAAGGGCGGCTTCCATACCTTCACCACCACTAAATGGCAAATCAAGGCGACTGTCAGCTGTGTCAAACTCTGGGTTGGGAAATTGTATCCCGTTTGGTTTACGCGATTGAGGGTCAGGTAAATCATTTGTGGGGACGTCGTTGACCACAGAGAACGCCCGCATTCCCGAGATGGAAAGGTTTTACTGAGTCGTCACGGTAAATCTTGTTAGGCTAGGAAGGCCCCCTCAACGTTTCCCGAACACAGTATGAGGAAACCTATCAATTTACGGAACCACTTCATCATCACGTCGTGCGAAGTAGTATCGTTAGGTTTCTGCCTATCGACAGTCACAAAGTTGGTGTGGTCCTATGACAGGTGGTGGTCGAGTGGTTTAGTGTCTAACTTCCTCCTTCTTTTCTAGGAGCTCAGATTCGGGGTGAACATTTTAATTGCAGTTGCTTCGGCGACGAACAGTATTTTTTCCGACTTGGCGCGGTAAACACGCCGAGTCGGGTAACTCTGTTATCTGATTCCCTTAGAAGTCTAGTTTTCGCAAATTACGTGAAACCTGGGCCTGATTCTTTAAACCGTGGAGTCGAAATATCCGCGCATCTGGCTTACTCATTCTCTTTTCCGAAGTCCAATATGGACTAACACGCACCCCACTAAGAAACTCCTCTTCTTACGAAATATCTTTAGATTTATGGATTAGGTTCTGAACAGTTAATCAAATATTCGTAGGAGAAAGCGTATCTGAATTCCTCAGGCAATCGGCACTACAACAAGCACATCTTTCCGGCAATGTACGTAATTGGCGGTTGTGAGGACCGATTGTTCACAGGGTCAATAATTTCGATCCGTTAAACTAACTACTGCCAAATAACAAGTAGGCGAGGCGTACTTTCAAAAGGTATGTGCTCAAACAGCTTTTTCTCACGTAGATGGTGCAACATGCCAATTGGGGGACATCCGTTGAGCGCAAAACACATTATCTCAAATAAGCACATAACTCACCATTATAATCTAGCTCGTTGAAAATGTCGATCAGTATAGATTGTCGGAGTATTGTCGCCAGAGAGATATGACTGTCTTCTCGCAAGTGCTGATATTCTGGCGTAGCTCTCACTTGTCTGTTGTATCTTACTAGGAATTTCAGGGCTTTTTCTCGACGACTTCTTTCGTTGTGGTCTGTCATACGCGTCAAGACTGATTTGAAATACCTGAGGATCGCTCTGTTGAGGTGACTATTGACGGGATCCAGCTGCTCTGATGTTCCGGGAGATGCGGGGTTTGTGATTTCCATTGTAAACGTTTTCTCTGGTATTGAGACTGTGGGCGGCGGCGTTTCATGAACTACGTTTTGCTTTGATATATCACGATGCTGTACAATTTCGGCAGAATTTGAACCGTCAGGTGCGTAGTTGAGTGTTTTGAATACCAGACTTTCCAAGTTGGCTTTCCCGTTCGAGCTCTGTTCCGTCGTGAGAGTAGTTCGGCTGGCCCTGCTCCTTTCGTGGTCGGTAATTGGAAAGTGGGAGTTGGTCAGGAAGTGTTCCTTTTGTTTCAGAAACCGTATTTCTGTAAAAATATCACCAGAAACTTATTGAACGTTTAATTTGTCTCGAGTGAAAAACTGATGATACTTTACTCAGGTTATTCCAACGAAGTTATGTGGAAGATACCGAGTGCACTCCGTTCTGATCGTAAACGAATGTAAATTCCGGGCGGTTGTGAAAGACACCATAAACAACCATTGCTTAATCGTCAACTCAAAAAAACGAATACCCTAGCGCTTATAGAATGCATGACTAGCTCAGGTGACCCAGATCTATCTTTGAATCCGTGACTGGGATGAATGTGTTTACTGAATATTATGGGCGGTTTTTTCCGGTTGTAGGTGTGAACTCTCACCGTTTCCTTCATTGTGAATCTGTCTGATGACCTTCATATTTTGCTGACCATGTATCTGCAGGCTTGTGATTTGTTCTGAATCAGTCTCTGCTTTTATGAACAGATAGATGAAAAATAGTGTGAAATAATTGAATTTAACCCATCCTGTGATGGTATTTCTTCTTGGTCAATTAATAATTCGAACGAGAATGAGATGTATTTGATGAAATCGAAAGCTCAAAAACCAAGGAAAAAGGACTTTTTCTGTGTGATTCAATAATTTTGCCGATGGAATACCTAATATTTTCGATGTGTAGGAAATTCGATTTTCAGAGAGTTCACTTGCTACGTGATCTCTGACTCGGCAAACGACTCACCCGTGCCGTGCGTCTATACGGTGTAACTTCGAGCACATTCTCCGTACCATCCCTTGAAGCTGATAAGGGACGATTTATCTTGAAATGCCACCAGGGTAGTGTTGTGCTTGTATGATAGGGGATCGACAGTCGTCTTCGAAGTACTCAAACCCGATACGTCTGTCATCACAGTTTTCCTTCTTTATTCTCTAGCTTAGCAGGATACTGTTAGTTCGAAATTCACCCGTTTCGAGAATTTAATCAATGATATCCTTGGTTCCCAAATAATGAGTACTTTGTTGTCTGTCTCCTCGTTGTCATGCCTGATCGATCTGGGGATCCGATGTATTTCTAACCTGCAAGCTACAGGATCACGGTTGCTCCTGTGTTTACGTGTATACGCCCTCCACAGGACATATGTGGAAGAATGGGATAGCATTTTAAAAATGCCCAAGAGGACCTTATTGGATACAGTGTGACAACAACCTAAGTGACTGATGAACCGCCCTCATATGTGTACGCACGCGGGGAAGTGCGTGGTCCACATCTGGTCATACTTGTTTTCGTTATTGATCCTATTTACCTATCCTCCAGCGGTACATCAGTTTCTTCACAGTTGTGCATGTCTCGCTTTATCCACTCTCCGGGATCTCAGCTCTTATGAACTTGAAATAAAGCGGAACAAAAAATGATACAGGAAAAGAGATGGAAAAATAACAGTTGGGCATAATAGGCACGTACTTCTATTATTGGTTACGAAAGTTGGCCACGTAGATACAATCGTCTTGGGGGATTTTGGAGAACTGCGTACGTTCTCCGGTAGTGACAAACTGCTCCCAGTTAACAAAACGACAACACCGATCAGACAGATTAGGAAGAGGACCGAACCAATCAGTACGCTGATCCAAGGCCAATGAAAAGTTGAACTCTGAGGTCCGGATGCTGCCAGCCTGGTCATACGAACGATTTGTTCGTCACAAACCGGTTTCAGTGGACTGTAGCTCGATTGCACTGGAAGAGATGAGAAAGAAGTTTTGTCTCATCCAATTTTCTCCAGCAAATCTTACTGTCCATAGACTTTTGAATTACCTTAAGGAAGTTTTTTGTTCGAAAAATATTTATGTGAAAATTAGGCAGTGGAGATGAGACAGATCAGAGAATGTGCCAGGGGAAGGTGAAAGCTCGTCACGGGCACACAACTAATATTCTTTTGGGCAACTCATCGGATGCAAAAGCTCTGACTGTTTCCTCTGATGGTTGATTTTGTAACTCACAATTAATGTCTGTTTGCTGTGCTTCTTTAGAAGCTATCTGACACACAAGCAATAAACCTGAGTTGAACTTCATCGGAAAGGGCTAATACGAAAGAATCAGCCAAAAGCTGGCCACTTGAGTGCAGTGACTGAAAGGGCCTTCTATGCTTTCCATAGATATGACGTGAAATCCTTATAGTACGTTAGCACTCAGTAGCCAATGATTGATCGCTTTTGTATTGCCTTCAGACTTTGTACTCCTCCCTAAATCCCCAATCTGATAGTCCCTCTATACCGTATCAGTACCGCCTTCCTTGTCAAAATATCGTCGTTGTAGCAGGTAGTTTCTTCCCCCGACAGCTCTTTCTATCTAATTTTAGTGCTTGTTGATTCTATGTGAATAAGATGTACCAGTTTCGACGCTGTTCTCGATCTAAGTACTTGTCCTATTGAGAAGACCACAGTGTCTTATCATTTTGGATGCCGTTGAGGCAGTCCGATTCACACTGTCCTGAAATATGCATGAAAATCACCGGTTTGTTTGAACCTTTTGTAAATATATTTTAATAGAATGTAGGATTAGCACTATTCCGGCTCGTGGCGTTGGAGTTTGGATGCTAAAAATGCAAGTGGATTTACCACTATCTAAAATTTGTAGTGGATTGTGATAACGAGAAAAGCATTTGACTCAATGGCCTGGCTGAGCTTCTTTCCCTGCAGTGAAAGAGATATAGTCTATGACCTTAAAGGTCGACTGCACTATAAGAGATAATCAGAAACCATAAACTTGAGAATTGCAGCGGTAAACCACATAACGTTCCTGTGGACTAACCTCGGTACCGAACCAGACGACAGCAGATTGATGTCTAGGCCCCACTAATGTGACTGGTAGTAACTGGATTCGAAAGTGATAGGAGCCCTTACCGACTGACCACCAATATCTTTCTCGAACTGTTGAGTTGAGAGCTTCGAATACTACTTCAGTAGTCCCCCTTCGCGACTGCTCCCTTCCGGAATGCAATAAATTCTCTGCAAGAAGCACTTTTGCTGTTCAAGAAAAGTTTCTCTCGGGGAATTCGCCCACCATGCGATAAACCCCCACCCCAACCGGAAATGAAACACTTTTACCAACATTTTGCCCCCGAACAAGAAACACTTTCTGGTCAAATATATTTAAGAATTCGTTTTCCCTAACAAAATTGGTTATACACTTGTCTAGGTTTATGATGTTGGTTTTCTGGCTCGTTACCACATCTGACCTACAGGGACCTCACGTGGTTCTTCACTCCAGATCTCAGTTTGGTTGTCGGCTATGCCTATTAAAGCAGTGGACGTTTGGGGTTATGGGGTATACTCCTTCTACTGCACTAATGCACTAAAGTAAGTTACAGTCCCTAAGTCCCTGGGTTTGGTGAGTTCTAATCATGTCGACCGAGTCTTATCTGGAGCAGCCAGCAACAATGTTAAAGACAAGTTTATTTGGGGTGAGAGGGTTTCCGTCTTATGCCAGCACTTCAATATTGTACGTCCATCAATGTGACTGAGACATTCATAAGGTTAACAGTTATCTTTATGCTAGCAAGCCATTCTGGTGCTGCAAGAAAAGATCAACCAAATAGCCGGTGAAACTGGGTGCGAAAAAAGGCATGGTCAGCAACGACTAATTATTCGAATTCCAACGACTGCATAACATGGTGGATAATTTTGCACAGGAAATCCTCGGAAGTTTCCGCATAGATTGTGGGTGACCGGTTGCAAAGAATACCAGAAATATGCACGAGTTACTAGTCTCCATACCTATTCAGTGTTCATGAGATGGTTTTTTTGTTTCGGAGCATGCCAAGCAGAAGCCTTGTGAAGTTGGGTGGAAAATGTTCGGACATGAAGAAAACAACAGACAGGTTGACAGTAATTTTGTGCTGAAGTGTATCTGAGGAAAAATTAAAACCTCAGGATATTGGAAGATATGTCAAGATATGTCAAGAGAACAACTGTAGCGCTTGGATGGTGGATAGCATATCCGATGGGCGACTGAGTCGCTGGAACATTATACTGGCGACCAAGGACCGACAAATTCGTTCACTGTTGGATAATTGAAATGCTCGTTCGGAGCTGCATTGAGCTACGTCATTACCATTTTCTATAAAACATGTACTCTGTATCTGAACACGGTGTGACTTGTTTTAAGGGACGACGCACCTTCACAAAGGCGATTCTGTTCAAATTTTGCAAGACAAACAGAGGGGTTCCAGGACGTTATTCAGCCCTTGTGCGAACCAGTTACGTCGTAAATATCGTTAAATTGATTCCACGAAACCGTCTCGATATTAAAAGACGAGATTATCAAATACCAAATGGCCCTTCTGCTAAAAATTACTTTGTAGAATGTCTGAAAGGGTCAAAATAGACGTTTTTTTAACACTCCGCGTTGAAAATGATACTACTTGTGTTGCTACTTCCTTTTGAACCTGTCCCTTCCAAAATGCAAGAAATAATTTGAGCGATCCCGGCAAGTGTTTTTTGATGGAGGGTGGGGGTCTGCTTTACCGCCTGTTAGCCTTGCTGATTGGAACAAGCCTGAGTGTTCGTGAAATTTGTTCCTTCCCTTGAACTCGTGCAAAAACCACGGATTAAAGGAAATAAATCCTTATTTTGTTGGACCAGTGTTCCACCACACTGTGCTTAAGATGCAATCAGCTCATTGTTCGACAAATTCTCAGTTATTCTGCAAAGTGTAGCCCAGTATACGCTGAGAGGTAGCCAGCTGGGGACGCTTAGGACTGAGGTTAGTTTATGATTGAAACAAATATCATCGGCACAATAAATCACGTCCTATTTTAGCTGATAGCATTTTATGCTTCAGGGAACCTGAATAAATAGGCTACCTAGTGATGCATGACATCATGGATATTCATTGTGATACACTGGCAATCAGGACAAGCTTTCAGTTGTAAAAGTGCATTTTTCTGCCTAATAAGACACGTTTGCACAAATAAACCCCAGCTGAACATAGGATGATCTTCGTAGAGAAAAAAGTGGCACAAACGAAACAACAAATCTCCGTCGCATTCAGACCGCGAGTAGAAGCTGTAGGCAAAACTGTGACAGAACATGTCTGTCCTGTAAAAACTTGTATCCCGAGTATAGGACATAATAACAAGGAGACGTTGACAGAAATAATGGCACAAAATTCATTCTTTCATGACTTACTGTGGTGGTCACCAGTAGTGATCGCGGCAACCAGAGAAGTAATTCTCGAACATTTATAAACACATGTGCAACTGCATTTCTTCGTATCGGATCAAAGGTCGAGTTCCGGCATTGGAATGATTTACCTCAGTTTTCTGTGACGCATTTTAGTGACTTTGAGCTCTGAGTCGGAGATTTCCGGATCGTATTTTGTAATGTTGCTTAGCGAGAGGCGGAACTTTAGTTATCAAGAAGTGATCTTCCTCAACGCATCATACTTTGTACTCGTCGGGTATTTTGAAACCGGGACGAGTTAAAATGGATGCGCAGATGCGTGCATAGCCTGGCGGAGTATTGCTAGTGAATATCGCATGCATTGTAGTCGTTTGCCATGATCTTTTCAGCTTAGATTTGGTAAGATGTTGGGTACACGTGTTGACTGTCTTTAGACGACTGGTGAACAATTCACTATTTTCAGCTTGAAAATATATTAATGGGCTATGCAGTGTCAGTGAATTTTCGCGTTAAAAACGTTAATTTCATCTTAAAGGCTGGATTATCTCAGAATCAGCTTGGAATTTCAGCAAAGCATGTTTGAAGAAATACACCAAACTATTTTCTGTCCTACTCGAAGGACGAATAATGAACCTCTTAATAGAGTAACTTCATGAGGAAATTTCATAAAGATCCCTCTTTTTGTTTTTGCCCAGAAATACAACTTCGTTGTTTTGAGAAGATGGTGGGGAGTTTCGCTATTCTCAGAGGAAATTTCATAAAGATCCCTCTTTTTGTTTTTGCCCAGAAATACAACTTCGTTGTTTTGAGAAGATGGTGGGGAGTTTCGCTATTCTCATCTTACAAAAATTATTTACCCCAAGGGCTGTTTTCCAATAAATGGTTATTTTTTGTTAATGATTTCCGCGCCCTTTGCTGTCTTTTTTTGTTTATCTAATAGGGAAAGCGGGACAGTTAAATTTATTTTTGGGCTTACCGTACATTACCGGATAATTTGCACGAAGATTAACCGCTGATCTCTGTGTATCTTTTTGGGATAGTGTAAAATCATCTAACCAAGTGAGTCTAAAACATTTCGCCTGATACTGCTGCGCTGGGATGAAACAGAAAGCGATGACATGAAATAACTGAAATGATTCGTGCAATTCTTCTCGGGCTTTTACTTTATTCCTTATTGCTCAGGTTGGAATCAGCTTGGCATCACTTCATATTCAGCTATCATGTGGGAATCTGTTTTCTTTTTGTGCGTTACTGCCGGGTAACTGTGCTCGAACTACTAGGTATCTGTCCGTAGTGCAGCAGACATTATTCGTTTTTATAGGCGTCATTCTGATCTTCCCCGACAGAGGAGAACATTTAATCCTCGCTTTAGTGCTTGTTACTGTGGCAACGACGACAAAAATCTTCCTCCAATGGATATACATTACTTGCGAGTAGTGTGGGACTGATGACACTTTGCTTGGCCGAGTGTTCCTTGGACTCCAGCTTTCACCCACAAACTTCAGGTCATCCGATCAACCCTGCACTCGGAAGCACTAGGTTCGAGTTTCGCTCTTGTCAGAGCCCATCGGTGGTGCATATCCTCCACCGCACCCAGGGTTTGAACCCGAGCATTTTCACATGGAAGGCGTGTGCTACCATTGCACCACCCCACCCTCGTACGGAGAAGCCGAATTTTTGGTGAAGTGATAGAGACAAAAGGCTGTGCAAAGAAAACAAGTGCTGGAGACCCACGGGGAAAGCCATCCTAGGGATTCAAAACGGCACGTACGTAGATATTACAGCACTAATGGAATTATCAACAAAATATGGACGCTATATTTAGGAAGAAACACAAACACCCATACACACATTGTCGGGTGGTAGTAGACTTACTGCATGTATGCTGGCCGATGCACAAACTACAATTGTGCTGGTCAGTCAATTGTCCGTTTGCAGCTTGATTGCAAACCAACAACCAGGACAAGCCTGGTTACCTATAACGAAACCATTGTGAAGAGTACACTTTCGTCCATGCGGTACTATGCTATCCAATCTTAATGCCGAGTCAAACGATCTTTTTACGAGTGAATGTAAGTTACGGGACAGAATAGCACTTTTCTGTGCAGTCCATTATATTAAATTAATACCGTTCAAAATGATGTTTTCGATTTTTCGGGAGATAAATGCGAATAATTTCGCCATAGAACTGCATCATTTTCTACCCTAGCATCTAAACAACAAATAAGTTCACTTCAATCTATGTGGAATTCTCAACATATAGACCTTTTGCACGAACGTTCCTGCTCATGTGGACTCAATATTGCTCACTGGGATCTGCGTTCATTGACGAAACAGATGATTCCGGCTGACGGGATTTCACCCAAGCAAGTTCACGGCCGTGCGGACTGAGATTGATGTTAAATCATAGGTAGCTATCAAACCGCATACGAGTTCCCAAAGAAGATGAATTGTATCGGAGATAAATTCCAGTAGTCTGCATCCGATTACGAAATTCGTAGGTATAACGTGAAGATTTCTGCCCTCCCCCCCCCCCTTACAGTTTCTTCATTCTGCAAATTTGGAGATGCGTACAGCTGACACCTGATCCTGTTTTGTTTTCTCGATTACCGCCTGTCAGTGCGATTCACCAACCCAAGCTCAATAGTCAAACAGCTACTGACAGAATGTCAAGAAATTGAATGCACATTTTCACTGACCAGCTCTTACAGGTCTTGACTACTGTGAGTGAAAACAGTATTGCTTGTAATTTTGAATGAATGAGAATACTGGATTACGCTCATGCTAATGAATGTGACGAAGATCTTCGATCAGTGATTCCGAACCTGTGTCAAGGTCTGTTCTATCCGCTCTATCAGGCATTTAGTACTTCATACAAGTTGTTTAAAGCTCTTTCTTCCTTCCCCAGTCCTTGAACCAATTCTGTCTCTCATGGTCTCACACCCCTGTCTGATCCTCATCCCATAACTAGCGTGTACTGTTGAATAACCGATACGATGCTGTTTTACTTACGATATGAAGAGTACACGAACAATAAAAAAACGCCATAAGGAACATAAGGTGGCACAGTCTGCACATAAAACGTTCTACTTCACGCATGTTTATGCCACGCTCTTCAAAAAACAAGTGATGAGAACCCTAGTCTAATACATTCTTCGTGCAGGTTATGGTACTTTGATTAGCAATCGACAATGCACATAGATTTGGTAAGTTACTAAGTCTAAAACATAACATTAGGTGACAGTCTATTGGAATCAGGAGAATAAATTTGCCCAAAAGGAGAGCCGCATTCATTTAAAACTATCACGGAGAACAGGAATCTTGGTAAAAACGAAATGTGTATGAGTTTGGCGGCATGTTATTACATAATATTTTCATGTTAATATATTAAAAAGAAGCTGTGTGATAATACCTTCGTATCTGTGTGCACAGATTTTTCGCTACGATTGGATTAGATTTTGTCACACGTTTTCTCATTATTAACAATAGCCGCTGTTCATCATAAACTACTATCTTGTGCTCTCCAATTAGTAGTATCATGGGTGCGCAAAACGTACAAAATGTGATAGTACACTAATCTGAATCACTTTCCCCAAAAGCGAACAAGGAAAACCACAAGAAGAATATTTCCATTTAGGTCGTGCGGTACTTACCTTAAACACTTGTGGTAATGTTCAACGACCAGCGCGGACAGGGTTCTACTGATTGCGACGGTATCACTGGGGCAGCTAAAATTTGTCATAGAACTTGCAACTTGTAACCTCGGGTACCATGCGTGAGCTCCATTCGTGCTCGTGTTGGACAGTAGACCTATATCATCACCTGACTGGCGAACGAAGACACCCGGACTAAACGAGAGTCACAGGATGCAAACGGAATTAGTGAAGGAGTATTTATACTGCCACGGTCAGTCTGCGACAACTCGAAGCCGATAAATTCACAAACGCATACACAGGGAGAGAGAGGGGGAGGGGAGGCAGAGAGAAAGAAAGAAAGAGAAAGGGGAATAAGAGACCACAGGAAGGGATCAGTGATCTCACCTCCGATCCGGACTGTAATATCACGCAGAAGCAAACGGCACTGCGTGATTGGCCCGTGAATTCTCTTTCGCATAGTTCCCAGACAAACAGAGGCACACACACACACACTCACTTCTCATGGCTAATCCGGTAGGAAGCTCAAAAGATCAGATTGCAATAAGTCATGAACACAGTGTGCTTAAATACCTCAGGAACGGTTGCGATGAGTCGTGGTGTAGATCGTAAAAGGCTGAAAGAATCAAAGCGATTTCTTATCAATTATTTTGTTCTCTACCAGACGGCTGTGGAAAAAGGTCTATCAGAATCGTCCAATAACGATACAAATTGGTCTCTATGATTGTGCTATGATAACCATCAATTTATTGTTAACGGGGACTTTGAGTTAAAAAATATGTTAACACATATAGACCGAAACCGGTTGCATCCAGAAGGTATTCGTGAAATTCGAATGAAACCAAGGAATGAAATAAACCGTTTTATTAATTCATATGTTATCCATTCACAGCAATCCTCAACACACACACACACACACACACACACACACACACACACACACACACACACACACACACAGAACAGATCGAAAATGCGGAACATTTCTGGTAAATATTGATTGTGATCGGTCGACTCAAAATACAAACGAAACACCAGGGGAAGTGGCCATAGCGGTAAAGCTGATGACCAACGTCTCGTTTTCTGCCAGGCAATTTGAATATATATATATATATATATATATATATATATATATATATATATATATATATATATATATTAGATCCTGGTGAACATATAACATCAGAGTGTACAAGTATGAAGACGAGTGGGCAGAGAGGTACCGGGTACGCATACCTGATGATCGGCAACAACCACGAAACCGGTCATGTGCTGCCGGGGACATTTTGTCCACACGTTTACATACTACTTACCATCAATATATGTTCACTTGCGTTAGTCTCGTCTGACTGATCGCCACGATATCTCAGTAGTTAGAGAACAAGGTCCGGTAAACGGAAAGTAGTCGGTTCGATTCCGGCACTCGGTGTAGACTTTTAAAAGCAAAAGATGCAAGTGCACATTCTATTGGCTGCAATCAGGCTATTTGGACTGCTAAATGACCACATCAGCCGAGAGATGATCACTTGCGTGGGAGTTTGAAAAATCCGGATTTCTCCTCTCACCGGTTATCAACGATGACAGTCGGGAAAGCAAATCACGACTGATGATGCATAACAACGGTTTTGGTGTTAGTCACTAAACTAGTATCACCGGTCATTTACCAATAGGACGAACAGAACACGACTAAAGGATTTCCAAAGGAAATTGTAATACATACGTAAAACTTCTCAATGGCACGAGAAGCCGGAGAGACAAGGGGAATGAAAAATGATCTTGCATTGTTTGCAGTTCAGCTGATAGAGCATCTGCTTGGTAAGCGTGGGGCCACCGATTTATTTCCGGCTCAAGGCGTGAACTTTTAATAACAAAAATACAAGTGGAATTCCATTACCTACATCATCCCAGCTGCTTGAGTCACTAATAAAGTCTGCATAGTTTGATTACGTTTAATATATGGAATTGGTGATACGTTTACATAAAATCAACTGTTATATTCTCATTTCGTCATACATAGAATCAAGAAAAGTATTGATCTGAATACTCAGGCTGCGGCATCCACCTCGTCTTTAATGAAGCTCATTATAGGAAAACCCGTTTCTGGGGTTGAATCACCAATGCTAATAACTAATTAGGTGGAAAATACCGACGCGTTTGGAGCAATTCCCTAAAACAAAAGAGCAGTTTTTCCGCATGCACTTATCACACTGGCCGGCCAACCCAACTGACCCGCCTCCGCACCATATGCTGGCCCAAGTTTAGAGTACAATTGGTACAATTGGTCATGCGTGGGCAATGCGTGAAACCCAGCGAGGCCTAAATGGACATATGGATCGGTGTTTCTGGAGTCTTCCATTTTCACTCGGATAAACCGTCTTATCCAGGTATATCTTCCAATGCTGTACTATGGCCCTATTCGGTTTCACACAAAGGGACTCAGTTCGATGAGAGAGTTGCGAAGCGGATAGTAAGTGGAAGACAACAATTAAACTACGAAGGGTACAACAAAAATGAAAATTGGAGGTTTAGTCACTTGGGTGTTAACAGTGTGATCAGAGCTTCGCAGAAATCCACGGATCACATGGGTTCTAATATGCCCATAGCGAAAGGGGAAACTGCCCTGCGAAAGGCTCCCAGAAATATACGCAGAAGATCTTTGTAATAAAACAATAAGGATGTTTATCATTGGACTTTTCATTGGAGTGATACGCGTTCGCACTGTTAAGCTGAAGAATATCAAATTATTTCCTTTTATTCTGACCCCTTCTGTCATTACTACCTTAATAGTATAAAATCGACGAACAGGATTGTTTATTTGGCTGAGCCAACTGATTCACAAAATACAGACATTAGTTCCTGGGAATTCGGTGCTAAATATTCGCGTTAAAGAAGTACAGTGAAAACAGAAAGAATAATTATCAATACTAATGGAATGAAATGATCTAGTCTGATTTAAAGCAAAATAATAAAGGCAATGTGGACTGCTGATTGGACGAAATTCGTACCTCTGATCATTAAACAACCTGTGATGAAGACTCTGGTTTTGTCTGTATGCCCGATTAACAAAATCATTCGACCACGTATTTCGGTGCATCGTTTATATATATATATATATATATATATATATATATATATATATATATATATATATATATATATATATATATAAAGCTTAGACAGCGCACCACCAACAGTCGGTACATTATCCAATCCCCACCGCCATCTGCTGAGTAGTTAGAATCATCACTTGACTGCATTTCCTTTACTGTGTAGAATGAACTGTACATAAAAGTCCAGGCTATCACGTGTTTGTCATCGATGAATGTCAACAACAAATATACAAGCAACACATCACATCAATTGATCTTTTTTTTCTGTTAATAATATCGCTATCAATCTATGGAAAATGAACCTGGAATTTCGATCAACCGAAACATGTCCCTTACTGACGAACGAAAGAAAAATAGTTATCAAGTTCGTTTCATTGATTTGTCTTCCAGCTAATGCGTCATGAAGTGTACTAGGTAATAAGTGCATTATATACTGAAAGCGGAACAAGGCATGCTATAGGCCAAACTGGAGTCCTCGCTTCCACCGACCCACCCTAATAAATGATAACCATAATGTAATGATCTTATCGTTAGGAGAAAAAGAGAAATCGTTTACAGGGTGGGTCGTTTAGTGACTGAATATGAACGCGACTCACAGGCAAGTCTGACAAGATGGATCGGTAACAGAAAATGGATACGAAGGTGAGTGATTGCGGCTTGGCGAGTGACCGGACAAGACAAAGATTGTCATGTGTGCGTACGCGTGTGTGTGCTCATTTGAGTGCGTATGTACTTGTGATGTCACCTAACCGCCTATCCACATAACACAAAAATGAAGGTCTTTTCAAGTTACACAACTGCGTACAGCGATGAGATCGAAAAAGTAGATTCCTATCAAGCTGGCACATGGATCATAAGAATCCAAGCCTGGTGACTGCAATGCAGCTGTGAGGGGTGAAACAGTTCGCCAAAGCTTTGTTTTCTGTCAGCTTCTTGTGGACCCGATGCAGCTGAATTCGGAAAGTATTACATTCTCGTTTTGAAATACAACTGTGTTAGAGGATTGACACTGACAGTCTTTTTCAAACTAGAAGCTATACAACTGGCATCTGAATAGCTGAGTTAGAAGTCAAGCCTCAATAACCAAGCTGTAGGCTAATAAAAACGGGGAAATTTCTCTTTTTTCAATTTGTGAAGTTCGCACTTCATTTTTGAATGTTTTGTTTCAAATTGTTCAATCCCATTCCACTTAAAGAAGCCTAAGTAAAGCATGACATGTCATACGGAATTGGTGTTTATCTACATCTTGTTTCGTTTTGGATTACTCTGTTTGTAATGGTTTACGTTCGTTCCACTTATTAATATCAATAGCAAATGAACTTGTGCTTCGCCATCAAATTACTGGGTACATTTATGCTTGTTCTCCGTTCACGCTTACACGGATGTGCGCAATATTTACGACACTTGTCTACTTGCGTTCAAAGGTGAAATGAGATCCGTTTGGTTTACAGAAGGCTGTACAAATCCTGTTTTTTTCTAACACCTTTAGTTTGCCTTATTTAGAAACTAGGATTCCCTCTGGTTAAAAAAAAATCATACCTAAACCTGTTCCTTTCGGTGACTTTGCATTGTCGTAACCAACACCACTACCATAGTCGTAGTGTGCGTGGGTCAATAACAGAAAGAGCATGTAAGATATTTTAAGCATAGATATTCCGACCACTTCTACCTCATTACATACTGATATCAGTTATTTGAATTTAATTATTTCAGAATGTGTGGACAGGGAAAGAGAATCAAGTGACATAATTACGCGAAGCCGTGAAGGACAATACTGGTCTAAAGACTGCGTGATAAAAAAAGCAGTTGTGAAGAGTATGAAATAAGAAAAGAGATCCACGTAGCATTCAGTGTCCTAAATCGTGAGAAGCACAAACCAGATGATAAGGGAGTTAGAGGGGGGTGTAGCGGTTATACTAATGATAATGACTACTGCCAAACCAACGATTGATTAACTATTATCTATTTACTGAAGTGGAAACCACAATGTTTTATCTGACTGACAAACGAGTTGACCGTAGTGGTTTAGCTGTCACAAACCTCGTCCAGTCTTGACATTATTTTTCTAACCAATATAACAGAAAGTAACAGTTGAAATGTGGTCTGAATGAGATGTGCACAAGGCACAGCTCGTGAGAATCACTGGTTACGACATCGAGAAGTTTCGCACAAGTGTGCAATTGTTCTGATACTTGTCTAAGAGCAGGGCTGGTAAAAAAAAACACAAAGAAAGTTAGGGGTCATCAGCCGACCATCCACCGAGCACACACTAGGAGTCGAACCCTGGGCAGAGGATTGTGAAATTGAAAATCTAAACCATTGCGCTATCTGGGCCGGCTCCCAAACATTTTGTAGAACATACACACTACATAATGTAGCACCCCTTCGTCAATGGCTTTGAACGATAGGGGCCCAAGTTCAGTGAAGGTTAGGTTAGGTGTTCGATTCACCATCGTTCATCCCTGGCTCGAGTCCCAGTTGGGAAGCTCGGTGGATGTGCACTGCTGACGAATACCACCAGGGGTGAGACAACTGCACAGTGCCTCCAAGGTTTTCACTGGTGATCTGGGCACTGGTATTATATGGTGAGTCGTAGTATGCAAAATTTAACCTTTTGCCATTCATGGGCTCACAACTATCACTGCTCCTAACCGTATCTCCTAATAGAATGGATGACCATTGTAAACTGTGTCCATATTAGTACAGGTGGCTACTAAACTCTCATAAATGATGGAGACTGCCGGTTTTACGTATAACTCAAACCAACCTAAGTATTTAGGTCATGCTACTGACCAATTCAAGCATTCCAAAGAAAAGTCACACTAGTTCTTGATCACTGGGACCGTTTTAACAGCCGGGTTTTGTCATCTAACTCTTTGTTATGATCTCTGAAACAATTTATACCGGTTGATACTCGTTGTCACTGGTGGGGCTGCTTATCTCTGTAGACAGAGCACAAAAATACGATGCATGCTGAATGTTTGGGTGATAAAAATACTTAAATTAGTCGACTTCAGTCGGGTTCAAATTCACATTTGTGCGCTGTTCACCCCTTAGCAACGCCTTCGCCTTCTCAGCTGACCCACAAGGCTTCACCCGATACCTGGCAAATGAATCAGAACAGTTATTCGTTCAAATCATAGTACCGCAGGAAATCCGCTATTTAGCTAGTAATTTTACTGCCTCTGTCAAGACTTTCTTGCAAATTGCCTGGTTCTCACCAGCTGAATATGCAAACTGGGTTATTTTCGTTTGGCTCTTAGGCTAAAGGGGAAAATCGCATGTACTGCAACACCACGTGCCCGGAAGTACGTGCGCTCAGGCCTGCGAGGACCAGAATTGCGAGCACATACTCTGCGACCGTCGTTTTTCACACATTCGTTTACAAATTAAGTATGGTGTCGCACGGTTGATAAGAAATGGGCTAGTTAATCACGAAGCAGTGTGCTAGTACTAGGGCGATCCAACTACCATACTTCTTCTGTGTCTGATTGATTGATTGAGTCCTAGACACGAAGCTGTAGAGCACCGCACCAAGTGCAGGCGCTTTCAGTTAACTGTATTAGGTTTACAGGATAAGATCGGTAGACGGTTTATGTGCTAACTTTGCCAGGTCCAACCTTTGATTTTAGCGGCAAGTAAACAACGATGGTTTCGAAGAATTTCATTCACTCAAAATATTCAAAACCAATTAGCTGTATCACCACTTCAACCGCATATAGGATTAAGTTTTCTAATATCAGTTTTCATATTTCATTTGATACCATAACTCAAACACTCACTTCGGTTTTTGGTAGTCTGTGTCAAAAGTGAACCTGACTTCTTTTTCCTTGCATGAATCGGAGAAATAGTCCCGTTACACCACTCAAAGCGGCTTTTGGGCGAACAAGTCACATTGCAAATCAGTACCTTCTGCATCGCTATATTGACAGCATTATTGCTATTTTCAAAATGAAATTGAATTTTTTTTGCCTCAGTCTCAAGTTAGCCTAACAGCCGTACAAAACTTTTGATAATATGCGCATATATATGGTGGCTATCCGTGACCATGACATCCAGTCTTATTGTTTAGTCTTTTATTGTCATTCGATTTTGTGCTCAACAAGTGTCTCGTTTTTCAGCAACAGCATCAACAACAGAAACAACGGATCTGAAACTGAAAAACTGTGTTATTTGACGCAAACAAAGTTTACGGGAAGAAAGCTGAAGAACCGTCGCAAAATGGTTGCGGTTGGAATCCATTTGTATTAGCTGTATCAGTTGTTATAAACAAAACAAAAACTTCCAACAATGTATCGGAAACAGGCCATCATGTGCCGATTAGAGCAAATCCGCCATTTGTATCTGGAGTACGGGTTAGTCACCAAAACTGGAGACAGAAATTATGATATCATCAAGTGACTGTGTGAACTGATCGAAATACTTGAACTGATAGGATGTACAGAAATGGCTCCAAACCAAGACTACGCACGCCAAAGTAGTAAGCAATCTTATGCTGCGGAATTGTACGTTACCTTTATTATGGAACTCATTTGTATATATATATATATATATATATATATATATATATATATATATATATATATATATATATATATATATGCATGTTCAATTGTACTAACCGGTAAATTGCTTGTCAGTCGGTCACAGATGGCTTTGTTGTACCTGGTCATGGAGCTTCTGATTGACTCAAGCTTGTTGCTCTACGTGGCCGCAACGCTGTACCATACGGTGTCCCGTGAACCGCATACCAGGTCATCACATAACAAGAATCCTCAGTTTTTTTTTAAATTGTGTCAGACCTATTCGGAATTGCAATGTGATCGGTCAGAAACAGAGGGCGTCACCCTCAACCAAGCTCGTCGCGTCAGCAGTTGTTGTGTGCATGTCGTCCGTGCTTCTACGGTGCATGGTGATATAAGCGGTCCAAATCCCGTCGTAGTTGGGGTTAACGGCCTCGGTAACTATCCGAGACACTCGTGACTGATCATGAGCTGGGACAGGCACCTCGTCAGCTTAGATTTATCAAAGAAGGCAAAGCACAGTAAATATGAAATCACATCGTGGTCAGTGGACCAGCAGATGATGGCACTCAAGCGAAGATTACACCGCATCCAAATTAGAAAAGTGGTCATTGCTTCTCAATGGGATACATGTTTTTAAAGTGGAGTGGCTTGTTTCAGTGACCGCAGCTCTGGTGATTACTTTAGTTACTTGTCACAGTTGGTAAACTCGGTTCTCCATTTTAGTGGGAATCTATTTATCCTATCTTAAAATTCTCAAAGATCATAGACGACTCCCCAGGTTCACCGGCTTATGACCCTGCGGTTTCCCGCGAATTGTAAAAAACCGCTAATTTTTGGGCATGGCATAAACAGTGTCTATGCCTAGTTGGATAACTGAAACTCTAAACCTGCCCGAAAATATTCTCAAAAATTATTTTTCATTTTAAACTCAACTTACTACATCACCATTAAAAAATAAATGTTGACCAGTTAACAATGTTTTCTGCCTCTTATAGGCGCAATTCCCTCGGTAGATACCTTCTTTTTCTCTGGTATAAGTGCAGCAAGTTAAGTAATACAATAATTCAGTACATAATAATGAATAATATTTTTGGGCTAAACGGTAGCACTTGGGCTCCAAGGAAAAATCCAAGAATGAGTAAGGCCACCTGCCCGGAACAACGAATTCGTGGGGTTGCTTCCAATTTCATTCTGACCCGAAAGAAAAGCTACTCATCTGGTAGTCATCTGTGAAATTAATGTTCTTAGCTATCTGAATTTGGATCCTCTTCAAGTGGTTCCAGGTTTTCTTAGGCATTGACATGTGCTGGCAGTTTTACATTCATGGCCGTTTTCGAACCTCTTTCACAAGAACCATCAGTTTTAAAAACTCCCGAACATGAACACAGAAAAGTAGTTATGCAAAGCTGAGTATCTCAGAGTCATTTTATTAACACTAAAAGGTTTTTCGCCCTTCAGCCCACACTGCGACACAGCACAGTATGCACCCCTGATCGTTGAAGAATTATCGAACATTCACCGGAGTCGATCTGATTGCGCATTTCCGTGATGACGACGCTGATATAAACTGAGAAGAATCCTGGTCTCACAAATAACAGACAAAATAATGAAATTTAGCAATAACTTGTATTCAGTTCCGAGACGTCCCGTTCCATACTCCTGTACATCCTTCAATAAAGGTCTTTCGTGAGGTCTCTGTGTGAGGTGCTGTGAATACTTCCTCACTCGACCCGGAGCATTATAGCTTCTGCAACATGATTCAACCAAATAAATGAGGCCGATCGCTGTCAAATGGCAGTCAAATCGTAAAGATACAACCAAACTGCTTTATGATTAACCGGTGCTTCGTCTTCTAGTAGTGTCTCGTATTACTTCATACACGAAAGGGTGTGTACCAATAAAAGTCGACGGAACACTTACTTGCTATTCTTTAATTATCAGTCAGGACGAGACGGAATTTTCGCGTGGTAAGTGGCATGCGTGCCAACATGAACCAAAGAGCGACCGAGAATGGCTTTCATAAACCGAAGATGCAATTATATCTGACAGGTCAATGGGTAGACACCAAACGAAGTCCAATCTCTGAATCAGTTGATGGCCAACACCTGGTTCTAACCAGCTCGCCCCTGGAGAGGACACTCCAGCGAATAAACGCGGAGAGAACCATTTTAGCGGTCAAAAAACCTCTACTAGATGGATGTAGGAGTGGAGTACCTGGGGTTTCTTCTGACGATAGGAGAAATAATCGCACTTCATTGGGTAGCAGTCACCCACCTAAGCTGGGCAGCCCCCAGCCCAAAGGATGCTGCCCTGCCCACGCTCTATTTGTTCCATTGGGTGCATGAAGCTAATGACTGAATCCGAAGGACCGATCGATAAGAAAGCATCAGAGAAGATGAGACATGATGAGTTCGACAATTAGATCCCATGTGACAGACCAGAAGTCCCTTCACAAGTTCTTTGGTCCCATTCGTGTACTGAGTTAACACCCCGTTACCCTGTGGATCAGACTTTTGAGTAAAATGTTCCGTTTAGGTGTCCGAAAGAAAGCCCCTTCTGCGGTCTGGGAAACCCCTAAGTAGGATCCGACCAGAAACCTCAAGAATCTTTCCTGTAAAGGGATTTACGAATTCTCACTTTTTTAATGTAAGATCGGTGCAACTTGCCACGGGTTATTACAGCTTTGTAGAAAGCAGTAGTTCAGGAATGGACATAAATCGAACGAACTTCTTAAGCCTAAATGTTCAATTCACTTGACTGGCTTTAACGTCCGCACACTACGTCAGATAGAGAAACGGGCTGCCCTCGTTAGAACTCTACAACTGTTCAAAATAGATGTATGCTGTGTCTCAGAAACACGCATACAAGACCCCACTTCCGTTATAACTCTTTGCACCCCAAATACAGCCTCAGTCTCTCACTTCATTCTTTGATTGTCGGGTGATCCAGTATCTAGTACTCGCGGTCAGACTGGCTTTGGGACTTCTACGAGCATGAAAGCTGAGTGTACACTACTAGACTGGATCCCAGTCAGCAATAGCTTCCTTGCAGTTCGGTCTGATGGTTCTGTGCGTGTCAACAGGAACAGACTGAAGCGTCGATGCTTGTTCGTCATGTCTGTGTATGCGCTCCTTGACTGCAGCTCCTCTGAGACCAAGGACGGGTTCTACCAAGAATTGTCTCAGCTGCTTCGAAGTGCAAGTTCAGCGGACGTGTTGGTCATTGCTGGGGATTTCAACGTCCAAGTTGGCCGTTTGGGAGATTCCGAAAGGCACATCGGAGGCCCACTTGCTATTGTAATAACCGGGTTGTTCGAAATGAAATCAAAAGTCACACCAGCTGGCACTGAAATATATTGTCATTTAGCATACAAAATGCGGCAGTTATATAGGCATGAAATACGGAAAGGAACGCATTCACACACAAGTATTGATCCATCCGTAATGCGATTGGTGGGCACACACTTACCAGGCACTGTCACGTGATATGGACGTAGATCGTGTGCGCGAGATACGCGTACTACGATCAGCAGTACCCATGGTTGGACTGAGATGAGTCATACACACATGGAGCATTTGTTTGTGTGCAGACATGCATAGATGCTAGTTGGAATGTATATCGAACGAATGAACACTGACTAGCCCAAATTGGTTTTCTCGAAATGTAAGTGACTAAGACAGAATCACCACAGCTATCTCAGCCGATCGCGCTGACAACGGTGATCGTCTCATCCAGCTGTGCTGTGAGAGCTGATTGATGAAAATCTATGAGGCACAAACTGACTAAGGATCTGAGAAATGACCGTGACAAGTGGTGGATTGCCAAATATATGTAAGTGTAGAAGACTGTCTCTACTGGCAAAAGTAGCAATTTTTACCGTCTGATCATAAGTACTGGTCTACGAAAGCCCGGTTAATCAAGGAATCCGACGGCTCACTGATTCATTCTCAAAAATTTTGTCTCTACTGTTGAGCTGGGCAATTCAGGAAACAATCCAGTAGATCTTCCAAATATAACTGGCAGAGAAACGATTCAGGCAGATATCACTCCTGTCATAAATGGAGGTTATTCAGAAGGTAAGTCGCTTGAAAAAGTACAGAGCCGCTGGACCGGATGGATTGTCTTCATCTTTATTCAAAAATGGAGGCAATACTTTGGATTCCGAGTTGATAAGACTCCTCCGTGTAATCTTGGATAGGGAGCAGATTCCAAGGGAATGGTGTGAATCGGTGATTGTACCGACTGTCAGGTGACGGATCTACCTGTGAAAACCATAGAAGAATTAGCTGGATAAGTATCGCACCCGAGTTGCTCGCCGAGATTATTCTTCCACGTGAGAATTAAGCTAGTTTTGGGTCCAATCGTGGTCGTGTAGACCACAATGTTTACCCTATGTCAAACGTTTGAGCACAAGCACAATTCAGTAGGTCCACAATCTCTGTCTTCTCGGATCTGAAGACGTAGTCTGACTCAGTTGAACGCACAGTCCTCTGGCGCTGCGCTCTATTAAAGGCTATACCAGAGAAATTTATTTCTCTTTTCCAATCCTTTCATTCGAACAGCAGAAGACGAGTTCGTGTTTACGGCGATGTTTCATCCGAGTTCAATGCAAGAAGTGGTGTTCGTCAGACTAGTCCTCCGGAGCTGTTTCTGTTCTACCTTGTAATGGAAATGGCTCTTGAGATGGCCCTACCCTCGCACGAAAATACCGGCGTTGATCTTTATTCATGTAGTAAACGGTCTAACTTGCGATACGCGGACAATATTGTTCTTCTGAGTGAAGATCCAGGTAAGTTGCAAGCTTTTCTAAGGAGCCTAAAGAAGAGTGTTGCACTGTTTCGGATGCTTTTTGCACCTTCAAGGTGTAAAAGGTTGCTTCAAGACTGGGTCAGTTCTACACCAAACCTTGTTTTGGCAAGGGAAGCTCAGGCTGAAGTAGATCAGTTTTTTTACCTGAGCAAATACATTTCACCAAGTGGTCAGATAACGGATGATGTATAGTCATGTATACAGAGAGCGCATTCGGCTTTTGCCAACCTGAGTCATCTATGGCGCTGGCGTGACACCCTATTGTCTACTGAGGGACGAGTGTACAATGTTGCGGTTAGGTCCGTGCTTTTATACGGTTCAGAATCATGGCCGTTGAGGAAAGAAGATAAGCGAAGACTGTCGGCGTTTGGGCATCGATGTCTCCGTTGCGTTGCCCGAGTATGTTGGGAACACCGTATCAGCAATGCTGAGGTTAGACGCGCGGTGTTGAGAACCAGAGGTCAGTCTTTCGACCAAGTACTAAATCTAAACAGGTTAAGGTAGTTGGGACATATGTTACGCATGCCCACCGATAGACTTCCTCAGCGTACACTGTTCTCCGAGGCAGGTAGTGATTGGAAGGTAAGTCGAGGTGGTCAGTCCATGACATGGCAGAAGGTATGAGAACCTTGACCAGTGGACTTGGCAAAGTAGAGCGTTTTAGACTTCTGGGTTGGAGTCCATGTGATCCACTCACCAAACGGTTGGAAACATTAGGTGATATGGTTAGGCATCGCGGCCAGTGTCCTAGTTGCATTTGGACCCTTTCTTCGTCTTCGTAATTTCCATTTAGTAATTTGTTTTCGGCTCTTTTTCCCCCACATGTTTTCATTCAGCCTGCTCTGAAATGGACGATGCCGGGAGGTGGCACCCTAAACCAGAGCACAGAAGTGCGAGGTTAATGGTTGAATGAATTGAACTGAACTAAGATCTTGATGCATGTTATCCGGGTAGGATTATTCCGTTACATACAACTGGCCGGGCAGATTCAAATTTCATAATGTTTAGGAATCTTTGTGAAATGGGATTTTGCCTAGTTTCGAAGTGGTGGTTTGTACGTATAGAACATGTCTATTAGGGTGGCAATCATACACGCACCGGGGCGAGAGCCAAGTCACACGTAACAATAGGGCCGAAAATTACATGAGGTGGGCAGCGAAAGGTGACCAATGACGGTTATTGCTTAATATGGGGCTGTGACAGTACGGAATGGGCGGTTCAAGTCGCGAATCACAGTATGCATTTGTATGTGTGTGTGTGGGGGGGGGGAGGGGGGGGAGGGTAAGGGAGAAGAAGATCAACGGTGGCACAGACAAAGCCACAGTAAAAACGGTTATCAAACAGACGGGAGGACAGATATAAAGCATGATTTGTGTTGGTATTCCATCAGACTTGCGTAGACAGATGTCCACAGTTCAGTCGAAGCAGGTTTACGCTTTGCAGCTAATCGAATCATGGGGGATGAGAAAAGAACGATTACATATCAAAACTGCCAAGAAATTCTGCTGATACTCGTGCCCGGGTTGTGAGCATTCGAGCCAGGTAAGGAACAGTAGCATTTTTGCAAATTATAGTGTGAGAGGATATGGATCGAAAAGAGGAACATGTGGACGCGAGAGAGTGTCACACTTTGATAGATCACGGTATAAAGAGTGAGTGCCGTCTGGAAGGATTTTGTGAGCGAACTTTTCACGTGCGGCCAGGTGTAATTCGCGCAACTTAGCAGACAGTTCAGGTAAGGGTATGAAAGACACCCGACTGATAAAAGATGGACCTCTACGAAGAATTTTAAAATCTTTGTTCATTAGACCAACAAGAATAACAGAGGAACAGCAAAGGAGAACAGGAAAAACATTGATAAACGAAAAGGGAAATAGCACTCTATTTGACGTAGTGCGAGACGACCACTTTAAATCTGAATGAATGGTGATTCCTAAGCGCTTGACAGAAACCACTATAGCTAGTGGTTGCGTGGAAATGACAGGCCAGTCACAAGGATAAGCCGATCGGGAAAGAGTAACTATGCATTCAAAGCATTTTGACAGCTTTCAAGGTAAGCCGGATTGAACAGAGAAATCGTATGAGACAGACTACTGAAAAAGTCATTGAAATCCTGGGCTACGGAAATAGCTTGACAGGACCGCATTATCGGAATATTTAAATAAATGTGCCGGGTTACTTGAAGAAATGTCACCAAAGTAGGTGGAGGATGATTAGGGGGAAAAGACAGCTCACTGAAGCACCCCTGAACTAACCATCAACGATTTGGATGTTTCAAAACCCTGACGTGTGATGCCGAGGAAGGAAACAACAACCACACTGGAGTGTTTTGAAACTGGCCCGCCGTAAGGGGTGGAACACATCTGCGTTCACGATTAATCCCATTACATTAGCGTATAACACTATGATGTAGGCCGTTGCACAAAGCATAGTGGTCCCACTGGTGCGGACGACCAAGCTCTCTAATGGGCTGGTGTTGAGGCTGCAAATAGCTGTCTAGGATCCCTGTCTTATTATGTCGATCAGCTGTGCAATCGCTCGGGTTTTCGTTGTCTCAAGCCTTGTGCTCGAAAGTGGACATGTGCTGAGTGCCAATAGAACTAGGCCGTCTATTGGAGAATGTGTCAAGCAATACCAGTTTTGCTCCGTCCCACTAGCTCTAGTGAGAACCCAGATCGGCCTCAGAATCATATAGGCTTATTCTCACAAAGCAAAGAATATATAGGTTGCTCTCACACTCGCCCACTCATTGCATACAATGCATTGGTCTGACTGGTGTGGGTAACCACACCTTAAGGCTTAAATGGCGCTGGCAGGATTCGTCTCGTCTATTGATTCGCGCCATCGATCGGCTGTCCCGTCGTTCGTGATTTCGTGGGCTCGGTGGAGGCTCGTACTGACGCACTGTCTGTCAGTGAGACTAAAACGTCTGTCGAACGATGTATCAGACCATACCCTCACACAGTCTGTGTAGAACAGCCAAAGGGCAGCCGTGGCGGAAATGTTACGTAAGCAGCAACACTAATAAGAAAGCATGGTATCATTAATAAGCAACGGGATAGGGTGAGACGAAGATCTACTTAGCCGAAAACTTTGAGCACAGTGCTATCAGATTTGTTCTCACTAGGGTACGTTATTTGTCACAAAAGTCATGGGAGAAGGTCAAGCTTTCATGTCTGGGGCACTTAATTGGAGTGACCATCTGTGGCTTTCAGCAGCAAGTATGATTGGGTTTTGTATCTTTATGTCACAAGATCTATTTAGATCAATACTATTTGTGATCCTAACTCTTCGGAAACGATTATTTTTTGCGAACTAAATTTATTTCTGTTTCCAGTGCTTTTTACAGTCGACTATTGCACACATACACAAACACACACACACGCACACGGCCATCTCCTGAACCCCTCTTCGGTTTTCTTATTTTATCCTATCGCAGGGTAAAAATGCCATTTTAAAGTCCCGTAACTAATGGTTTTTTCAGAAAAAGTAAATCGGGATGAATGAAAGACGATTCAAGGTTACCCGTGGTGTGAATCGAACCAGATAAATTTATATTACTGTTGACATTATTTGGCGTTCATTAACCCCAGTTACTGAACTCCCTTTTAAAACCACAACAAAACAAAAACGATAAACAAGCGCTGTAATCCACTTCTCAATTCACGAGACATGAAGAGGGTTGTGTACATCCAAGCGAACTGTACGTTTAGATCTGCGTTCTAATTTTGTGGAGGTTTCCTACGTGCTTGTCCATCAGCATACACTGAACTTGCGATCCGCGATTCAGAATTTCATTGGCTGAACATCAACACATCAGACAATTATTTCTTGACCGACTTCGGAGTTTTTATACGTAGGCGCTGGGAGCGGTTGGTGTATTGTATGGTTTTAGACAATTGTAAAGTGAAACTCACACATTTCGTTCCACCCGTTCGAGTAGACACACACACACACACACACACACACACACACACACACGCACCAACACGTCAACAAGAAGAATACTCAGCTAATGGTGATATCCACTGAAGATGAGAATTCCCCCGTCAACAAACCAAGCACGTAAACAGTAAACCTGTTGCATTAGGTCAGTATGGCTACGGTTCATTTAGGCATGAAATCACCCACACACAGATGTTTATGGACAAACGGTTAATACACATTCAGTTCATTGAAGTGTTTTGCATGACTGGTTGCGTCGGAGATTAAAGTTGGTTTGAGTAAGTTTCTCCATGAAAGCCCGCGATTCCAGTTCCGGTTACCTTAAAGAAATTCCGAATCAAAGTCGCGAGTGGTGCTGCTATAAATCGACATTTAAGCAGACTAGGAAATGTTTTCGAACTTTTCTGCTGAGTATTTCCACGGATTCGAAAACGGAATTCCGTCATTTCATTCATTCTCAACCATCATCACTTTGGTTCACGCAAAAACCAGGGGAAGATGATCACTATTTCAAGGATAATAAATTCCAACAATAGACACGGGCATTTCAATGTCAAACTTTCTCACTCAGCTTAAGAACGAAAGCGTCTGGACAACAAATCCGTTCTGAGGGGTTCATCATTTCACCAGCAATAGTGAATCGTCCAAGAGTCTCGATGCGTCCATACACTTCGCGATCAAACCGCAAAATTTTTTCTTATCAACTCACCCATCGAGTAAGGGATAGTTTGGTTCACTATGTCATTCCACATTTGCACGCACACCTGACTTCTGTCATGGAACATGTTTTGACGAACGACAACAACACTGGTACCACTGCATCAAGAATGCGGCTTGATTGAAATGCTCAATGGGCCGAGCAGTTGTGACAGAAAGGTGCTTCCGGACGGTATTATTCATACCATCGTATGAATACCATGTAAGGGACAAACATTGCTACAAGGGAGCACCGCACTATCAGGGGAGCCGGGTACCAGAAGGCTTCGATTTGAAATGGAAGACCACGCGAATCCGGTCCGGCGTGATCACAAGTTATTTGACAGCAGCAGTGGTAATATGATTCGAATCGCCTAGCTCCAGGCTCAAATGTCAGATAATTATCCGAATCTGACATCACTGAGTCTTGGATGCCATTCAACTGGCCTGAATCGTTCATTGATGCAAAACCCCGAAGACAGGTCAGCGTTGATAATTGATTAAATCTTGCAATTGCACTCTATAGGAGGTAGGATACCGTGGTTCAAATTACCAAAATCAAAGTTGACCAACCAATTTCAATTCGGTTGTGGAATACTCAACAAAAAACTTTGCACGAATCACCCGTAGATTTTTTGAAAGTGAAAGTCGACAAACTACAACCAATCTCGTTGTTAACCTAGCATCCGGTCTGGCAAATAGTTATTTCTGCTTCACGGATAGAAACCCTTACGTATGTTCGGCAGTTCGTTTTTTTATATTTATTTGAAAACTGTTACGAAAACAGAGAACGTTGAACACTCAGTGATTGGCCGAATGAGACGCACCACAAAACTGGGTTGAGAAACGAAAGTACATAAGTGCCTATTTCGGTGCTGTAGAGACGGCCGTGAAGAGGTTCACATGATTGACGTTAATCATCAATGGACAGCGGGACAGGCGCTTCATGGGGAGCCGATCGCATTTGTGAACGCATCTGCTCAAAATGAAATCAAGGAGTTGGGGTCAGTTGTAGGGGTATAGGTATATCTTTTGTCTCACTGGTAGTGGACCCCGCTTTCGCTCAGCTCACTACGACGCCCAAGCTACTGAATCCTTGTGGTTCTCAGCTGCAAGTTTCAGGGTTGGGTTGCCTGCTCTCCCATTAATTATGAACTTCGCAAATCACGAAAATAATCGTTTTCGTTCTACTGTACGCAATCACACAAAATTCACACCAAGTTCTCACTGCCCTCACTAACATCCGTGGTTTGAATCGAAATGTTGAGTCTGTGCACCACTTTCTGCAGACTTCCTCCCCTATTGCATTGTTTTCGGCTGAAACCCGATTTTCTGCCTCGTCAGACAACAGTCACCTTCGATTTCCCAATTACTTACTTCATTCCTGCTTTTTTCTCAAAGCTGGGGTCTGTGCCTCTATCTACCAATCGGCCACCTCTTCCCGACTTTCGAATCTTGATTTCTCCAGCCGGAAATTTCATTTCACGTGGTTGAAAATTCATTTCCCTTCATTTACCCATTATTCTTATACTGCTTACCGCTCCTCCAGCGGCAATGACTCTCTGGTTTTTGAGTTATTATCTTCAAACATTGAGACATTGGCTTCAACAAAACCCAGCTGCCGAACAACCAGTCTGAGTGATTTTACCGTTCACAACAAGGATTGGCTACTGCACTCATCGAACACTTCAGCTATGAGACGTAAAGCCGAGGCTTTTGCTGTAGTCAGCAACCATTGTCAACTGGTGGACCTCCGTACACGCATTCCCGATGGTATTGGCGATCGTCCACACACTCTTGACCTCATACTTACGTCCATTCCACAACATTACTTCCCTGGGCTCAGCTGACCTTTGTCTGGTTTCATTTTACACTAAATTTTCTCATCCCGTCCCGACACCAAACTCTAGACGCGCCTTTTTGCGTCACCATTCTGCTGACTGGGATGGTTTTTGTGACCTTCTGGCCTTTCACCCTTGGGATGACTGCTGTTTCCGTATCTGCTTCTGTTTTCACCAAGACGGTTCTTCCAGGTATGCATCTTTACATTCCTCACTTATCTCAGCCCGGCAACCCTCGATCCCCTGAGTGGTTTAATCACGCTTGCAACCGTGTTGTTCGTTTAAGAAACTCAGCGTACCATCGACTTTGCCGCTCACCCAACCAAACATCCTGACACCATTTTGTGCAACCAAGGAACAAATGCCCACTCACCATACCGAGAACTAAAGCACATTTTGTATGCCACAAAACTGAACGACTAGCCTCATCCGCTATCACAAACCGGCCATTCTGGTCCTTGCAAAGGTGGTTTCCTGTAACTTCTATCCTTCCAACTTCTCTCCCATTTACGGCCCCTCTGGTTCTCTGGTCTCCGACTCTCTCTATAGGGCCGAGGTCTTTGCATCAAATTCTACTCAATCTTCCAGCTCTGTTTCTTCTCTGCCTCTCTCTCACGTTCTCAGCCACGCTTTTGTTCCTGTCATAACTACCAGAAAGATTTGCCAAGTTCTGCTTAATCTGAATGTTTCCAAACCGCCGGGCCCGGAACGGTGTTCCGCTGACCGTCCTGAAAAGGTGTACTCCAGAGTTAACCTCCGTTTGGCGTCGTCTACTCCTTTCTTCACTAAATCAAGAAACTTTTCCCTCTTCGTGGAAGAATGCTATTATTTTTACTATCTCCAAGCATGGTGACCCTTTCAACCCCAACAACCATCGTCCACTTGCGCTTTCGGAAGTTTTGGAAACCGTTATCTCCGAACACCTGCGTCCGTTCCTTGAATGTGCAGGTCTGCTGAGTGATCTTCAATATGGATTCCGCCCACATCATTCTACGGGCGACCTACTAGCAGTCATCTCACATTCCTGGTCGGCCGCACTCAATAACCACGAAGAAACTCACTTAGTCTATCTGGTCATCTCAAAATCCTTTGACTAAGTTCTCATGAGGGTCTAGCCTTGAAACTGTCTTCGTCCGGGCTCTCTTCGGCTCTTGTCTCATGGATGTCATGTATCCTCAGTAAACGAATCATCTCCGTCCCAGTCGATGGGGATCTGTATCAGCCATTCCCTGTGAATGCTTGTGTCGATCAAGGTTCCATACTTGCGCCTACCCCCTTTCATCTGCATATTAATGATATTCTATCTTCAACCTCCAAACCACTTCACTATTTTTCCGAGGATACCACTCTTACCTAACCCTTAGGGCCCTAAGGCACACATACACAGCGGCGCAGTTGCGTTTGCTGCAGACGACCAAAAGGTTATGTTTTCAAAATCACTCAAACAGTCTTGCTGATCCCAATGTCTCACATATTGTCTATCAGTTCACTTGCAGTTGCGGTGACGTATACGTTGGCAGGACGGATCGTTGCTGGACTCAACGAGTGTCAGAATACATACCCAAATGGCTGTCAAACTTGATGACGCAACCTGCTGGGGCAATACACAACGACGTGAAACCGCCAGCTTCTAAGATTGGAAGACACTTGATTGCATCAGGTCACAAAGTTGATCTGACCCAGTGTTTCAAAGCATTGTTGCGCAATCCAACACCGAAACTATTAGCGTTCAGTGAAGCTATTCTAATCATGATGCATCAGCCAACACTGCATAAAAATGGTTGACCCAAAATGTTTGTTTATCTTGGCGTTAACACGACAGACTTCACTCTCCCCAACGTACGTACTGTAAGAGCTTTCGATCGTGCCTACTTTACTGTTGCACTAACCCCCCTACTGTACCATGTATATATACTGACACGTTTTAAGTCCGCGGTTGACAAGAGTGAACGAAATGCTTGCATCTTGCGACTTATGCCTTCTCTCTGTTCTCATAATTACAATCTTTCTGTTTCAAAGGCTGGGCCAGCAAACTGATTCTTACTTGAACGTTCCCTACACAAATCCGCTTCCCAATGTCTTTTGACTATGAGGCTTGCCTCTTTTGCTGTAAATCACTTTGTGTAATAAAAAAAACTGAGTAAGAATCACTGAAAATGCACTTGTTGGACAATCTGTGCTCTCCAAATAATATTGCATCATTTTTTGGGTCCGTCAGAATGATTAGTGTTAGAAAATATTAACCGCATGCCCTAGTACCACTTGCTCTGTGCTAACTGATTCACGAGACCACCTCGAGGGCTTCACACATTTTGTAACGCTGACGATCTATATCCAGTCTAATGAAGGAAAGAAATTCGAATCCTGTTTTAGTGGTGTGACACAAGCGAAGACGTCTATCGCAGTTTTTGTTTGATTGGACAGCTACTTATCAGTAGATGTGCTCGAGTATTCCTTTGCTAAGAATTTCCTTCAATTCCGACAAGTCTATGATATTGTGCAATAAATAAGTATGATGCAGAGCAGTATTATCGTAACCATAGGCCGAATCCGTTGTTGATTTGTGAATAGGGGATCATCCACCTTTCTTTTGACTGCTCCTGTTCTGTGTGGCGCGTCAGTAATTTCACCAGTCGAACATGAACACACAACAAAATGGTCCTTGCTCCCAGCTATTTCTACTTCGTTTAACCAAACGAGAGCAACAATATAAGTAGCAAGTGATAAATTATGCACAAGAGTTTAGCCTTTGAGTCGGATGTATACATAGCATCACCAGTACACTGGACAGTATCGGCATGATCAAAATTATTTTACCTTATATAGTTCCACGAATGAACTAAGATCGACAATTGCGTCAAGAAAAGCTAGTTTTATTCTGAAGTTTGTGGCTGTGTACGCACGTGCGGCCCTTCGCCAAAACTTGGACCATGCTGGATGTTTTATTATCTGTCATGCTGGATAAGCACGTCACATCCGCGACTGGGTGAAAAGTACATTTTGGGTGGGGTGAATTCTGTGTGTTGGTGTGTAAAATTAGCTCATTTGTGTCGTATGCAGGGTCAGACCAAGCGGACGAAATGGTGGCTTGGACAATTGTGTTGTTATGCCTGATAGACAAGGGGACAAGAACATGAACAATGGGGTTGAGCGAGAGAAGAGAATCGTACCGAGAATGGGAAAACTTGTTGTTGCATGTGACAAAAGCTGATAATGTAAGAAAGCGAGAAATAACTAGGCATCCGGATACCAGTTTAGATAATATAAAGAAGGCAGAATCAAGTACTTAAGATACTCATCTTTTGTGTTAAGGGCAGCAATGGACGCACGCAGCTTACGCGGTCAAGTCTTGTCGGTGACTGGCCGCATGAACAGCCTATCCGAGTGTCTCAACAGATTAACGTAACCCTGCGTCTTCTAACTGCGAAAACCACATTTCTCAGGCATTAAACTAGAGCGAATTGCTGTGGCATACACTCGATCCCTGACAGACAAACGAACGGTACGTGAATACGACAGACAAATTTGATTGATAAAAAAACGCGTCTGCCACAATACTTGCAGACATCATTTAGTATTTGAACACTAGGTCAGATGTAGTTCTTTCAAATTAGGCAGCAATCTCCTTTGTTCGGACGGACTCAACCACAAAACGATATTTCGCGCTTTGAAGGTGCGAAAAGCGTTCCAAACACTGTCACTATCCACAACGCGATGCGCAAAAATATATTACAAACGTGGATTGAAGGAGACTCAACTATCGGACGGCTGAAGAGTTAACCAAGTGTTCACTGGCGACACATTCGCACTTGTGGTCCTTCTTCGTCTACTTGGTTTTCCGCATTCGCTCTGACCTCTGTGTGCTTGTCGCCTGTGACTTAAATCCTGACTGCGTTACACTGAAAGCTGGCAAATTTAAACGAAACAGTCTGATGCTCCATCAGCGATTGGAAAAAGTCCAACTGAAATTATAGACCTTAAAGGTAGACTTCCTTTCCAGGGCTGAATAAAGCTTACACCTGGGAGCTTTTTGAGCAGCGCTAGAATCCCAGTTTGACTGTGGGAAAAGCCATATAGGAATTTAATTAACACTCCATCTGTTACGGGAGCCTCGTCTCGAATTTGAGATCTTAGACCGATTGCAGAAAGCGTCATAAAACCATTGCAATCTTTTTCGATCCAAACGGAGTTTTGAAAGTTCACACACCAAGGCCGAATACCGGAATGAAGTACTTCTAGGATCAATCCCTTTCTGGAAGACCACTTGAATGCTTCAGTTAAAACTGTTGAAATCAAAACGGAAATTGTCTCACAGACGTGCAATCAAACGGCTGATTTGGGCATTTTCACTACTTGGAAATATACACTGCATTACACAAAATCCAATCTGAACGGGGCTGTACTCCAGAGTTAACCTCCGTTTGGCATCGTCTACTCCTTTCTTCACTAAATCAAGAAACTTTTCCCTCTTCGTGGAAGAATGCTATTATTTTTACTATCTCCAAGCATGGTGACCCTTTCAACCCCAACAACCATCGTCCACTTGCGCTTTCGGAAGTTTTGGAAACCGTTATCTCCGAACACCTGCGTCCGTTCCTTGAATGTGCAGGTCTGCTGAGTGATCTTCAATATGGATTCCGCCCACATCATTCTACGGGCGACCTACTAGCAGTCATCTCACATTCCTGGTCGGCCGCACTCAATAACCACGAAGAAACTCACTTAGTCTATCTGGTCATCTCAAAATCCTTTGACTAAGTTCTCATGAGGGTCTAGCCTTGAAACTGTCTTCGTCCGGGCTCTCTTCGGCTCTTGTCTCATGGATGTCATGTATCCTCAGTAAACGAATCATCTCCGTCCCAGTCGATGGGGATCTGTATCAGCCATTCCCTGTGAATGCTTGTGTCGATCAAGGTTCCATACTTGCGCCTACCCCCTTTCATCTGCATATTAATGATATTCTATCTTCAACCTCCAAACCACTTCACTATTTTTCCGAGGATACCACTCTTACCTAACCCTTAGGGCCCTAAGGCACACATACACAGCGGCGCAGTTGCGTTTGCTGCAGACGACCAAAAGGTTATGTTTTCAAAATCACTCAAACAGTCTTGCTGATCCCAATGTCTCACATATTGTCTATCAGTTCACTTGCAGTTGCGGTGACGTATACGTTGGCAGGACGGATCGTTGCTGGACTCAACGAGTGTCAGAATACATACCCAAATGGCTGTCAAACTTGATGACGCAACCTGCTGGGGCAATACACAACGACGTGAAACCGCCAGCTTCTAAGATTGGAAGACACTTGATTGCATCAGGTCACAAAGTTGATCTGACCCAGTGTTTCAAAGCATTGTTGCGCAATCCAACACCGAAACTATTAGCGTTCAGTGAAGCTATTCTAATCATGATGCATCAGCCAACACTGCATAAAAATGGTTGACCCAAAATGTTTGTTTATCTTGGCGTTAACACGACAGACTTCACTCTCCCCAACGTACGTACTGTAAGAGCTTTCGATCGTGCCTACTTTACTGTTGCACTAACCCCCCTACTGTACCATGTATATATACTGACACGTTTTAAGTCCGCGGTTGACAAGAGTGAACGAAATGCTTGCATCTTGCGACTTATGCCTTCTCTCTGTTCTCATAATTACAATCTTTCTGTTTCAAAGGCTGGGCCAGCAAACTGATTCTTACTTGAACGTTCCCTACACAAATCCGCTTCCCAATGTCTTTTGACTATGAGGCTTGCCTCTTTTGCTGTAAATCACTTTGTGTAATAAAAAAAACTGAGTAAGAATCACTGAAAATGCACTTGTTGGACAATCTGTGCTCTCCAAATAATATTGCATCATTTTTTGGGTCCGTCAGAATGATTAGTGTTAGAAAATATTAACCGCATGCCCTAGTACCACTTGCTCTGTGCTAACTGATTCACGAGACCACCTCGAGGGCTTCACACATTTTGTAACGCTGACGATCTATATCCAGTCTAATGAAGGAAAGAAATTCGAATCCTGTTTTAGTGGTGTGACACAAGCGAAGACGTCTATCGCAGTTTTTGTTTGATTGGACAGCTACTTATCAGTAGATGTGCTCGAGTATTCCTTTGCTAAGAATTTCCTTCAATTCCGACAAGTCTATGATATTGTGCAATAAATAAGTATGATGCAGAGCAGTATTATCGTAACCATAGGCCGAATCCGTTGTTGATTTGTGAATAGGGGATCATCCACCTTTCTTTTGACTGCTCCTGTTCTGTGTGGCGCGTCAGTAATTTCACCAGTCGAACATGAACACACAACAAAATGGTCCTTGCTCCCAGCTATTTCTACTTCGTTTAACCAAACGAGAGCAACAATATAAGTAGCAAGTGATAAATTATGCACAAGAGTTTAGCCTTTGAGTCGGATGTATACATAGCATCACCAGTACACTGGACAGTATCGGCATGATCAAAATTATTTTACCTTATATAGTTCCACGAATGAACTAAGATCGACAATTGCGTCAAGAAAAGCTAGTTTTATTCTGAAGTTTGTGGCTGTGTACGCACGTGCGGCCCTTCGCCAAAACTTGGACCATGCTGGATGTTTTATTATCTGTCATGCTGGATAAGCACGTCACATCCGCGACTGGGTGAAAAGTACATTTTGGGTGGGGTGAATTCTGTGTGTTGGTGTGTAAAATTAGCTCATTTGTGTCGTATGCAGGGTCAGACCAAGCGGACGAAATGGTGGCTTGGACAATTGTGTTGTTATGCCTGATAGACAAGGGGACAAGAACATGAACAATGGGGTTGAGCGAGAGAAGAGAATCGTACCGAGAATGGGAAAACTTGTTGTTGCATGTGACAAAAGCTGATAATGTAAGAAAGCGAGAAATAACTAGGCATCCGGATACCAGTTTAGATAATATAAAGAAGGCAGAATCAAGTACTTAAGATACTCATCTTTTGTGTTAAGGGCAGCAATGGACGCACGCAGCTTACGCGGTCAAGTCTTGTCGGTGACTGGCCGCATGAACAGCCTATCCGAGTGTCTCAACAGATTAACGTAACCCTGCGTCTTCTAACTGCGAAAACCACATTTCTCAGGCATTAAACTAGAGCGAATTGCTGTGGCATACACTCGATCCCTGACAGACAAACGAACGGTACGTGAATACGACAGACAAATTTGATTGATAAAAAAACGCGTCTGCCACAATACTTGCAGACATCATTTAGTATTTGAACACTAGGTCAGATGTAGTTCTTTCAAATTAGGCAGCAATCTCCTTTGTTCGGACGGACTCAACCACAAAACGATATTTCGCGCTTTGAAGGTGCGAAAAGCGTTCCAAACACTGTCACTATCCACAACGCGATGCGCAAAAATATATTACAAACGTGGATTGAAGGAGACTCAACTATCGGACGGCTGAAGAGTTAACCAAGTGTTCACTGGCGACACATTCGCACTTGTGGTCCTTCTTCGTCTACTTGGTTTTCCGCATTCGCTCTGACCTCTGTGTGCTTGTCGCCTGTGACTTAAATCCTGACTGCGTTACACTGAAAGCTGGCAAATTTAAACGAAACAGTCTGATGCTCCATCAGCGATTGGAAAAAGTCCAACTGAAATTATAGACCTTAAAGGTAGACTTCCTTTCCAGGGCTGAATAAAGCTTACACCTGGGAGCTTTTTGAGCAGCGCTAGAATCCCAGTTTGACTGTGGGAAAAGCCATATAGGAATTTAATTAACACTCCATCTGTTACGGGAGCCTCGTCTCGAATTTGAGATCTTAGACCGATTGCAGAAAGCGTCATAAAACCATTGCAATCTTTTTCGATCCAAACGGAGTTTTGAAAGTTCACACACCAAGGCCGAATACCGGAATGAAGTACTTCTAGGATCAATCCCTTTCTGGAAGACCACTTGAATGCTTCAGTTAAAACTGTTGAAATCAAAACGGAAATTGTCTCACAGACGTGCAATCAAACGGCTGATTTGGGCATTTTCACTACTTGGAAATATACACTGCATTACACAAAATCCAATCTGAACGGGGCTGTTCGATATCCGGAGCGGACGAGGGCTTGTCAAATCATTGTTCAGTTGTTTCATCACTCTTTGTCAGAAGTGATGGTCTAGTGGAATGTTTGTGTATCTCACCCTAGAAGTAAGACGTTCAAATCCCACTGCCGCATCAACCGGTCACTTTGGTGGTGGACAGCTCTCCGCTACCGCCTATCTCATTGCCATACCTGACCCACAGAGACCCTATGTGGTTCACCACTCCAAATATGAGGGTCTTGATTGTCAACAGTGCCTGACAGTGTAGCCGGTTTTCGAAGCAGTGGGGTACAATTGTACATCGCAATTACCGGCTCCACCGTATCGTGGCTTATCTAGAGAAAATATGCAATTCCGTAAATCAGAATTTTCTATCAGTGACCATGACATCAGTCCATTGACTCTCTCGAACTGTTCCAATGCGTTCAGCGACACCAGAAACTTCCATTGTTGTGTTCGTCACTCGGACGAAGAGATCACTTGGGTCTACATGTTCCGCTCCAGGGCGAAAATCCGGCACCTGTGCAGGCCCAACATCTCCCATGAACTGCACGAATACAAAGAATTCCATCCTGCATCGGTCGTCTCGCAGGATAATCAGCACCGCGCTGCCCATTGCATCGAGCGCAGTGGGTAGTGATAAGTGGGCTACTGCTCAGAGTTCCCTCTATTTTATTCAACCTTTGTCTTCTGTCCCCAACCACCTCTCTTTGCCTGCTCTATCCACCCATAATGCTCCCACTGATAACACGGTCGATACACGCAACGATTCACTGTCAAATAGCGTTGGGAATAATCCTCTATCTTCTAACTCACATTTTCTCAGGCCTCGTCAGCCTATGAATCTGGGCTCCTTTAACGTGCGTACACTCATGCAGGCTGGTCAGCAGGAGTGCCTAGCCCTCACAATGAACTCTCTGAACATTGATGTCTGCTGCTTACGTGAAACGCGTATCCAGGATTCGAGCAGTGTGATTCAACTAACGACTCCTGGTATCTCATCGAAGTATTTTCTGCACACCTCAGGAGACGAAGCAGCTAGAGCTGTGGGTCAACGTGGTGTAGGAATGGTCTTGACTGACAAGACAGAGGCTGCCCTTTTAGACTGGATCCCGAATAACAGTCGTTTATGTGCTGTGAGACTCCAAGGGTCAGTCGGCGTTCGAAAGGATGGTTGTATTGGGCGCAATTTCTTTGTGATCTCGGCGTACGCCTCAACAGACTGCAGCTCAGACTTGCCGAAAAATGAGTTCTATGATGTTCTCGCCACCCTCGTTCGCAGGAGCAAAGGCTCTGACATTGTAGTGCTAGCTGGTGACCTCAATGCACAAGTTGGCAAACTCAGTGTGTCAGAAGCCTGTTTAGGTGAGCGTTGTGCTTTACCCGATGAGCGTACAGATAATGGAGATAAGCTTACCCAGTTTCGTGCAGACAATCGATTGTTCTTGTCTAGCACCCATTCCCGACACAGCTCGCGCAGCACAGCGACATGGTGCTCTAACTCTACAGGTACTTTGAGTCAGATTGGTCATATCTCCGTAAGCTATTGGTGGCACAATTCTGTTCAGAATTGTATATCTTACTGCTCCATGTACGTAAAGTTGGACCATGCATTAGTTTTAATGCGATTATCTCTTCAGCTCCGTGGTAGCCGTCGCAAACGACAAACCCGGTTAGCCGTGCACCGTAAGTGTGATTCAGAAGTACACACCCGTTATGAGCAGAAGTTAGCACATGAGCTAGGATCTACGAAGAACAGTAATGTAGATGAGCATTGAGCCCATATCCAGCAGGCGATGCACGTATCAACAGGTTTTGCTTGTCGTCGTAGATCCGTTGTCCATCAAAGACACTGGATTTCGCACGAGTCGCTGAGTATAATGGAACAAAAACGTCAGCTCTCGAACCGTAAGGAAATGAATAAGATACGAAGACATCTACAGAAGCAAGTTACAAAGAGCCTTAAGAATGACCGCAAAAATAGGTGCTTTGATAAAATCACTTACCGCTTTGCTCCGTGACATTTGGAACGAGGAGCGTATTCCGTTAACATGGAGCGAGTCATTGACTGTTCCCATCTTCAAGAAGGGAATACTCAATGACTGTAGTAACCATCGTGGGATTAGCTTAATTCCGATAGTCACCAAAGTATTAGCTTCGACTTTGCTGCACCATCTAACACCGGCTGGCGAGAGGAATGCCCGCGAACAGCAGGATGGATTCCACCCAGGTCAAGGATGCATCGACCAGATTTTAACTCTTCGCCGACTACTTGAAACGCGTCACACGCACCGCCGACCGACAATAATGCTTTTCTTAGACTCAAAAGACGCCTTCTATTCAGTTGATCGAACAGCGCTTTTCAATGCCCTTCACCGGAAAGGCATGTCCCAGAAGTTCGTGAACCTACTGAGATCATTGTATTCTCATACTTCTGACCGCGTTAGATTTTACGGTGAACCATCCAGTGGGTTCGAAACGACCAGTGGTGTTCGACAAGGATGTCCCATGTCTCCATTCCTGTTCAACTTCGTCATGGACGAAATAATGGAGAATGCATTGCAAAATCTTCAGGATGTAGGCGTCGAACTAGGAAATAGTGAAAAGCTAGTGACCTAGATTACGCGGACGACGTTGTCTTGTTCGAATCCACGGAACATGCTCAACGTGCACCAGATAGATTTGGGAGAGCTGTGGCTTCATTCGGCATGAACTTTGCACCTTCAAAGTGTTAGGTGATGTTACAAGACAGGACGTCAACGGTTCCGAGCTTGATACTCGATGGGGAGGTGCTGGCAATTGTCGGCCGGTTTATCTACGTCGGCAGCAGCGTGACGACGGATGGGAGCACAGTAGTAGAGGTAAGCACGCGTATATTCAAGGCTTGAGCGGCGTACGCTGGACTGAAGCACTTGTGGCGCCGACCTGATGTTTTACTGAAGTTGAAAGGTCGTGTATATTGTGCAGCACTGCGTTCAGTTTTGTTGTATGGTTGCGAAACTTGGAGTCTGCGTGCTGAAGAGATTCGTCGTCTTGAGGTTTTCGACCACCGTCGTATCGCTAAGATCGGGTGGAATAGACGAAGGAGCAATGATGAGGTGAGAAATCGAGCATTGGGTAATAATTCGGAGAATGTTCTGTCACAGCGTATTCGGCTTAGTTGGTTGGGGCACATGGTACGCATGGCAAACACACGTTTATCGCACCGTGTCTTATTCTTCGTTCCTCCTCAGGAGTCGAAAAACCACGTGGAGGTGAACAGATGACTTCCCAGCGAGGAATGAGAAAATGTACGACAAAACTAGGAAAAGTAAGTGCTTCACATCCTCGTGGTTGGGGTCCAAAAGATCCATCTACCAGTTGGTTGGAGACACTGAAGGATATGGCTGCGAACCGCGAACATTGGCGATCGTGTTGTCACTTTCTGTCGAATCAGAATGATTGATTAGTGTGTGTTTGTACAGTTAGACTGTGTATTCCGTGTGTTGGCTACTAGGGCATTCTTTCCTTTTGCCACTCGTGTAGGTCCACTCCCTGTCCATCTTGTATATTCATACTTTCTAATTCAACGTGCAACATGGTGAGATAGGCATTGGATATTGGGGCTTGCCCTGCTGTTTAACGCTGTACGGTGATGATGACCTTCTTATGAAGTGGTGCCTTCAGAAGAGTTTTAATGCTTTTCTTGGCTGTTCAGTACGTTCATCTCCATCAGTACTGCATAGCCACATAAATCGTGATCTTCACCATTCAAGTTGTAGTATGTTTCACCGGTGATAACCCACACAGGATTTTATATATTGTTGCAATTACGTAGGTTTAAGAACACATGAAGTGTTTATAAGAGTAGAACAGATTAGTAAGAGCGGGGTAGGGTTGATAGGAGAGTAGGAAGGGTTTATGAAGTCATAAAATGCATACGAACGAACAATGAAACAAATGTAACGCGGCTACTGCTCGGAGCTTAACCTTTAGTCGGGGTCTCTGGGGCGCAATTCCTGCGATAGATGAAGGATCACCGTTTACCTATTCGGTTGTACTCTTGCACAGGTGCATAACAAAAAACGGAATGAACGTTACAGCATCAGTCCGATATGACCATCTATCCCACTGGTGTTACTGAAGCCATCAAATATCTCAAAGTACAGTTTTGTTTGAATGATTTTTTGATTCGTTTGGCCTTCCAGGGTCTATCTGCCTCTTTTTTGTTTGCTCTGTTGTATCATAAGGTTATGTGTTTATAGATCAGTGAATTATCAAACGGCCGAGAAAGTGCGACACTGTTTACCTGAATTAGGCATAATATCACACAACGGTCCCTTTGGTGAGTAGGCTTTAGTGTTAACCGATTTTAACCGTTCGGACAAGTGAAGCAGTTTAGGTGGATCCAATTGCCATATGATCAGCGAAAGATATGAAACGTATCATGCAACTGAGAATAGTCATCCAAGCACTTTAATATGACAGCGACCATCTTAGCCTTTTAGTCTCACTTCTTTTTGGTTTTTACTTGGGGACCGCTCATGAGTTTATATGAATTCGGGAGCTTGTTATATGCACCTCAGTTTCTTGTTCTACGCTTAGCCGTTGATGCCTCGCTCAGACGACACCAGCACAATGTATATCTCAAATGTGGATTGCCAGCTACCATGTTTATGAGTTCAATCATGTCGCGTTTTGCTTTTGTCTTTTAGCTTGTACCTTGTATCCTGCATCCGGATTAGTGAACCAATTAAGAACGGCGACAGAAAGAGACCGAAAGTTCCGTAAAAAAACATGCGATTAAAATAAGATTTCTCTTTTTATACATCAATGCTGAGATTCCAGGAGACCCAGGGCGGATCGTAATCACAGCATATTATTTTGCAATTGTTCGATATTTATCGAGAATAGCCGAACTAAACCATCATCGGCGGCACTGGATAAGGTTCGCTGATTCGACTGAATCAGTGGTTCAAATGCCACTCGACGAACACGTTTGTTTTTCACGTGACACAATTCCGGACTGAATAAGATCGGTTGAGACCAGAGGATTCGTGTGAGAGAACTTGACTGGTCCGGATTGATGGCGTGCAGTAACAGCAACTGTAGCTGACCCGATTCTAAACCAACGGCCATGAGGTATTCCCATTGTCCATTCGTCGGCGTCAATCCGACTACATCTAAAGCAGTCACTGCTTCCGGGCACGTGTGACGAGCTTCCAGTGGAACACAGGAAATCGGAACAGTGGCATCGGTCTCAGATATGTTCCAGGCAAGAATAGATTTGTCGCGAGAACCGGTGAAAAAGTACCTGGAACAATGTAGAGGGAAAAACCGCACATGAAAGATGCATCTTCGTCTTAGGATGGTGACACTGTTGAACTAAGAGGTTTGCCGATATTACGTATTCCCGCATTACCAAGTAAAGCTAACAGGGGATACTTTAAAATACAAAAAAGATCCGACAATACTTTGGGTTGTAAAACAATGGCACAAATATTTCTTTGACATTCATTCACCGAGAATGACTGACCACCGGACGTTGAGTATCTTAAAACATCCAAAGATATCCCCCTCAAAGGTTATGGGTGACTCACCACGACAGATAACAGTATAATACCGGATTTCACAGAAGAAAACTTTCCCCCGGAATTTTCATTGTGGTATGGATTTACTTAAACACCAATGAATGCAGACTGATTCAAAACAGATTTCGGCACTTTTAACAGACTCTTCTCACATAGTGCTGAACAATACACCTTCCGCCGAGATGTTATTGCCGGCAAGTACGGCTAAACAAAATCCCATTCAACGACGATTCTTTCAGAACAACTCACTGGTTAGTATCAATAATTGGATTATAACAAAAAAGCTTTTGAATTACCGTGACGTCAAAACCCATCAGCGTTCGATGTCAGCATAACAATCTATCAGCACCATTGCTCAACAGTCCGCTTCATGACAAAACTATTGGCTGTCATGTCGAAATTCTCAGGCTTACATGAACGTGAGTGCACGTCAATGGGATATTAAAACTAGCAAGATCATGTCTGCGCTTGTACGCCAGAGATCCAAAATAGGACACACACGCATATACTTAACCATATCCACACAAGTGACTGGGCGCACCCGCTTGTATTCGTGTTCAAACCTAGTACATGATGAGCGACCTTGGAGTGTATTTGAATCTGCTTGGCGGTGACTATGTTATACTCATCCAAACACTTGCATTACATCAAACGAAACGAATCAGTTGAATCTTGAGCTAGAGAGAAATCCAGATCTAATTTTTCACAGAAATCGTAAAAAGCCCTAAATTACCTGTGCGATGTTGTTACAAACCATAGTAACTACTTGGCAAACGGCTCGAAAAGTGTATGTCATTCATTCCGCACTCAAGGATGAGTACGCGGTTCGCTGCATAGTTCCTGGGAGGATGGATAATATCAATTATGTGATGTGGAGCATTGCACTATTCTCAAATAGAACTGAAATCAAACCGAAAACACCCTACTTGGCCATTTCCACTGGCCAAGGATTTCATACCTTTCTGCCATGTCAAGGAGTGACTACCTCAACCTATCTTTCAACCACTACTTGTCTCAGAGGGCACGCCGAAGAAGTCTATGGGTGGGCATGCGTAACACATGTCTCAACCATCTTAACCTGTTCAAATTCGGTACATGTTCCAGCGACTGACCACTGTCTCCTAACACCGTACGTCTAATCTCAGCACTGCCGATACGGCGCTCCTACCGAATTCGGGCAGTGCTATGTAGATATGGATAATCAAACACGGACAGTCTTCGCCCATCTTCTACCCTTAACGGCGTTGTTTCTGAGCCGTATCAAAGAAAGGACCAAACGACTGCAGTGCATGCTAAAAATGCGGATTAGCAAAGACGGAGTGTAAAAAGGCTGACGAAAAAACATGAGTGCCGAATTCGGAATCTGCATCCACATTGTCTCTCTCTCTCTCTCTCTCTAAGATAACTCTATCGGGGCGAATTAAAGTGTACAAAGCCTAACTGGAGGATTAGCAAAGTTAAGGAATAAAACAGTACTGTGTGCAAACGTTCGGCCGCTGGTCATACATAGTTTGAGAGATCACAAATATTTGTGGAGGCCAAAACAATCCCACGTGCACAGGAACGTTAAGGCAAATTACGGAAACAAAACGAAAAAACGGATCAAACACAATCATAAATAACGGCCAACAGAACGTAAGGGGAAATTCAACTGAAAAACGCAGGATTACCGTTCATCTGAGCTCCACGCTCCAGTCCATATGATTCGCGAGTGACCTTTCCCTTTAGTCGGATAGGCAAACAGATTGTAAATGGGTGGTGCAATGGGACAAGCAACATTTTCACCAATTTTCTGTTCCACGCCGCGCCAAACACTCCAAGTACGATCGCGTGACACAGCCAACAGGTACCGACCACCCGGGCTCCAGATTAACTGAGTCACGGTCAACTGATGATGAGTGAGACGCTGATCGTGGTAAATGGACCAGAAAAAAGAAGAGTTTCGTATTGAAATTCTGAGTGAAGGACATACGGCACAACCGATAAAAACCGAACTATCCACTGAGGTAAATGACGAAACAATCACAGGGACTATCATCAAGTTAGCAGGGGATAAGCGTCGCGAACGTTGAAATATTTTTATGAAATATCCCAGCACCGGTATACATTATTCGCGAGGACTAAACACTAAAATTCAAGCAGTTTACGTAGATCAAAGTTATTACGCCAAATAAGTGCAACCCTTCCCTCCTCCGCCAAAAAATAATGATAATACGAATCGCCACGGACTATTTGGTGCTTCTGGGTCTTAAATGGTAACGTTCCCGAGATAACTCAAGTAATACCAGTCACTACCAGCCTGGCAGTTTTGGAATTGATGCCTCATACAGTTGAAACGATAAACAAATAATTGAGAGGGCGGAATTGAAATTTTCACAGTTCCCATTTGACTGAAGATTTGTCGATTTGCGGCAAACAAATTGTAGACAAAAACAGGGGGATAAACAGCTGTAGAGTGGTCTGGTAACCAGTATTCATGTATTGCCCAGCACTGGTAAGTCAAGGAGACAGTGTACTTAGATGTCAGAATTTTGGTAATAAAGGATTTGAATTGGTACTGTTATGATAATTCATCCCACAATGTCAATGCTCAACTCACCACGAAAAACCATGGAAGCGCATTGCACTGCTGTTTGATCTTTATGTTGGGAATTATTGCAAATCAACCGAGTTTCAACTGGGGCTCGAACTCAGTGTGCAGGATTGTGACTCACGGTTACTCTTCATTTAGATCGTGAGACTACTTCCCGAGTTTTTCCTTGAATAGCGGATAAAACAAACCTGAAGCACTTCAGCGGAAGACGGTAAGTGAGTACTGCTTAAAAGAACCTCTTTACATAGACTCAAGGTCCCACCAAACAAGACAAATTTGGCAGGTAATCGGCAACGTCTGTAATTCGTGACGTTCCTCATTGAACAGAGATCATCTAAAAACATTGTTCTGTTTATGCGGTGCGTTTGTACCTCAGACGGATTAGTTATGACTCATTGTTTACACCCTATCGAACGACTGACTACTCAGTAGTAGTGTCTGCACTGACGAAAACACGTGGGTTATGTTCTGATGTACGGCGGTTACATGTACGCATGTACTGCGATCGCAGACTTTCCTACACACATAAAGTGGAGATCATAAGCGAGTTGTACTGATGCGCTGGATACTGAAGAAAACCAAGTTCAGATTCTCCTCTAGTGGCCAACATTCACAGTATCATTGAAGACACTAATTTTTGCTTCGTGATTATTACTATAAGGTCAGGAAAATCATTGATATCGTACATCTCAGGTTTATGTTAAAAATTGTGAAAAAAGCTACGCAGTGAGGAAACAAATCAATGTTAATGTGAGGCCAGGTGGAAGCTGCTTCACAGGTGTGTAAGTTTGCTGCTCTGTGCACCTTACATTGGACTGAGCTGCGACAAGCTTCTCCAGTCACAAAGATACATGATAGCCGCCATCTTCCATGGTCGATTATGATAAGGTGGTAGTGAATAGAAATGAGTATTTTTAAAAATAATTTTCAATCACTTATTATACAACAGTCGATAAATATTTCAGGAAAAGGAATGTGTTCGACCGCTTGCTTTCGCAAGAGAAAGCCAGTCGCCGACGATGAGCTTGTCACATGAGATGTGCTGCGAAAATAACGAACAGCGAGGCTTAGTACGGGAACATTGGTTAATGAACAGTCGATAAAAAGGCCTAATTGAACTGAAGTCTTGTATGATACTAAAAGCAGCGTACAAGGCTTTCTTGATCTGTTACCGTTGTTCATTTGGATTGCGGAAATCAAGCTGCATCGATAACCCCACAGAAAATTCTGCCTTGAAAGCTGATCATCAATTATCGTCTAGAAGCAACTGTGGAGCACGGGTGGCTTCAGTGTTGGCGCCATTGCAGGCGTTAACAAGAAAAAAGTACGTACCAATGCGTGATGTGAGTCCACAGACGTGAACCAAAATGAACGACAATCTCCGATCAATCCACGACAGAGGTGACCAATCACAATATGGTCAATCTGAATCCAATGTTGTGAGGGCACAGGAGAATGCTAGGCGAGTCTACGCCGCCTCTTATGGCAGAAGTTCGTACCCAACAGAAACAATCAATGGATGGGACAATGACTGTTGTTAGAGCGTCTGGAATCGCCAGCAATAACCACAAAATCCGTTAAACGCACGCTCCGAAGAAACTGAAATAAATCCCGTTAAAAATCATCCTCGTTTTCAGAAGAATTGCTCTTAATGAGCGCATACAAATAAACGGCGAACAAGCGCAGACACTTCGGTCTGCTGCTGTTGACACATACAGAACAGTCGAATCAAACTGCACACGAACGACTATCAACCGGAATAATCTAGTAATGTACGCCCAGCTCTCGCGCTCAAAGCAATCCCGACGCCAGCCTGATCAGGAGTACTAGATACTGGGCTGTTTTCAGGGTGCAGAGTGATCAGTGAAATAAGATCTCTTATGCGCCTTTGAAAGAGAACATAAATCTCCTCTGAATGATTCAAGAGTTATAACGAGGGAAGACCGTTGCTTTACCTAACAGTGTGCGGACGTTGCAGGCAGCCAAGCGAAGTAAACACGTGGGTGTGGAAAGTGTCTGATTCGCGTCCTACTCCAGAACTATTGATTTCTTCAGTCACAAGCCGTGAACGGGATATCTGAGAGGGGTAGCATCTCTGAGTTGGTAGACTGTCATGCCCCTTGGGGTATCCTCCATTTCCTTCGTCTCCATAACTTGCAAAACTCTCACCTGTGGCTCCACGACGCTGAGGCAGCAGCGGTCATAGCCCGGAAAACAGCTTGACAGGTGGGTACCTAGGGCCAAAAAACTTCGGCAAGACGGCGCCCAGCATGCGAAGACGGATACTCCTACATAGATGGATAAGATCTGTTGGGGTCCAACGGCTAACAAGGAAATTCATCCAATCAACAGGGTTGCACGGATCCCTGGGTCTAGGTGACCTCTACCGAATGGAGAACGAGCTCCTAGAGAGCCACTATGCACCAAGATCACTAGGACGCGTTGGGCATTCCGGATCAGCAGACCACCATCCAAAAGGCGTATGAGCCGCTCGACCGGCCACCGGCTCCCAACAGAAAAACTTCCTGTTGTTCGACAGGTAGCACTTGGTTGTGCACGGGCTAGAGTTGCTAACTCAAACCAAAAACCAAGTGACGCTGGGGATACCACTTCGTACCGAACTCCCAGAACTCTTCATGACAAATTCCCATGCACACATCGCTCATGCTACGGCATTCCCCGTAAACGACGCGCCTCGTGTTCTCTCTGCGACTGGGGTGACAAATATTCTAGCTGGGGGCCTTAGACGCGTAATCACATCCAAATCGCCTGCTGGATTGTGAGAACACTTTTGAACATTGGAAGCCAAGACATCAAAGCACTAACGCTACATGACTATCGCATCGAAGTCGCATGTCTCTCCGAATTCCAGCTACCGAATTCTGACACCCGGTGTAAAACGGTTCCCGCAGCAGACGACAGTTACCACCTCTATCACAGTGCACCCACGGACAGCTCTGGTTTCCACGGCGTAGCGGAAGTTGTTAGCAACAAGGAGAAAAAAACATTGCTTTCATCGGACCCGATATTCCCTCGGATTGCCTTAGCTCGTTTTCGCGCCTCACCCTTAAACGTATCGGCTGTTGCGCTCTATGTCCCGACAGCTGCAGCCGAAGAAGGGACAAAGGAAGAGTTCTAAGACAGGCTACAAGAAGTGATAAACAGCGTCCTGAAACGTGACATTCTCCTGGTTTCGGGGGGCTGAAACGCTCGCATTGTCGCATTCACTCAAGCAACTAGACACATTTTGGGAAAGTATGGTCTCGGACAGCAGTGCAGCAAGGGCGAACGTCTCGTCAACTTTGCAGACTTCAACAGACTAACCGTCACCAAAACCCACTTCCAACATCCCAGGAAGCACTTGCTAACGTGGTACCCCAACGACGGCCACACTGCGCATCAGCTCAACTACATTCTTGTACGATCACGCTGGTCATCTTCGACTGAAGATTGCCGGTCCTACCGAGGCGCCGAGACTGGTAACAAGAATGGCACCGACCACACTCTCATCCCTGCGCGCTTCAAGATTCACCTAGCCAACTGCCGCAAATCTGTGCTCCGAAGTGAACCAACACAGCAGCGTTAGGACCACCAAGAAAGCGCCAAGCGGTCTCAAACACTATTGCCTCCCATCTAGCTACCTCGCTCAGAGACGGAGAAGTACAGGTGGAAATCAATGGACTTCACTCAAGGCATCGATTCAGCATCCCGCTTTAGATGAACTGGGCTCTCTAGCTAACCGAAAAGCCTACAAATGCCCGCCTAAATGGTCACCCAGACTTTCGTGATATCCGACGAAAAACCATCCGTTCGGCCAGGAGCGAATCGCAACAACTACTGGACCAAGATCACGGAAATCATGGAGAATGCGGCTAACTGCAATGACTTCCCAAATCTCTTCTGTCTAATCCGCACTGCATCCGATGAGCGACAGCCGACAGAACCCTTCCTTTGCGATGGTGCCGGGCTGCTCATTCATGAGCAGGCCAAAAAGATTCAGTGGTGGACCGCACACTTCGATTGTATACTGAACCGTCCAGTGGCATGCTATGTGAACCCAAACCCAACAATCCAGAAGGAAATCTATGACGTTAATAACAATCCACCAAGCCGAGATGATATCACTGATGTTATACACAAGCTGAAGAACCGGAAATCCCCTGGAGAAGATGGCATCACACCGGAGGTATATAAGTCGTATCTTTCGACACTGCTCGAGCAATTACACACCATGTTTTAATCAGCCTGGGACTGCACGTGCAAACTGCCGTGGCACCAGTTTAATCGACGTGGCCGCCAAAATATTCGCCGTGCTTTTGCTGAACCGCTTCCAGCGGTGCGGCACACGCGTACACGCCACCAAATATCCATCCTCCGCCGAGTATCAGAACATCAGCACAAGTTTCGGAAACCAAATGCAACTTGTTTTATCAATTTTCGGGCTGCCTTTGACTCGGTTGACAGAATCGTTGTGAACTATACCACATGCAGATGGAATGCCCCAGAAGCCTTTCAGTCTCATGAAGTCGTACTACGCAAAAACGCGTACAAGAATGCGCATCTACAGAGATGAGTCCAGTGACTTCTCCTTCAACTCCGGTGTTAGACAAGGCTGTCCCCTGTCGCCAGTGCTGTTCAACTACAACAACGACTAGACAATGCGTCAGGCGCTCACTGATTACCCTGGAATTCAGCTAGACATCGATGATTTCTCCGCCGATTTAGAATGCGCAGAGGATATCATCATCCTCGGAGATAGGCCAACTGCATTACAGCCGGTTCTCAGTCACGTAGAATCCTTTGCAAAATCCATGGGACTAGAAATCAATACGTCAAAGACCAAGATCCTTTCGACATGCACTACACAATCCACTCTCCTGGTATACTTGAACGGCGAACAAATTGAACACGTCTCTGCATTCAAATATCTGGGCTCCGCGATTCTCCCGAACGGTCAAGCCAAAGACGAAGTCAAGTTGCGCATTGATAATGCTAGGATTACGTTTCTCCAATTTCGCAATGTACTCTGGGTGCGCAACGGAATCAGCCTCCGGACCAAAGTCCGCGTCATCCGAGTCGCTATCTATCTAATACTGATCTATGATTGTGAGACGTGGCCACTACGCGTCGCGGACATCAGAAAGCTAGAATTGTTTGACCATTGGTGTCTGCGATGGATACTGAAAGTGGTTGGCACGAAAAGCTTAAAACGACACAATAAGACAACGGTGCTTTGACATCGAAAAACTGTCAGTGTTCCTCCATCACCGGTGATTTCATTGGTTTGGACACGTCCTAAAACTTCCGGACGCAGATCTCAAAACAGTGCCTAGCTCCATGTCCAGGATGACGCTGTCGCCTTGGAAGACAGCTGAGAACATAGGTCAGTACTGTAAAATGCGACGTTGAGGGATTAAGACTCCAGTCCGTTTACCACGATCGCAACTGAAAGCAGAACTGGATTCCTCTGTGCTCACGTCTCGCATCCGATCGTCACTCACGGGCAGGTGCCGTTCGGGATATACATGAGGCCGGCTCGTCCTCTCGCAGGAGCGAACCGCATAAAAGTAGGTACATTCGACATCGGTCTTAAATTGAGAGAGAGGAAGTTAGTAAGAAAAGATGCTGGAGGTTTCTGGGCAAATCATAGTTCGTTGTTACCCGCATCATAGAAGGGGCTTTCTTTCGGACACCTAACCGAAACATTTTTCTCAAAAGTCTGATCCACGGGGTAACGGGGTGTTAACTCAGTACACGAATGGGACCAAAGAACTTGTGAAGGGACTTCTGGTCTGTCACATGAGATCTAATTGTCGCACTCATCATGTCTCATCTTCTCTGATGCTTTCTTATCGATCGGTCCTTCGGATTCAGTCCTTAGCTTCATGCACCCAATGGAACAAATAGAGAGTGGACGGGGCAGCATCCTTTGGGCTGGGGGCTGCCCAGCTTAGGTGGGTAACTGCTACCCAATGAAGTGCGATTATTTCTCCTATCGTCAGAAGAAACCCCAGGTACTCCACTCCTACATCCATCTAGTGGAGGTTTTTTGACCGCTAAAATGGTTCTCTCCGTGTTTATTCACTGGAGTGTCCTCTCCAGGGGCGAGGTGGTTAGAACTATGTGTTGGCCATCAACTGATTCAGAGATTGGACTTCGTTTGGTGTCTACCCATTGACCTGTCAGATATAATTGCATCTTCGGTTTAAGGAAACCATCCTGCATAGGTCTTTGGGCCGCGGAGGCACGCAAGCTATCGCACCAGATGAAGATGCAGTTTCATTGTGATATCAGTACTAAATGTATATCATTAAGTGCTGATATGAAGTACACAGTTTAAGTCGACCGAAGTAACGTAAATGTACTGAGGGAGACTTTGGAATTTACCATACATGAAGCGGACCTTTACAGTGATACCACAACCAAGCACTACTTCTATTTCTTGGTAAACATGTCACTATGCACATTGGGGTTTGCCAGACACTGGTGTACAATACAAAGCCAAAAATCACTGTGGAAACTGGAATGAAGATACAAGCGAAAATGAATAGCAAACGGAAACGCTTACCGCATGAATTGTCCAATCAGTGTATCCATTCCAAAGGATGATAAAAGCGTGCTGTGGTTTTGCGGCCACGCAGGCTGATGCGACCAACATGAGTTGTGGATGCGCGGCCAAGCAATATACCTAGAGATCATTCAGAAAAATGAGAACGCCAAAGAAATCGATGGGCTCGAAACCAGCACATGCAGAACTAATGACCCGAACAGTGTTAGATCGCTGTTCACAATCATTTAGACGTCTAATATGGGATATGGATAAGAAAGTAACACCTATACATATGTAATCAGGGGACGTAGATCGAGAACGGATAGCATTATCGGAACTGAATGAGTCAGCCCAGAAGACATGAGACCCATATTCCCTTAGGACGTGGCTAAATCACAGCCAGTAACGATTCCGTAGCCGAGTTCAACAGCAAGTAACCAGAGATAAACGGTGCCCGATGAAACTACAGAAACCAACAACAGTAGGGCGAGCAAAGTCTAAGACTTGTGCCGATATCCGGCGAAGTTAAGGGCAAAGTGCATCACTACCATAGCGTCATCAGAGTCCACGGAAGACGTCAAATAGGATCCAAGTTTCGACAAAGACCAATTATTCCTGTGCGATCACTCTGGGTAGGTTAGCATGTCGGGTGATATTAGCACTTCGTTAAACATCATGAAATGTGTTGAAAAGGTGTCTTTTAAAGGAACAAAAGGTGACCTGTGCCAGAAAAAAGAATTTCGTTGCCGTTATCCGTTCCATGAACGAAAAATGCATCGTGGTCATCTACACACAGTTTCTCAAATTACGAGAGTAGCAGATCATGCTCAGGTTAATATTTTTGGTTATTTTTATCATAAAACCCGCTTACTTGCGAGTCAGAACTGCTTTTGGTCGGTGCGTGTGCCGAAATAACGACCAATCATCACTTACTATTATTTTCTTCTCGGCCACCAACTGAACTTGAATACTTTGCGGTGCATCAATAACTACTTACCGGAATCCAAACCATCAAAGCGGATTCTGTCTTAGCGGAAAGCACAATTACCACACCGCGTCGACCAGTGGTCCACGCATATTCATTCCCTGTCGTGCGGGCAGATTTCTTCGTACATAATTTGGGTCCAGTCAGCTGCATCACACAATACTCTCATTCTGTATTTGCTTTCGTCTACGAAATGCTTCGAAGTTCAGGGATTGACTAAGTTTGAAAAGCTGCGAATCCTTGCAAAGACTGGAGGTGCATCCTCAAACAAAAACGCCGGATAAGGTACTGTAACTTACTTCCTAATCCAGACAGGGCGACCGAGTAATACAGCAGTCCCGAACGGACATAGCCTCGTACTATATTCCCGAGGATCTCTGGATGATTTTAGAAACAGGCGGTCTGATCACGCTACCGCTTTCCCGACAAGCGACGCGCCCCTTGTTTCAGTGGTCAAGCTTTCAACGCAACAAGCTGGAATACTCGAGTTTTAAAGGCATTGACAGTGTCGCTGATTTCAATTCGAATTAAACTAGACCGAACCGAGAAACGGGAAAGTGTATGATGGCAGGCAACGATGGTCAAATGGATTAGGGCGGTTTGCAACCCAGAAAGCAGAGCTTCAAATCCCGCCATAACCGGTAACTTTGGCGATAAATAGTAATCCACGGTCACCCGGTTCGTTACCATGCCTGACCTACTGGAACCTTGTGTGGTTCTCAACTCCAATTCTCAGAGTCTAAATGCGATGGTCCCTGGAAGCTAGCAAATATGTCTCTCCTACAGTACTCTTTTATTAGCATGCAATAAAACAACGCGGGGTAACAGTGCGGAGAAATACATGTGCTTGTGTTACGTTAACCGAACACCGCGGACCCAGCCTCTGCACAGAGAGGTTTATAGTACCATTAAAAACGAGAAACGGTAATTAGGAAGCTTCGGTGAGCTCTAAACGGAAAAAGCGCATAGTGTTGTCATTAGCTTACCTCATACGCATGTCCGTACAGTTTTTTCATTTCAGGCCATAAAGTGGCGTGCTGCAGTCGATCTTCCGTCGGCAAAGGAGTCGAATGCTGTGTAAAGAAAATAATGATGAATGAAACTTAAGCTGCTGGTGAGGATCGTGTGTTAGATTAGACATGTAAAATAATAACAATCATGAGTAGCTTTGATGGAAAAAAAATGCTGGCCGAAATTAAGTTGCGCAAGCAAACGCAAACGCGCGGGTTGGTCGACTGTCCCCAGTTGCACAACTCAGAGGAACTAAGTACTAACGTTCGGTTTTTATTTGGAAGGATGTCATTTCTATTCAATGTTCTGAATTCTCGGAATAACAATAACGCTTGAGTGACTTGTATCCAAGACTTGATTGAATGTAATTACCGAGTTCAGTTCAGCTCATTCAACCGTCAACCTCGCACTTCTGTGCTCTGGTTTCGACTCCTATCGTTCAGCATCCTCGAGTCAAAGGTAAAACGAGTAGAAGCATGAAGTGAGAAAGAGCCGGAACCCAAGCAATAAGCGGAAATCACAAAGACAAACGAAGAGTTTGAATGCAACCACGATACTGGCCGCGATACTTAACCATATCACTTAATGTCTTCAGCCATCCGGAAAGCAGGTCGTGTGGACCCTAACCCGCAAATCTAACACGCTCTCATTGGCCAAGTCCACTGGTCAAGGCTTTCATACCTTTTTGCCATGTCATGGACTGACCACCACTCACCTCGGAAAACAGCGTACGCCGGAGAAGCCTATCAGTGGGCGTGCGTAACACATGTCCCAGACACCCTAATCTATTAAGATCCACTACTTGTTTCAGAAAATGACCTGTAGTTCCCAAAACCGTACGTCTAACCTCGGCGGTGCTGATAAGGTGTTCCCACAATTTTCGAGCAAACCTAGGGAGACATCGATGCTCGAACATCGACAAACTTCGCCCATTTTCCACTCTTATTGGCCGTGGTTCCGAGTCGCATAGAATAAACCTAGCGAACACAGTGTACACTAGATCCTTGACAAACAATGAGATGTCACGCCGGCGCCACAAACGGCTGAAGTTTGCGAAAGTCGCAAGCGTATTCCGTATATGCCATGATATTTCATCAAATCTGTCCACCTGGTGAGATGTAACTGTCCAGGTAGCAAAACTTATCTACTTCAGCTAGGGTTCCCTGCCAAAACAAGGTCTGATGCAGTGTTCGGCAACTTGCTATTCAGAAAAAGGTACTTCTTATATACATTTGAACTCAGAGCGTTCGACCATAATATCACCTTCCCACAAAATCTTTGAGATTCTGAGTAAATCGCTTTCCTACTTTTGTACTGAATTCAATTTTCTCCCGCCGTCGTATATTTTCATGATAACCTCCAATTGTTGTTTTGCCGTTGCCCACATAACTTTGATGGTAGGTTCGTGCATGACATTCGCAAAACCGCACGGACATACTACACAAACGGTAGAGTAGACACGTCAGTTTGACTTGTGTCGGTCGTCACCGATACACGCGTGGTACCCTGTCGTGTATGGCTTTTCACTCAAGCCAGCATCATTGAAAATCCCGCGTGTGCTCGAATTACGGACCAGTCGAGGACTATCTTTGTTGTGCGATTACGGGTGTATGAGGTTCGACCCAAGCGATCAGCTGCATCACTAACCTGCGAAGCCGTAGGTACCACTCATTCGTGCAGTGTGTCCATTTAGCACCGCATCTTGTGATCTGTGTTGTATTTATCTTGTCAAGTGCTTTCGCAGTGTGTCGCATCAAAGTCAAATAATTTGTTATCGAGTCTCAGTAAGTTGAGGCCAAGTGTGTGTGTGTGTCATCGTACGATACAACACGTAGAGCCAGTTCAGTGCTACAACAATATTTCACACTTTAAACGTTCAAAACGCATCCCAAACATTGCTACACTGTTTTTAAGGCTATCCAAGAGAGCTTGCAACTTACCTGGAACTTCACTCAGAAGAACAACATCGTCCGCGTATTCCAAAAGAGACAGCTTACTACCCGAGCAAAAGTTGATGCCGCTATTCTCTCGCCTCAAAAACCAATTCAACTACAAAATTGAAGAGGAACGGCGAAACAGAGCGACCTTAACAAACAGCACTTCTCGTGGCGAATCTCGGTGAAAGATGCCACTTTTTCGAGGCACTGCGACGGGTAATTTATACCTACTTACTTTTATTTTTAAGCGACTGACTCTCGCAAGAAGACGAGCCGGCTTCATGGGATTCTTGAATGGCACCCGTCCATGAGCGGCGTGTGTGCACGTGCACATGCACTGACGATGTCGTCTCGATTGGTGATGAAATGTTTGCGATCTAAACGGCAAGCTCAGCGATCAGAACATCATGACAAGCTGAAGTCTTTTTGACTGTCCGACTTCCCTACTTTCATGGTTAATAACTATTTTTCCAATAGTACTGGACGTAACCAAGGTTGGCACAAGTTTATCGAGTCCCACAATGAACAGTTATGGTTCTTCAGGGTGCCGTCCATTATCCATATATACCAGCGACTTGTCCACTGCACAACTTTTCAAGTACGTCGACAACGTGTTGCTCTATCAGTTCATCGCGAACTAACCAGAGTTTGGCTATTTTTCGAAAACTTGTGCCATATTTAGAACTTTTCGTTGAATTATGACCTACATCTCCACATTCACTACTGTTCTGAGTCTACTTTCTTCCCGTCTTGTTCCTCTTAGCCCAACGAGAAATCGGTGATCAACAACCTCCGTTTCCAGGGCTCACTCGATAAAATGTTTAGGCGTTACAACCGGTACAAACTTACAGTGGTCTTACCATACTATGGATTGTGCAAAAACCCTACGTGGACTGTCCTTTTAAGTTCTTAGCCTTAGGAAATTCGGTGTTACAGTCTCACTCTACTGTTCTCCCGTAATCCTCCCCGGTCTGCTTGAGAAAGATTTTATCACACTAAACCGCGGCTCAGCAATTACCAGTCGTGTTTTCTTGGTTCCTATAAGCTCTTTTATCTCCAAAGTACTAGCTCGAGAAAAATTCGTCATGATGATGTAGATACCTATCGAAACTCGAGTGTCGTATTCAGCACCTGTTCTTCTTAACAAGATGGACGTCGGTTTCTGAACAAGTACTTTTTCTGAGGTATTTCTTATGCTTCTTTCAAAGTGACAATAATCAATTCCCCTCTTTCTGACTGAAATGTGAGTTTGTTGTACCCTGTCAACATGATCTCAGCCTAACGACTTGACCGTTGAACAACTGACCCAGTTTATTGCATGACGGTACGCCATAGAACGCTATACTGATGCGAGTGTAGGAACCCATGATATACTTACTGAGCTCCGGTTTTCTTTTTTTCTGTCTTTGCAGATCGAAAGATCACTTTTACAGCATATTACAGATGTACCTCCAGGCTTTCGATTTTCCATTTATGATAAGGTTGATCAGTGCAAAGATTTCCAGTAGTATCTGGGAAGATACAAATGAACAGAATGAAAAACCCTTTTCGTTTTGATACGTTTGCAACTCGAACAAACAGATCTTTCGACGCTACGATTAGAACCGCATATGTTACTGCATTCTGTTAATTTGTTCACCACAAAATGTTTTGATGTCTGTGAGTCCTCTAAATTGTGAAATATGCTACTGCTAATCACGATTATTTCAGACCACGTCAAATTTGTACGACCAAAACCTTGAACCTCGTGACTTGACACTCAACATAACTATCCGTGTGCATCCACTGTACACAGTCCGTTTGTTTAACAATGTGATGGGTAACTTTTGAAGTCTGCACCTTTATTTATCCAGACAGTGTTCACATTACCAGTAACGCACATTTGTTCCGAATCTGCCCTAAGTTTAGCCTTAGTATACCGCGTAGCTCGATTAGTTTAAAACGAATGCCACAACCACAAACGTGATTTTCGACGAAAACAACAGAATATCTTGAAAATCACCAAGATGACACACCTAATTCGTGCGGAATCGCACGGAATTTTCGTCTGGCATTCTCCGTTACAAACAGACAAGATGAATTCACACCGTCACACACCTCAGTGTGCTCGCGGTTGGGTTAGAGTAGCATTAGCTTCGAACAACGATTAATTCATGTAGATGAGAAGTTGTGATTGGTGGTGGTCAAGCGGTTTATAGTGTTTGATTACCACTTCGGAGGTCAGGTGTTCGAATACCTGTCACCCTCGGTACTTTTGGTGGTAGACAGTGATCCAACGTCGTCCGGCTTGTTACTACACCTGATCTATTGGGACCTTATGCGGTTTTCCACTCCAAGTCTCAGGTTCTCGCTGCCGGTGGCTACGGGGTATGATCCTTCCATTGCACTCATATGCAAGTATGTAATAAAAAAGATGAGGCATTATTCGTTTGCTATGTGACATATTCTTTCAGAGAATCCTCTGGCTCAAATGACTGCCGAACACCAGGTGCAGAACCCAGAGCTCGAAGCGGGGATTAGGTCCTCTGATTATCTTTACCCGAGATTCTGAGTCCGTTTTACAAGTTCGCGAAAACAGACTCTGACACAAAGGTTCGGAATAGGCAATGGGATGAGGTCCAGATCAGTGTACGGTGAGAATAAATCATATTTATTAGACGAATGCCGGTTGGTTGGCAGATTATGGTTTGGAAACTCCAAAGGAAGGTTTAATCAGGCTCCGGTCTGGGTGGCCCTTTTACGCACCGATGAATATAAGGGGCTGTACCTGTAACAAATTACTCATTGTCCACACAAGGTGCTTTTCACTGGGTGCACAGAGTAACTATTAGGAATATGTCGTCGATGTGGATCTTTGCCAGACACACAGTGCCCATCTATGGCTGCTTTTACATGCAGTGGTCATTTCCCAGTAAACCACTCGAAAGACTGGTACAAACCTACAAACTTCAATGAGGCAGTGCTCTTTGAGACACCTGATGCGACTAAATGAATGAAGTAGATCTACATCATAACCTAAGAACGAAATAAAGGGGCCGTTGTTATTCGATCACGATTTGCATAGACGCAGTTTGTATCGGTTAATGATCGCTGAGCTACAAACAACATCGACATTGAAAATCAATGCACGCAGTCCTTCTCGCTATTTGACGATATCAGTCATCATCGGTCTTCATGGAATCATGCTACCTTACAAGTCTTTGACTTAAATTCTTTGGAAATTTGAACAATTAAGTACCGCAAGGAAAATGACGACAAACGGGGCTCTCAAAAAGACCCATTCAATAGGATCTTTTAATCACCATTCTCATAACAGATGCAATACGTAGTTTCATCTATCAGTTCACCAACTCACTCCTATTGATGTGCGCTGACTGCAAGATATGTTTTATGGCAGTTTTATTGTGACAGAAACACCGAACGAGTGGCCGAGTTTATCGTCGCTGAGTACGGTTGGTCTTCATTTCTGGTACGTGAGGGAGAATCCTTAGGACCGCTTCAACTGTCTCGCCACACCGCACTGTCCATCTTCGGGGTCTCTAACCAATCGTACATCTGATAGTAACCCGTCAAGCTAGCGCACCGTACGGATATGGTTACTGAACCCTTCGATATACTCGGTATGGAATAAGAAAACTTGATCCATGCAAAGACGGGCTACAGTGGTTGCGTTTTGAAGTGAACTCCGATCAGTAATTTTGATCACGAGATACACCGCTTCTTTAAAGAAGAAAGACTCCGATAGGAATTTATTTACTAACAGCAGAAAGCCGGAAAAACGATCAGCGTGGCGATAGTCAATAGGCCGCTTGCAATCTGCAATTTACCATAATTTGTCTAATACACTCACCTGTAGGCACTGCGCCGATGCAAGTTTTGACTCTTAGCTAATCGACAGAGCAAGGTTTTTGACCAAAAAGATATAGCGAGAATAATCAGGGGGGAAAGTGTTTGTTTTATAACCTTGTAATTTTCTAAACGGATGACTGGAAGAGATCGGAACACTGAAAGAGCGCGCGGACGGTTATTTGAAGCACTACAAACCAGGGAGAAGTTACAATCCCTTTGATTCACGAAATACTTTCAATATGAGTTTCTCGTCATTTGTGTCCGTGATTCTTCCACGGGTAGGGAGGACGACTGATATAGACTGAGAGTGTTTCGGTTGTAGAACGTACCTGATTTACTCTGAGAGCTAAACATGAGGTAGTTATTCGTTGTCACGGGTGGACCGTAATGAGGTATGGACTGCTGTAACTCAACGTTTATAGAGAGCAAGCCCGTAGTACGTGAAAACACGATTGAAACACAATCACGGCTATTTTTCCGGTTTAAATACTCACGCCTACTACGCGGACAGTTGATCAGTATCCCTCTCATGCATGGACATAAGCCTGTTGACATATACCCAAGCTCCAGTCTCTACAACTGTTTGCTGGCTTATCGACTTTGCTTGAACTGAGACGAATGTGGGAATGTGCATGCATCTAACTCAGCTCAAAGACACTGCTTACGTACTTCCCTGCCTGCCTACCGGCTACGGTCGGGCTGCATTTACATTCCTACAGATAAATGGAGTGTAACAATTAGTCTGTTGGCTACTACTAATTGCGAACACAGCATCGACAAATCTACGTTTCCATCGATTTCCACTGTCGAGGAGTGGATCACACTCAGAATGTTCACGAAGCCCAACCAAATAGTTAGGCTTATGTTAGATAAAGACACTGCATGCACTCTACAACGAAAATCGGCAACATTACATCAGGATAACATAAAAACAAGGACAAAAACACGATATTTCAACGGTCATCGCAGTGAGCTTTGGACCCTTCAGTCCCAAATTCGAATCTCCAAGCTGCCACCGGTCACTGCCCAGTTGGCAGCCTCAAATTGGCCGAGACCCCCTTCCAGGAATACTGTACCGTTATCATACTAGGAAAAAGGAAATAGATAAGAAGAAGAAGAAGAACGGGAATATAGCCTACCAAAATCAAATTATTGTCGCACACTTCTTCCACCTCGTTTTCGCAAGCGTCCAGTGATGCGACTTGATTCGAGAGGCCCAAAGTGGGCTGGACTGCGACTGTGGGCGAACAGAGTAGTCAAGGGGAACACAGAAAATACGCTCATAAGTATTCAAAGAAGAGTTGAGTTCATCAAGAATAATTAAAAGAGCACGTATAAGTGAAAATTATTAGACCTACATTTTCAAAGACAGAATCCTACGCATACATATCAATGATGACCATCCGGAGGCAAAACGCTTTTGATATTCTCCACAAAAATACACAACTGTGACGATTTAGGCTGCAAAAAAGTGAATGTTCAGCGATGAACTATGCGATTCACGAATGTTTCCAGTTCGAAGAGTTCGTAAAATTTGCGTCACCTTCACCAGAAACAGGTTGATCAACACATACCTAATAACTTTGATAGCTCAAAAATTAAAACTATGGCACTAAAGAAACGACCGATGCAGATAAATCAGAATGGAAAACGCAGTCAAACAAAATGTGAACCAGATGCATCATTGAACTCAAGTTCGCTGAACCAAAAGAACACCAGAAGCTGACTGAATCGAGTACGGGCTTCCTCGTGATGCTGACTGGACTATCACTATTTTGATGAATAGATATTCTGCAATCAAGCATCGGCTTCTACTACGATCAGTGAGCCAGATTCGAACCGTGCGGTAAATCAAAAGTGAAACAAACCAGGAAACCAGAAAATAACTTGGATCTACAGCCTTTTTCATAATTTAAGAGCTTTGTGCTGTTGCTCAAAATCATCATCGGTTTATGAAACCTGATCAGAATATGCGTATAAGTAGATCAGAATCAGATGACGGCATTATACAATGTCAACAACCGAAGGCAGGTAACTTAAAGCGTCACATATGGAACATTTAGGCGCGATTACGCGTGCCAAATGCGTGTCTGAGAGGAGTAGGTCTCTGAATAAGTTTGGTTTGCATCAGTTACCCAGCTTTCAGCTGTGGCTCCACGAAGCTGAAGCATACGTAAGCGGCCACACCCCGGAAAACCACTCGACCGGCAGATTAAACGAGGTTGAGGGTTACCGAGGTCTAAAATACTCGGTGAAACAACGTTCGGCTTGTGAAGACAGATATTCGGGAATGGGCGGACGAGATCTACTGATCTAACGGCTACAAAGAAAATCTATCCTACCCACCCGACCCGGAAAACCAGAAAAGGCGACTATGACGTAGATATCGCTTGCCTCTCGGAAGTCCGCTTACCCAACTCAGGTAGCCGACAAATAAAGGTCCCGTGAGTGGATACATCTTATTGACTCTATCACAGTGGCCCGAAATACAACTCCCGTCTCTACGGTGTCGCGTTTGCTCTGAACAAATCAGCTTAAGACGCAGTGATCTCTTGGGAACCACTCTCCTCCAGACTCGCCTGGGCACGTTTTAAAAGCTCCCCGCAGGATCTGAAAGTGATTGCGGTCTATGCTCCAACCAATTCGGTTGATGACAAAACCAAAGACGAATTCTACAATAATTTGCGGGAGGTAATCAACCGGGTCTCGAGGCGCGACGTACTTTTCATTGTAGGAGATTGGAACGCTCGCACAGGTTCGGCCGACGAATTCACTCGCCATATTCTCTGGAAATTCGGCCTTGGTCAGCGCTGCGAGAACGGTGGCCGGCTGATTGGTTCAGCCGGCGTCAACAGAATGGTTTTGCGCAACACTCGCCTCCAACAACCTAAGAAGCACCTAATAACTTGGTACTCCAACTACGGTCACATTGCACACCAAATCGGCCACATCCTGGTGAGATCACTTTGGGCCTCGTCTGTGGATGATTACCGAGCGTACCGAGGGGCGGAAACGGGCAATGCAAACGGCACTGACCATGTTCTTTTACATGCGTGCTTTAAAATTCATTTGTCTGCACGCGCTAGGGTCTCTGCACTCTCCGGAATAAACGTTACTGCCCTAGAAAATCCAGAGGAGCGAGGAGAGCTATCACGAAGAATCACAACTCGACTGATCGCCGCAACCAACTCACAAGAAGACGAAGTTTATGTGGAAGCGCAGTGGACTCAAATAAAGTCAAAAATCCACGAAGCTGCATGGGCGGTACTCGGAAAAACAAAAAGGCGGGCAAAAGATTGGATCTCCGAGAGCACGCTCCAGTTGTCAACCAAAGCACATGAAGCCCAGCTAGCAGGTAGCAGTGGACGCCACAGACTGTAACAAGAGGCCACACGCTCGGTTAAGGCTGATCGCGAGATACTGGATCGAAATAGCCGAAAAATGGAGATGGCGTCAAGAACCGGCATCATTACCAGTGCAGAGGCAGTGGTAGCTGATGAATGTCAAGCTGAGTACTTCCTGTAGCGACCATAGCTTACTGACCAAAACTTGCTTCGGCACCAAGACAAGTTAGCTTGCAAATCTTCCTATGCCCAATGCCAAGTGTCGCGGAGTTTCTTTTATAGCGTGACTGGCCTCCTGACTGATGCAGCACATGTGACGATGTTACCAAACTCGAATAATCGAGGCCAGCGAGTATCGAGGTATCAAAACAATAGAGGACAGGTAATACATACGAGATCTGTCTAACAGTAAAAGAGACCAGCTCATGGATTTTTTAGAAATAACGGTAATCACCAGTCATTAAACCTAGCTGAGAAAACAGTGAAAGGTATTTCGCTTATTAACCACGGATGTTCATAGAGACCTTTAATTTAGGCATATGCATGAGTGCAATGAAAGAAGGGTATCCTATCATAACGAGGAGGCTGTTAGCAGCCATATTGGTGTTCGATTATTGTAAGTGTATGATCCTGTTGTAGCACTTACTGAGCCTTTGTGCTCATGGAGTTTTCTGCATTTTTGTCTTTTGCAGATCGAACACGAGCAACCCCAACGGAAGACATTGTTCATGCATACTACACTATGGCCCCGAAGGCAAGCTGCACGAGTAAAGAAAGCCGACAACAATGATCTCGAGACTTGCAGCGAACAATCGCATAATTCAAGCGTGACAATGAGCAGGACAGCGTCGATAATATCAGACCAAATGATGTACATGAACAACACTTACAGACCTGTGACGTCTCTCTTACACACAAACACGATCTGTTATAATCCTACCACGCAGTCCATCTTTCACTCAACCTCCATTATTCCCTCCCTCTACAGTGAAATCTTTGACTGTACTGGCTGCAGTTGCCCAGATAAAAGAACTCCTCTATCTGATCTAGTCTCCCCAGACACTGAAGGGTTTGGCGTTGGACCAACCCAGTCGTGCAACAGCATCTTACACTTTGAAGGTGCAAAACGCATACCGAACATTGCTACGCAATCCGTCAAGCTATCTAGAAAAGCTTACAACTTACCCGGATCTTCACTTAGAAGAACTATGTCGTTCACATATTCAAGGTCTGACACTTTTGTACCCGCGAAAAGTTCAATGCCACTACCCTCACCTGACAAAAGTGCGGTCTCTATGACCATCTCACTCACAAGGTTAAAGAGAAATGGAGAGTGGGGGCAACCCCAACGTACCCCACTTCTCGTAAGGAACTCGGGTGACAGAGCGTCATAAGCCCGAACTTGGTTTCGGTTGTTCACATAAAGAGATCTTATGATGGAAATGAATTTCTCTGGTATACCCTTTAACAAGGGGCAGCACCAGAGAACTGTGCGGTAGACTGAGTCGAAGACCGCTTTAAGATTACGAAAAACGGAAATAGTGGTCTCGCGGAAGATGTGTCTATGTTCTAAAATTAGTCGAGGAGTGAAGATGTGATCAATACAACCTCGACCAGGTCTAAACCCAGCTTGATTCTCGCGCGAGCGCAGTTCGAGGGCGTTACGTAAGCGGTGGAGAATAATACCAGCAAGCAGTTTGAAAGCGATCCTAACCAGACTTATTCCCCTGTGGTTTTCACAGGAGGACCTGTCACCCTTCTTATAAATCGGGAACTATTAGAATGTAGCACATGGTTGGGCTGGTGTATTTGTAGCCGAGTTCTGCCGGACTGGTTTCTAGTCAACAGTTGGTTGGCGTTTTAAGACTGGAAGGTTCATGCAAGGTGAGCAGTCGCCATTCCGTTGGACGCAGTTTGTTTGTTGTGTCGGCTTATCTTATATATATATATATATATATATATATATATATATATATATATATATATATATATATATTGTATGCAGGTATGTATAAATTGAAAGTTTGTTTACCGCCCAAACTATTTGTCATCTCCCACCCTCTGTGCCTCTGTGCTTTCAGACCTGGAAAGAAAGATCATTTCCTGGAGAAACTAAACGACTGAAAACTGTCCAGATCACGGTCAAAGTCAATCATGAGATGCCATTATTTATCGAAAACCAAAACACCATAGCATGAAGTGTGTCGCAGATACAAGAACAACCACTCACCTACAGCCAACGACCGATCGCTAGGAATGCACTGTGCACCAGAAAACTGTTCATAAGAAGTAAAGAAATTACGTGTGGCTTTGAATACACGAGCAACTTTTTCGTCACCGGCAGAAACGTAACTGGTTGATGACAGCCAGGCTACGGCATTCATCTCGTACCCGTGAACCTGAGGACGAGCAATCTCTTGCCAAACGAACTGTTCTGATGTGAGAAACAACACAGATGGAGGATTAGTTATTCAGAAAGGCACATAACGGCAGATACACTGTAAATGAATCACCCAAAAGGAACCCGTTGAGATACTGAAAACGAATTCATTTAAAACCATGGAACGCAAACCTAGCTGGCCAATGGAGTACTGGCCTAAGCAATAAATTCCCTTCATTTTCAAGCAGGAGCATAGCCGATTAGGCACACAATCCGACATTCTACAAGGACATAAAAAGATTGAACTTCCCAATGGCAACATGTAAAGGATCTTATGGCTTGAAGAAAAGTACGGTTGCCCAGGTCTACGATAAGACCCACTGAAGTAGCTGTCTGGGAGGATTCAGTGAGTACACCGTTCCGGTATTGAGTATATAAACTTGTATGATCACCAAACTGCAAATACAGGTGTTCGAGTTCGCATGACCAGCGAGTATCTATGGTAGTTGAAGGTCAAACTTTCTACGAGACAGCAGATCAGTGCATTTTCCGTACCTCGAACACTTGCAGATGTGGCCGCACTTTATGAAACAGTAGCGAGCAGTTTGAACAGCCAAAAACTGGTTAAAGATTTTTTGGTACAGTACCATATCCAGTTAAAGTTTATTCAACCATTATCTCACACTTCTGTGCTCTGGTTCCCGTTACTACCTTCCAGCATCGTGAAAAAAATGAAAAGAATAAAAGCTTAGTGATAAAGATCCCAAATAGTCAAAGTATCAAGCGAAAATCAAGAGGACAAGGAAAGAACCCGAATGCAACTACGACACTGGCCGCGATACCTAACCATATCATTTAATGTCTTCAGTCATCCGGAAAGCAGGTCGTGTGGACCCCAACCCGCGAATCTAACACGCTCTCATTGGCCAAGTCCACTGGTCAAGGTTCTCATACCTTTTTTCCATGTCATGGACTGACCACCTCGACTTACCTTCCAATCACTACCTGCCTCGGAGAACAGTGTACGCTGAGGAAGTCTATCGGTGGGCATGCGTAACATATGTCCCAACTACCTAAACCTGTTTAGATTTAGTACTTGGTCGAGATAGTGACCTCTGGTTCTCAACACCGTACGTCTAACCTCAGCATTTCTGATACGGTATTCCCACCACACTCGGGCAACGCAACGGAGACACCGATGCCCGAACGCCGACAGTCTTCGCTTATCATCTTTCTTCAACGGCCATGATTCTGAACCGTATAAAAGCACGGACCTAACCGCCCCATTGTACACTCGACCCTCAGTAGACAATAGGGTGTCACGCCAGCGCCATAGATGACTCAGGTTGGCAAAAGCCGAATGCGCTCTCTGTATACATGACTATACATCATCCGTTATCTGACCACTTTGTGAGATGTAACTGACCAGGTAACAAAATTTCTCCACTTCAGCTAGAGTTTCCCCTGCCTCGAAGAGGTTTAGTAATGAGCCAACCCAGTCCTACAACAGCATTTTACACTTTAAACGTTCAAAACGCATCCCAAACATTCCTGCACTGTTGTTAAGACGACATGAGAGCTTGCAAATTATCTGGATCTTCACTCAGAAAAACAATATCGTCCGCGTATTCCATAAGAGACAGTTTAATACCCAAGCAAAGGTCGATGCCGCTATTCTCACGCGAGGATAGGGCTATCTCAAGAATCAATTCATCCACATAATTGAAGAGGAAGGGCGACACGGGTAACTCTGACGAACATCATTTTCCGTGGTGAACTGGGGTTAGAGGTCGCCGTAAGCACGAACTCGGCTTCGGCTGTTCGCATATAAGCACTGGAAAAGAGAAACTTCTCTGGCTTACCCCTCAATGAGAAGCAGTGCTAGAGATCTGCGCGGTCGATTGAGTCGAACGTCACCTTCAGATCAGGGAAGACAGAGATTGTGGGCCTACGCTAGGTGTGTCTGCACCCTAAGGTTTGCCGAAGAGTACAGAAGTGGTCGACACAACCTCAACCGTGTCTGAAACCGGCTCGATTCTCACGCGTACTCGTTTCTCGGGCACTGATTAATTGGTGGAGAACAAGATCGGTGAGCAGTTTAGACGCGATACCTACCAAGCTTATTCCTCTGTGGATTTCACGAAACGACGTGACACTTTTCTTGCAAATGGGCACAACCATCGACTTACATCATTCCCTGGGAATCTGTTCGCTATCCCAAATAATACGGAGGAGTCTTTTTTACTTCGGAAACCAAAGCGTTGTCTTCATCCTTGAAAAAAATGGAGACAACCCATTCGGTCAAAAGGCTTTGTACCTTTTCAAGATCCCTATCTCCCATCTAATCTCTGTCTCCGATGGAGAGCGATATTCACTTGCAACGATTCTCTGGCACGTTTATTCGGAAGGTCCATTGTTGAAGTGGGCCAACTGGATTGTTCTTTAAAGTGCTCCGTCCAACGCTCCAGACGATGTCCTTGAGAATGAATCAGTGGGCCGTCGAATTCCTTGATTAACTCACTTAATCGGGCTTCGGCAGACCGTCGCCACTGCACACTTCATTGAACGTGGCATCCGGAGGGACGGAACTGCGAGCATCCAACAGAGCGACTGATGTCGAAGATATCCATCGTTTGTAAGACCGACTTAAACCAGAGTCTTGGGTGGTATTAAAAGCGGCATACAAGGCTCCCTTGATCTGTTGCCACTGTTCATTTGGGTCCTGAATATTAGGCTGCACTGATAACTGCGTAGACAGCTCTGTCTGGAAATTGTACGACTGGCTATCGTTTAAAAACAACTTCGCCGTACGGGTGGCATTCACATTGGTGCGACCACAGACGAGACGTAAACAAAAGCGAGCACGTACCAAGGTGTGATCTGAGTCCACAGGCGTACATCAAAATCAACGACAGTCTTCAATTGATCCACGCCATCGGTGACCAATCACAGTATGGTCAATCTGAGTCTAAAGTTGTGGGAATGTACGAAGAGCCCATGTGAGTCTATGCCGTTTCTTATAGCAGACGTTCGTACTCTCCAGAAACAACCTGTCAGAACATAGCTGAGTCAGGCGATCGCCACTATCTGCCGGGATAGCAAATGGGCCTCCGATGTGACTTTCGGAATCTCCCAAACGGGAAACTTGGACGTTGAAATCCCCAGCAATCACCATCACGTCCGCTTCGAAGCAGATGAGACAATTCCTGGTAGAACCCGTCCTTGCTTTCAGAGTAACGGCAGTCAGTGAGCGCATACACAGACATGACAAACAAGCATCGACGCTTCAATTTGTTCCTGTTGACACGCACAGAACCATCCAACCGAACTGCAAGGAAGCTATTACTGACTGGGATCCAGTCTAGTAGTGTACACTCAGCTTTCACGCTTAAAACAATCCCAACGACTGCCTGACCACGAGCACTAGAAAACGGATCACCCAACAGGCGAAGAGTATAGCGACAGACTGAGGTTGCATCTGCAATGCGGAGTGTGATCACAGAAGTGGGATGTTGTATGCGTGTTTCGGAAACAGCATACATCTATTTTGAACGGTTGGAGAGTTCTAACGAGGGCAGCCTGTCGCCCTATCTGACATAGTGTGCGGACGTTAAAGCCAATCAAGTGAAATGAACATTCAGGCTTAGGGAGAGCATTCGATTTTTGCTTGATTCTTGAACTTCTGCTTTATTCAGAGGCGCAGTTACCCGTGGCGTTTTGCACCGATCTTACATTAAAAATGGGAGAATTCGTAAAGCTTTTTACAGGAAAGATACTGGAGGTTTCTGGGCAAATCATACTTTGCAGCTGTCCACGTCGCAGAAGGGGTTCCTCTATTTGAGAAACGTAACTGGAGCCAATGATTCAAAAGTCCCACCCACAAGGCAATGGAGCGTTAACTCAGCACGGGAACGTCAACGAAGGATCTGTGAAGGAACTTCTTCTGGTCTGTCACGTGAGACACGATTGTTGCATACGTTCTGTCTTGTCGTCGCTGGTGCTCTGTTATCGATCCGCTTTTCGGATTCAGTCCTTAGCCTCATGCACCCAATGGAGCAAGCGGAACGTGGACGGAGCAGCATCCTTTGGGCTGGGGGCTGCCCAGCTTAGGTGGGTGACTGCTACCCAATGAAGTGCGATGAATTCTCCCACCGTCAAGAAAAACCCCAGCTACTCCACTCCTACATCCATCTAGTGTTTTTTTTTGACCGGTAAACTGTTTCTCTCCACGTTTATTCGCTGGTGTGTCCTCTCCAGGGGCATGGTGGTTAGAACCTGATGTTGCCCTTCAACTTGTTAAGAGACTGGACTTCGTTTCGTCTCTACTCATTGACCTGTTAGGGATGATTACATCTTCGGCTTAAGGAAGCCATCCTGCATAGGTTTTGGGTCATGGAAGCACGCAAGATACCATGCTACGACAAGGCACAATCTCGTCGGAATCAAAAGTGACTATGATTCATCTGCCTGAAATGGAATCAGAAGACACAACAACTGGCATTGAAATGTATTGGTCTAGATGGATTTCATCGAATTGCATAGGACAGAATCACCACAATGAAACGCGCATTGGTGAAACGAACCGTCAGAACCACCATGTGATGTCGGTCTAGGGAACCTCATAAGAAGCTTTCATAACAAAGCTTTTGGGAAATGCGTAGATCAAACGTGACTAGCAGCGACTATTAAACGGACCACGTCGATAGTAAGTACCACACGAATCATCACTAGACAAGAACTAAGCACAGAGATGTAGTTTGTTACATGGGTTTCGAGATACGAAATGGACATTGTTCACTCCCAGAATTCATGAATTACTCTATCCCATTAATCACACACACGGATATATCTTTTAATATTCCCGTGGTCAAGTTTTTTAGAAAACGGTATGTGGCAGACACAAATCTGTCTTTGGTACTTTACACCAAGCTAATACAGTACACGTTCGGGGTTATAAAATTAGTAAACAGTCAGGTTGCACTGAATAATCTTGAGTTCCCAAAAAACAGTTTGTCCAGGTACTGCTTTTTCCCTGGTCAAAGGTCGACAGGATTGCGAGACAGACACACGCTGTTGGCGAAGCCGGTGGCGAAATCGTCCACACGGATGAATTATCGCCAGCCTGACAGCTACTACTGTGAATTTCTGTGGGCACTTTGGACTACTTACTACCTTTACTAATTTTACAAAACCACGTGCGTGTACCGTATTGGCCTGATGTGAAGTACCGAAGAAACGGATGTGTGTTTATCATAAACCGCTTTCTAAAAAAGGATATATCTGTCAGAAACATCAACCAGTGCGTCAGTGGTTGTGGTAACGCTAATAAATCGTGGATGCTCTATTCATCAGCATCCGTTAGTGACGATTAAAATCTTGGACCATCGAACGTGCTTGAATCAGAAACAGGAAAGTGCCAAGGTAAGGACAAAACTTACTCGAGTTGCTGGAAGAAGCTGAGGGATTTTCCGGAGTAGCGCGTTCACGACAGGGAACATGCGCACGCACAGTCTGATCTGCGCCAGCCGTAAGCAAAACACGCGGTGGAATGCCAAATAGGATGGAATCTGATGTAATCGAGGATATTCGTGACCAGCTCAAATCCGTGACCGGGCCACTATGGCCACACAACGGTAGACCGGGCGACCAGGTTGAAGTATTCTCCTCGCGACTCCACAGAGAGATGCTACCCTGAATAATTGAGATCAGGGGGAATTTGGTTCAAGTCCATGAATGAAAAAATTAGTGCTATTAGAGGGAACGTACTGCTCATGGTGCCCAAAGACAGAGATCGTCCAGATTACCTGAAAAACAGAATTGCTGGGTCTTCTGAGTTTTTTCAAGTGGTGTGATCCACTCAGGATAGACAGGGATGAAAAATTGGGATACAAGCTGGAGAGGTCTTAACGACGGTCATAAATTCTCGATTCAAAATATATTACTGTTGTGTCCATTTTTCATACTTTCTCACTAATTCTCGAGTCTATAACCAGCCCGGAAGAATGATGAATAAACGGTGCAATACTGCACAAAATTTTATATTCTTTCTGACAAGTCAATACAAACGGGTATTTTTTTTTATCGAAACAGTGGTCGGTTAAACTATTAAAATCACGCATCTCGCGCTTTAACTGCGCAGTAAAATAAGTTCATTTCTGTTGTGCGACTACGTTGTCGCGAATCAACGAGTATTGAATTCTGATATACGTGTAATACTGATTCCATTGGGCAATATCTATAAATGAATCTACCTATGCTCTCGGTTGCGTTCATTTGAGTCGTGCTGCCGCGGTGAATTCGTGTGCCCACCTCCAGAGAGGACTCCTTATCTCACCTCTGGGAATACAAAACCAATGTAGATTGATTTCAAGGAAATCTGCTCCACGACCATCTTGAGAATCTTGATCCATGTCTTTAGTTGGTTTCCAAGACAGAAATCCTGTTTCAGGAAGGACGGTCAATTAGGCTTGTTTAGACAATTCAGTCTTTGGTCACCTTAGGTTATGAAAAATTTGGGGTAACCGACATCATCCAGCAAGAACGGAAAGCTGGTCAACAGTGAAGTGTAGTATTCCTACTTCGTCGTTGGACAGCTAAGTACGCCAACTATGGAGGAACCGGTTTTCACATCTATTTCCTTGAGCAGCCACGTTTCAGGTTCACATAACAGCCCTAACCTGACTGCTGTGGCGAATCGTCCATTGACAAATTAAACATATCAACAAGCGAGTCCTCGTAGTGCATGGAACCCGACAGTGCAAGACCAACAGAATACGCTCATGATTGGACAGACCGAAGGCGACTCGGCACATAAGCATTACTGTGGCGACTGCCCCGAGCTCATGAGGTGTCAGTCCAGTAGAAACCCAGTCTCAATTGCTCTACGCATCATACACGCAGTGCAAGCTTACGATCAGCGGAATAAATTTTATTTCAATAACTGCGTTTATCGAAAATCTCGTGGTTCAAAAAACAACACAATGCCTAAATGTACAGCGGAAAAAGACTTACATCCAGGTGAGAAACAAAGAACACGGGGAAGAAGCTTCCCGAAGGTCGGGTCAGTACAGAAAATAAAACGGTCCACTTAGCAAGCGGCTGAACGAAAAAGTGGCGCAGTTCAGTTGCAGTACAATCAGTAAATCAAGAAACCTTTACCAGCACGAATTAATAAATCAGTTGCAAATGGATGAGTCAAACTGTAGTTGTAATTCGAAAGCAAGCCATTATTAAGTGAGTAAAAATTATCTGAATCTGTGCGGCAACCCAGAACATGTACCAAAATAAAAAGACGAACACGGCATCACATCTATTATTATCACCAATGCGTGGTGGCCAGTGCTAGAGTGCAGTGACAACAAGGTTAAGGTTCAGAGTTTGAGCTTCCTCATAGCAGTACAAGTGAAGCTTTTGGAAAGGTTACTTTACAGCTGGAAGCGAAAATTTGAGGAAACAAAATTATGAATAAATACATAAACTGTTCATGCAATCTGCATCATAAAGAACAAGTGCGGTATGTTCAGGAATAACTGAAGCACGACTTTCACATTGCTACTTGTATTGCTGATAGCTATAGCAGTAGTTAGTTTTAGAACTTCCTGTGTCACCCTCAAGTCTTTCCAGTCAGGGTTCTAATGCAGTCAATGTATATAACCGACAGCAAAAGGGACAAAAATTATCTGCTCGTTATATTTCCAAGTCATATCGCTCTAAGTATTCTGAAATGGAAAGTGAGTGATCCGCTGTTCTCAACTGACGATTTGTGATATTAGTCAGCGTTTCCAATATACTTCAATAGTCCTTCGGTTACGCTAGAAATCCGAAAAACAGAGAAGTCGTACAGTTATATGCAAATTTCAGATATTATATAATACAGCCTCGCCTGAAATCTGTTTACTCGGGCGAAACTTCCGTTACCGCGAGTAACCTTCTCTAGGCAGATTTACAATCGATTATACAGATGAACCGAGAACTGATCTAAGTTCATCCATATTCTTGAGGGTGCACACGCTTTTGCAGATAGCGCACAAGGATCACAGATAACTGCTTTGTTAATAAACTCTGAAATAAAAAGCACTGCACTTCGATCTAAAGTACTACTTAGAGGCATGTTGATATACAATGGAGAAACTTGGAAAGTTAGCTAATAATGATTCCACAATGGCACAAAGACCGATAAAGACGCATAGAGGTAGTTGAAAAAGCTACCTACGCACTGTTCGCTGTCATTAGTGTGAGTCTCAGTATGTATTACCGAGAATAATTTGCCAAAAGGATCCAACAAAAGGTGAATGCCAGCGACAAATGATCGCAATAAATGCGAAGTCTACCGGAATTAATCCTAGGCTCACCGGTTTCAAATAAAAAACATCACAAACATTTGCAGATATTCGTTTTACAACTCTGACAATCAAAAAACTAAAAGAACAACTAGTGTTATTTAGAATATCGTTGAAGAATAAAACACGAGATTGCCACATATGTCCGTAATCGGATGAAGTTTCGCTTACCGCGAATAAGGCGGTTTTACAACCGAATGCATAAGTTGTCTCGGATGATTTAATTTAACCACCAAAACCGAGCACATTCTTGGAAATACCACTAGGTCATCGGAATGATTCACTTTATTTAGGTAGTTACTTTGGGGTTAAAATCTGCACTTTCGAAGTAATGATTCGTAAATACCGATTTCGTTGATCTTAATTTTGTGTAAACAACTTAACGGGTTTTTGGCTGGCGAAAGGAAAAATTAAAAACTAGCTACTGCCACCGTTTTGAGTAGCCAAAATAGAAGTACGAAAGTCCCGGGGCGTGCCTGCTATCACTGAACACACCGTACAATGTTCGCATACCTCCGCGGATAGACGCTGTTCCAGTATGAACAGGTTCTCACTTCCACCCGCTCGTCTGCATTATGGTTCAAGTCTTCTACTCGGGACTGTTGCTGTCACCCGATACAATCAGTGGGACACAGAAGTGAGTACCTCAAGAGTAACAAGTGCACACAATAGAATGACTATGTTATAAGTTACACATCTGAGAGAGACTTCGGTCGCAGTCACACAGCGCTCACATGTAACACTAAATCGCCCTAGCCCAAATGAAGACACACTTGAACTGACGGGCTAAGTGTTATTTGTATACAGCTTGACTGTTATATTTAGTTGCAAGGTGATGGAGGCAATCTACAGTATATTGTTCCACCAAAATCTTTTAACTCCCCTTTACCCACAAAACAATGGTACAATATTTCAGGAAGAGGATAACGCCCGATTAAAGGCTACAAATGGGGGAAAATGAACAGCAGTGGGAGGATTCGAACCTGTGACTAAAGGACATAAAGTCTGCTATGACGACAATTCACCCACCGCTGGTCGAATCAATCTGAACAGTAGAAGGGGTTGGGGAAAAATACCTGAAAATTTTGTCCAATGAAAGAGCGACCAGTTAGATCGGAAGAGAACCAATCGCAATCGAGAAACCCCAGACCTGTACCGCCTACAACACCAACGCGAATTTCTTCGAGCCAAAGATGGGGTTCGTCGCCTGCACCTGTGAACTGCTGTTGGCTCGGTGGCATCCACACAATCAATGATCGATCCATACTGCTGGAAAGCAAGGCCGGGGGGAACGATGCCGATACGCTCGTTGATTTCTCCCAAGATACTCCAGTTATCCAATTCTCATGGCTCGAAAGCACACTTTCCGAAGCAATACAAAGTTTAAGCTTTACACGTTCTGGTAGATGAAGTTCGGCAACCTGAAATGAGCGAATCAAACGGCAATTGAATCGTTATAAATAAAAACTATGGGCTACTTTTTGATGAGCCACACAGGGCCCCCACTGACAGCTCCCCTGTTCTATGTGCGAATAATGAACGTATACCAATAACACCGACAGTTAAATATACTGGCGTAACACCACCCCATAATCTTTTACGGCTCATGCATGTTCAACAGATATTTCGTAAAGTTAGTTTGTCACTTAACTCTCCGTTTAGGAATTCTTTCGAACACCATCAGTTAACATTCAAATTTGTCATTGCATGCGCTCAGCCCTACTGATTGTATTGCTCCCCAGTAATTTTCCCCGGTCTTTGAAAAAAAAATTTCAACTAGCTAACAAGGTCCATCGAACAAAACTTTAAATGCAGTAGCGTATTAAGGGATATACTCATTGATATTATCACCGATAAACAACTCAAAAATATTTTCATATAACATCCCCTACACAACGCACCACAAAAAGCTGTGTCAGCATCATGCACGCGTTCCAAGTTCAAATTTCCATTTACTCGCACTTCTGGTTTGCCGTAGCTTGCTCATCTGTCTCTTGATCCAATGAAAGTCACCACAGACTTACGGAACTGCATGCTTAGATTAAAATTAACATGACTTGTACGTATTTTGATATCCACTGATCTGGCGTAAAGGCAGGAAATCCGTTCAGTTGGGTGTATAAAGCTACTACTAACTTGACTTGACAATTACCAGTGAGATCACGCAGAGTAGCGACCATTGATAATCACCGCCAAGAGGAAAGAATTGCACATGCAACTTCCCTTCAAAGGAGATGTAAAATGCGAACTACTAGTTCGGCGCCTTAGGGATGCAATCGCCCGTACATTTCCCGCCGCTACTCTACGCGCCCACTTCACAAGCCGGTCTATGATTTCTATGAATCTCAAAGACAAAATGCCTGTCCTTTCCTCCTCTATGTTAACCTATTCATTTGTTTGCTCATGTTCGGCAAGCTATGTAGGCAAAACGACACGGCAACTGTCCCAAAGAATCAAGGAACACAAACCAGCTTGGCTGAGAACAGGAACTAGAAGAACCATAACTAGTGCAATCGTAGCGCATCTTGCCGAGACAGGGCACCAGGTAGACAACGAAGTCTTCAAGATAATTTACAAAGTGCCTGTGAATTCTTCGAAGATCGTTCGCCAAATCACTTTGGGAGCAGCGGAGGCAGTAGCGATTAGGCTGTTAAATCCATTGCTTTGTTCACACAAGCGATTTGTCAAATCACTGCAGCTACCCTGGCCGCGATCGGAAAGTGGGGGACAAAATCATGGTGACCTCGACCGCGACCTTTCAGTCGTGACAGGAAGCAGCCAACCCACCCCAGATGTACTTTCTACACCGAGTTTTCCCAACCACGAACAACCAACTTCCCACCCCTTTTCCGAACCGCAAAACACCTACAATATTGATTAACCAATCTTAATTTGATACTGTAAATACCCTGTATTTTGTTCCGAAAATATGCATTCCTATCGTATATATATGTAACTGTATTAGCCAGAGGATGAAGTTACCGAAAACGAGCTTGTTCGCTATCGTGCCTTTTTCTATAATGCAATGGGATTATTATTATTATTATTATTATTATTATTATTATTATTATTATTATTATTATTATTATTATATATATATGAAGTGTGAATTTTGTCGTAATCATGCAGAAAATGTTTCCCGATAGTCAGAACAGAAGCACCACCAGGAAAATTAGTGCATTCAAGGATAAAGTGCCATTTCAAGTTTTCACAAATACATTCGTTGTTTTACTTGTTTATGGACCTGTGAGGACACGGGCACAATGAAGGTGCATCAACAGGACTGGGAATTTATTCTTAGGACTGAACAAATGTATTACACGTTCTTCATACAGGATTTTGGAGACGAAATTGGTGCGCTCAAAGGAACTATACTATGATGATCCTGGGAAAGGTTCGAAAGCAAACGATACATCGTTACTTTCCATTTGCGGTTTACATTCATTTATATATACTTCGGTTAGAAAAATCGTTACTCTAACGAAAGACGGCTTGGACTGCTTACATGCCCACTGACTGCAACGTTGGTGTCAGTGTAACACGGTAAGCGGATAGACCGATTCCGAAGAGAAACTACATCGCTCAAAATTCAAAACAACTTGAACTGAGGTACTAACTGGCTTTTTGCATTAAGCAGTACACAACCAATTAAAAAATGAAGGGTACAATATTTCTTTATTCTTCCAATATAATTGTCAAAATATCCTCGAGTGTCATCAACGGGCCACGAATCAAGTAGGTCAGTCGAAACGACAACGATTGTGCAGACCTTGCAGAATATTTATTTGATTCTCACACGGAACCAATAGTATTTTGAGGTACTTCGTTAAAAGAAATAAACATGAATATAAAAAAGTGATTTTCGTGAGAGCTGTGGCAGACGCGTTTATAAACGCCCTGGTTCGGTGGTCAGACAGCACGCCTTCACCCGTTCAGAATCAGAGGCAAGGCTGAACTCAAAGAATCAGGTCGATGATTTGGCAAGCAGACAGTAAAACATCGCTAATTCAGAATCGAGGATAGGATTGGGGCCGGTGAAGTCGGGTGATGGACCAATCAGTGATCAACAGATGTGGAACCGAACGGAGCCGAATCAGCCAATCGGGTTGCAACCAGACCATACATTCAGAAGAGCCACTCGTCAATAACAACTAAGCCAAAAGTCTGTATGCAAGGATTATATAGACGATTTATTTTATACCAATAAATAAATAAACTGAAGGCAGAAAAGTCTTCTTACTTTAGCTAGTAGGACGAATAAACAAGCTTCATCTCACATCTTCAGCAAACATAACTTGGTGGCTTACTGTGACATCAGATTCCTTACAGACTGAGACAATGTAGGTAAGAGGACAATAATGCAGTTGAAATCAAGTGGGTGAGAACAACCATGAAAAAAGTTTAAGCCCCACCGAATTGACAAATACCTCATTCAATCTAAGAAAGCTATAGTATGAGGTTACGGAATGGAACATGATGTTACTTTGGTGCTCTACACAGATGGCCACCAAATTAACCAACGTTTTCATTCCCCACGCGCAGGCAAAATGTGCGTGTATTCGCTCATACAACATTATCATAGCAGCTAAAGTTTGTCAGCGGCTTCCTGTATTCCTTCAGGAGACTAAGACTGCACTACTGAAAAATCACAGTTTGTATGTCCCAGACAGTTAGCATGCGTCAATCTTGTCAGTCACCCAAACGAAGGTACTTGTCTTATGACCAATGTTAGAATGAAAGATATGACTACTGAAGACAGATTCGATGGATTAAAATCACCTCAAAATATTGATGAAAGCACCGGATGAACTAAAAAACCAATGAAAATGATTGCCCAATTAGACCACACTAATTTAATTTTGAATGCTCGGGTAACCGTGTCTCAAAACAATGACAATATACTTAGCAATCGGATAAGTGAAGGGTCATGAGCCAGGATGACTCTTTTTTAAAACAAACCGGAAAAAATCATTTTTCATTCAGTGCTCGGTTCTATCACAGTAAACTTCAAAAAGAGATTTTCATTACTGACTGGTCAAATTTTCAATTAAACAAACAAGTAAACGCATTTTCGTTGGTCGAAATTAAAGGAAAACTTGAGTGGAAGGATATTGATACCGTCAGATGTACTTTAATAGTTTCAAGCAATACACCAAAGCAACAATGTTCAAATTACACTAGCAAACCATACACTAGTTGGCACTGAACAGGTGGAACAACAAAGAGAACAAACCGCTTACCTTCAGAGTGGACCAATCTTCCTTAGAAAGGGAACACAAACCATCGGGACTGTACAGTCGCCACAGGCGGACGATGTGATCTTGGGCACCAGAGACCAAGAAAGCAACGGGCGTGAATCCTTCTAGTTGCGTACAAATATCCAAGCATCGAATCCAGTCAGTGTGTCCGAACAGCGTGGCCGAATGCACAAATTTCCGAGGTTCAATCGTCGATGAAGGTGGCAAACGGGAAATGTGTTCCGACCAAACTTCTATGTTCCCATTGTCTAAGCCAACAAATACAACGTGCAGAGAACTGTTCTCAAAGGTGGATGGGGACTGTTGTGCCATCAGAGCCCAAGACACTGAACGTACACACAGGCACATGGCTGGTTTGTGCTCAATGATAACCGCGTCGCTTGTCCATAGAACAGATAATCCATGAGCCCCGATGGACAATTTTGTATACCAGCTATACAGTGCCGTATCCGCGGCCACGTTCAACAATAGTTGAACCAGGTCTGCTTGCGGATCCATTCTACATGTGACTATGCACCCATCAACTGCATTCGGAGTACAACCACTGGGCAAGCGCAATTCCAACAACATACTACAACGGGGACGGTTAATGGAATCAGTAGAGATAACATCATTCATACGACAACCCCACAGCAATAACTTCCCGGTCGTGTCCAGCGATACAAGGAAACGGTGAGGAGATCGTTCATAACTAGGATCTGGACTTGGGATCCATCGAACAGCAACGACCAGAGCATCGTGACCGTGGAGGACACGCAGCACACGGAACATGGGAACGGTCAGCTGTAGTCCGGTTGTATCATCTGATCCACGTTGCGCAAGAACCGCCACAGATAAACAGATTGCATGGGAAGAACCGAATGCGAGCAATGACGTGCTACCCCCAGTTGGCGCTCGAACAGTTAGTGCGGAAATACATCCAGAGTGTCGATTCACACTGGCTGATGTGTACAGACAGCTAATCAACTCATCGGAATGTGGAACATGAGAAGCTATTGTGAAGGTCATACCTTATTTCACCTGATATTTATGAAAGGGACAGACGTGGGGATGGGGACAGATGCAATCTTAAATAATATGTATCAAAACATGAAGCAATTTCCACGCTTCATTCGTATTGGAAAGTTAAATTCTCCCGCTGAGTTTCAGCATTGATTAACGACCATTATACAAGTCCCACGGAATGCAATTCCAGAAATGTCTTGGACGTTTTATGAGGATATAATTAATCCCGTAGACCGTGCTGAGGTGTTACTACCATATGAAAAACCGCAACAATGTCGTGAATATATCGTATCGATGGTACAGATGTCAGGCTGACTATAGCATACACAAGACCTGAAAATGTATCGTCCAAGAAAAGGTAATGAGCCACTCCAAGAAGACTTTATCACACTACACTGCAGCCTGGCCGTTACCAGTTGTGCTTCTCTGATTCCCATAGGCTCTTTCATATCCAAAGTTTGCGATCTGCACATAACAGTTTGTAAAAAAAATCGCCAATAAGATTCTCGCAGACCACATCCATGCCCTGCGTCATGACTTATCTGCATGTCTTTTTCGCATCCCACCACAAGTTCCATATATATATTTGTGGGCTCTTCAATGAAGAGTACCCATTCACACTCCAGACGATTCAAATTAGATTCTAGTGAACATATAACATCGGAGTGTACAAGTATGAAGACGAGTGGGCAGAGGAGTACCGGGTACGCATACCTGATGAGCGGCAACAACCGCGAAACCGGTCGTGTGCTTCCGAGGAAATTTATATATATAAATATATATATATATATATATATATATATATATATATATATAACGTTCACTAGAATCTAATTTGAATCGTCTGGAGTGTGAATGGGTACTCTTCATTGAAGAGCCCACAAATGAATCACAACTGTGATTTCTCATAGTTATTCGTGTCTGGGTCATTGCTAACCCAACGAACAACGAGGCTGCATGTGCAAGCTCTCATATTGATAGTAAGTAGTATGTTAACGCATATATATATATATATATATATATATATATATATATATATATATATATATATAACACCGGTTTGAAACCAAGCAAGGTGCCAACGCCACAGCAACAATCCTAAAATAGGGGAACGGGCGTACAGTGTTCTAGCAGTTAATTTTATGCTTACTTCAAAGTGGCAATGATTAGTTCCCCTCGTTTCGCCTGAAATGTTAGTCTGCTAACTTGCCAAAGTCTTCAATTCAATACAATAAACAGTGAGTGAGAGGTCTAGAGGAAAATCACCGTCCCAATTACATTCTAGGAAAAGACCACATCCCATCTCATGAACACGGTAGAGACCGATCATTACAGAGTTTACCGTAAGCTTCTGACTTGTTTGAAAGTGTCCTTGGCCAAGCTTCAGAAGCTATTGTGATTCGCTGATCAGTAAAAAAAATATGATTACGCAACGCTGAGCGTAGGAAACTCTGAGGCAGCAGACAGAAGACCATGAACAGCAAATTCATCACGTTGCATCATCAAATGAGCAAAGACCAATCTAGTCATCACTTGTTCGATCTGCACCGCGTCATCGCAGGTCGGGAGTTCAAAGTGATCTACCTGAGCACGAATACCAAACTATCATTTACCGGAGAACGATGCACCGGTTCTTCTGACAACTAGAGAACGACCACTCGGTCCTTTTTAAAAGCCAAAACAACTTGATTACCCACTTCATTATTAGCTGCGTATTATTGTTATTCAAGTTTATTACCGTTGGTGTTTCCTAGTTTTTACTCGATATAGTTGCGGTTAGCGTATTTGTATTGGGAGACATGAGCGTTGTAATGAACCGGCTGTTAGCAGCCATATTAGTGGTCGACTAATTTAGGTGTAGGATCCTGTTAATGCACTTACGGAGTCCCTGTGCTCGTGAAGTTTTCTGTTTTTGTATTTCGCAGATCGAACACGAGCAACCCCCACAGAAGACACTGATCCTTACATACTACATAACTGCCGACTCTACCAGTGAGACCGTGTAAAATGGGAGGCCTTATTAATCAATCGATTTTGAGGCGGTGGCCAATGGTGGTTTTGTGAAATGGCCTGCCCGATGAACCAAACACTCCTGGTTTGTGATAATGGAGTTTATAACACTGCGAACAGTGTTCTTTTGTTGGGGGGAGCAGTGTAATAAGCAGGCTGTCAGCAGCCATATTAGTGTTCGGTTAATTTAAGTGTAGGATCCTGTTGATGCACTTACAGAGCCCTTGTGCTCGTGGAATTTTGTTTTTGTCCTTTGCAGATCGAACACGACCAGCCCCCACGGAAGACACTGATCCTTGCATACTACAGCGTGTGCATGTGTGCGCTGACTACAACACACAGACAGCGGCGAGACAGTCTTGGGGATAGCCAGAGGGACCCAGTCCTTGGGAGCGTTTCATGCACCAGAAAGTGAGTGTGTGTGGCCGGAAAACCAGTTTTGATTAAACGCGAATGTGTGCAGTGACCTAAAATTGACTGACGCGACTGCTTCACTCACGTGCACGAAGTCGTTGAAGCGCTTACTGGAGTGTGTTCATTCAGCTCTGTCTATGCCCACCATCATATAAGGCAGTGATTGGCTGATCCTACACAGTATTGATAGTCATGATCTGTCGTAATTTGTGTCATCACATGATAAGAAAAAAGGTATCACGCTGCCTTTCAAAAACTCGGATCACTGCATCACTATGAAGATTCCATGAGTGTCTGTGAGGGCACGATGCAGAATGGGGGTTCAGTAATGGCCACCTTCTATAACGGAAAACACGGTCTAGATCTGATTCGGATACCGATATACTGGTTCTGTTCAGAACCGCAGAACGATTAGTCGATATTTTTGACGATTCACAATCCTGGCCGCCCGTTCCGTTGTTTACGATTTGCTGTTTCCACCAGCGATCATTCTCACCTACTAGTGAGACTGAGGATATATTCGTCATTTACCTGTGAAACATACGCAGTGCCAAGACACTATATTTATAGCCAATAACATGCCCTTCTTCATATATCCCTCACAACTATTGTTTCACGGTCCTCCTTCATTTACCAGTCACTCCTTAGTACTGTTAGTCTCTTTACAAGTACCCTGGGGGCAACCTGTCCCCTGTGTTGCACTGCAGAAATTAATTTTGTGTCCAATGGCAGATTAGGTTCACACTATCAACATTCTATACTAAAGCTGAAGGACTGCACCACAAATTCAATGATGATACAGGCGTGAACTATTAATCAGAACTGTTGGATGTTGTGGACCACGTTTGTTTCGTCACGTTCCTTTAAGGCATGATGAGGAATGCTTTGCGGTGAATCATTCAAAAAGATAACACAAGGAGCAAATGATTCCACCACGTAAGTTTCAGGAGGCAAATTGCAATTAAGTAAGGAACAAAATGGATCGGTCAAAAAGTTATTCATTGATGTCTGAAAATAGACCTTATAAAAAGTGGCATACGTGGGATGGAAACAGAGCGATAGAATAACCTGAAGGATTTCTGTCATTGGAAATGGTTGGGACGTTAGGACCACAACAATCTGTTAATTATTCGCGATTACTCAAAGGGTCAGATAAATGATCTCCGGTAGACAGCGGGCTAATTTACACCTAGTTATACAGTTGAATGAATCATTAAACTCCTGACCACGAATATTAGCGGCTTTACATATCCTAAAGAATGAAAAATAAAATAACGTATGACATAGTGGTGACATTTAATGGGACACCCGAGTGATGATAGTCAAACCGATCAGGCCCGTTTTTCTCAGAGGAAGTTCCATTCAATAGAAATCTTTGAACACACAAGTCCGGAGCATTAGATCGTACGATATATCTTCCAGACAGTGAAAATGCACTCGCCTCATGGATGCCACTCTAGCATAGCCCAGGGTATTTTCACGAAACAAAAGTTGACTGTACAAACGCGTTAATGTTAAGGATGAAATAAGAGCAAATTCAGTTTGCAACCTTGGCAGGAACCAGTCTGGACCACTGACCTAATCACACTTCATCTTCATTAGTACGCCCGTAAACTTAGAGGGAATGTCATCTGTGAGCTCTCCGTTTGAGGTTAGTGTGAGGCCTAGAGCCATTACTCGACATTAAATATTAGTCAAGTCTGCTAACTTGCATTCGTCCAATTTTCTGACTGACTTTATTATTTACTTTGCGGTATTTGCTTTTATTTTGTCTACTAGCAAGGTTCTCAGTAGTAAGTTGAGAAATTGGAGCTTTTCAGGGTGTCGTCGCACACCACAAAAATTCTCATGCACACAGAGTAGTGAAAACCAAAGTTCGACATTGATAAATAACTCAGGTCAGTGCGTATCAAAGCTCATTTATTAGTACGTATATATATATACATTTGGATGTGTACAAATTTTGTGCCAGGGTCATGGTGTGTAAATCAGCTGGACGGCAGAACAGACCTCACGGATGCAAAAGTTGACGAGAAGTAATGGTTTTTGACTGGAAAAAGAAGGGAATGAGAAGTCATTTCAAGGTTTTTTAGAAGTGGCATTATACAGAGAGAGAAAAGTTTAGGGAGTGGCCACAGTGAAAACAATCCCTTGTATATCACAGTAGCTAACGAACAGAACAACCGATGCAGAAGGGATTTCTAAAACAACACATCAGTTTGAAAAGTGAACCGTAATTTAGGTAGGAGATTATCGGAGGGGATGCAAATCGATCGAAGTATACAGAAAAGACATGGATGCATCACCATATCAGTCACTCCCAGTAGCCACTCTATGAGCATGGAAAGAAAGGAATGCCGAATATCATGTATAGCAGAGAAATATGCTTGAACGAGTTCGACCTCGAAGCTATGGGGAACGCCGTCGATCGTTTTTTTCAACTCCTATTAATTAGAAACGACTGCGAAGTATTACTAATCCTTTAAGGTAGCTGGGAACGCGATCGATGGTATGTAATCAGAGGCGAAAAGAGCCAAGGACGATACACAATCGTTGTCGAATTTGTCGATAAAAATGCAAAACTGCAGTATAGCACTGCAACATTTAGAACAACGGTTTGACCTGAATGTTTTACACGCACTGGTACCCATTGTTCGGTGTCTACCTATAAATTCACAGAGCCAATGGGCGAAAGAGGCCGAGAGAATAAACACGCTTGAGCGAGAAGCTATGTTCGATGATTTAACGGACTTCACCGGACACCAATCATGCACTGCGAACAGGAGATTTAGGCAGATTAAGCGTGAAAGTCATAAGATATCCAGACCGAGCATGAAAGTGCAACTAATCGATCCAAAGGAGAATTATGGAACCAAACAAAGAGCAAGTGCATATGCTAAGTCCCATGAGTACAAAACTAATGACTTGTAGGCTCTATAGAACGATTCACCGTTTGTCAGCGTTCGTGTTCTGGAACCCAACAGTGCTGGTCGATGGACTATTTCCAAGAAGAACGGTGCCTGCTTCACGCCTGAATTTCTCATATCGTGCAGCCGCTTGCCGTAATATGACTAAGTGTCGCCATGACGACACTGTTGGAGACACACGCATTACCAGACGACGGGAAACCAACAAAATAACGCTACATAATTTAAAACTCAACTGTCACGCTCGGTCGAAGGGGGACTGAAGTAACAAGGTTCATCGGCTCACGGTACCCAGTGAACTGTAACGAATATTCTGGTAAGGAATTACCAGGTTCCAGGCGACTGCTGGTCCAAAACAAATAGAAACCTTTTTTTCACTTCATATTCAGAGAACAGTTGTTTTCTTTCTATCTTTGCCAATTCCCGACCTGACCGATCATACAGCGGAGCAAACCTAACGAATCTTTCCATTAAATAAACTCAGAGCTAAACATTGTCTCATCCAAAATTCATATCGTCTGAGCTTATCCACATAGCTTTAAAAAGCGACGTAACTTACAGCAATCGGTGGCGCGAGGTGAGGTAATAGACCTCGTTAGACGCTAGTCTTCCTCCAGCCATTTGCGCAAATATTGACCCATCAGAGATCGGATCCGTTTCGTACTGCCCGGTTTCAGCCAACCTTCGATCGGGTCGTACGTGTCACGTTCCGGTTCCTCGTTTATTATCTCACGCACCTCCGGTATATCGATATCCGAGACACAATACACTGTCTGCTGTGCCGTTGGAAGCCGATCCGCGGTAAAGATGAAATCTTTCTGTATTTTTCAATTAGCGAAGAGAAACAGCAACATGTAAAAAAATACATCTATATGCAGGACGAATAGATTGTTAATCAGAACAAGCGTCTACATAAAGGTGATCACTTAGCCAACTAAATGAATAGAAATTTTAAGTCAGTCACAAGGCACTCATAAAGAGCGGCGCAACCGCATCTGTTACAGACGACCAAATGGTTCAGTTTCAAAAACTACACAAAGTCTTGTTGATTTTATTGTTTCACATGCTGTCTATCAGTTTCACTTGCAGCTGCGGTGACATACACCTTAAATAATGGTTTGCTGTTTGGCTCAACGAAACCCAATGCAGCCATAGAGAATGACGTCAAATCTCCAGCTTCTTCGTTGCGAGACGCTTGATTGCTTTAGGTCATAAAGTTGTGCAATTTATTCAACGAAACAATGCATATCATATTGCACCAGCCACCGTCTTGTGCACAAAACGTTGGACGCAAAACATGTCTTTGCCTTGGCACTCACCAAACAAACCTTTACCTTACACCCTAACGAACGCACTGAAAGAGCTTCCAGTCCAGCCCATTCCACCGTAATATTTCTCCTCGCTGACATGTTTTGCGTACGCGGTAGATAAGGATGCGCGAAGCGCATGCATCTTGTGACTTACGTCTTCTTTCCGCTCTCATAAACTGGACAAAGGGGAGCCAATGCTTTAAAAATCAACTGAGATTACTATGCGCAGATTGAAAACCACTCAACTGATTATTTAGTGTCGCCGCATTGTGTTCCATTGTGCTGCGAATTAATTGCATTCCGAATACAAACTATCGAAACCCCAACTGACAAACTTCAGTGGTCGAGTAGCACTAGACTAAACTAATGTCACGGAACGTAATCACGAAACTATCGAAGCAGGGGTAGCAATCAGCGAAGTCTGGACCGCAGCAGTATTATCCACTCATGAACCAGGCAAGTGTTTCAAAAAATCACCACTCAGTGGTTCACGCAGTGAAAAGGAACGTAAGCAGGTGTCAGTCTGTCGGTAAACACAAACAACATTCAGTCACAGATGCGAAGCAGAATTGAGAAGAAAAAAAAAACGGGTGGGGAACATGTACCAGAATACCTGATGGAGTGCGTATGGGACGGTGAGGAACAGGATTCGCAGAGAGAATGAGTGCCATTTTGTCGGTTATACCGACTGTTGGTCCAGTCAGACTCTGATATGCGCTTGATTACCGTTGAAGCTTCACGTCACCGCTCTATTACCCAAAAACATTTATGTGGATCAGAAACAGATGATGCCATTTTCTGTCTGTTGGCAAAGATGATCGAATGGGAACTGCACGTGATGCCTGACTATCTAACCGAAGTCACACAATGCGAAAATAGATCACTGATCCTGCTTTGCTGAGTACGAAGGTTCAAACTTCACTGAAATGAATTCGCTGACGAAGGGTCTGAACCTTGGAAGTCAAAAATACCTGTGATCTGCGCTCAGGGATCTCGCTTTTCGATGCCTGTAGCTTGGAAACCCACATTTTATTCCCCCGTCCACACCGATCCCTCTGAACTTCTCCGACTTCAGTTGAAGACTTCTGTTCTAATAATCAGCAGTCATCATCATATCGTTTGTTACTATATTACACATAGAGCCATTTTCCACTTATTGACTGATCATACACATTGAACAGACTAAAAGCCCAGCGTGATGCATAGATTAAAACTTGTGGAGGCATGAATCACAAAGCTTGAACCACACCACCGTGGGGTGCTTGTGCATGAGTGCAGTGGAAGGCGTTTAGCACATAGTCTCAAAGGCCCACAGCACTATCAGGGGCAACTCACAACAAGATCCTGAGATTTGGAGTGATGGAGAATCACATAAGGTCCCGATGGGTGAGGTGTGGTAATGAGCCGGCCGACAGTGGATTACAATTGACCACCGCCGATGTCTCCGTAGCATTGCCCGAGTATGATGGGAACACCGTATCAGCAATGCTGAGGTTAGACGTACAGTGTTGAGAACCAGAGGTCACTATCTCGACCAAGTACTAAATCTAAACAGGTTAGGGTAGTTGGGACATGTGTTACGCATGCCCACCGATAGACTTCCTCAGCGTACACTGTTCTCTGTGCCAGGTAGTGGTTGGAAGGTAAGTCGAAGTGGTCAGTCCATGACATGGCAAAAAGGTTTGAAAACCTTGACCAGTGGACTTGGCCAGGTAGAACGTGTTAGACTTCTGGGTTGGAGTCCACGTGATCCACCCACCAAATAGCTGGAGACATTGAATGATATGGCTTAGTGTCGCGGCCAGTGGTGTAGTTGCATTTGGACTCTTTCTTTGTTCTCTTGAGTTCCACTTATCACTTTGATTTTTTTGGATCTTTAACTTTATGCTACTGTTCTTTTTGCCGTTCACTGGACGACGCTGGAAGGTGGCAACCGAAACCAGAGCATAGAAGTGTGAGGTTAGTGGTTGAATACACTGAAATGAACTGAATCAAAGCGACCGGCGGTGGCGGGATTTGAATCTCTGATCTCCAAGGGGATAGACGAACGCTCTAAACCGCCCGACCAACTACGGTGATGATACAGACGGAATGGCGCTGTCCGGTGGGCTCATATTCACGCCTGACTATGCTTTGTATGATTTTCCACCCTCAAATCTGAAGATTTCAGTTTTCGCTGGTGATGCAGTACAGCTTTGTGGTGACGGAATGTGGCCACTCCGTTACACTTCTGTGGATACATGAAGCAAGGAATATTGCTCGCTCACGAAGACTAAAGATAAAACGGCAAGTTCTGATGAACTGACAACATCACTCAACTTAAAAGATCCATAAACACTGTTTCTCAATGGTTTCCTTTTAAAAGACTCCAAGTTCCAGACTCGTTCATCGAGGCATGCAACACCATCATTGGATTGATTATTTTCTCCCATAAGTTTGACAGCTATTTAAAAGAAACATGGAAACACGTTGTACTACCACGACACAGCAAAACCGCAATCGGTTCTGATCCAGTAGCAGACCAATCGTTCAAATGCGTTATTTAACAGTCAGTGACTGCCAGTCCGATTAATAAATTTTCCTAATAAGGAAGCTAGATTTTACGTAGACAAAGTAATCGATCATACAGATCTGACTATTATAAATGCGGTGATTCTCGCCCACCTACACGTACATGCAGTGACTGAGACAGCACCTATAAGCACATTGCCCAGGATAGCAAAACAGCGAACACATGACGAGACGCGTGTTAGACGAGCGTCGCCCATACCTTAAAGATGATACTGTGTCAGCCACTTAACTCACTACCGCGCGACCATAAATCAACTAAGAGGCCTCGCATGACAGAAATAAAGAGACACTGAACAATGCCATGTAATCTGCCCCGGTCGTTGAAAGAAAGGCTTTCATATTTAACATTGTGGACTGACCAGCATCAGTCAAACTATTTTCACTCCTATGTATTAACTTTCAATCAGATTATGTGCTGATGCATGCGAAAAATTTACGAAAAAGACTACTGCAGATTCCATTCATATTTTGCAAACTGATCTGATCATGAACTTAAATAACAGTGAATCTGACTAGTGTCATTAGTCACTGCGACACTTCACTATCACATTCAGCTTATGCTAGCAGTTAGAAGGTAAACCAACGGAACCGTACATGAAATTCGAGGGCTGAATCTGTATCTTAAAACTATTCTCCCTTTTGCCCGTTGTTTTTATTTCAGTGTACCAGAGAGTCATTTTTTCTACCAGAGTAGAAATTTTAAACATACACAGAAACAGCTCACCGATGAGGAACTTACACCGAACTCGATAAAAAAAACACATCTGGAAAAACTGTGACAGACGCCCCAAGACTCAGTTGATACAATGGCGCCAAAACCCGCGTAGGGCATCCGTGAATAATACCTTTGATTTTATGGTACTTCAATTTCGATCTGAACGACAATTAACTATGCACTGAGTGCCCCGATAACGCTTGCTGTCCTTCAACAACTGAAAAACTCACATCAGAAAGGAAAGCAATTGAAGTGTGAAAACAATAATAATTTGCAAAAATTGTATCAATTTAGTAAAGAAAATGAATGAGTACAAGAGCGCAAACGGTCGCGGCATATCGCCTAATATGTAACCAGTGAGAAGATGGAAGTCTAGCACGCCTCCAGGTTGAATCCAACAGTCAAGCATTTCATACCTTTCTTCCATACCGTGGACTGGTCATTTTTACCGTTTTGAACCACTATCCGTCTAGCTGGAAAAAAAAACACGCCGAAGAAGTCTACCTACGGGCATGCGCTACACAAGTTCTAACAGACTGACGTAACCTATACAGATTAACTGGGCATTCTAGTGGGTTATAATTTGCACTCAATATTTTACCTCAAACTACAACAATGTCCATCAGACGTTCCCACGAAATCTGAGCAACGCTTGTAGACCTGCGCTCGAAAACCGATAGACCTTGTATGTTTTACACGCACAGCCCCCGGGGTTTCGATCAGTACAAAAGAATGGGCATAAAAGATGCATCGCACAATCAGTCCTTATTGAAAATACAGATTTCATGCCGAATTTTATGATAACTGAGGCCAAAAAACGTCAAACGCGCCGTTTGCATATGAAACGATACTTCATGCAATATTCTATGACTGGATGGATGGAAAACAGTTACTAGGTCACAGAGCTCGTTTAATTGATTTATCGCATTCTGACGGGATGAGGATTGATGTCGAGCTAACCCAGTGGTGCGGGCCTACTTTACATCCTGGATATTACTAAGCAGTTATTCATGCTTTTCAGAGGTGGGTAACTTGCCTGCATTTATGTTGTAAATGGAAGCATAACTTTACGCAGAAGCCCTGATGTCCGACCGAACGTCATTTGCTAAAATTACGTGTGAGCTAGCCGCGAGTAACACATTAAATAGCCCTTCCATACAACTGTGAGTTGTCTTGCTCGTTTGTAAATCTATCCTATGGTCAGCGACTATGCTGTTTGGAAGGATTACTTCCGTGGCCACAACGATATTTTCCATTTCAGCATTACCGTGTGCATTAGGAAACCCATGATGTAACACTGACTTATTTCTCCTTTCGACCAAAAAAACACTATGCGATGCCTGCGTGTGATACAAACACTAACAGTTACTATTAGGGTGCTACTTCAAGTAGTTTGATGAGGCGAAAATCCCAGTCAAACCTTAGCGTCCATCTTTGTTGATAGGGATTGACCACCGGATTGGACATTTTCTAATCTACAGTGTGTTAAGTTGAATACTAACAGCGTGAGTTGATTTCAGGACGTTCATTTACAAAAGAACAAGTCATTTTCGCAGAAGGGATGATTTCAATGATGGCTACTCTTCTTTCCTTTGTTGTTCAGTACTGCTGAACGAAGCAAATCCAAAAATTGCTGAGTGGTAATTTTATTAAAACTATCATATTATACACATATGGAACAAAAAACAAGCACATTCGTTCATTGTATTATTCTACCGTGTAGTGAATTTCTAACCACTCACCGGATGTGAATAGTGTTTTCTCTGCTAGTCCAGTTTGGCAGTGAGATTTTGAGGCAAATGAATACCACAAAAGGAAGGAGATACTCCCGTGTACCCCATAACCCCGAAAGAACTCGATTTGCGACAGGATATGGACATCTATCGGAATCACTATAATGTCCAGAACCTACAAGCTTACAACCATCAGTACCAACCTGTGCCGGGGCGTACGGGTCCACATATTCCACGTAATCGTCAGCCAGTGCATCTTCTTCACTCTCATCGTCCGCGTTACCGGCTAAATCAGAAGACATTGTAACTCTAATGTCCGGAGATTCGATACTCCTATCCAGCCAGCGTGCAGTACCACGGATGCGTTTGTTTGTTCGATAACGACGAGATGTGTCACATAGGATATTTCCAGTTTTACCGCACGAGCGTTCCAGAATCTTGCGAATGAGCACATGTGACTGAATACGAAAGTCAATCATCTGGAACGAGGAAAGAAATTGCTGCTACTGTGTGATGGGGCTTGAACGAATTTATGAAACTAAAAAATGCACAACTTTGTTTCATTTGGTACACGGGGAGGAGAACTAATATAAACTTACATAACCTGAACGGTAGCAATGAATCAGATATTAGCCGAAGGAAAAATGGGAAAAGTGGACAAATGGAATGGGCGTATTTCACAAGGAATTCAGAGTATCACTGGAAAGTATTCGACTTTCTAATCTCCGCCCATTTGACACAGGAACACGAAAGACCAGTGGATAAAATGTTTGACCGATTACAAATAGGATAAGAAAGAATGGAGAAGACGAGAAACAAAAAATCAATGGTTGTCGATAAGAAATTAGCACGGTTCGTATTGCTGTAAGTGATAAATATCGGTACAGGTACAGACAGAAATCATTCCGGACACTTTCAATAGAATCACGAGCTTAACCACAACCTGGGAAACGCCACAACGAAGGAGTACCTAGCCGAACTGGAGCACGTACTGGAGTCATTCGGATTTCCAGAGGAGACTAAATGCGAGATGAATCAAATCATTTTTAAGGCTATGTGCCGCATACAGAAGTTCGATGCTCCATCTGACCCAGAACACAAGGTAATAAAACACTGAAGAGCGGAAAATATTGCCATTCGGATGGCTGACGAAGGACAAATGAGGGTCATTACGGACGTCATGTTTAGCTTGCGGATCACGCTGTCCAGTCAAAAGGCACTCTAGCAAACGCTTGTCACGTTCCTCTATAATGCCCCCGAGGAACAACAGACGAACAGTTCGTCTGAGTGCTATCAAAACATTCGTCAACTACTCCACCTGCGTTGGTATCGAAGGAAAATCTGACCATGAATTATCGGTAGTGCACACTAGCAACCCAAGTGTTAACCTAACCTCATATCACTTGCCCGGAAGAACAGAGCTGCATTTTGCCGGGTGCGCCCCCAGTCGCTTGACTAGCGTTCCCGTTTAAAACGCTGCAAGCCTGTGGACAACACTGGGACGTGGCGAATGCGGCTCGCCTTCAAATATGGTCGTAGTCTCTGACTGTGTTTCATTTACTATACAAGATTTCTTAGAAAAGGAGAAAGAACCATACAACCAGTCGCGGGCTCATGTGAGTCAATGCCGCTCTCTTGCCGGACGCGTCTAACTGTGCAAATGCTAAAGGTGCATACTCGAATGAAAAGGACAATCGAGCAGTACAAAAGCCCACAACGTAAACAACAATGACCGCTTTTATTATGATTGAGCCCATTTTCATGCCTACTGACTCCTCTCACTCGAACACAAGCTCTCCTACACCACACACAACAGCTTGCTCTCCCGACTCCTCGCTTCTTCACCCTTCTTCCCATTCAGTGTCATTTTCAACGAAGACTCCGGTAGACCATACTAGCTAGTGTCTTCAGTGGCAACGCAAACTATGTTCTCTTACGTCCATCTTTCACTAGCCTCCAAATCACACAGAAATTGCTGCCGCCCGTCGATGTTTCCTCCGTCCTTGATGCCTATTCCGATTATTATCGCCCGACGTGCGAACCCTGATGCGCATGGGAAAACGCTCGAAACCCTTCGCCATCAATGTGGGTTCTATTCAAGAGACTCACATTCCAGACTCTAGTTCTATCATCCGATTGATGTCCCAGTCCTATTCTTCAGTGAAGTTCCACATACGCCTTTCGGAAACCCACAGACTGTGGTTTCTGGTCTTGCTGACGTTGGGTTCGTGAAAACTGATCAGTTTTCGTCCCGACAGACGTCATTCGTTTGTCATTTCGACGTACGCACCAGCCGGTTTCAGCCCGGATGCAATCAGAGATGATTTCTACCGTTGGCGCTTCACGTTACGCCGCCATAGTATGCCCGACGGTTCTCAACCGATGATGCCCAACGGGAGTGCGCCAAGATGTAGCCGATTTGCTGCGCTGTCCTTTCGTCGGTGGAATATCAAGTCAACGGGTACTCTTCTAGGTGCTCAAAGCGCGTATTGGTGACGAACAGCCGATTTAGGTCTGCAAACGTGACCATCCGGTCGCCGTTATCGCATCACCCGCCGAGGCCAAATTTCCTCAGTACATGGTGGGTGTACTCATCGGCCGGTCCCGTGAAGGCGTTCCAATCTCCAGCAATTAACAGGATGTCGCGCCTGGGAAACCCGGTTGGCTCAACTTTGAAGATCACTGTAGGAGACATCTTTAGTGGTTGGTTCAGCATGTAACGTTGGGACGTAGACCGCGATCACGGTCACGTTAAACGGAGTACTCCTGAACCGTACTACGTCAATTCTTGGAGAAACTGCTTCCCAATAGATCAGGGCACTGTGCACTCGACTGTTCATTGCGATCGCAACTCCATGGACCCCAGAATTGTCTACTAGCCCAGTGTGGTACTTCCAGTAGAATGTGTCCGTTTCAGCTACTTGAATATGTCGACTTCCGGAATCAAGTAGACGCACTTCGGACAAACAAGCCACGTCAATTCCGTAGTCGTAGAGTGTGCGCATGATAATCCACTGGCTACCTGCATCCAGAAGAGCTCTCACGTTGTATCAGGCTACGTGAACTCGTGACCTTGTGTTCAAGTTTAGCTTCTCAGCTCGCGTTTGGATCACCGCGGGGACTGGAGGTGTGCAGGACGCGCCGCTTACCGGGAACACCGTAGCATGATCAGAGCTAACCGTAGAGACAAAATTCACGATATGACTTGCGAAGTGTACGAAATGGCGTCTCCAACGCCACTCAGCTTTTGTTCGAAGTTGCCCTTTTAGCCCGTGCAAAACCAAGTGCTACCTGTCAGACAACAGGAAGTTTTTGTGTTGGGAGCCGCTGGCCGATCGAGCGGCTCATACGCCTTTTGGATGGTGGTCTACCGATCCGGGATGTCCAACGCGTCCCACTGGTCTTAGTGTATGGTCGTCGATGGCTCTCTATGAGCTCCTTCTCCATTCGGTAGAGGTCACTTGGATCCAGGGGTCCATGCAACCCTGTTGATTGGCCGGATTTCCTTGGCAGCCTTGCTTACGCTTCACCTGGTTAGACCCGCCTGTCGAGCAGTTTGCCGGGGTCTAGCCGCTGATGCATGCCTTAGCTTCATAGAGCCACGGGTATGAGTTGGGTAGATGATGAAAACCAAACAGATGGAAAATACCCCACGGGGCAAGCTGGTAGACAAAACAACCAAGCTTTGCGCAATCGACATTGGCAGCTGCACGACTTACATGGGTATTCGGCCGGCGATCCCGTAATCACCATTCGCTGATGTTTTCAAGGAATTCCCATTCTTCACTAAACCATGTCAGTTCACGATCCCATATCTCATGCAATGCGTCAATACATCACCACCAAAGACCAACCCGTTCATGTTCAACCGCGCCGACTCAACCCCGACAAACTACTTATCGCACACCTCAAATTCGAACACATGATGAATCTTGGCATCATCAGACCATCTTCAAGCTTATGGACCTCGCCTTTAAATATGGTCCCAAAGTCGTCTGGAGACTAGAGACCCTGTGGAGATTACCGTGCTCTCAACAACTTCACTGTTCCCGACAGGTATCCGATCCCACACATATGATTTCGCACTGAGTCTTTCCGGGGAAACAATCTTTCCCAAGACCGACCTCGTGAAGGCACATCACCAAATCCCCATAGCCGAAGAGCATATACCAATACTGCCACCACCACATCTTTCGGCCTGTTCGAGTATGTACGCATGCTGTTTGGGTTACGAAACGTTGCACAGACGTTCCAACGTTTTATCGCTAAAGTGCTCCGAGGTCAACCCTTCACGTCTGACTAAACTGACGACATTTCAATTGCCAACACCTCTCCAACGGAGCATGCCGCCTTACTTTTACTTCACTTCGACGCGACTATCTCCTGCGACAGAATAAATCGGCTCCCTGGATATCACGGACCATTGCTGACCACGCGCGGCGGTCGGAGGCGAGCTCGATACAGATCGTGATCCAGTCTTTTTTCCATCAATGGACTTCATAAACCGACCGAAAGCCTAGAACCTCTACGTCTTTTCCTATTGTACTGCTCCACGTTTTGAGATGCCCGCTAAGGCGACAACGCCAACCGGGGTAGGAAGTAGGGCAGAGGGTTTGTCTGGTTATCTCTGACTCGGGTCGCCGAAAGGTATGGCCGAACCACCGCAGTCGCCGACGTTAGAGAAGGATGGCGAGAGCATTGACATCAGAACATCGTCTTCTTACCTCTTCGGTAGACACCTTTTCGCGCCACTTGACTTTGGCGATTTGCCGCACACACCAGTGGTCGAAAACCTCCGGCCTTCTGCTATCCTCAGCCCGCAGTGGCCAGGTTTCGCAGCCATAGATAAGTACGGGGTGGATGTCAGTATGGTAAACACGAACTTTGGTCCTTAAGCTGATTTCACTGCGAGTCCACAGCGTTCGTCTAGGTATTTGAATGAAGGGACGTACCCGACTGGTTGGTCATTGATGGACAGTTGTTGAATCGTCTGGCCTAGATGGGTTGTGAAAGCTTTTGTTTTGGTTGGATTCACTTCAAGTCTGATGAACCTCGCGAAGGAATGGATTTGGTCGAGGACTGGTTGGTGCGTAGCGGGGGGTGGATTTGAATATGTCGACTTCCGGAATCAAGTAGACGCACTTCGGACAAACAAGCTACGTCAATTCCGTAGTCGTAGAGTGTGCGCATGATAATCCACTGGCTACCTGCATCCAGAAGAGCTCTCACATTGTATCAGGCTACGTGAACTCGTGACCTTGTGTTAAAGTTTAGCTTCTCAGCTCGCGTTTGGATCACCGCGGGGACTGGAGGTGTGCAGGACGCGTCGCTTACCGGGAACGCCGTAGCATGGTCAGACGACATCCATGAAGAGACTTGGGACTAGCGCAGGAAGTGGCGTCCTAAGCGTTACTCTTTACTTGTTCGTTTCTCGAGAGCTTTATTACAACCAGAGATAGTGCTGGAAAAGAGGTTGCTGCACGAGAAATGGGAGCCTGGACAGCTTTTGCGAATCTGTGACACCCGTTGTGTCCCTGTGACATCGGCTCTTCGTCAAAAAAACGGGTGTAAAACGCTACAGTTCACAGTGTTTTGCTCTACGGTTCCCAGACCTAGCCAATTCGGGTTGAAGATGCTCGGCGTCTTTCTGTACCTGGCCAGTGATGCCTCCGAAGTATTGCTCGCATCTGGTGGGAATATCGAGTGAACAATGGCTAGGTGCGTCGTCGTGTGTTAAACGAGGATAGCCGCCCTCCAAATGAATTATTCGCTCTACACCGGTGACTCGGGCACGTTATGTAAATGCCTGCCCATCTTCCACCATTACGTGCTCCATTTGCAAGTGTTGGGCAAGGCTGGAAGAAGCGACGCGGGGAACAGGTATGAAGAAATTAGTATATGAATTGGCTTCGATTAGTACTTCTCGTTTCTCTGGTTGGGACACACGGGATGAGGATTGTCGTTGGATAGAGGCATTGAAGTATATGGATGAGGATAGAAGTCAGTGACGCGAATGCTGGACGGTCCGTCAGTTGAACTCCAGTTCCCAGTGAACACAAAACGAAGGAACATCAAAACGTGTATGGGAGAAAAAACAAAAAATGTGTTTCTTTTATTTATCAACTTTTTCCTCCCACCTTGGTGTACTTTACCCCTTGCATTATTTTGTTTCTGCTAATGTTTTTACGTTAGCACCAAGCTTAATCACAAGCCAAACTATTTTCTCCTAAATAATTGCTCTTTTCTGAGCTCTTCGTATTACACCACAACACAATGCTGAGATAAAATATTATAGAACATTATATCAGTAAAGTTAGTTAAGCTGCAATGCGTTGGCGACTGAAACTGTGACCTCGAGTACCATGATGATTGCTGATGATTTCAGTGCTCAAGCTGGAAACCTAGACGAAACGGAGAGGAGCACAGAAGGCCGATTTGGCGTTTCAGCCAACAGAACTGATAATGGTGACCCAATAATCCAACTATGTTCCGACCATGGACTACTCCTAGCGAGTAAACTTTTCGCACAAAAAGCCGCACCGACTAACACAGTATCTTCCTGTACCTTCAACGCGTTGGACTCAGATCGACTACATTGTTATCAGTTACCGCTGGCCCGAATCAATATTCAAGATTGTCGATCATTTTAGTCCACGTCAGTAGACACCAATCGCGTTCTTGTCCATGCGTGTTTCAGCCACGTCTCACAGGTGGCCGAAATAACACCAAAGCCAACCGTCCCCCGCAGCTGCTACTGGACGATAACTATCAATCTGCTTTCAAAGCAGAACTATCCACCAGGTTATCGATGCCCAGGATCCAGGAGAGCAATGAACAAAGATCAAGGGGCCCTACGTGAGGCTGTTGATGCTTTACGAGGTCCAACAACCAGAAACAAACATAAACGATGGATATCTGCATCCTCAGTTGCACTGTTAGATGTAAGCAGATCGTTTCCTCCGGATTCCAAATGATTTAAAGCCTGAAAAACGACCGTGAGCAGTAGTGGATTGGGAACCGTAGGGAAATGGAAAAAGCTGCGGCCACTGGCAACAGACGCAATCTTTTCCAACTAAGCAAAAATACCGGTTCCTGGGAGCCAGGCGTTAGCGAACTGATAGAAAGGGCGAACGGTTCACTGATTCAGACTACGAAGCGTCGTCTAATTTGCTGGAGGGAGCATTTAGAGAAGCAGTTTAATTGGCTTTTATCCTCCACAGGTTTGCTCAATAGCGCGATGGGTCCCGATCTTGTTGTAAATATCAGTCCTCCATCAAAAACGGAGGTCCTTCGTGAGATAAGCCATCTTAAACGACATAGGGCTGCCGGACCGCATGGCTTGCTCCGTCTTTTTTCAAAGATGATGGCCCAGCACTTTCTTTTGAGTTGGCAAAACTCCTCAGTTTCATATGGGAGAAGCAACAAGTTCCTAAGAGTTGGTGTGAATCGATGATCGTACCGGCACAGAGAGTCGGAGATGACAAATAGTTTGGGCGGTAAACAAACTTTCAATTTATACATACCTGCATACAATATATATATATATATATATATATATATATATATATATATATATATATATATATATATATATATATATATATATATATATATATATATATATATATATATATATATATATATAAGATAAGCCGACACAACAAACAAACTGCGTCCAACGGAATGGCGACTGCTCACCTTGCATGAACCTTCGAGTCTTAAAACGCCAACCAACTGTTGACTAGAAACCAGTCCGGCAGAACTCGGCTACAAATACACCAGCCCAACCATGTGCTACATTCTAATAGTTCCCGATTTATAAGAAGGGTGACAGGTCCTCCTGTGAAAACCACAGGGGAATAAGTCTGGTTAGGATCGCTTTCAAACTGCTTGCTGGTATTATTCTCCACCGCTTACGTAACGCCCTCGAACTGCGCTCGCGCGAGAATCAAGCTGGGTTTAGACCTGGTCGAGGTTGTATTGATCACATCTTCACTCCTCGACTAATTTTAGAACATAGACACATCTTCCGCGAGACCACTATTTCCGTTTTTCGTGATCTTAAAGCGGTCTTCGACTCAGTCTACCGCACAGTTCTCTGGTGCTGCCCCTTGTTAAAGGGTATACCAGAGAAATTCATTTCCATCATAAAATCTCTTTATGTGAACAACCGAAACCAAGTTCGGGCTTATGACGCTCTGTCACCCGAGTTCCTTACGAGAAGTGGGGTACGTTGGGGTTGCCCCCACTCTCCATTTCTCTTTAACCTTGTGAGTGAGATGGTCATAGAGACCGCACTTTTGTCAGGTGAGGGTAGTGGCATTGAACTTTTCGCGGGTACAAAAGTGTCAGACCTTGAATATGTGAACGACATAGTTCTTCTAAGTGAAGATCCGGGTAAGTTGTAAGCTTTTCTAGATAGCTTGACGGATTGCGTAGCAATGTTCGGTATGCGTTTTGCACCTTCAAAGTGTAAGATGCTGTTGCACGACTGGGTTGGTCCAACGCCAAACCCTTCAGTGTCTGGGGAGACTAGATCAGATAGAGGAGTTCTTTTATCTGGGCAACTGCATTTCACCTAGCGGTGGAATATCAAATGAGATGTCTTTGCGTATACAGAAGGCCCGTTTTGGCTTTTGGCAACCTGAGTTATCTGTGGCGTCGACATGACATCCGTTTATCTATCTTGGGTCAATTGTATGCTGCAGTAGTCAGACTAGTGCTTCTGTATGGTTCGGAGACATGGTCACTGCGGGTGGATGATATACGAAGAATGTCGGTATTTGCACACCGATATCATCGTTTCATTGCTCGAATATGGTAGGAACACTGTATCAGCAATGCTAAGCTTCGGAGGGGAGTCTTAGGTTCACGAACCAGGTCGTTAGATTAAGCACCAAAGCTCGCCAGGTTAAGATGGTTAGGATATGTGTTGCGCATGTCCCCTGACAAGATTCCTCGGAGCGCCATGTTTGCTGAGGCGGGTAACGGTTAGACGAAGATGATTCAGGGTAGTCAACCCATGACACTGAAGGAAAGTATGAAAATCCTAACCAATGAACTTGGCCATGTAGGGTGTGTTAGACTTCCTGGATGGGGCCCAAGAGACCCTCTCACTCTACGGTTAGATACATCGGAGGATATGGCTAGATGCCGCGATCAGTGGCGCTCTTGCATTCACGAGTTTTCTTCATCGACTTAATTCCATTAATGTAGTTCTCCTCTCACTCCTTTCATACTCTTTTCTCCTTCATTATTTCCTTCTGAGGTTGCTGCTAGGAGATAGTAACCAAAGCCACCGCACTCAGTGCATGGCTAATGGTTGTCTTAACTGAACTGACTGTAAATTTCAAAAAATCTTCAGTTCGAGATTAAAAAAGGACCTACCGCTTTAGTCATAGGCCGAGAGTGGATGAAAAAACCCATGCATTCAATGGCTTATTTAACCGTACATACCTGGTAGAAACGCGCCTCTTTCATTAGGCGCGGGTCGTAACCGAACCGGATCCAGCTCCGACCCCATGGTCCTCCTACCATGTAATATGCACAAACTAGGAGAGCGTACTTGAAAAGATTTGCCCGATATTTGCGCTCCAAATTGTTCATCAGTGCACCCCGAATCCAGATAGGACGTTGATCGAACAGCTATGCATATAAATAAGAACAAGGGAATCGGATTTCCGGTTTACGTCTGAATACAATCAACAATATGCTGACGTTTGTTGCTACATGAATTAAACAGTCTTATTCAGGATTCGTTGTCTGGTGAAATTATGGCTAGAATGAGAACAGATTGTGATTTGGTAAAGTTTGAAGCGATTACGGGATCAGACCGATGGCTGTAAGCGCTAACCTACGTGGTAAATTAGAGTAGTCCATGTGTAACGTTCACGTTTCTCGCTTTTTTATTCACGTGATTACATAGTGTTTTAGCTCCAGTCCGTCTATGAACACCGAGACAAACATGATACAAAACCACACTATCATAGATCCGTGACTTTATAACTGGCTCAAAAGGTCAAATGGTACACGACTTATGGTGTCTTCCTCTCTCTCTCTCTCTCATCGCAATGGACTTTGTGAATGCACTACCTGACTGGGTTCTTCGAACAGCAATGAAGTGTGGTAACGGAAAAGGAGATATGACCCCGTCAACAGCTACGTGGGAATACTATAGACAAGTAAACAACGATGAGTTCAAGAGAATAATTGTCTGACAGCAAAGCGTGTACTTGTGGAGGGGAAAGGGGTGTTAAAACAAACCTCACGAATAAACTGACAAGTTTGCTCCGCTGAAGATCCGATCCTGTGAATACGTTCTACAGCCAAAGGATTCGGTGCTGTTGGAGTGGGCTGGGTAAGTTTCACGAACGATCCGTGAGATGGTCTTGCTTTACGAGCTGCATAGGAGGAAAAGAAGCCAATTATTCACTGAGTAATTCCATAAGAACATAAAGAAAAGGACACGAAAGCGAACAAGCTCCTATTCGGTAACTTTATCTTCTGGTTAATACAGTTACATTTATATGACAGGAACGCATATTTTCGGAATGACGTGAACAATGTCACAATAAGATTGGTCAGTCAATGTTGAAGCTGTTTTGTGGTTCGGAAAAGGGGGACGTTTGTTGTTCGTGGTTGAGATAGTCCGGCGAACAAAGTATATTTGGGACGGGTTGACTGCTTCCTGTAGTGATTGAAAGGTCACAGTGATTTTGCCTGCCTTTTCCGATCGCGGTCAGGGCAGCTTAAATGAGTTCACAAATCGTTTACGTGGACAAAGCGATGGGTTTACCAGCCTAATTGCTGCTACTTCCGCTGTTCCCAGATGGATTCTATGAATGGCCTTCGACGAATTTACGGGTACTTTGTAGATTATCTCGAAAGCCTCGTCGTTCACATGTTGCCCTGTGTCGCCAGGGTACGCCACGATTGCACTAGTCACGGTTCTCCTTGTCCCTGTCATCGGTCAAGCCGGTTTGTGTTCCTTGAGATAGCTGCCGTGCCGTTTTGCCTACATAGCTTTCCAACCATGAGCACACAAATGAGTAGGTGGGTATGGAAGAGGAAAGGACAAGCAGTGCGTCTTTGAGAGTCAGGGTTCACTGACCGGATAGTGAAGTGGGGGTGTAGAGCGGAAGCGGGAAATGTACGGGAGATTGTATTGCTTAGGCGCCGAACTAGTTCACTTCTAACGTCTCCTTTGAGGGGGTCTTGCATATGCAGTTCTTTCTTCTTGACAGTCATTACTGATGATTGTTTAGGTAGACCAAAATGTTCCTTCGGGTGAAACGTTCCTAGTACCCGTTGTTTCATAGAGTTTGTATTGCGTAATCTGATTCGTCATCCACTATTTCCTCGAAATGGACCTTTCGTATACGAGACGCTAGGGACCAGACCAGATTCTGTTTGCGTTTTAGAGGCACGAAACAGACAAAATGTGTGCACTGGCCTGTCCATGTTGTCTTGTGATAGATGCGGCGGACAAGCTTCCCATCTTCCATTTTCGTGAGGAAAATGAAAGTTGCCTTGTAATTCTACTTCGGATGTGAAATTGAGTGCGCTGTGAGCCTGACTAAACTTTTCCACTAGTTCATCTAGACGTACATGTGTACCAGTCAATAAGAAAATTTCGTCCGCGTATCGTCAATAACTGGGTAGTCCTAGTGTCTTAAAGTACCCCACTTTCGAGTTTGGTGACGAAAATTTCCGTGAGTAGGGTTTCCTGAGTCGAGCCAATCTCAACTCTGTCAGTTTGTCAATGAAGCTTGCCACTGGGGCAAAACTGGACACTAAGCGTGCATTGCAGTAGTAGTTCTTTCAAATTGGCTACCGGAATACCGCTTATTTCGTTTCCAGTCATATAACTGCACAAATATTCGACTGTTTCTAACGAAGGGACGTTTATAGTGATGTCACATCCAGGCAGGCTATTTTGAGTCCTCTCCTGTTTGTTTTTTCACTAATTCTACGAACTGAAATGCGTCGCTCATACTGTACTGAGCAATGATTCTGCGTACTGGTTCCAGTATAATGACGAGCCAATGAGAGACCGCGCGATGGGAAGAGACGCTAATGTCAAGTATCGGTCTCCGTGACACTCCTGACTTATGTATCTTCAGCAGGCCTTATAGACGAGGAATACTAGTGCTCGTGGCTCGTAACTGTGCCATTCGAAATATAATTGTGATCTTTCAATATTCTTAGGGCTGCAGTAATTTGTTCTCTCACTGTTTTGGCTCTATCCTTCTCCCCATTGGGATCCGTAAATTTTGTCGAGTCGCTTAGAATGACATCCATCTTATCAATTTGGTCTGTGCGATTTATTAGTACGACTCCGGAGCTTTTGTTAGGCCTGGCAATAATGATACCCTTACTTCTCCTCCGATTTCTCAACGCGTCCCTGTGTCAGTTACTGACGATGCTCTCAAGCTTCTTCTGGCTTCGACGATACTGATAAGAACAGTCGACAACGGTGGATTTTAAACCTTTGATCGCCCCTTGTAATATCACTGTTAGTGAACGAGTTTGGGCATATAAATTTTGAAACAGCACTTCTACATCTAGTCGATCATTCTCCAAAATTGGACGACAGTAACTCAAACCTAGTGATAACGATTTCAGAACTGATGCATCCATAAGCAAATATGAAAAGCTGTACATAAACCGCCCCGGAATTGTTGGGAGATTGGTCAGTGATTTCATCTCGTTTGTGATGTCCTGCTATCTGGTTACTTTAACATTGTGAACATTATTTCCAAAATATGCATTCCGATCACAAATAAAACTGTATTAGTCAGAGGATGAAGATACTGATTAGGAGCTTGTTTGATATCGTGTCTTTTTGTCTACAAAGTCTATTATTGGTTTAAAAATGCCAACGAGCAAAGCAATGCAACAGATGTTTAGCTCATCTCTCAATACGAATTGAACGCATAGGTTCAGCTCCCTTACACAACTTCGTCCACCTGTTCGACCACAGCCATTTTCCGGGATGAACGAATCGCCGATTATTGTATCATAAGTAAAAACTAAACGAATACTGAGACATTCGCCTAATGATCTGAGGGAAACCGTGGAGCCAACACCCACAGCGACGACAGACGAGGAAGTAGAAAGGTGGAAAGCGGGTCGAAGAAACGAGCGGAATAGAAACGAATATTTATGTCATCTTTTATTATGCACACCATCGTGTTATTTATACTTTATTTCCTATGGAAATTGATTTACGGTCCAAATCAATAACTACGCATAAATTACAGCACTCACAACATTAGCCTTGATTCTGAGCTACATTCTTTGTGCATTTTTACATCGGCTAAGAAATCTAGCAGAGTTAACTGAGGCCAGTGTTAATAAAAACCTTCTTAAATTCAGTTGATTATTGAAATACTTTACTTTTTACTTCCATTCTCATTTATTATACAACAATGTACAACGATTCAGGAGGAGAGTCAAGGCCAGTGAAAGGCTGTCAAATGGGACAGTGACCGGCTGTGGCGGGAATCGAACCAGGGTCGTAACTGTCCGAAGTCCGTGATGATAACCGTTTGACCACCGCCTGAAGGCGGGGCCGTTTTACATTCTTCAAAGTAGATGTAAGACATATCGTCCATTGGGATTGATGTGCGGTATTTTTCGTAGTATCAGAGCCAAACGCCGTAGTCTGATAGCCTTGTAAAGTTGTTAAACTGTGGCGCAAGGCCCTTAGACCACGGCGCAAGGCTATTAAACTACGGCGCTTAGCAATTACACAGCGCAAAATCTTGTGATATGATTGCCTATTGCAGACCGTATTCGAGAGATTTTAGCGGACTACTTCCCACTGTGACATGACCCAGAACAACGTTCTATCGTTGCATGGCAGTCGACTTGTATGCAACAAAAAATAGTGACATAGAAGACTGTAGCTCATGGTAGTAGCTTTAACGACTTATTACGATCAAAAGGCTGTGCTCGAAGCATACGTGTAATGAATATTGTAATGGAAACTATCGGTGGGCGTTTTATCAAATAACGAGAGAAAAAAAGGTTGTGAGCGACAAGCCGGGCATTTACCGAGATAGCTACGCGCCAATCTGGGCCAAGCCCAGTTCACCACTTCAACTGTTTCTCGGTCAGGGTTTTCGATTCTTTGATTCCCGCCACCGCCGGTCACTCACCCACTTGGCAGTTTTTCACTGGCCGCGGCCCTCCAACCTAAATTGTTGCATATTAAATAAAAGTGAGGATATTTTTAATATTTCATAGATCCTATTAACCCAACAGACGCTCCTTATAATCGGTCCGCGCTTTTCCGCTTTACTCAAAGATAGTCACGCACATAAGAGCTCAGCCATTATTTCCTCTGCACCCGCTCATGATCACCGAAGGATCACTGAACAATGGCCTTAGCAGAAACGACTTTTAGTGTCGAAGACGAAACGATGTTTACCCAACCTACTGAATATGTTACTGATTTGTTCAATGACCTTGGCAACAAGAGCGAAAACGAGTCTGTAAGATCTAAAGAAACATGCAGAGCGAATTTAAGACAATTTCTCTGGCTGTCAATCTGTTACAAGTAGTATCTAATCATTGTCATTAGGATTTTATCGGTTTCGGTATCTGGCACGTATGAATTTGTTAGCTAGTGGTACTACATGCCTGAGAGCAGGCACAGCGAACACATCATAATAATAAAACAAAGTGGATGAGAACTAGTGCACCATTTTCCCACCACATGCTTGTACAAATTCTTTGATCGTTTCAATGTTATTGAGTCCCCATGGTATGGTAGGAAAACCACATGGCTTTCACGATAATGGCTTTAATTCTGATAGATGTCACTTAGCGTCTAACGCACGAGAAACCTCGTCTTTCGGGTCCCTACCGAAACGTCTGGACGAAACCAATTTATTTATACCCTACGTATTTGGGAAACAGCTCGAAAACAATGGAATCAGACACTTTGAAACATTGACCTACCAACAGGCAGACGTTGAGAATTCTCTTCAAGTTCGACATATTCAGAGGAACGATAACGAGGAGCAAAATTGTACAGGAACGGAACATCAGCCCGACTGAAAAGCAGTGGGGGTAGGTACAAAGGTGCCTCACGACAAAGAAAGGGCTCCAACTGTGTAGTGGGTTCTCGCAAAACGATATCATCATAGAACACTCGGAACTGATTGTTCTCATTGGCAGTTGAGAATGGCTTGGAGTAGGTGGTGGCAGTTAGCACACGCTCGAAAGGACCGAACTGAAAGTCAGCCATAGCTGATGAATGGAACAAATAACACAAAGGAACATCGTTTGAATCCGACAGAAAAAGGCATCAAACTAGGCCCCATCAAAATAACTTGGTAGAAAAATGGAAAAAAAAGTTAGGACAGCAAAATCAGCCAAAACTTTGGAAACAACTATTTTGTACGGGCTCCGACGGCGATATGGGAAAGTCAAATGAAAATCCAAACTTGAAACCTATATACAGCTCGCAAGGGTTACGCTTTTGAGGTGAGTAGAAAAGTCGTCCCAAATGCCGCCGATGCGTTTGGCATGGAAACAAGCCAGTGCCGCAGTACCATTTTACAATCTGTAAGTAGAAAATGTGTTTTGTTTAATAATGCAGTTAGTCAGATTGTGGGGTATATCTATGCGCCATTGACATTCGCTCGCGATCCATTCCTCTCTGGTTCGCCTTACACTCACGCGTTTGATACCAGCCTGAATCGCATTCTGTACTGCCCCACTCCACTATAGTTGTTTTTTGCTAATCACATGCGACTAGTTCCAAATAGGACTGATATCGATTGACCGCATTCGTTCGCTTGGCATGTTTGCGCTACCGCTTTCCATACGATCGTCGTAAATACACATCTGTTCGTACATGAGCGCTTTCGTTCTGCTCGCCGATTTCACCATAAAACACAACAGGTTTTCCTGTCGTTTAGTTGTCTCTGGCATTTGTTCAGTAGTCACTGGCCCTGGTTTTGTAGCTCCAATCCGTTAAGTAACCAAACCTTGCCAACACACTTATACCGCGCAAATACACATCACATCTGAGATTTCGATCCAGAATAGGGGTTGGTAGGCTTGCGTAAGTGACGCACTTGGTTACGCAGGGATTTCGAGAGAAAATCTCCAAGTTACTAATTAAGAAAATAACACGGCAATCATCAAAGGGAAACAAGTTTAAAAACAGGAAAAGTTTCGAAAGGTTCATTAAAAGTGAAATTAAGTTTGCCACTTTCAGTTTCAATTTATACAACCACTAACCTCGCACTTCTATGCTCTGGTTCCCGTTACTACCTTCCAGCATCGTATAGTAAGGGGCAGAATGAACAGAAGCATCAAGAGAAAACGATCCAAACATCAAAGTATCAAGCGGAAATCACGAAGACGAAGAAAGGGTCCAAATGCAACTAGGACACTGGCCGCGACACTTAGCCATATCACCTAATGTTTCCAACCATTTGGTGAGTGGATCACGTGGACTCCAACCCAGAAGTCTAACACGTTCTACTTGGCCAAGTCTACTGGTCAAGGTTTTCAAACCTTTTTTCCATGTCATGGACTGATCACCTCGACTTACCTTCCAACCACTACCTGCCTCGGAGAACAGCGTACGCTGAGGAAGTCTATCGGTGGGCATGCGTAACACATGTCCCAACTACCTTAACCTGTTAAGATTTAGTACTTGGTCGAGAGAGTGACCTCTGGTTCTCAACACCGTACGTCTAACCTCAGCATTGCTGATACGGTATTCCCACCACACTCGGGCAACGCAACGGAGACACCGATGCCCGAACGCCGACAGTCTTCGCTTATCATCTTTCCTCAACGGCCATGATTCTGAACCGTATAAAGGCACGGACCTAACCGCCCCATTGTACACTCGACCCTCAGTAGACAATAGGGTGTCACGCCAGCGCCACAGATGACTCAGGTTGGCAAAAGCCGAATGCGCTCTCTGTATACATGACTATACATCATCCGTTACCTGACCACTCTGTGAGATGTAACTGCCCAGGTAACAAAATTTCTCCACTTCAGCTAGAGTTTCCCCTGTCACGAAGGGGTTTAGTAATGAGCCAACCCAGTCCTACAACAGCATCCCAAACATTCATGCACTGTTGTTAAGACGACATGAGAGCTTGCAAATTACCTGGATCTTCACTCAGAAAAACAATATCGTCCGCGTATTCCAAGAGATAGTTTATTACCCGAGCAAAGGTCGATGCCGCTATTCGGATCAAGAAAGACAGAGATTTTGAGCCCACGGAAGATGTGTCTGTGCTCTAAGGTCTGCCGAGTAGTAAAGAAGTGATCGTTACAACCACAACCGGGCCTGAAACCGGCTTGATTCTCACGCGTGCACATCTCGCGAGCGCTGGATAATCGGTGGAGATTAATCCCGGCGAGCGATTTGGATAAGAGGATCTTCCACCTTTTTTGTAGTTCGGCGCAATCGCCGACTCACACCGTTTCTTGGGAATTCGTTCACTAACCCAGAAGGATTTTCGTTAACTCAGAAACCAAAGCTTTGCCTCCATCCTTGAAAAAGATGGAGACAACCCATCCAGTCCAGCGGCTTTGAACCTTTTCAAGTAATCTATTTCCCGCATAACCTCCATTTCTGATGGAGGGGTGATATCCACCTGCATCGTTTCTCCGGCAGGTATATTCGGAAGGTCTGCTGTTGAAGTGGGCTAACTGAATTTTTCCTTAAAGTGCTCCGCCCAACGCTCCAGACGACGTCCCTGAGAGTGAATCAGTGAATCGCTGGATTCTTTGATCAACAAATTTATACTGGGCTTCCGTGGAGCGGTACTTCTAATCAACCGTTAAAGGTTGTGATTACTGCCAACAGATGCAGCCTTTTCCATTTCTCTACATTTCGCAATCCACCACTGCTCACGGTCATTTCTTAGGCTGCTACCCAGTTGGCATCTCAGGGATTTACGCACTTCAATGCATACGGAATCCGAAGGGGCGGATCTGTGGGCATCCGACAGAACAAACACTGAGACAAATCCTGGTAGAATCCGTCCTTGCTTTCAGAGGAACGGCAGTCAGTGTGCGCATCCACAGACATGACAAACAAGCATCGACGCTTCAATCTGTTCCTGTTGACATGCATAAAACAATTCAACCGAACTGCACGCAAACGACTTCTGACTGGAACCCGGTCCTGCAGTGCACGCTAAGTTCTCATGCTCAAAACAATCCCAACGACTGCCTGACCACGAGCACTAGAAACCGGATCACCCGACAGGCGAAGAGTATAGCGACAGACTGAGATTGCATCTGCAATGCGGAGTGTGATCACAGAAGTGGGATCTTGTATGCGTGTTTCGGAAACAGCATACATCTATTTTGAACGGTTGGAGAGTTCTAACGATGGCAGCCTGTCGCCCTATCTGACATAGTGTGCGGACGTTAAAGCCAATCAAGTGAAGTGAACTCACCGGCTCAAGAAGTTCGTTAGATTTGTGCCCAAATCCTGAACTACTGCTTTATTCAGAGGCGCAGTTACCCGTGGCGTTTTGCACCGATCTTACATTAAAAATGGGAGAATTCGTAAAGCTCTTTACAGGAAAGATACTGGAGGTTTCTGGGCAAATCATACTTTGCAGCTGTCCACGTCGCAGAAGGGGTTCTTCTATTTGAGAAACGTAACTGGAGCCAATGATTCAAAAGTCCCATCCACAAGGCAATGGAGCGTTAACTCAGCACCGGAACATCAACGAAGAATCTGTGAAGGAACTTCTTCTGGTCTGTCACGTGAGACACGATTGTTGCATACGTTCTGTCTTGTCGTCGCTGGTGCTCTGTTATCGATCCGCTTTTCGGATTCAGTCCTTAGCCTCATGCACCCAATGGAGCAAGCGGAACGTGGACGGAGCAGCATCCTTTGGGCTGGGGGCTGCCCAGCTTAGGTGGGTGACAGCTGCCCAATGAAGTGCGATGACTTCTCCCACCGTCGAGAAAAACCCCAGCTACTCCACTCCTACATCCATCTAGTGATTTTTTGACCGGTAAACTGTTTCTTTCTGTGTTTATTCGCTAGTGTCTCCTCTCCAGGGGCATGGTGGTTAGAACCAGATGTTGCCCATCAACTGGTTCAGAGACTGAACTTCGTCTAGCTTCTACCCATTGACCTGTTAGGGATGAGTGCATCTTCGGCTTGAGGAAGCCATCTTGCATAGGTTTTGGGTCCTGGAGGCACGCAAGCCATGACACCACGCCAAGGTGTAGTCTCGTCATGTCATATACAGCACACAAAGCGGACAAATTTCGATCCTATTTTTATTTGCATTATTGCGCCAACATTCCGAACCCATGTTCGCTGATGGTTTGACCTTGCGGGACGCTGTGAATTAGATGCCCGCACAAGGCCACCAAGCCCCATAACTAGGACCGGAATCTCACATGTGATGTGCCCCTGTATGCCTCGTTACTGTATCCTGAACGGTGAACCCAACATAATCGACAGTGGTTACTTAAGTAACGGCAATGACAACTAAATGGCAAGAAAACCTGTACCACGTTGTGTCGTCACTCACGATCACAACATCACCCGTGTAATGCAGATCATAAAAATTCTTCACCGGAAAGAAAGCTGATACCACTATTCTAGCACAAAGATGATGCCGCTTCTAAATGTGATAAACGACAATGCTGACTAACAGCTCTCCGTGTAAGGTCTAGGACCGAATAAGAGAAATTAATTTCTCTGGTACATTCATAACCAGACCGCTGCGATGGACTGAGTCGAAAGTCACTTCCAGTTAGATAAAAACGGTTCACGAACCTACGGCAGACAGATGTGTGAGTTTCTATACCCTGTTATAGGACTAGGATATGACTAACAGAACTTCGACTGAGTGTAAACGCACCGACGGACGGTGTGTTCGTGCTTGAAGAAAGATGTGGCCGATACAGCCACTGTGAGGTATGAAACTAAGTTGATTGTCACTATTTGTAATAGGTGGAAAATCAGGAGAATGGTGCAGTTGAAAAACTGAGGTCCGAAGTCGACTAAGTTAATCCTACGAATTTTTGCATCAATCTGCATTATACCTAAGGGATACTGTTTATTTTTCGAGAGTTTTACAGTTCCGTTACAAAGCTCAAGTTCTATTATTGACAGTGAAAGAAACAACCACGTTCTTTTCGTAAATTTAAAGGACACTTGGGCGATCGCCATTGAGACCCTCAGCTACGTTACCTCTATCATTATTCTTAACCGTTGAACACTGCTTCGCTGAATTCCAATATCGGACACACCATTTTGAATGAACGAGTGTACAATACGACGATGTGCAGTGCATCACCCTATGGTCGGAAGCCTTGACCGATCCGCACAGAGGAAGCTCGGTGGCGTTCGAAATTTCATTGCCATTCTCTTACAGCCAATAAGTCACTCGAGTTTTGGTTCCTAGATGTCGAACTTTTACCTTTCGAAATTCTCGTAGCAAAGCCGGACCATGGAGCACAACTCTACTACCTGACTCCAGAACCTTTCTCTTGAAAACATCCAATCAACTGGTTCTATCTCATTTGGTCCCTCGACGCTTCCATTTACGATAAACTTGCGGACCATGCAATTTGATCAGTTTGCTGTAATCTACCCCGTGTAATGAAAGTATACGGGCCTTTATCATTTGCGATGTAAAGAAAACGAGTATACACCTCGATAGATTCCCTCACCCAACAGACAAATAAGGAATATAAACACCGCGGGTTATAAAATCAAAGTTCAACTTTGCGAGTTTTCGTGATAAATAACTCAAATAATTGAGTTGATAAAGTCGGTTTTCTCTAGAACACGCTGTCACAGACCTGCTACTATCCATCTGTTTGATAATTTACCCCTATTTCATTTTGTTTGTCTCGTTTTAGCTTTTATGCTCGTTTTCCAACGATCAAAGCCTATGTATTAGGCTTTGTCTTCTAACTTTGCTGTCAGTTAATCATACAGGTTATTACATTACATACGTCTGTTTGAGCAATTCGAGAACAGCAAATCGAACCCATATAAATATCGGAAACAAAAGGAAAATTCATTTTGCTGATTTTCGGATCATATTTATCACAAAGAAGTTGTCTCAAAATATGAGCCCACCTTTTCTGAGGGCATTTCGGCATCTGATAAAACTCATCCATATAGTATTTCAACTAAACCTTTTCCCATCAAGCTTCAGCCAAAACCCACAATTCTTTAGCCACTACCCACCATTCTTTAGCCATGCCGCTGCAAGCCAGTCAAGTCAAAAGTATCGGAATACAATGACATCAAGAAATATTGGAACAATTTATTATTATTATTATTTTACAAAGATTGGTGTTCCAAAGCTAACGGACGATCATATGCTGCGCAGTTGACCGTGGTAATGGTATCAAATGCTGCACCGCAAATTGTTTGGAGAAGGCTTGAACGATGTGCCCGTATCATCGAACCATGGGGCACAGCTCTTATTACTGTTGTATTTTCAGTGATAGTAATGGTGTCAAATTTTGCAGCATAAATATATCGATGACAATAATGGGGATATGCTTACGACAACTGTGTGTATTATTCTTGGACTTTCAATGTATCCACTTATCTAAACGTTTATGAAAGCAAACCTTTATTTTGTTTCATCATATTTAGTTCTGATATTTGTCTGTGACTTTAAATGCAAAATAGAGTACTGTTTGTCACGTTACAGATTTTACAGGACTGCTTGTTTGTGACACTTTACCCTTGCATAGGAAGACTCGTTTTCGACTGGTTAATATCTCGTTCGGAGGCAGTCAGGCGATATAATCACACCGCGGCCGTTTGTGATGGTATTCGCCGTACTTTACCTGGCACAGTACGCATCACCTCTTTACAATATGCAGAGCGGTAATATGAGTGAGAAGAACAGATCGTACCGTTTCACCAACACTGAAGATCAATGGAGGATAATCGAATGCGCACGAAGAGATGATTTAAAGGACACTGCCAAACGCCTCAACATCAAGATCAAAACACACCGTGCTATTGCAGCTACAGATCGGGGAACAGCACTCGCACCTGGGTCCTACAAGATGAAGTTCAACGACGAGTTTATCAGGCATGTGTGAAGTAGTGGACGAAAACCCCACAAGCACACTGAGGCAATTGGAGGAAAGGATGGAGAAGGATTTCTGGAGCACAGCAGTCAGCAATTCATCCATTAATCGATTGCTGGATGGGCATCACTATTCAGTTTAGAGACTGACTATTCAACCAGTGGAACGAAACTCAGATGCGGTCAAATCGAAACGAGCAGAATATGCCGACTGGCTTCAATGATCAGGATCTCCAACTTTGAGGTTGTATATTGATGAGACCAACTACAACATATGGTGCTGTCGTAGCTACGGACGCTCAAAAGTATCCAGTAAAGTTATCCGAATTCTACCGTCGAGCAGGGGACCTAACTTGAACATATTAGATTGTTCATCTGTCGCCGGTATCTTGAAGTATGAATGTCATACAAAGATTACATGCCATACTTTTAATGTGTCCATCGTGCTGCTCACCAAATACGTTTTCTCCCACCGTATAGTCCATTTTTTAATCCACTGGAAAAGGCATTCGGTTAATTCAAACAGGTAAAATGTTCGCTACTGGTTCACTGAAAATACAACAGTAATAAGAGCTGTGCCCCATGGTTCGATGATACGGGCACATCGTTCAAACCTTCTCCAAACAATTTGCGGTGCAGCATTTGATACCATTACCACGGTCAACTGCGCAGCATATGATCGTCCGTTAGCTTTGGAACACCAATCTTTGTAAAATAATAATAATAATAAATTGTTCCAATATTTCTTGATGTCATTGTATTCCGATACTTTTGACTTGACTGGCTTGCAGCGGCATGGCTAAAGAATGGTGGGTAGTGGCTAAAGAATTGTGGGTTTTGGCTGAAGCTTGATGGGAAAAGGTGTAATCGGTCGCCAAAAAACAATACTTCATGAATATGTAGTTATGACGTGAAGTGTAGATTTTATACAACAGGAAACTCCTAAAACAACTGAAAACTATCTTCAGTTAAACGGTGTTCTGCGAAGAGAAACTGTCCGCAAGCTCATTTCACAACTGTAACTAACTAGACGACCGCATCTAGTAAAATTACCACGATGTTTTGATGAATGTAACCATAATGACCCACCAGTGGAAACTGGAAATCATGACGATTATCCAGCTTACCATCGAATCTGTACATTCGGCTAACGCGTCCCACTATCGTTGAACTGATTTTCGTCTCTCCAGTTCGACGATTCCGCATCTGTTTAACACGAAGTATTAAACCGGTCACTTGAATCCCATCCGCTGATGCGGGCTTTGCAAACACCATATCCGGACGAAAGGTAAGTTTCAACCTCTTTTTTTCATTCGAAAATACCTGTAAGTAATAACAAAGAGAAAATGAAAAAATATGGGTTGAAGACTGCATTGATCAACATAGAATGAGCACAGAAGAGATATACCACCATGGGAGTGCAACAAACAGTAAGTCTGAATGAGTTGCTGAAACCCATTTACTAATAAGCCAGCACATGTATCATACCAGTGAAACTTTAGCTAGAATTCCCATAATCGTAAACAAAACCATTAATCCTAAACCTCTGAAAAATCACAAAGTACGGGAGTGGCCTATGATAACCTGAAGTTGAAGAATAAATTACGACAGCGTCCAAACTGCTTTCGAAAGAGTAATATTTTAAAATAACCAAAGTAAAACAATTCTCAATATCACAACTTTTCAAATTTTTGTATCAAACACCGGCCAGAAGAGAAAACAGATATACAAAGGCAAATTTGGACTGAATGGAGATCCGAAACAATAACGTTCAATGACCGGTGATGGTCAGTGATTTAAAGCGTTTAACACACCGGAGGTCAGAGGTCCAAATCCCCCCACCGCCGGTCACCTTGGTGAAAAACGATTATTTGTCATTCGGGTCGTTACCAGACCTGACATTTTGGGACCTTATATGGTTCTCCATTAAAAGTCTCAGAATCTGGTTGCCGGTTAACTCAAAATGCAGTGGGCCTTGGTGGCTACTGGGCATATGTACTTTGCACTGCACTCATGCGCAAGCGTGTAGTAAAAAATGCAGACAACTCCAACAGGCATCTCCTAGTCCTATCATTTTTGGTCTTGTTGTTTTGTTTGCTACCGTACATGAAGGCAACAAATCGCTGATTTGAAATGAATACCAAATGAAGGTGCCGCCACTTTCGAATAGCCTCGACGGTCGAGCAAGCCTCTTTCTCGGTGACGAGACAGTGTCGTTCGCTAGGAGTCAATGTACGGGAGAAAAAGGCCACCGGTCCATTGTTTTGACTTAGTGAAGTAACTACAGCTATGTCGGATGCTTCCTTTTCGACAACAAGCGAAACGTTATGGACCACCGTTACAATCACTGCGGTTTCTGAAGCTACTTTCCACTCCTCAAGTGTTTTTTCTCACATCCGGTGTTGGAGGAAATATTTTATATCAGATGAGAAGGCTGATTTCGTCAGAAGAGTTCGGTATTCATTGGGAGTAATAAGGAAACACCCACTACGAGTCGTAATGATCCCATGCCGACCGGAGACTAGATATCACGCAAAGGTTTCATCCGTTCAAGATCCGGTCTGATTACGCCTTGTGTTATGTGATAACCAAAGAGTCGGATTTCCGTGACAGACATGAGTGCCTTCGCATCATTTAGAGTTACACCGTATTTGGCGACAGCTTTCAGGATGTATTCCAGGTTCCGGTCGTGGACAGTTTTTGTCAAGCCACACACAGTTACATTGTCAACGCAGGCAAAAGTATCCTTCCTATTTTCTGTTCCCAGGATTTGATTGATGATTTGCTGAAAACAAGCCACACCATTACTGACCTCAAAAGACATCCGACAGAACTGAAAAAGATTGCCTGTCGCTTTGAAAGTTGTACAAGGCATTACATGTTTGGCGACTGGGATTTGATGTTACGCACTTTTGAGATCTAGGGTTCTGTAAACAGCGTAACGGGCAATTTTCTCCACCATATTGTCTATACGTGATGATAGGTACGCATCTAGCTGCGTAAAACGGTTGATCGCCTGACTACAATTACCTATCATTTTCCTCTTAAGGCTTAAGTTTTCAGCAACCAAAACTTGGGCTCTCCACGGAGAGTTCGATGGCTTGATTATGCTGTCGTTTAAGAGGCGCTGTATCCCATCCTTAATGAAGCGTCCGTCCTCGGAGGAATGTTTGCCGGATATGTTGGCAACAGGCTTACAGTCGGGAGACAGATAGGCAAATAGGGGCTGGAGACTGGATTTTAGCGGCAGATAGTCCGCACAGTGAGAAAGCATCGCACGTTCCACCTAATGGTATTCTGACCTTTTTATGTAACCCAAGGAAATTGTGACCAAGTAGAACGTCAGCGCGTAGATTTTGCATGACCGATAGCTTGATGTTTCGTAGACCATATCTTAAAGGCGAGTTGTTACACTGCAGTAGCCAGAGATGACGCAGGACGATAACGTCGTCATCAGTGGTTTTTTAGTAGAAAAATGAACTTGTTAACCAAATGAATCGACGAACTTTTAAAACATATAGCTATCGGAGCTACCCATATCAATTAGAGCTTGAAGTTCGATGTTATTTACACGAATTCTGGCTGTTGCGCGGGGAAAACAAGCTGGGCAGCCGCCGTTACGACAGAGGACAACACGGGAGTAAGTGCAGATATGATAGGGGAAAGGGTCGGTTTTGATTTACACATACGATTAAAATGACCTGTCCTTTCATAAGCCTTGCGAACCGCTTCTCGTACAAGGTATTGAGTGCGGCGCTGTCAAGAGTAATCAGAAAAATAATGACTTTAAACAAATTTAGTTGTTGGAGTAGGTTGAAGTACAGACGCTGATTTTTGCTACAACTTCAACCCTCATTTTTGGCATTCACTCAACCCATTTTTTTCGGCCACGATTCGCGGTCGATACGATTATAACCAAGTAAGACGATCCACACTCAAACCGCCAATCGATCGCACGTATTCACACAGTCATTCCTATTTTTGCTCTATGGTGCTCGGTTCGACCACACGCGCAGTCACGTCGTCTCACTCACATACACGCACATTACCTTTACTTTTTTACTTTTATGCGACCATCTTCTGCGAGAGGATAAGTCGGCTTCTTGGATGTCTCTGATAGTAGCTGTCCACGCGTTTCGGTCTGCAGCAAGGCCTGAACACCGTGAAATTTAGTTGTTGCACCAGTCGCGTACTCCGAAGACGGACTTAAGACCTAGGCGATCTATGTCTGCCTTAATAGTCCTAACCTACGTCTCCAGTTGGCCAAAAGATCGACATTTTCAGTCTAAGCAGAGTGATGGTAGTAGGCTCCTCTTTGCAGGTTCCGTTTTGGGTTATCGTAGGATATGACCCAACCACTGCAGGCGACGTCGTCAGAGGAAAGAAGTCATTCTGTATTCACACAATGCTGACGCACAGTGCAGTTTGTGACGTGATCATACCACTCGATTCTGGTAAAAGCTTTCCAGCCTTTTCGTGTCGTCTACTCTCAACGGCCAAGTTTCGCAGGCGTACATAAGAACTGAGCGGACCCCAGTTCGGTATATGCGTAGCTTCGTGTGGAGGCTTATTTCGCTGCGAGACCACAATGACTTCCGGGATCCTCTACTGGAATGTCGTCTGCGCATTCGAGATCTCGAACCCAAGAGTCATGGCGAAGTTGTGTTCCTCGAAAGTTGCTGAGGGTGAGATGCATTATCCGGTCAATAGCGTAGTTAAATAGGAGTGGCGGTAGAGGACATCCTTGGTGAACGCCGGAGTCGATTGGGGACTCTAGCGACTCTTCGCCGTAGGCGCAGACGCGCACCTGCGTTGCCTATTAGTATGCTCCTATCAATCTGACGTACTTCTCGAGCATGAAATCGTTTCCCAGTACGCTCCAGAGTGACTGTCTGTCAATGGAGTTGAATGCTGCCCGAAAGTCAATTAGGCATGCTGTGGTGGGTTGTTGATATTTATAGCGGTGTTCTATGATTTGGAGTAGGGCTAAGATCTGGTCAACACAGCCTCTTCCTCGACGAAAACCACACTGATTGGAGCGTGTTCGCGCGTCCCGAGCAGCAACAAAGCGATTGAGCAGAATGATCGCATAAAGCTTGGCCGCTGTATCGATGAGGCTGATAGCCCTGTAGTTCGCGCAGACGGTCTTGTCGACCTTCTTTGGTACATGAAGTAGGACAGATGTTGACCAATCTTGAGGAAAAACTTCGGTGGTCCAGATACGAAGGAAGGGCATACATAGTGGGTCCAACAGAGTTCGCAAACTGGATTTGAAGGTCTCAGGTGATATGCTTTCCTCCGGCGGTAACTTCTTGTTTTTTATTGCCTGAGTTGCGGAGACAATTTCCGATTCTTTGAGAGGCCCGAAGTCGATTGAATATTGTTCCATATCGAGTGGTGTGTGTTACACAGACGAATTAGACGGAAGAGCGACTGATCATCTGACTGAAGTGTACGAACCATCTTTAAAGTTTCTGGTCGAAGCCGGATACGAGGTGGCCTCCATCGTCGCGTATCGTGGAAGAAGGAGGTTGCATCTTCCCCGAGGAGGAGCGGATGAGCCGAAAAAAAGCTTCCCAAAGTCTCTGACATCGGCTGCGGTTTCCATTCGGCTTGCGATTCCAGACCAGTGTTGCTTACGCTCGCTCCTCACCGACGGTGTAGCTTCGCTGCGAATGTTGTGATAATTAGATGAAATATGGAGTCTTGCGTCTCTAGCCTTAGTGCAACGGGTGAGGGTTTCTGCAGAGATCCATTCTTTCCTGTCTCACCTTGTTTTGCCTAGCTGTTCAAGGGAGGCGCTGGCGATGGATACTTTCAGCCCCGTCCGTTGCTCATTTATGATACCGTCCTCATCAATCACAGTTAGATTGGACGAGGTCGCACTTCACAGGGCTCGAACTCTGTTCGGGACTGTCAGCTTAGAAATTTCTACTGTGCAGTGAAGACGAGATTCTTGCCGTACTGAAAGATGAAGCTTGAGACGATGATGTACTAGTGTGTGGTCCGTGCCGTTGGCGCTTCACGTTACGCCGCCATAGTATGCCCGACGGTTCTCAACCGATGATGCCCAACGAGAGTGCGCCAAGATGTAGCCGATTTGGTGCGCTGTCCTTTCGTCGGTGGAATATCAAGTCAACGGGTACTCTTCTAGGTGCTCAAAGCGCGTATTGGTGACGAACAGTCGATTTAGGTCTGCAAACGTGACCATCCGGTCGCCGTTATCGCATCACCCGCCGAGGCCAAATTTCCTCAGTACATGGTGGGTGTACTCATCGGCCGGTCCCGTGAAGGCGTTCCAATCTCCAGCAATTAACAGGATGTCGCGCCTGGGAAACCCGGTTGGCTCAACTTTGAAGATCACTGTAGGAGACATCTTTAGTGGTTGGTTCAGCATGTAACGTTGGGACGTAGACCGCGATCACGGTCACGTTAAACGGAGTACTCCTGAACCGTACTACGTCAATTCTTGGAGAAACTGCTTCCCAATAGATCAGGGCACTGTGCACTCGACTGTTCATTGCGATCGCAACTCCATGGACCCCAGAATTGTCTACTAGCCCAGTGTGGTACTTCCAGTAGAATGTGTCCGTTTCAGCTACTTGAATATGTCGACTTCCGGAATCAAGTAGACGCACTTCGGACAAACAAGCCACGTCAATTCCGTAGTCGTAGAGTGTGCGCATGATAATCCACTGGCTACCTGCATCCAGAAGAGCTCTCACGTTGTATCAGGCTACGTGAACTCGTGACCTTGTGTTCAAGTTTAGCTTCTCAGCTCGCGTTTGGATCACCGCGGGGACTGGAGGTGTGCAGGACGCGCCGCTTACCGGGAACACCGTAGCATGATCAGAGCTAACCGTAGAGACAAAATTCACGATATGACTTGCGAAGTGTACGAAATGGCGTCTCCAACGCCACTCAGCTTTTGTTCGAAGTTGCCCTTTTAGCCCGTGCAAAACCAAGTGCTACCTGTCAGACAACAGGAAGTTTTTGTGTTGGGAGCCGCTGGCCGATCGAGCGGCTCATACGCCTTTTGGATGGTGGTCTACCGATCCGGGATGTCCAACGCGTCCCACTGGTCTTAGTGTATGGTCGTCGATGGCTCTCTATGAGCTCCTTCTCCATTCGGTAGAGGTCACTTGGATCCAGGGGTCCATGCAACCCTGTTGATTGGCCGGATTTCCTTGGCAGCCTTGCTTACGCTTCACCTGGTTAGACCCGCCTGTCGAGCAGTTTGCCGGGGTCTAGCCGCTGATGCATGCCTTAGCTTCATAGAGCCACGGGTATGAGTTGGGTAGATGATGAAAACCAAACAGATGGAAAATACCCCACGGGGCAAGCTGGTAGACAAAACAACCAAGCTTTGCGCAATCGACATTGGCAGCTGCACGACTTATATGGGTATTCGGCCGGCGATCCCGTAATCACCATTCGCTGATGTTTTCAAGGAATTCCCATTCTTCACTAAACCATGTCAGTTCACGATCCCATATCTCATGCAATGCGTCAATACATCACCACCAAAGACCAACCCGTTCATGTTCAACCGCGCCGACTCAACCCCGACAAACTACTTATCGCACACCTCAAATTCGAACACATGATGAATCTTGGCATCATCAGACCATCTTCAAGCTTATGGACCTCGCCTTTAAATATGGTCCAAAAGTCGTCTGGAGACTAGAGACCCTGTGGAGATTACCGTGCTCTCAACAACTTCACTGTTCCCGACAGGTATCCGATCCCACACATATGATTTCGCACAGAGTCTTTCCGGGGAAACAATCTTTCCCAAGACCGACCTCGTGAAGGCACATCACCAAATCCCCATAGCCGAAGAGCATATACCAATACTGCCACCACCACATCTTTCGGCCTGTTCGAGTATGTACGCATGCTGTTTGGGTTACGAAACGTTGCACAGACGTTCCAACGTTTTATCGCTAAAATGCTCCGAGGTCAACCCTTCACGTCTGACTAAACTGACGACATTTCAATTGCCAACACCTCTCCAACGGAGCATGCCGCCTTACTTTTACTTCACTTCGACGCGACTATCTCCTGCGACAGAATAAATCGGCTCCCTGGATATCACGGACCATTGCTGACCACGCCCGGCGGTCGGAGGCGAGCTCGATACAGATCGTGATCCAGTCTTTTTTCCATCAATGGACTCCATAAACCGACCGAAAGCCTAGAACCTCTACGTCTTTTCCTATTGTACTGCTCCACGTTTGAGATGCCCGCTAAGGCGACAACGCCAACCTGGGTAGGAAGTAGGGCCGAGGGTTTGTCTGGTTATCTCTGACTCGGGTCGCCGAAAGGTATGGCCGAACCACCGCAGTCGCCGACGTTAGAGAAGGATGGCGAGAGCATTGACATCAGAACATCGTCTTCTTACCTCTTCGGTAGACACCTTTTCGCGCCACTTGACTTTGGCGATTTGCCGCACACACCAGTGGTCGAAAACCTCCGGCCTTCTGCTATCCTCAGCCCGCAGTGGCCAGGTTTCGCAGCCATAGATAAGTACGAGGTGGATGTCAGTATGGTAAACACGAACTTTGGTCCTTAAGCTGATTTCACTGCGAGTCCACAGCGTTCGTCTAGGTATCTGAATGAAGGGACGTACCCGACTGGTTGGTCATTGATGGACAGTTTTTGAATCGTCTGGCCTAGATGGGTTGTGAAAAGCTTTTGTTTTGGTTGAAATCACTTCATGTCTGATGAACCTCGCGAAGGAATTGATTTGGTCGAAGATATGTTGGGGCGTAGCGGGTGGTCTCCTAGCCCGAGAACATCATCGGCGAACTCCAGGTCCGAGATGTATATTTCCTGGCTAAGCTGAAAGCCAGCGTAGTCGCGTAATGCGTGGCGCATTGCCCAATCGATGGCATAGTTGAACAGCACCAGTGAAATCGGACAGCCCTGTCTAACTCCGGTAGTCAGCGCTAACTCGCAGGACTCGTTACCGTACATACGAACCCCAGCACCAGTTGTCGAGTAGTATCCCCCCCCCAACAGCCTTGAAATCTTATCGGGCGTCTCATCGGATTGGATTATGGTCCAAAAAGACTCGCGGTTAACCGAACCGACGGCGGCCCGGAAGTCGACGGAACAAGTTGCTGGAACTTATAGCGGCGCTCCAGTATTCGGCGCAGCGTGAAAATTGGATCCACACAGCCTCTGACACGACGGAAACCCCCTTGGTTCGGGCAAATGCGCCCGAACCTCCGGGTGAGATGCAGCTGCCTAGATAACAGAATTTCTCTATCTGGTCTAGTCTCCCCAGACACTGAAGGGTTTGGCGTTGGACCAACCCAGTCGTGCAACAGCATCTTACACTTTAAAGGTGCAAAACGCATACCGAACATTGCTACGCAATCCGTCAAGCTATCTAGAAAAGCTTACAACTTACCTGGATCTTCACTTAGAAGAACTATGTCGTTCACATATTCAAGGTCTGATACTTTTGTACCCGCGAAAAGTTCAATGCCACTACCCTCACCTGACAAAAGTGCGGTCTCTATGACCATCTCACTCACAAGGTTAAAGAGAAATGGAGAGTGGGGGCAACCCCAACGTACCCCACTTCTCGTAAGGAACTCGGGTGACAGAGCGTCACAAGCCCGAACTTGGTTTCGGTTGTTCACATAAAGAGATTTTATGATGGAAATGAATTTCTCTGGTACACCCTTTACCAGTACCGAGTACTGTCCAAGTAGCATCCTTGATTGTCGTCTTTAATCGAGTCTACTGCTCTCTCATGGAAATTTAGTCTTGTGCGTTGATTGCGGTGATAAGTCGAGTTGCGATCGCTCGTGACAACGCTTCTCGTTCCTCTGGATTTTCTAGGGCAGCAACGTTTATCCGATAGGGTGCAGAGACTCTAGCACGTGAAGACAAGTGAATTTTGAAGCACGCGCGTAGGAGGACATGGTCGATGCCGTTAGTATTCCTTTTTTCTGCCCCTCGGTACGCTCGGCAATCCTCCACAGACGAAGCCCAACGGAATCTCACCAGGATGTTGTCGAGTTGGTGTGCAGTGTTACCGTCATTGGAGTACCATGTGAGTAGGTGCTTCTTGGGGTGTTGAAATCGAGTGCTGCAGACAACCGTTCTGTTGAAGTCGGCTAAACCACATCAGCCGTCCACCGTTCTCGCAGCGCTGATCAAAGCCGAATTTCCCGAGAATATGGCGAGTGAATTCGTTGGCCGAACCTGTGCGAACGTTCCAATCTCCTACAATGAAAAGTACGTCGCGCCTCGAAACCCGGTTGATTACCTCCCGCAAATTATTGTAGAATTCGTCTTTGGTTTTGTCATCAACCGAATTGGTTGGAGCATAGATTGTAATCACCGTCAAGTCGTGTGGGAAGCCTTTAAAACGTGCCAAAGCGAATCTGGAGGAGAGTGGTTCCCAAGAGATCACAGCGTCTTAAGCTGATTTGTTCAGAGCAAACGCGACACCGTAGAGACGGGAGTTGTATTTCGGGCCACTGTGATAGAGTCAATAAGATGTATCCACTCACGGGACCTTTATTCGTCGGCTACCTGAGTTGGGTAAGCGGATTTCCGAGAGGCAAGCGATATCTACGTCATAGTCGTGTAGAGTCCGCATTGCGATGCACTGACTGCCGACGTCTAAAAACGTCTCGACATTCCAACAGGCCACGTGTATTCTTTTCTTGTACCGAGTAATCCCAGCTTGCTGTCTTATCACCTTGACCGCCGGGACAAGAGGCGCGTCGCTTACCGGGGACGTCGTAGCACGATGAGCGCATGAGGTTCCGTGAATAATCATATAGTCGCGGGAGTAGGGTACGAAGCGGTGTCTCCAGCACCGTTCGGCCTTTTTGTTCGAGGTTGCACCTCTAGCCCTCGCACACTCAAGTGCAGACTGCAAGGCAGCAGAGTATTCCTAGAGGAGCCGGTGGCCTGCTGTACGGTTCATACACATCTGGAATGCCGGATCAGGTAGTTGAACAGTTCTCCCTTGTATCCTTTGGATCAGTGGATCTTGTCCGACCATTCAAGAGTATCTGTTTTCACGTGCCGAACACCATCTCTCCGAAGTTTTTTTTAGGCCTTGGTAACACTCAACCTGGTTTAGCCCACCTGTCGAGCGGTTTGCCGGGGTGTGGCCGCTGATGCATGCATCAGCGTCGTGGAGCCACAGGTGAGAGCTGGGTGAATGATGGAGACCAAGGAGATGGAGGATGCCCCAAGGGACACGACTGTGAACCAAGTCAGAGGTGCTACTCTTTTCAGACATCCCATCTACGCCCATCTACGCCCATCTACGTCAACCCTTCCAGCGTTCCCAACATTATAGACTTTATCTAAACCCCAGCGGATGTGTGTTCGGAGTATCATCCTTCGCTTTTCTTGGGCACCATATCAATCAAAACGGTTTGATACCCCTCCCAGACAAAGTGAACAGTGTTTTATGTTTTCCTACTCGAAAAGCCATCACACAATTACGCTGCTTCCTAGAAATTTCGAACTAGTATCGCCGTTTCACTTCTCATTGTGCTCCGGTTCTCTCATCTTTGAACGACCCTCTCAAATCCAACTCGAAGGTTGAGTTTACTCCCGAAGCCGCAGCACCATTCAATACCATCAAACAGGTTCTTTCTGATACTTATGTACTACACCATCTCAGTTCAGACCTCAACGTCGAGCTGATTCACACCACAGATGCGTCCACCACGGATGTCGGTGCAGTTCACAACCAGAAGATTCATGATGAACTTCAACCCTTATCCTTTTTCTCCCAGGAACTCTAACCGGCGCAGACGCGTTATAGCACTTCCTCCCTGGAACTCCTCGCCATTTGCTTGGCCATTCTACACTTCCGTCTTCTCTTGTGTGTATACGGATAACAAACCTTTGACCCACGCGTTCGATGCCAAGGCCGGTCGATATTCGTCCAGAAAAGTGTGACACTTGGACTTCGGTTCTCAATTCATCACTGAATTCCGCTACATCGAGGGTTTTCATATGTGGTAGCCGATGCTCTTTCCCGCCCGCCTCCCATACATGTCTAATTTCCCCGTGTCTACCTGGTCAGAGATGATACTAGCCTAAAAGGATTATCAGGAACTAATTTACTGTCGCTCTTCATCATCACTAACACTACAAGAATTTCCTCTTTCAAATGAAGATGGATTTATCATGAGACTTTTTCACCGGTAAACCCCGACCGTTTGTTCCTGCCATGTTCTGCCGTGTAATTTTCCACCATTTCCATTAAAAATTCCACCCCGGCGTACGTGCTACCCTGAAACTCACTGCTGGTCACTACGTGTGGCCTCACATGAACAAGGATATTCTTTTTTGAGCTCAAACCTGTATTTCTTGCCAACGTTCCAAAGTTTACCGTCAAGTACATTCCTGTCCGTCCGAACTCCCTTCTGTTGATACAAATTTTTATTACGTTCACTCAGACATAGTTGGTGCTTTACCATCTGCGGAGGGATTCCGTTATCTACTCACTTGTGTTGACCGCTCTACTCCTTGACCAATGGCCATCTCCATTGTTGGCGAATCTAGTGAAACTGTTTCCAAGACAATTTTGTGTCACCGGATTTCTACATTTGGCGTTCCCGATACAATCACCAGTGACAGAAGTGCTTACTTTCAATCTAAGCTTTTCCGTGAATCCATCTCCCTCATTGGATGTAAACACACTCGCACGACTGTTTATCACTCCGCATTGAATGGACTCGTCGAGAGATCCCATCTACAGCTAAAAGCCTCTCTCACATGTAATTCCAATACTAACAAGTGGGCCGACGTCCTTCCTTTAATTATGTTGCACATTCGTACTACCATGAAGGAAGATTTTGGATTTTGTCCCGACGACTTAGCATCTGGCGATTCCCTTCAATTACCCGGTCAGTTTTTTATTCTACAAATAACGTTGCTGATACATCCAATTTTATTCGTCACTTACAATCTTTCATGCTTTCTCTCCGCGCGATTCACAATCATGATCATACTCGTCCAACTCATATCATCCCAGACATTAGCACATGTTTCAACGTCTTTGTTCGTTGGGATTTCGTTAAATGGCCACTTCAATCTTCTTATTCAGGACCCTACCCGGTCATTTCTCGTGACGACAAACTGTTTGTTATTAATAAAGATGGAACACACGATTTTGTTGGCATTGACCGGTTAAAGATAGTTTGCCTTGACACATCATCATCATCGCACAGCGTTAAACAGTAGGGCAAACCCCAATGACCACTGCCTTTCTCACCATCTTGCACGCTGAATTAGAAAGTATGAGTATACAAGATGGTTAGGGAGTGGACCTACATGGGTGGGAAAATGAAAGAATGCCCTAACAGCCAAAATACAGAATACACAGTCTAACTGTACAAACACACATTAATCAGTCATTCTGATTCGACAGAAAGTGACAACACGATTGCCACTGTTCGCGGTTCGTTGCCATATCTTTCAGTGTCTCCAGCCAACTGGTAGACGGATCTTTTGGACCCCAAACACGAAGACGTGAAGCACCTACTTTTCCTAAGTCTGCTGTATATTTTCTCATTCCTCGCTGCCACGTCATCTGTTGACCTCCACGTGGTCTCTTCCACTCCCTAGGAGGAACGAAGAATAGGACACGGTAAGGTAGACGTGTGCTTGCCATACGTAACACGTGCCCCAATCAACGAAGTCTATTAATCTGGATACCCTGTGACAGAACGTTCTCCGAATTAATACCCAATACTCGATTTCTGGGCTCAGCATTGCCTACTCGGTTAATCCACCCAACCTTAGCGATACGACGCAAACATCGGTGGTCGAAAACCTCAAGACGACGAATATCTTCCGCACGCACACTCCAAGTCTCGCAATCACACAACAAAACTGAACGCACTGCGGCACAGTATACACGACCTTTCAACTTCAGTGAAATATCAGGTCGGCGCCGCAAGTGCTTCAGTCCAGCGTACGCCGCTCAAGCCTTGAATATCATCATCATCGTCATCATCATCGTACAGCGTTAAACAGTAGGGCAAGCCCCACTGACCACTGCCTTTCTCACCATGTTGCACGTTGAATTAAAAAGTATGAATATACAAGATGGACATGGAGTGGACCTATATGGGTGGGAAAAGAAAATAATGCCCTAGTAGCCAACACACGGAATACACAGTCTAACTGTACAAACGTACACCGATCAAACATTCTGATTCGATAGAAAGTGACAACACGATTGCCACTGTTCGCGGTTCGCAGCCATATCCTTCAGTGTCTCCAGCCAACTGGTAGACGGATCTTTTGGACCCCAACCACGAAGACGTGAAGCACCTACTTTTCCTAAGTCTGCTGTATATTTTCTCATTCCTCGCTGCCACGTCATCTGTTGACCTCCACGTGGTCTCTTCCACTCCCTGGGAGGGGCGGAGAATAGGACACGGTAAGGTAGACGTGTGTTTGCCATACGTAACACGTGTCCCAACCAACGAAGTCTACTAAGGTGGATACGCTGTGACAGAACGTTCTCTGAATTAGTACCCAATTCTCGCTTTCTGACCTCATCGTTGCTTACTCGGCTATTCCACCCAATCCTAGCGATACTACGTAAACATCGATGGTCGAAAACCTCAAGACGACGAATATCTTCAGCACGCAGACTCCAAGTTTCGCAACTATACAACAAAACTGAACGCACAGTGGCACAGTATACACGACCTTTCAACTTCAGTGAAATATCGGATCGGCGCCACAAGTGCTTCAGTCCAGCGTACGCCGCTCGAGCTTTGGATATCCGCGTACTCACCTCTACTACTGTGCTCCCATCCGTCGTCACGCAGCTACCGAGGTAGGTGAAGTGATCGACAACTGCCAGCACCTCCCCATCGAGCATCAAGCTCGGAATCGTTGACGTCCTGTCTTGTAACATCACCTTGCATTTTGAAGGTGCAAAACGCATGCCGAATGGAGCTACAGCTCTTGCAAGTCTATCTAGTGCACGCTGAGCATGTTCCGTGGATTCGAACAAGCAGACGACGTCGTCTGCGTAATCTTGGTCACATAGCTTTTCACTATCTCCTAGTTCGACGCCTACATCCTGAAGATTTTGCAAAGCACTCTCCATTATTTCGTCCATGATGAAGTTAAGAAGGAATGGAGACAAAGGGCATCCCTGCCGAACACCACTGGTCGTTTCGAACCGACCGGATAGTTCACCGTAAACCCTTACGCGGCCAGAAGTATGAGAATACAATGATCTCATTAGGTTCACGAACTGCTGGGGCATACCTTTTCGATGAAGAGTACTGAAAAGCGATGTTCGATCAACTGAATCGAAGGCGCCTTTCAGGTCTAAGAAAAGCATTATTGTTGGTCGGCGGTACGTGTGACGCGTTTCAAGTAGTCGGCGAAGAGTAAAAATCTGGTCGATGCATCCTCGACCTGGGCGGAATCCTGCCTGCTGTTCGCGGACATTCCTCTCGCGAGCCGGTGTAAGACGGTGCAGCAAAATCGAAGCTAATACTTTGGCGACTATCGGGATTAAGCTAATCCCACGATGATTACTGCAGTCATTGCGTATTCCCTTCTTGAAGATGGGAACAATCAATGACTCGCTCCATATTAACGGAATACGCTCCTCGTTCCAAATGTCACGGAGCAAGGCGGTAAGTAATTTTATCAAACCATCTCCACTCAGTTCGAAAAGAACCGGGGGAAGTTCGTCGGGATCTGCCATTTTACCTCGCTTTGGTGATCAAATGCATGACTCTACTTCTACTTCCGATGAGGGCTCAAGTGATATCACCCAAGGAGTCACAGTTGTTGATACAGAAGTAACTACACCAGCGCACGGCCAGCTAAACTGTTCCTTGAAGTATTCGGCCCAACGGTCAAGCCTTTGCTGTTTGCTATGGATGGGTTCTCCATTTCTATCGCAAATCGTTTCACTGACCTGGATGCGCCGTCCACTGGTGTCACGAATCAGTTTGAACAGTCTCTGACTGTTATATGAAGCAGCTGCTATTTCCATTTCTTCGGCTACCTTGACCCACCAATTTTCGCGATCATTCTTAAGGCTTTTCGTAACTTGTCTTGGCAGCTTTCTCCGCATCTTATCCATCTCCTTACGGTTCGAAAGCTGACGCTTTTGCTCCATTATACTCAGCGACTCGTGCGAGATCCAGTGTCTCTGATGGACAACGGATCGAGGACCACAGGCGAAACCTGCTGCAAAGTGCATCGCTTGTTTGATATGAGCCCAATGCTCATCTACATTACTGTTCTCCGTGGATCCTAGCTCATGTGCTAACTTCTGCTCATACCGGGTGCAAACGTCTGGATCACACAAACGTTGCACGGCTAATCGGGTTTGCGGTTTGCGACGATGGCCATGGAGCTGGAGAGATAATCGCATTAAAACTAAGGCATGGTCCGACTCTACGTACGTGGACAAGTAAGATCTACAGTTCTGAACAGAACTGCGCCATCGGTTGCTTACGGCGATATGGTCAATTTGACTCAAAGTGCCTGTAGAGTTAGAGCGCCATGTCGCTGTGCGACGCGAGCTGTGTCGGAAATTTGTGCTAGACAAGAACAATCGATTGTCTGCACAAAATTGGAGAAGCCTATCCCCGTTATCTGTGCGCTCAGCGGGTAAAGCACAACGCCCACCTAAACAGGCTTCTGACATTCTGAGTTTGCCAACTTGTGCATTGAAGTCACCAGCTAGCATTACAATGTCGGAACCTTTACTGCTGCGAACGAGAGTGGCGAGGGCATCATAGAACTCATCTTTCTGCAAGTCTGAGCTGCAGTCCGTTGGGGCGTACGCCGAGATCACGAACAAATTGCGTTTAACACAACTGTCCTTCCGAACGCCGACTGACCCTTGGAGTCTCACAGCACATAAACGACTATTAACAGGGATCCAGTCTAATAGGGCAGCCTCAGCCTTGTCAGTCAAGACAATTCCTACACCACGTTGACCCACAGCTCTAGCTGCTTCGTCTCCTGAGATGCGCAGAATATACCTCGATGAGATACCAGGAGCAGTTAGTTGAATTACACTGCTCGAATCCTGGATACGCGTTTCGCTTAAGCAGCAAACATCAATCTTCAGAGAGTTCATTGTGAGGGCTAGGCACGCCTGCTGACCGGCCTGCATGAGTGTACGCACGTTGAAGGAGCCGAGATTCAGAGGTTGACAAGGCTTGAGAAAATGTGAGTTACCAGACAGAGGATTATTCCCGACACTGTTTGACAGTGAATCGTTGCCAGTATCGACCGTGTTATCAGTGGGAGTATTATGGGTGGATAGATGGGGCAAAGAGGGATGGTTAGGGACAGAAGACAAAGGTTGAATAACAGAGAGGGAACTCTGAGCAGTAGCACACTTATCACTACCCACCCCGCTCGATGCAATGGGCAGCGCGGTCCTGATTAGCCTGCGCGACGACCGATGCAGTATGGAATTCTTTGTATTCGTGCAGTTCATGGGAGATGTTGGACGGGTACTGCTAGGGTGTCCAGCCACAAAGCAGGAGAACGATTAGGGTCCTCATCCAAAGCCTTTAGTTCTAACAAGAACCTATCCGCAAGGCAGCGGGATGGCTTAGTGGAAGCCCATTTGCTTGGATCAATTATTCTTCCACTGGTTTTTCCGACTGAGTTGCCAGCTCAAATCAACCCCCAACCTGGAGGACCAGGAGACTGGACTTTGTCTGACCTCTACCCATTGACCTGTCAGGTATGATTGCATCTCCGGCTTAAGGAAGCCATCCTGTATAGCTCTTTGGGTCATAGAGGCGCGCAAGCCATCACACCACGTCAAGGTGCAGTCTCGTCGTGATGCATCCAGAAATATGGGAGACAAAACGAAGAGCGGCACAGCGAAGATTAAGTACAGAAATTACTGGGATACTCTAGTGGGGAAGGCGGAAGCTAAAAAAAAATTAGGAACTAAGCGGGTTCCACACTTTAATTCTGCTAACCGGAGGAATAAGGAACTATAGTTTACCCTCAGTTTGATATGTATATGGCGTTTCGAAAAACTCTGGTGATAAATCCTTACCCTGTAAATTGGCCTCACGATTTATGAAGCCCATACTGGCAAGCACCTCCAGCTGTGAAGCATATCGACTTTCGGGTGGAGCCGCGGTTACCTGATGTACACCATTTTTTGTGGTAAACTCGGTTGAAAGATCACCGTGAGCCCGAACTCGGCTCCGGCTATTCATGTAAAGTGACTTTATGAAGGAAATGAATTTCTCTGGTACACCCCCCAACAAGAAGTAGAACTGTGCCGTCAGTTAGATGAAACGCAGCTTTCACATCAAGAAAGAAGGATACTGGATCTACGGAAGGTGTTCTAAAATGTGTTGAGTAGAGGTGTGATCAACACAACCTCGACTAGGCCTAGACCAAGCTTGATTCCCGCACGAGCATTGCTCGCGAACGTTAAATAGGCGGTGGAGGGTAAGACTAGCTAGCATTTTAGATGCGATCCTAACCAGACTTATGCTCCCGTGGTTTTTACGGAAGGACCTGTCACCGTTTTAGAGATCAGTACGATCACCGATTCACACCAACTCTTTAGAACTTGTTCCTTTTCCTATCTCAAACCGAGGGGATTTGTCAATTCCGATGATAGTGCCGAGCCACCGTCCCTGAAAATAGAGAGGAAACCCATCGAGCTCAGCAGTCTTATGTCGTTCAAAGTAGCTTATCTCTTCTTCTGAAGGAGTGTTGGTATTTGCATCCAAGAATGTAATCATAATGCCACTCAGTACACCTGACGTGGATAAACTTCAGTTAAGCTGTTTCGCAAAATGCGCAACCCAACGATCTAGACGACGCTCCTGAGTCTGAATCGAAGCCATTCGCTCCTGTCAGTTCGCTAGCGTCTTCCTTTCGTGGACCGGTGTATATAATTAGATGGGAAAGGTTGCGGCTACTTCTGGTCACTGCTTCCTTTCCCACCTCCTTACGCTTCGCAATCCACCAGTGCTCACGGTCATTCCTCAGGCTCCTCATAAGTTCACGTCCAAGGCAACTCTGTGTCTTACTGTATGCTGAGTACAGAGGAATCGATCTGCGAGCATCCAACAGTGCATCTGAGGATGAAGATATCCGTCATTTCTGCGTGTCTGGTTCTTGAGCTCTGGGCTACAGTAACAGTCTCAAATATGGCCTGCCTGAACTCTGTCCAATACTCATCTCGATCCTAAGCATTTGACTGCATCGACAACCTCGCGGATAATCTTCTTTGGAAAACAGATCGATGGTTATCGTCCAGTAGCAGCTTTGGAAGACGGTTGGCTTTGACGTTGCTTCGGCCACCGACGAGACGTAGGATACTCAGCGTCCTTGAATATACGCGTGCTCACCTCTACTACTGTGCTCCCATCCGTCGTCACGCTGCTGCCGACGTAGGTGAACCGGCCGACAATTGCCAGCACCTCCCCATCGAGCATCAAGCTCGTAACCGTTGACGTCCTGTCTTGTAACATCACCTTGCATTTTGAAGGTGCAAAGCACATGCCGAATGGAGCTACAACTCTTGCAAGTCTATCTAGTGCACGTTGAAAATTGTTAGTGCATTCGAACAAGTAGACAACGTCGTCCGAGTAATCTTGGTCACATAGCTTTTCACTATTTCCTAGTTCGACGCCTACATCCTGAAGATTTTGCAATGCATTCTCCATTATTCCGTCCATGACGAAGTTAAGAAGGAATGGAGACAAAGGGCATCCCTGCCGAACACCACTGGTCGTTTCGAACCGACCGGATAGTTCGCCGTAAACCCTTACGCGGCCAGAAGTATGAGAATACAATGATCTCATTAGGTTCACGAACTGCTGGGGCATACCTTTCCGGTGAAGAGCACTGAAAAGCGATGTTCGATCAACTGAATCGAAGGCGCCTTTCAGGTCTAAGAAAAGCATTATTGTTGGTCGGCGGTACGTGTGACGCGTTTCAAGTAGTCGGCGAAGAGTAAAAATCTGGTCGATGCATCCTCGACCTGGGCGGAATCCTGCCTGCTGTTCGCGGACATTCCTCTCGCGAGCCGGTGTAAGACGGTGCAGCAAAATCGAAGCTAATACTTTGGCGACTATCGGGATTAAGCTAATCCCACGATGATTACTGCAGTCATTGCGTATTCCCTTCTTGAAGATGGGAACAATCAATGACTCGCTCCATATTAACGGAATACGCTCCTCGTTCCAAATGTCACGGAGCAAGGCGGTAAGTAATTTTATCAAACCATCTCCACTCAGTTCGAAAAGAACCGGGGGAAGTTCGTCGGGATCTGCCATTTTACCTCGCTTTGGTGATCAAATGCATGACTCTACTTCTACTTCCGATGAGGGCTCAAGTGATATCACCCAAGGAGTCACAGTTGTTGATACAGAAGTAACTACACCAGCGCACGGCCAGCTAAACTGTTCCTTGAAGTATTCGGCCCAACGGTCAAGCCTTTGCTGTTTGCTATGGATGGGTTCTCCATTTCTATCGCAAATCGTTTCACTGACCTGGATGCGCCGTCCACTGGTGTCACGAATCAGTTTGAACAGTCTCTGACTGTTATATGAAGCAGCTGCTATTTCCATTTCTTCGGCTACCTTGACCCACCAATTTTCGCGATCATTCTTAAGGCTTTTCGTAACTTGTCTTGGCAGCTTTCTCCGCATCTTATCCATCTCCTTACGGTTCGAAAGCTGACGCTTTTGCTCCATTATACTCAGCGACTCGTGCGAGATCCAGTGTCTCTGATGGACAACGGATCGAGGACCACAGGCGAAACCTGCTGCAAAGTGCATCGCTTGTTTGATATGAGCCCAATGCTCATCTACATTACTGTTCTCCGTGGATCCTAGCTCATGTGCTAACTTCTGCTCATACCGGGTGCAAACGTCTGGATCACACAAACGTTGCACGGCTAATCGGGTTTGCGGTTTGCGACGATGGCCATGGAGCTGGAGAGATAATCGCATTAAAACTAAGGCATGGTCCGACTCTACGTACGTGGACAAGTAAGATCTACAGTTCTGAACAGAACTGCGCCATCGGTTGCTTACGGCGATATGGTCAATTTGACTCAAAGTGCCTGTAGAGTTAGAGCGCCATGTCGCTGTGCGACGCGAGCTGTGTCGGAAATTTGTGCTAGACAAGAACAATCGATTGTCTGCACAAAACTGGAGAAGCCTATCCCCGTTATCTGTACGCTCATCGGGTAAAGCACAACACCCACCTAAACAGGCTTCTGACATTCTGAGTTTGCCAACTTGTGCATTGAAGTCACCAGCTAGCACTACAATGTCGGAACCTTTACTGCTGCGAACGAGGGTGGCGAGAACATCATAGAACTCATCTTTCTGCAAGTCTGAGCTGCAGTCTGTTGAGGCGTACGCCGAGATCACGAACAAATTGCGTTTAACACAACTGTCCTTCCGAACGCCGACTGACCCTTGGAGTCTCACAGCACATAAACGACTATTAACAGGGATCCAGTCTAATAGGGCAGCCTCAGCCTTGTCAGTCAAGACAATTCCTACACCACGTTGACCCACAGCTCTAGCTGCTTCGTCTCCTGAGATGCGCAGAATATACCTCGATGAGATACCAGGAGCAGTTAGTTGAATTACACTGCTCGAATCCTGGATACGCGTTTCGCTTAAGCAGCAAACATCAATCTTCAGAGAGTTCATTGTGAGCACTAGGCACTCCTGCTGAACAGCCTGCATGAGTGTACGCATGTTGAAAGAGCCGAGATTCAGAGGCTGACGAGGCTTGAGAAAATGTGAGTTACCAGACAGAGGATTATTCCTGATACTATTTGACAGTGAATCGTTGTGAGTATCGGCCGTGTTATCAGTGGGAGCATTATAGGTGGATAGAGGGGGCAAAGAGCGATGGCTGGGGACAGAAGAGAACTGAGCAGTAGCCCACTTATCACTACCCACCCCACTCGATGCAATGGGCAGCGCGGTCCTGATTAGCCTGCGCGACAACCGATGCAGTTTGGAATTCTTTGTATTCGTGCAGTTCATGGGAGATGTTGGATGGGTACTGCTAGGTTGTTCAGCCACAAAGCAGGCGAATGATTAAGATCCTCATCCAAAGCCTTTAGTTCTAACAAGAACCTATCCGCAAGGCAGCGGGATGGCTTAGTGGAAGCCCATTTGCTTGGATCAATTATTCTTCTACTGATTTTACCGATTGAGTTGCCCGCCCAAATAGACTCCCAACCTGGAGGACCAGGAGACTGGACTTTGTCTGACCTCTACCCATTGACCTGTCAGGTATGATTGCATCCCCGGCTTAAAGAAGCCATCCTGTATAGCTCTTTGGGTCATAGAGGCGCGCAAGCCATCACACCACGTCAAGGGGCAGTCTCGTCGTGATGGGATTCATACCCTGTCCACGCCTAGACACACTCGCACACAGATATGGTTGACGCTAGTCATAATCCATTCTAGACGGCACTGGTCAATCAAACGCCAGCCTTTCGTGACCTGTTCTGACTGTGTTTTTCTACTACACGCTTGTGCATGAGTGCATTGAAAGACGCATACCCACAGCCACGAAGGCTTACTGTACTACTTGGGATAACTGCTAACCAGATCCTGAGAATTGGAGTGGCAGAGAACCACATAAGGTCCCAATAGGTCAGGTGCGGTAACGTTCCGGATGACACTGGATTACTGTCTACCACGTTTGCCTTGTGTTTCCATTACCACTTGAATCTGACTTCCGTACCCGCTAACATTTGCGTCCCTGATAACACACTAGCGCTCACACTTGCCGCACATTTGTGCAGTACACATTTGACTGCTGACCAACCCAAGCAATACACATCACCAAACCGACTTGGCGTCGTGTTTTTCTTTCGACTCAAACGGTTGGGCACATAAGGAATACAAATCTCACCACAATGTGCAGATTGTACACCGGAATTGGGAGTCAGAGGGGTCGCAGATGCACAAAGGACGTTTTTAGTCCCATAAGATTGTAACTGTCCTTGAGCTGCCTCAAGTGATCTAGCAATGTCGCAAATGGCCCTAAACGTCAGGGTTGGTTGTTCCAACAATCTCGTTCGAATGCTACTAGAGTACAATCCAGTGGTAAATGCGTCGCGCATAGCGATACTTTTCGTCGGACATTGAGCGGAAGTCGCAATCCTTCGCCAATGACTTGATAACCTGAACGTACTAATAAACGTTTTGCCCGCAATCTTGCTGACACGTAGTGAGTAGATACCGGGTGAAAGCGACACTTTTTGGGCGCACGCACAAAGACTGAGACTGAAATGGTACTTTCAAAGGTTTTGCACTCCGAAATATGCCCGAAAACTGACGATGGAAGAAGGTTGATGAGCACGTCAAAGGTTGTCACACTCAACTGAATGCATTCGTCTTAAAAAGTCCGGAGCCAGTAAGTCTACTGGTTAGAAGCGTCCGGAGCACTGATGTCGGTGTCGAATTTGTCTGGTCATAAACAACAGTCCATGGTTTTATTAGTCAATTAGATTGATACGTAAGGTTCGGAACAGACGACGATAGCTTACCAGAAAGAACGAGATTCGGCGATAGGAGTGTTACGTTTTACTTGACTAATAATGGAGATACATGACCTGAAATGAGAACTGATACAATATAAGATATGTAAACAAAACGAGATTACCAAACACGGAAAACTACTCGACAGTTTCCCAATCAATGAAGTTCGCGTTGAGATCGCCCAGGACCAGGCGGTGTCCGTCATTCGCCCAGCGCTGAAAAGGGTCCAATATATTCAACGACTCGGCAGTTGGTGTCCTATAGAAAGGAGCCAGCACCACGTATCTGTAATTCTTTAGTCCCACCCTACACCGCAGTGCTTCACAAAATCCTTGAGGGTCTGCCAGGGGATCAAGATGTATCGAGACATCATCTCTGATGAAAATTATCATACCAAAACTACCCCAGGACCGCGTTGCCCGGTAAAGATACTTCTGCATCCAAAACCCCTTCATTCAGCCAGGTTTCTGTTGAAGCTGATTACAGGCTTTCTAGCTGTTGCAAACGCTTCTGGTTCGCCACATTTGTTAAGTAACCCGCGAACGTTACTGAGAACTACTTCGGCCACCATACTATTTATGGGCGTGTTGGACTGTTTACCACAAGATTTGCCGGGCAAGGGCTGCTGAGAGTTGTTGCCAGTAATCATTTTATCTTCAGTCTCTTCCTCATTGCACAGAATTTGTAGATAGATAGATAGACTTATCTCATCTTTTTCACGGCACTCCCACTGTTTCGAAAGGCGATGCTTGTGTTTCTGACGTTTCTTCGGATCATCTCTAAGCAATCCCACGCTCTCGCCTTTGATATGCCAAGAACGATGTAGTACTTCCTGAGTCTGTTTACGGGAGGAGAGAACAAGCTTTGGTGATAAAGATTGCCCGTTTTCTCGACTTCTTTGCGAGGCGGAAGGCTGCCTTAAGTCAAGTTGACCCAACCAAGCTATCTTCTCGGTCAACGAACGATTTCCCGAGGATAGTCCGTAGCTGAAGGAGATCATCGGTGGGGCTCTCCTGAGGGGATTCTAGAGTTCTGACTACCAGAAAGCAGAGATTCAGGAAATGACAGTTCCTTTGAGGCTTCTTGTACTCTGAGCTACGGTTCCTTGTTCCCGCTAGCTAACCGGAGTAGCTACCGACAGAGAGGCGGTGCCTCGTTGGCAAAGTTGATTTGGAGAGCAGGAATTACTCCGCGTGCCTTTTTCTCGACAAACGCATTTTTCACGCTTTTCGCAACCGGGTAAATTGCAGCAGCAGCTTCCGCATATGATTTGATTGTTGAATGGTTCTCGCTGTGTAGGAGCTGGAGTCAGAGTCATAAACAGCAGTGTCACAGTGGGGTCACAAATTAATGGTCTAGTTGTGGCGACCTGGAGATGATTGAGTCTTCATGTGTAAACTCACGAACAAAAATTAATGTAGATAAACATCACTACTTAGTACTTAGCTCAAAGCGGATCGTATGCTGTTTGATGTCACAGGGCTGTTCATTATTTGTCTGCCTGTCTTCCGTCAACTGAAAAACCCTTCCGACTGTTCCGCTTGCGGACGACTGCATCCTAGCTTCCCTGGCTGGTATCGTGTTCGGTGTCGCTCTAAACGTGATTGGCAATGTTCCAATACTAATCGTCCTGCACCTATCCCGCCTACTCTGTAGCGGTTGCCATCTTCGTTCACACTTGTACCACGTTTATTGTTTAACTGAACGCTGACTGCCAAGCGCGGTTGCCATTTGACCGTTGCTCTTGCGCACGCTCTCACGCACGCTCCCAAATACACGCTAACCACTATCTCTCCCAATCGCCTTCTCGTTCTCACGGGTCGTGGAGAATACTGTTCTGGTTAACATATTTGTGCAGTGCCGCACATTAGAGTAACGTACAGGTGGTCCACGCAGTACGAAGGACCGAAGCACGCGTTTACTAAGGAAACCGCGAAGTAAGGTCTAATCAACCTTACAATTGGTGAGCCCGACGTGATCCCCAGGTCACGTGAGTTTCCTTGTTTTCTACCGTTCAAGGTCCCGTCTGCGTACGTTTTTGTGTGTTTTATTGTTTCTTTATCTTGATTTTTTTATTGGTTGGTTTACCAAATAATTTTTTTTGTCCATACATATTTTGTGTGTCTAATTCGTCGTGATTTTTTTTTCGCGAAGACTATAGTGCCCCATTGGTCGTTGATTTATTTTCCCGTCTTTATTCCATAAAGTAATCGCTATGTCTGCCGAACGGAAATCCTGCTCAGACCCCACCGTTGGGGCGATCACGCTGCACATACCGGCATTCACGCCTGCTGATCCAGAACTCTGGTTCACGCTGGTTGAGTTAGAATTCGAAAACTGCTGTATAACCAGTGACGCCAGCCGTTTCAGGTGGGTACGAGGCCGCCTCCCGCCGGAGGTCACAATGCAAGTAAGGGACGTAATAATCTCTTCCCGAAGCTATGAGGCTTTAAAGGAGGCTGTCATTGCCCGCACGACCCCAGCGCAAGACCAACGTATGCAACAACTTCAAAACGTTGAGCTTGGAAGTAGGAAGCCCTCCGAACTGCTGCGTGAGATGCAGCGCTTGAGAGGACCGACGATAGGCGAGGACCCGCTCTTGAGAGAACTTTTGCTGCAGCGTTTGCCGCATAACATTCCAGTTTTACTAAGTGCCACGCGCAAATGCTCGCTAGAGGAAACTGCAGCGATAGCTGATGACATTATGTCACGATACAACCCCGCTGTAGCTGGAGTAACCAGGCCCTCCGTCGCAACGGTGCCTGCCTTGCCAACATCTAACGAACTCGCGTCAGTTTTGTCTAGAATTGACGCGAGCCTGCAACGCCTAGCAGTTAGAAGTGGGTCACAGGAGCGGCACCGCGCACGCTCACCTAGGCTCCATAGTCCGTCATTGCGACGACGTTTCGTCGGTTCTTCAAAAGAAGGGTATTGTAAATACCACAGTCGCTTCGGTGAGGGAGCCAAACGATGCGAACCAGGGTGTACGTTTCCCGGTGCTCATCAGGGAAACTAAACCCCCGGCCCGTGGTGGCGACCCACGAAGCCGGGTATCACACCAATAGTCGTCTTTTGAACGTAAGGGACATCATTTCAAATAACCTATTCCTTGTAGATACCGGTGCCGAAGTGAGCGTCCTCCCCCGAGCGAAAGACGACAATAGCACACCACAGGCCCAAACACTACGCGCTGCCAATGGCACGGCCATCCCAACGTTTGGCCAGCGGTCGCTCACCTTAAACTTGGGTTTAAAGCGTAATTTTCGTTGGGTATTCATCATCGCCGACGTCCCGTACCCAATTCTGGGCATTGACTTCCTGCAGCATTTTGACTTGTTAGTTGATGCACGGCGCCGCAGAGTGGTGGATCGTCAGACCACTCTCGCTGTTGCGGGTCATAATTCGCGAGTGAATCACGTCACGCCCTTTTACGTTCAACCAACGGCACACCAACCTTATGGCGAACTCATCGCCGCCTACCCAGCCATGTTTCGGCAGGCCGGACCTCTCCCAGCAGTGACCACCAGTGTCACTCACCATATCGATACCAAGGGACCCCCAGTGTTCAGTAGGCCGCGTCGGTTAGCGCCAGACAAGCTTCGTGTTGCACAGGCCGAATTCGAACATATGCTAGAACTGGGTATAATACGCCCTTCTAGTAGCCCTTGGGCTTCTCCCCTTCATATGGTTCTTAAGTCTAGTGGCGACTGGCGACCCTGTGGTGATTACAGAGCGCTTAACAAAGTCACCGTCCCGGACCGATACCCGATTCCCCATATACAGGATCTTACTTCGTCTTTATCAGGTTGCTCCGTCTTCAGCCGTATCGATTTGGTTCGGGCGTACAACCAGATCCCGGTAGCAGAGGCCGATATCCCTAAAACTGCCGTCACTACACCTTTCGGGCTGTTCGAGTTTCTGCGAATGCCGTTTGGACTCAGCAATGCAGCCCAGACCTTTCAACGGTTCATGCACGAGGCAACTCGTGGTTTGGAAAATGTCCACGTATACCTGGATGATATTTTGGTGGCGAGTTCTTCAGAGCAAGAGCACGCCGCACACTTACGAGCACTTTTCGGACGCCTTAGCCAGCACGGCGTTACGATCAATATCGCGAAATGCGAATTAGGCCGGTCTGATATCACCGTCATAGGACATTCTATTTCATCCTCGGGTATTCGCCCTCTGTCAGATAAAGTTTCCGCTATTCGCGACTACCCTGAACCCCAATCTTTTCGCCAGTTGCGTCAGTTTGCCGGCCTGGTGAATTTCTACCGCCGATTTATTCCTCACTGTGCGGAAATGATGCAACCCCTCACCGACCTGTTGCGCGGAGGTAAGCGGAAGTTCGTGTTTCCCGACACGGCACAAGCCGCATTCGCCTTGGTCAAAGATGCTGTCGCCAACACAGCACTCCTTACACACCCCGACCCTTTGGCTCCTATTTCGGTAGTGACGGATGCCTCGGACACATCGGTTGGGGCAGTACTGCAACAGTTCGTAGATGACTCTTGGCAACCTTTAGCATTCTTCTCCAAGCGCCTACAACCCGCGGAATCAAGGTACAGCACGTTCGGTAGAGAGTTATTAGCCATCTACTTGGGAATCCGTCATTTTCGACATGCACTCGAAGGCCGTTCGTTCACGGTGTTTACAGACCACAAGCCTTTGGTTTACGCACTGAAGTCAGCTTCGGATCGATACTCACCACGCGAGATTCGCCACTTAGACTTTGTCTCACAGTTTACTGTGGACATACGACACGTCTCTGGGGTACTTAATCCCGTCGCAGACGCCTTATCGCGCGTATATCAACTAAGTCTGTCACAAACGCCTAACACCAACTTAGACGCAATGGCACAGGCTCAAACTATGGACCCTGACATCGAACAACTTCGGCAAAACGGTTCTTTGAGTTTAACCACAGTGCCTATCCCAGCTTCCCAGAATACCATCGTGTGCGATGTGTCGCAAGGTCGCCCTAGGCCAGTAGTTCCTGCTGCCCACCGTTATCCTACGTTCCTGACACTCCATAATCTGGCTCATCCGGGTGTGACTGCCTCGGTGAAACTGATAACTGAGCGTTTTGTTTGGCACAATGTCAAACGAGATTTCCGTCAATGGGCTCGTGCTTGTCTGCAGTGTCAACGTGTTAAGACCCATAGGCACACTAAGGCAGCGTTAGCCAGGTTCCCAGAACCCGAAACACGTTTTCATCATGTGCACGTCGACCTCGTAGGACCACTCCCACCTTCGCTTGGGTACGTTTACATACTCACATGCGTGGATCGTTTTACTCGCTGGCCGCAGGCCATCCCTATCCCTCGTCCCACCTCGGAAGAGGCCGCGAAAGCTTTTCTGACCGGTTGGGTTAGTCATTTCGGTTGCCCGGCAATAGTAACCACCGATCGTGGTCCACACTTTGACTGCGCTTTTGGCAGCCTACTCGCTACGCTCGGTTGCCAACACATTAAGACGACAGCTTACCATTCTTAGTCCAATGGTATGGTTGAGCGTTTCCACCGGCAATTAAAAGCCGCCCTTCGAGCGAACGGTAACCCCCTTTGGAGTGAAACACTACCATTAGCACTCTTAAGCCTGCGTAGTACCGTTAAGGAAGAGTTACACACGACACCGGCCGTACTAGTATATGGCTGTACACTTCGTCTGCCTGGGGAGTTGGTAGCCCCCTCACCAACCGTGACTTTCGACTACGGTGACTATGCTCAGCGCCTTACGCAGCACATGCGAGTGCTCAAGGCCAGTCCGCCGCGTGAACAGCAGTCTACAAGTTATGTCCCAACTGCGTTAGGAACCGCTACTCATGTATTCCTTCGCGTCGATGGCGTTCGATCACCACTACAAGCGCCATACACTGGCCCGTTTCGGGTGATTAAACGTAGGACAAAAACATTTGTCATAGATATCAACGGACGACACGATACCGTATCTATCGACCGTCTCAAGCCTGCCGTCATTGAGTGCAAGCCGCTCGGCCAATTTACACCCACTCAAGTCGCTCAGTCACCTGCATCGAGCGAGTTACCACTCGAACCACCCCCAATTACGCCTAGTGAGGACTCGGCAGCTAGTCCATCAGATTCTCCAACCGTACCCGCAACACGAAGTAGCCGTCGCGGTCGCCAACTACGAAATCCCGTCCGCTTCGCCGATTTCGTGACGATTTTTACAACCGACTGTTAGCAATAAGTTGGGAAGTTCGCCATGGATTTACCAAACAACAGACCCGAGAAATTACAGTCGGTAGTTATGATTTCATTTGCTTCTGGTTTTCTAGCGACCACAACAACACCGAACATCGTTTGTGTGTTGTTATTACGGTCCAACATCCGCCGGCGCCCTCAGGCTCTATTTTGTTCCAGTTTACCTTGCCCTCTCTCAGACGGATCTACACAGTCACATTGGCTTCATCCGTAGCCTGGCTGACTCCCGTGCACGTTCAAGGAGCCAACCGCTCACTGGACAACGGGACGATTGGTCAGCCTGGCACTGGAGACGGCAACTGGACGCCTTTTTGGATGGACCTGACGAGGCATTTTCCGGCTTGCATTCGTATGAGACCCGTGGGCGCCAAAACACAGTTGGACCTACGCACATCGGACCTCGAGAGTGCAGGCACCGGTAAACTCATCAGCAGTCGTTCGACGTCAACAACAATATAACGGACAAGCTATGAGGAGTTCCTGGACAACCAATAATTCCGGCTTACCATCACGATCGAAGCCCAACTCCGTCGGACTTCTAGGAGGAGGCCCCTGTAGCGGTTGCCATCTTCGTTCATACTTTTACCACGTTTATTGTTTAACTGAACGCTGACTGCCAAGCGCGGTTGCCATTTGACCGTTGCTCTTGCGCACGCTCTCACGCACGCTCCCAAATACACGCTAACCACTATCTCTCCCAATCGCCTTCTCGTTCTCACGGGTCGTGGAGAATACTGTTCTGGTTAACATATTTGTGCAGTGCCGCACATTAGAGTAACGTACAGGTGGTCCACGCAGTACGAAGGACCGAAGTACGCGTTTACTAAGGAAACCGCGAAGTAAGGTCTAATCAACCTCACAACTCCGTCTTTTGCCAACCGCTGGAACCCTTGACCTGTTGCCCGTTCCCTAGGTCGTTTTCGGGATTTAGTCCATACCTGGTAATCCGGAGTACTAAATAGCCTCCAACAAGGACTCAGTTTGATTCAGTAAGGGGTACATTGAGCAGTAGCCACGCACATTTTGTGAAAGTGGAAGGGCTCGGTTCCGGAAAGGCACAACCATCAAGATCTATATCCGAGAATCCGAGATAAACCCACCCGTCAAAACGATTGCACAGAAGACGTCTACCAGTCACGAACGATCTTGCACACAACACAAGTGTTTTTAGCATGTTTGACGCACGTTGTCACAGTAATTCCACAGAAGTTGGACTAAAAATCTAACTTGCCAGAGGATTTGGAGCTCAAAGGTGCAAGCCGAGTATAGCACATGCAATGAAATAAGAAAGGATTCTGAAAAGCCGAAGCACGATGAGACGCGGAGTCCTACATGTGCAAAAAACTGGACTACAACTGGCATTGGCCACCACTTCTGCGCTATGGTGTGATTTTCTCTAAGACACGAAACACAGTGGGTGTTAATAATAAACATATCAGGAGGTCAAGAGAAACCAAGTCGGCACATTAGTCTCAAGAATTGATAAAACGGTCCCGAAAAAGTGCCCCAGGGACCTTCCTGGGTCTATTTTCGAACACACGGAGAACGAATTAACTTGAAATCATTACCAACAATTCCAGTGAAATATACTAAATTACTTCACTAAGGATTCTCATTTGTTAACATATCAATTTGATTAGGAAGAGAACATGACTGTGACACACTCGAAAATCACGTGGAACGGTGCTGAATACCTCTAGAACTTATTGTAATTAACAAGAAAACAGAAGTTTACTCCCCCGTTCTAAACCATACTCGAATTAAGTGGCAGGATTCTATAACTTATATCACATAAAAGTCACATAACTCCTTTCGAACTACACGCACTCCACTTATTCTGGCCGGGATTTTAAATCACTTTCCAATAAAGCTAAGCTATTCTTCCACGTGTCAAACCTGATCGAACGACATGAAATGACGAAAATTCATCTAAAATAACACTACGAAAATACTTCCATGGGACAATTTTGGGACAAAGAAATGCACCACAGACGACCCGAAAACAACTTGCCTCCAGCATTGCATCTGTGCCCCCAAACATACGAATGATTCGATCTTCATTCTGTACAACAGCAGGCAGGTCTATACCATAAAACTCCTCATCGGGAACCGAGTAACACATTGCCGCGAACTTGGCAGCCGGAGATAAGCCAACGTTCAAGGCCGTTTAGGTCAGCTCAGGTCTCTTCAGTTCAGTTCAGTTCAGTTCAGTTCAGTTCAGTTCAGTTTGCACAGGACAGGTAATGGCCACGGCCAATCGAGCGTCCAGAATTCCTTCGATGGTATGCACACCAGTTATGCACCCACCACTGCCGAGTGTATTTCGTCGAATCCCCGCTAAAAATGAGAGGGAAACGGAAAACCTCATCGCACATCAACTGCGAGAGACATTATGCATCGTGAGCGTTCACTGAGACAGTATGCAATGAGGGAAAAAGTCTGCTAAAACATACTCCAGAAGGACCACAGTGCTACCCGTCATCCATCTAGTTGATATTCTTAAGGCTCACTACAAGGAAAGATCTCGTACCACTTGCGATCAAGGGCACATTTGAAGGATTGGACTGTCTGCAGATCTACCATTTCACCAGGCAGACCGTTCCAACTGTTCACAACCCTGTTGCTGAAGAAGTGCGATCTAGCCATCAACCTAGATCGGGCTTTTATCAACTTCTTTTCGTGTCCCCTTGTTCTGGAGTCTACGGCCAATTGGAATAGACTATCTGGTCTGAGGCCAGAAAAGCCCTTCATTACCTTGAACGTTTCTATGAGATCTCCTCGACTTCTCCTCCTTTCCAACGAGAAGAGATTCAGGTCACAGAGTCTCTGCTCGTAAGTCTTACCCCTCTGCCCTTCAACCATCCGCGTGGCGAGACGTTGGACTTTCTCGGGGCAGGCGGCGTCCTTTTTGTAGAAGGGTGACCAAGCCTGCACACTACCTTCTAAGTGAGGTCGTACTATAGCCATGTAAATAGGTACGAATACCTCCGGCTTCCGGCAAGACAAAGCCGATTGCAGTCTAAAGAGCTCCCCACGAGCCTTATGCGCAGCCGCGTTGCACTGCTCCGACCATTTGAAGTCACTTTTCATGATGATCCCCAGGTCTTTAACCCTACTGGCTGCCTCTACGGTGAACAGCCCTTGATCATGAGCGACAGTTAGGCTCTCTGTTGCCCTTGACAACAAATGGCTTTTTTGAGCGTTTAGAGGTAAGTCCCATTTGTATGCCCAGTTTAGGACGGTGCCTATTTCCCTGCCCAAGTCCGCCCTACCCTTAGATCCAACAATCTTCACATCATCCGCAAAGTTAAAGCTGGGGGATTGAAAAGTGGATGCTAGGTCATTAATAGATAACAAGAATAGGACCGGGCCTAGGACGGATCCCTGAGGTACACCACTGGTGACGTTCACCAAACTGGAGCACCTGTCCCCCACTTTGACTTAAAACGTCCTGTGGGAGAGGAAGTCCTCCAGCCACCTATATACTGGCCCACCTATCCCGAAAGTCTCCATCTTGCATAGCAAAAGACGATGATTAACGGAGTCGAACGCCTTGCTAAAGTCGAGGTAACATACCTCAACATGCTTACCTTCGTCCAGTCGTCGAGTTACTTCATCTAAGAAGCACAGGAGATTGGTCAGGCAAGATCTATTTTTCAGGAATCCGTGTTGCGCCGGGCTTAGCATGGAGTGCTGCAGTAAGTGCTGGCAGATATGAGCACGGATGATCTTCTCGAGAACTTTACAGAGAATGCTAGTTAGGCTTACCGGCCTGTAGTTCTGCACATCCGACTTAGGCCCACTCTTATGTATTGCCACGACTGCCGCGACTTTCCAGTCCTGAGGCAGCTTTCCCTGGTCCAACGTGGATCTATACAATCTGCATACCGATGGAGCTATGATATCCGCCAACGGCTTGATGATAGCTGGATGAATGCCATCTGGGCCCGCTGACTTGTGGCTGTTTAACTCCTGTAGGTACTTACGCACGCATTCCTCTGAAAGATCTAGCTCGTTTAACTGAGGAGGATGTATCAGCGCCAGATCTACTAGTACCCCACTATCTATCCTATGTACACTACCAAAGTATTCCCCCAGGGCGTCTGCTTTGCCCTGGTCGTCAGTGACAATACCATATTCTCTAGTGGATAGCGGACCTACGGCATTTCTTGTTGAGCCTTTGGACTGTACATAGCTGTAGAACTTCTTCGGCTGTTGTCTTACAGACTGGGCCAATTTCAGCTCAAATTCCCGTTTAGAAGTTCTCAAAAGGCTTACAGTCTCGTTTCTCAGCTTCGTATAGCGATTCCAGGCTAGCTGGCTGCCGGAAGCTTTGTACTGGTTCCAATAGCGGTTTCTACGTCTGATGGCCTTGGCTATTGCAGCCTTCCACCACATGGGCTTGCCCTCCCCACTCCTTCGTTTTAGGGGTGCGAACTCTTCCTGTAGGGCAGTCAGGGATCCTTTTATGGCCTGCCAGCGCTCCTCCACAGTAGCCTCCTCTGGCGCGTCCCAGGTCAAACCCATCGCCCTATTACGAAGCTTATCTATGTCCATACTACCGAAATTCCTAATCAGTTCAGTTCAGTTTCAGTTCAGTTCAGTTTGCACAGGACTTGGTGTGGCTAGAGCCAATCGTGTGTCCAGATAGTTGTGTTGTCGGCGCGTTTCCGTAGCTCCCAACACTGCGTGATTTTCTTTTTCTGAAAGGCAGAAATTTTGTGCAGTATCAGCCCTGGCAGAGTAAGGTGGAAACAATAAGTAAATTGCATCTGACCCTAAAAGCTGCTTAACATAACTCGGGGTATACTGCCACCCAACATAGGTCTACTGCTTTCATAAAAGCCTTCACTGTTGTGGTATTTATGACCTCTTCCGGGAGCTTATTCCAATAGGGTACCACTCTATTTGAGAAGTACTTGGCCCTAATTTGGAGCCTCGAAAGTTTCCTTTGTAATCTAAGGCTATGCCCCCTTGTGCCTCTCTCGGGGATCAGAGAAAAAAGGTCTTCTCCACTTATTCCTGACAGTCTTTTCGTAACCTTGAAGGTTTCTATCAAATCCCCGCGAATGCGCCGTCTTTCCACCGAGAATAGGTCTGGGGCACGGAGACGCTCTGTGTAGTTAAACCCCCTTTGTCCAGCCATCACTCTAGTGGCTAGCCCTTGCACTTTCTCCAGACAGTCGATATATTTCTGGTAGTACGGTGCCCAGGCCTGCACGCAGTACTCCATATGCGGCCTAACTATGGCCTGATATATCGGAACGAATATCTCCGGATCTCTACACGACATAATGGATCTAACTCGAAAGAGTTCTCTCCTGGCCGTATTGGTTGCTGAGGTGCACTGCTTTGACGGCTTAAAGCTGTTGTCCATTATAACGCCCAAGTCTTTGGCCTGCGAGACCACTTGCAACGAACCCACACCATCCCCACTAGCCCCTGTATTTGTGGTCAAGCATTGACACTTGGTGAGGTTTAGTGGAAGGTCCCATTTGCGTGCCCAGTTTTGTACTGCTAACACGTCAAGTTCTATATCTACTCCCGCTATCTTGACGTCATCGGCAAACATAAAGGTGGGGTTTGTAAGCCCACGTGCTACGTCGTTAATGAAGATGAGGAAGAGCAGAGGGCCGAGCACCGAGCCCTGTGGCACCCCACTTGTTACACCTTCCGGTTTTGAAACATGACTCCCCACCTTAACACTAAAGCTTCGCCCTGCTAAGAAACTATTTATCCATTGTCTTGCCTTTCCAACAATTCCCATGGACTACAGTTTGACGTCCAGAAATCTGTGGTTCACGGAATCAAATGCCTTGCTGAAGTCCAAGTAACAGACCGCTATCGATTGCCCTTCGTCCAGACGCTTGGTTACCTCATCGAGGAACAGCAGGAGATTCGTCAGACAGGATCGCCGTGCCACAAACCCATGCTGAGCATTTGATATGAGGTTGTGTTGAACCAAATGCCTAGGGATCTGCTTCCTGACTATTCGCTCCAGGCACTTACACAGTACCGAAGTCAAGCTAACCGGCCGGTAATTTTCCGCCTTTTGCCGGGGCCCATTCTTGTAAATGCCTACCACTGTTGCTCTCCTCCAGTCTCCCGGCACAATTCCCTCTCTCAGTGACGTTTCATACAGCTTCGTCACCGGAGCCTTCAGGACCTCGGCCAGAGGCTGAACGATTGCTGGATGAATCCCGTCTGGACCTGCTGCTTTGTTTCTATTCAAAGTTTGCAACTCCGCGTACACTTCTTCTTCTCCTACAGTAAGTTCGGGTATTGAAGGCGCCTGTGGGCCCTCCATTCTTTCCTCCAAACTATTTTCTGGTCGATATATGCTCTTGAAGAATTCCAAGAGCATGTCAGCCTTGTCTTCGTCGTTTAGAGCTAGTCGTCCCTGTGCTCCTTCCAAAGTTGCTACGCTCTCTCTCATACGTTTGTGAGATTGCACGTAGGCGTAGAATCGCTTTGGGTTTGTGCGGACCGACGCCGCTAACCGACGCTCGAAAGCATATTCCTCCACTCTTTGGATCTCTTGAGCCCTGTTCCTAGCCATCTTATAGCTATTCCATGCCCCCTATAGCTATTCAGGTACAGGTTCAGGTTAGGTCTGGTCAGGTCGGGTCAGGTCACAGGACTTGCGGCTTGAGACAGCAAACTTCCAGTTTCTTGTACCGCGAGCCCAAGGAGTTCCCGCCATGCTGCGACTTCCAGGGATCCGATACAATTTGGTGTTTGTAGTAGCTGAGAGGAGGGAAAAGTAACAGGCTCTCCTTGGGAGCGGCAATCTCACACTAATATAGGTTTGGCTCCTCGACTCACAGCTGTCCCCATGTAAGATACACCCCGAATTCTCGAATAATATAGAGGTATTATTATGGAATGATGATGAGTAGGGCAACATGAAGGCTGTGATGGAGATTGGTGCAGTCAGAAAACACCAGAGTGGTGAGATGCAGTATAAGATAGTTGGCTGAGACAGGAGAAAGAACGGATAATAAGAACAAAAAGAAAAGCTCCCTAGGATGGTTAGTAACAGTCTGGGAATACTTCTGCTCAGCACGCATCCAGTTTGTGCTCAAAAGCAACGACCGAGTTTGACGTCACCACGTGTGGAGGCAACTTATTCCACCTGTTTATGACACGGCGGGGAAGGAAACATGCTCTAGTGTTCTCTCTTTTTCTTGGTTTGTCCAACTTATGCTCGTGTCTTATGGGTGCAACATTGTATCAACGGGTCAGTAATGTTCTGTCGGTCGTAGTGACTCCCCGATATAACTTGTAGCTCTCTATCAGATCCCCCTTTGCCTACGACGAACCAGGAAGAACAGACTTAGGACTTCGGTCTTTCCTGGCACGACTTCCCTTGCGTCCCATTTATCATCTGAGTAAACCACCTTTGAACATCCTCTAACACCTTTTTGTCCTTTACTAGGCTTGGTGCCCATGCTTGAACAAAAGTCTCCTAGTGATGCCTTACGGCCTCTTTGTATGTGGGCAATATTACTTCGACCTCTCTAGACACCAACTTTTGTCCTAAGATGAAAAGAGCCCTGTTTGCCCTGGCCGCTGCTGGCGTGCTCCGCTTATCTGGTTTGAGGCTCTCGTGCGCAAGTATGCCTGGGTCTCTTACCACAGCAGCAGACTCAATCCTGACTGGGACGGACAGCCCTACGTACTTGTCTTCGCTGCTCCCCCTGCCTGTCAGCAAGTGTTTGCATATGGTCGCATTCAGTGGTTGCTCCCACTTTTCAGCCCACGCACTGATCCCGCTTAAGTCAGTTTTCAGTTGCTTTGAGGTTGGTTCACCCACTATTCTGATATCGTCCGTGAACAGGAACCCCGGGAAGTCTAGTGTGCTTACCAGATCATTCAAGCATACCAGGAACAACAGTGGTCCCAGCACAGAACCTTGCGGCACACCACTGAATGTCTGGGCCAGTGTAGACCTGGTGTCCTCGACCGGTACGAAGAAGGTCCTGTTACTTAGGTAACCCACGATCCACCTAGCAATCTGTGGGACCACTCCAAGTGCGTTCAGTTTACCCGGCAAGAAACGGTAGTGTACTGAATCGAAGGCCTTTTGGAAGCCTAAGTGGCACACCTCTACTCGCCCCTTGGTCTAACCTGCGAGTTCCTTTACCAGACCCGTGCAGCTGATTGGTAATCAGCTGATGATTCCAGGACGGATAGGGTGATAGCCGAGACGTCCAGTTTCTTGAGCAGGTGGACCCCACCGATCCCCCAGTGCTGCTTCAATGGAAGAGACAAGTTCCTGGGCTTTCGGTTCCCGTATCCACTCACTCACGGTTCATATCTAGTCTTGAAGTTTTTAAGCAGTACACGGGTTCGTGGCTGGAGCCCAAATGTCCCCGGTTCTTGGGGTGTTTTCCAGCCCGCAGTAGTCGTTCCACTGAAATCAGGGGATCCGGACAACAAAGGACAACTACCAGGAGCATATGCGGCAGGTGGTCGCACAGATAGAGGTCTAGAGTGACCAGTGAGTTGACAAGGACATTGGGCTCAGAAGCTAGCATGAAGGCGTTCGAAAAAATGCACAACGAAGGGGCAACATCTATACACCAAAGCGGACAGAAATGTAACAGCAAGTTTTTTGCTTCTTCATAAGTTTTTTTTCAAAAAGTCTTTTGAGGGGGAGGGGCAGGGCTCAGAAAGTTAAACTGGTTGAGAGAAGCTCGAAGGCGAGCAGACATCGGTTGAAAATGTTAAGAAGGTTCAAGGAGGAAATGTTATCCCCAAGAACTTGTCCAACCGCTTTTTGGGCGTTTCTTTCCTCGGGGAGTCGAAGACCTCCTGCGATAATTTATTAGAAAGCGGGACTATTCTGTGATTAAAAAAGTTCTTACGGACCTTTGTACACCGATGAGGCTTGAATACCTTCTCAGCGTGCTCTCTGAGGGTGTCCAGGCTCGAGGACATGAAAAGTGATATGCAAGCCCTATGGTGAAAAGTTTGTACATTAAGAAGGGATCCCCTCTAAATCTGTAAGCTTCTAAAGGGCACAGGTTTAGGTCGATCAGTCTTTGAAGATAAGGAGTGCGCAAAAACCCGCGAAATATTTTCGCGGCTTTCATGTGTACGCTTTCTGAGATGTCTCGGTCCTTGACCAGGCCAGAGTGTAAAATCTGTCTGCCGCATTCTAGAAGAGGTCGGATGTAAGTCCCATAAGTGATCCGAAAGTCTTCTATAACCGAAGGAAAGTCTCGCCTTACCATGTTGAGAAGACGAAAGGCAGACCTCTTGGCTAGTTGATTATGGCACAAGAAAGAAAGCGACCTGTTTAGCCAGAAGCGCAAGACCTTATGCTGTTCCAAGCCCCGAATTGGTGTGGCATTATTCGTCCAGAGCCAGGGAATTACCAAATAACATGTTCATATATTTGTCGTCATTAATTAGTACACCCCAGTTGGTAGACCATTGCTTAGCGTGGTCCGTGACCTACTGCAATTCTGTGGCGTCGTTGCCCCAGATCGTAACATCCTCAGCGTACATTGCAATGTTCATTGCTATGTTACTTGGAGGGCCATTTATATAAGTGAGAAACAATAAGAGACCTATTGCTTATCCTTTGGGGACTCCAGAGTGTATCGGGGATGGTTCCGAGAGGGAAGGACCTGTTCTGACCCTGAATTACCGATTGGTGAAAAAGCTACTGAGAAGAGGGAGCACGTTGCCAGAGATTCCGTAGGATTCCAGCTCGTGTCTGAGAGGAATGTGCGTTACTCTATCAAAATCTTTCGCGAAGTTGACAATGATTGTGTACGGAATCATGCCTTCATTGTAGGCCCGAGTAAGACTATCCATGACGGAGAGCTTATTGGTAATGCATGACCTTCCTGGCAGGAAGCCATGTTGGGCAGGGGAGATGAAGCCATTCTTGCGCTGGTGTGTCAGTGTGACACTCCGTAGCATGCGCTAGCAGATCTTGCTGGGAATGCCTGTTAAGATAGTAGGTGTGTTGCCCCCTGGTTGATGACGATCGCCTTTTTCGAGGATAGGGCTGATTGCTGCTCTCTTCCAAGGGGTTTGGAACTTACCAGAGTCTAAGCATCGCTGTAAGAGCTCCGCGTAGATTTCTGCCAATATTACGGACGCTTCTTTGAGAATTCGTGGACGGATCTCGTCCGGGCCCATAGATCTAAATGGACCAAGTTGACTGAGGTGGCTGTCTGCCTCCCGTCTTGTATAGAGTGTAGTGCATAAAGATTGATCCACTGACAGGCCTGGGAGTTGGGGATGGACAGACATAGGCAGCGAGGTAAAGACGGTCTGGAAATGCGGCCTAAAAATTTCTGCCAGTTGGGAAAATGTTGTGGTTGGAGTACCATCTCCAAGACAGAGTGCAAGTGGGGTGGCACCTGGCTGCTTGTTATGCGCACAAACCTGAAGAGGGCGGGTCTGTTTGAGTTCACTCGCTCGAGGACAGCCCTTTGCAAATTGATAAAGAACTCCCTAATTTTAACCTTGCAAACATTACGGATGCGTTTGAATCCCGCCGCCTCCGTTTCTAATCCCGTTGATTTAGGGCTGTCAAATCTTCTAGAGCGGTAATCCAATGGACTTCTGGTGGATCTTGGCAGTAGGGCTTACTGTTGACCGTGGCTCGCTTCCCAGGGACAAAGAGGAAGGCGGCCTGACAGATACCGTCTTCAGTGCAACTGTCGAGAGTTTCCGCATCGGGTAGTCGATCTAAAATGCTGATTTTTGAGCCAGAAAGGGCTTGAGTTCTTCAAAGTTGGTTCTCCTAAATGCATGGATGAGTTTGCACTGGGAGGCGCTGCCTGGTCAGCTAATTACGTAGTCAAATTGAGGGACCACGTGGTCAATCCTGCCTAAAGGAGGAAGTACTTTGAGAGTATCTGCCTGGTGGTTCTCGTTGGAAATCAACAGATCGAGCAGTGGGGGAGCTTGCCACATGCGGTATCTAGTTGGTTCCCCTACGCGCTGCCACCAGGAGAGTTCGGATACTAGGTCTGTTAGTGCCTGGTCAAAAGGACTGCCAGCAGCTTTTCTCCCCCAACCGACACTCGGAGCATTGAAGTCTTATAATAGCGAGAGACAGGTTAAGTGGTAGCTGGCTTTCAGGCCTCGCTGCTGCTCTATTAGATATGGAGATTCGTCTAGACTAGTGCGTGGAGGAAGATAAGTCACACCCACCAGGACAAATTTTGGGGAAGAACTTCTAATCCTCACACATAAAGAGTCAGGAAGGGGAGTTTGGGGAAGGGGGTAAGTGAAGCAGGGGAAAGACTATTACTCCGACACAGAACACTCCACCTGCTTTGCTTCTTGAAGAATCCTTACTGACTGGGGTATATCCAGAGATATGAATTTCACCGCCTATGTTATCTGGGGTGAGCCAAAATTCTGTGACCGCCAGGATGTGAAGTTTCCTGTCAGGCACCAGCTGCCTCAATTTTAGTACCTTATTACAGGTACTGAGGCAATTTGTAGAGAGGCATCTCAAAGCGTGTACATTGAAGATTTCGGCAGGTGTAGGACCACGGTTGGGGAGAGAACAGCAGAGTGATGATGCTCCAGGTGCAGCTTCTTATTCGCACCGGTCCGCGGAGCCTTTTTCGGAGGCTTCGCCTTTAATGAGGCCACCTTTCTCGTGGTCGTTTCCGGAAGAAGGATCCGCTTTGAGGATCAGCAAAGAAGGGGTGTGGGATGAGAACAAAATCTGAAGCGGTTGTAGGGAGTAAAATGGGGAGACCTGGAAGGTGCAGATGGATCAGCCAACAGTCCTACCTTTTTCCGCCTAAATCTCAAAAACCTACGTACTCTGATAGCTGGGTTGGTGATGGCTGGTCCAGGAGTGTCGCTTTCTTTCCTGCCTGCCTGCTGTCTTAGGACATTTTAGTTGTTGCTGTTGTGTTGATGACCGTTACTTGCAGCTCGCTGTCGGATTTATCAAAGCCTGCGTTTGGAATGCAGAATGCTGGGGGCTCGGGTGGTGCCTGAGCCGAAGGAGAAGGCGGAAGAATAGACCTCTGAAAGGGCCCCGAGGGATGCGAGCCCAGCGGATTCAACGGCGGGCCTGGGCTCCAGTTTGTCCTCCAGCCTGGATAGGGCATCATGGAAGGAAAGACAAGGCTCGAAGTCACCCTTGGTGACAGTGGACCACCAGTTCAGTTCATTTCGGTTTCCACAAGAGGAAAGCTGGTGGGACCAATCGAGCGTCCAGATCATTGCGTTGTCGGCGAGTTTCCTTGGCTCCCAAAACTGCGCTTTAAATGTTTTGTCTGAAAGGCAGAATTTGCAAGGCAGTATTAACTACACAGACAATTTCATTGACAAAAATACAACGGGGCTCGTTACCTCGGCTCTCGTTCACGCAACTAGCTCTGGGAAGGCTGTTCCAGAGTAAATCCAGGGCCTTCTTGAAAGTTAGTACATTGCTGCATCCAACGGCATCCTCTGACAGTCTATTCCACATAGGCACAACCTGATTTGTAAAAAATTAGCCAGCTTGTCTGGCCTTGAGTACGCCCTGTGTAGCCTGAGACGGTGTCCGCCACGTGGACAGACCCGACGTTAGGTTTAGGAGAGAGGAAGCGGAGATAGTGGACCAGCTGAAGGAGCAGAAAAGATAAAGCCAAAAGTAGTGATGGGAGGTAGCGCATGTAGACGAGGAGGGTGAAAGGAAAGCCAGGTTTATAGAGGAAACCGGCTACTGACGGGGAAGAACGAATGGAAGAGTTGAGGGAAAGCCAACGGCAGCCTAAGGACAGAATCCTAAAAGGCGGACAGAAAGGAAACCTAGCAAACCCAAGATCTCACGAACTATCACCAGTCCACTCAGTGCCTTGTTGTCGGTCATTGTGGCCCATCGTGGGACACTCGGGCCCAAGCCCTTTCCAGCCGATACTTAAATCCTGCCACCGTGGTTCCTTGGCCACTTCCTCTGGGAGGTTATTCCAGTCATCAACCACACATTGAGCGAAGAACCGGGCCCGGAGTCTTGTCTGTGGCCTGTTCTTCTTCAGCCCGAAGGTATGACTTCTCAGGTTGTGGTTTTCTCTTGGCGGCAGGAGGGCGTACATGCCAGTCCCCAAGTCGGTCCTGCCGGCGAGGATCTTGTACACTAACATGATGTCCTCTCGTTTCCTTCTCCTTTCCGTGGAGAATGAGTTGAAACATTCCAAGCCTCCCTCCTGAGTTTTCCCTCTTAACATGGGAAGGAATCTGGTGAATCGTCTCTGCCTTTTCTTTAGCACTCGCCTGTCCCGAACCAAATATGGACTCCAGGCCCGGACGCGGTCTTCCTAGTAGGACCGTATGGGAATCTTATACAGTGAAACAAGTACCCTTAGACTCCTAGAGCTGATTGTTCTACGGAGCTGGTACAGCGCCCTGGAAGCGGTTCTCGCTGCTTTGTTACACTAGTTTTTGGTTTGGAAATGAGCTCTAACCGTGACCCCCCGAGTCCTGTACCACACCTTTTATCGGTACTGCCACTGTAAAACCCTCCGTTTCCAGTACCCTTAATTTGTGTGATAACCCCTTGTCAGCTGGATGCACGCACTCGTGCATGTTCAGTGGTATGTCCCACTTTGCCGCCTATTCTTGAGCTCTGCCCAGGTCCCTCGGTACTTGTCCATGGTTGACCACTCCCAATATTTTCACACCGTCGGGAAATTTGATACATGAGTTTTCTAGACCATGTTCTTAGTCGTTTACATACAGGAGGAATAGCAGCGGTCCAAAGACTGACCCCTGGGATACTCCATTGTGCATGCTTTCCGCCGGAGAAAAGCTTTCCCCTTTTATCACTCGGAAGGTCCTGACGAGCAGACCTTCCTAATACATGTAGTCAGCCGGTCCGACAGTCTAAACCCCGCAGTTTCTCCATAAGTAGACTGTGGTTCACTGAGTCGAAAGCTTTCTGGAAGTCCAGGTAACAGACTTCAACTCGCCCGCCAGCATCTATTCTCCCGGTCACTGCCTCCAGCTGCACAGGAGATTGGAAAGAGGTGGGCATTTCTGCACGAATCCGTGATCGGATTCCTGGACGTTGCTGCTTTAGGTGCAACCCTATCGGGTCCTGAATGACCCTCTCCATGACCTTCAGCACAGTGAAGGTAAAGCTCACTGGATGGTAGTTTTCAAAACTACTTCTACTACCCCCTTCGTGTATGAGAGTGACTGTCGAAGCTAACCTATCCCCAGGCAGGACCCCGGTTTCAAATGAGGTATTAAGTGGATCCGTCAACTGTCCTACCGCTGCTGGTGTGAGCGGTTTCAGGATCGGCGGAGGGACTCCATTCGGGCCCGTCGCCTTGGTCTTCACTAGCTGCTTGATACTGCATATGACCCGCTCTTCCCCCATCGGGTAGTCTTCCATCGCAGCCGTTTCCAGAGAACAAAACTCTGCAATTGACAACCTTTGGTCAACCCCGTATACCTGCAGGAGAAATGTACACAGAAGCTCCACTTCTTCTTGGGTCAAGATGGCCGAGCATCCTTGCTCATCCTGACTCCCTCTACCTTACTCCGCAGGCCGCGCTTCCACTGCAATTATGCGTAGAACGCCTTAGAGTTCGGCTTCGTGTTTATAGCTAGTGCCGCCTTATAGTCCCTCTTACACTCGTTTCGAACGCAAGCGGCCCGTTTCCCATCAGCCAGATACTGGAGGAGGCCGCAGCGTCCTTCCCTTACCCTGTGCCCCTTCCATGTCGTTTGTTTTCTGCCTTCTGCTTTTATCGCGCGACCGGGCCACCAAGGTGAAACACCGGCCTTACGGACTCTCTGAAGTGGGGCGATCTCATCCATTGATTCAAGGATGTTGCCGTTTACTTTCTCCCAATGCACTTGGACCTGGCATCCTCCCGAATCCACACTCCAGTTTAGCAATAGAGCCCTCCTCAGGAGGCCATCTTCATTTACCCCGGAGAAATTTCTCCTCATTTTTGCCGGAACCGGTACACCCACAAGGCTGCACTTAGAGTAACTAACTGCATGGTCTCCTTTGCCTAGTGAAACTTGAATTTTTATGTTCGCAATGTCATTCGAGCTCCTTGTTACCATGAGGTCCATCGTTGATGCTGTTCGCCCCCCCACCTGGTCTCTTGATCAACATGTTGCACGGGAGCTTCATCGTGCAATGGAGCTGCCGGCTTTTCCCTGAACTACCCCCCCGGAACTGTCCCCGTGAACCAGTTTACCTCTGGAACATTGAGGTCTTCCATGAGGAGAAGCTTACTTCTGCCCGCTATGGTAGTTCTGAACAATCGAAGAGTTTTCTCCTCTTCGCCAACTTCCGCCGATAATCCCCCGTAGACACAAGCCACGGCAAATTTGCACCCCCTTGAATGCTCCATAACCTCACCTGCCTGCAAGTTTGGTGTTGCCAGCCGACCTGCTTTCGAGCAGGCCTACCGGCCCGCCACTAGTACCATGGCTTCTCATCCTACTTTCCCCTCCTCTCTGTCTCCTATGATCACAGTGATATTCTCTAGGGAGGGGTGGCTTACTTTCTCGTCTGGACTCAGCCGCTTTCCCGTGATTGCGATGACGTCCATCATGAACATGCTCGCTTGCAGCTCACCCAATTTGTTTCCTATGCTAGCTGCTTTCGTGTAGGTCTTGAACTACCACACGGGTCGGAGGCTTCGAGCCCAATTGTCCCGGTTCTTGAGGAAATCTTTGATCTTTTGTCGGATTCACCGAGCTGGAAAGACAGAAAATGGAAGCGGGGGCGGCGGCCGCTTCGAGGGCAGCATTCAAAACAAAATATGCATCAAGTCAAGCATTGTATCACTATGGACGGTGCTTCAAGAGCAATGGGGGAGTGACATTCGTGAGCACATAGTGGAATGGAAATGCACTTAAAGATATCCGTTCCACTTTTCTTGGTCAAGGAATTACTCGGAGAGACTCAGGTAGAGGTCGTTCTGCGAGAGAACGATAGCTTCCGGAAGAGCTTTCAGATAGTGATAACCTCGTAACTAAAACAGTTATTTCGTGGGAAAGTACATGGTCTCGGTTTGAAAACCTTTCTGTTATGGCCACGGAAAGAAGAAGCCGGACAGACGGAGGAGGAGCAACCGCCTTTGCCAGACTCAACAAGGTGAGACACCAAAAGCAGATCACCTCTTACGAGTCCTAAGTCAAGGGGATAGGAGTTGAGGAGCAAGAGGCGGGTGGGATAAGGTAAATGGGACAGACTTTATACAGCTTTGGTGGAAGCCCTCCGAGCACTTTCTGGGAACTGGCGATCTCGGACAAGACCGGAATGCATTATTCAACTACCCTACTCCAGCAGAGGAAGGATAAACGTGCCGAAAGTTATGGGGAAGTCATCCCTAGAGATGCCTGGGGAGGGTCTTCGAATCATATTCAGGACTCGAAAGACAGACCGGCTCGCAAGTTGGTGATGACGGGAGAAGGACAAGTTATAGTCCAATCAGAAACGGAGCACATTGTTTCGATCAACTCTTGGCAGTGCAGTTGCTCCGCTAATGGAGAGCGCGTGGCCAGCCTCTCCGCCGAAGGACACACCCAGGCATTGATCATCAATAACAGGGAGAATCCAATCCTCGAACCAACCTTTCTTCTCATCAGCTGCGATTTGCGTGTTTTCAACGCGTGTGCTCCGGAAGGTCACATCGTCTGCGGACATGGCTATGTTCACAGGAGGGAGAGTCGGAAGGTCGTTTATATAGATCAAGAACAGAAGAGGACCCAAGACCGACCCTTGGGGGACCCCAGTTTTTACTGAGAGGGGTCAAGGAAAAGCTTTTCCCACCTTAACCACAAAAGTATGGTCAGTAGGAAAGCTGCGTAAAGTTTCTAACATGAGGCCTGTTATCTTGTACGTTCGCAGCTTATAAAGAAGAGAGGCATGTGGGACCCTGTCGAAGGCCTTGGCAAAATCGATGAATACAGCTTTTGAGAGCTGGCTATCACCATGGAGTTTCGTCAGGTTGTCCCTGACAGCAAGCATATTGGTGATGCAAGATTTTACAGGAAGAAACACAGGTTGTGAAGGGGAGAGGGTCCTATTTGTTTGCAGACGGGAAAGAACCGCAATCTCAAAAAGTCGCCCAAAAGTCCCACTGATGACTCTAGTTAGATTTATGAGTCTTTTACCAGAAGCAAGATGTCTACTCCCCTGGTTATGGATGGGTGCGATGACTGCCTTTCTCCCACTGCTGGGAAAAACTCCGTCATCAACGCATCGCCGAAAAAGAGATGCATAAGGAGCTGCTGGAGTATCCGCCATTTTTCTTGAGGATGCGGGGCTGGATTAATTCAGGACCCATGGAGTAATATTGGTTGAGCCGACGGAAACCTTGTGCAACTGCACCAATGGGAATAAAGATATGACTAATGGTAGTGACCATATATATCGCGTGCATCGGTATGGAATCACTCACTGATGAAAACCAGATCTTGTAGGGAGGGTGCTTGTCCCGTGTGATACCTGGTTAGATCTTTTGCGTTCTGCACCCACGAATTCTCGACTACGAGATCTGGGTGTGTGTGCCAAAGAGGACATCAGGGGCAGCAGCACTTTGCCACTCTATACTTCGTAAGTTGAAGTCACCAGTGACTAACAGATGAACGAAGTCTGTGTAGCTTCACGGGGAGCCTAATAAGTCTGAGACCTAGGCTAGTGGCAGAATTGTATGCGGGAGGAAGAGAAACCTTACCAGGCAGCGGGGCTTCTGTCCTAGAGTGTGTGAGGACAACTCACAGGCAGTCACCACACGAAAAGGTGGGAGTATTTATTATATTGGGAGGAGGGATGGAATTATCGTAGTACATGACAATTCGGCCAGCACGACGTCTGCTGGAGCCCTGCGTTACTATGAAGTAGCTCGGAACGGATATTTCGGCATTAGATGTATCAGGGGTGAGCCAGGATTCTGTGAGGTTTATGATTTGAGTCTCCCTATCCACCGCAACTTGCCGAAGCTCCGGGACCCTATTCAGCACACAAGAGCATTTCCAGTGAAAAGACTTGAGCACATGCTTAGGAATTGTTGCAGAATCACCAGAGACCACCGATCTTGGGTTTGAAGAGTTAGAAAGAGAGAGAGGTGGGGGTGGAGAAGAGATCCTGGAGGAGTCAGGAGCTGAAGATATTAGAGGGCTAGAGGGTAGGCAAAGCTTATGGGGATGAATAAGTTTTGACGTCTAGTACCCTGGGAAGTGTCATATCGGACGGGTTGCCTACATCGCTCGATCTCCAAAAAGAATGACTTTGTGCATACTGCGTGATTCACTGCTCTGAGTCTCCTTGTTTGTGATCCTGTTTTTCATGGCCGCACCAGATATCTTTCCCGTAGAGTTAACCGCCTCGGTGCAGCTTTCAGCAGGAATAAGTTGTAGGTTTTTATTGGGGCTCCAGTGTGGGTGAGTCTCGTCCGTTAACACTGTCTCGTTAACAATTATGGGGTCTGGGATACTAGGTCCACGGCTCAAGGTAATTTCCGCGGGGAGAGATTGAGCGGGTGGGAACTTGGAGCTCGGTCCTCGAGGAGAGTTGCTTGGAAAACAGGTAGGGCCCTGAACTTGGGGTTGCCAGCTTAGCCGTCTCACCGCGGAGCCTCAAGTGAAGTGGCTTGTCGATGGATACTCCCCTGAGCTGGCTTATTTTCTTCTTAAGTTTTGCTGCTGGGGATACTATTCGTTTGGCTGTCTCTGAGGAGCCTACCTCAGTTAAACTGCCCTGTACCCGGTTATTGATTTTGGTTATCAGCCAAGTGGACCGACTTCCAAACGGAAGGGGGAGCTTGAGGTAGTCAAACGCCTGGGAATAGTCGTCACAGGGGTGATCGGGATTGAGAAAGTGACCCCAAAGGATGACTCACCCGCAGCATATCTCACTGTTTTTGAAAAACCTTGATGACAAAGAACTTGCTCTTCAGGTAATATACAAGCCTGATCGGCTGCTTGGAATACTGGGGGGGGGGTTGGTAACCAAGCCCCGCAGGCTGGTTAACTCGTCTTTAAAAGTGCGGAGAGTGGCCTCCAGTTCAATTATCTCTGCAGCCTGACTTCGGACCTCACATTTTAGTGTTACCGTCGACAGCTGATTACGAAAATCCGCCCTGTCCGGATTTAGGAATGGGAAGCTGGTCACAGAGGGGAAATTGCCTTGCCTCATGGGGAAAACAGCATCACCCGAGGAGGTGGTTATATCTATGGCCTAATTTTTTTCAGGGCCCCGCTGCTTCGATGAGCCCCTTCTTCACCTTTGTTCCTCTTTCCGTTTACCTGGGATCCTTAGCTGGAGCATGCCCAGTCTGAGTTTCTCTGTCTCATTTCCGCTTTCCAATGGTCCTCAGTGCCTGTCAACCTCCTCGGGCACTATACTGGTTATCTCCCTGGCCAGTTCTCCTGGGTTGTAACGCTACGCGGCCTTCCGCCGATTGCTGTTTCCGTTGGCTCTGTTGTCCAAGTTCTCACAACTTGGCCAATTGGTCCTGGTTCATATACCTTTATCGTGGTTGCTCTGCTCTCCTTACAATCATCAGTGATCACTCACGCCTATCCAAACGGTGCTAGGCACGGTCAGAACACCCGATTTGGCCAGTGCACACCGGGAGTGAGGGCCATCCGCGACGGTGTGCTGCAAGCACACCTGCTTTCCTCCGCCGGTTTCCTACCACCACCACTCTGGTAGTCTCCCTCCCACGAAATATGCAATTGTTTGCCACACATATGATTCCTCCAGTTACAGCAACCACTTTATATACTACCATCTTTTCAGACTGATATATTTCCATGGTAATACTTCTTGACATATCTGTCGTAAAGTGAATAATTCACCGAACGCTTCGGCGAGATTTCTATCCATATGCCTCTCATACTCTTCAGCCCGTAAGTGACTCTTTCTACTCCGCCCGATAGATTCCTCTCTTTTTACAAACCAACAACATATCCTTTGAATATGTTCGAATTTTCACCAGTGGTAGTTATTTCCCATACCACTTATGCATGTACTCCAGACCTTCAGCCGACATCACTCAAAAAAAGGTGAACTGATTACTCGACAATGAGTCTCCCATTTGCCGGGCATTATTATCATTATAGTCCATTTCAACTTTCTCCTATAGTCCACTGTTTGCGCTTATTTTATCCTATTGTAAACTCTGACTTTTCATCTGTGCTTCTTCCCGCTGTACCTGATTACGTATCGCAAATACGAAGCCAACTTTGACCGCCACTGAGTTATGCGATCACCTGACGTTCAAATTTTATTTACACTGCCTTCTCTGCCGGATGTCCCACTTTATTTTGAATCCGGTGTCCTGCTTACGTTTCTCGTACCAAACTCATTGGTTCCGCAGCTTCCGATCCAAAGTGGCCGTGGGATCTGACTTTCAAAACGGTCATCAGGTGATTTATCTACCCCCTACCACATTATCTCTTCTGCATGCTATCCGCCTCTGCAATCACCACAGGACACAATCAACGTTGACTTACAGCCATAACTCTATATCCTGGCCGTTACTTCGTGACATATATTTATCAATGAAAATAAACCGCTGAACACTTACGGCCTAACAACTGGTTACTTCTCGCATCAGAGCTTTTAAAATCGCTCTTATCCATGGGGTTTGTTGGTCTCTTTCCTCGTGATTGAAGACGTCGGCATCTCAACTTTAGACTCAACAATCACACTGGCCGTTGACTCATGGATTTTTATATCTGAAGATCTATTCTTGTACACGAGTTTTCCATCCATATACTCTCCACTTTCTGCTACGTGCAAACAAGTCTTTTAATTCCCCTTGATGGACATTTTATTTCTTAGTTTGTTATGCCAAATATCCTTTGGTACAGCTGGAACTTCTAATGTTGTGATTACTTCCCGTACTATTCGTGCACTAACTCCCCCTTTTTTAACCGACTCCAATCATTATTAGCCGGGTTAACCATTCGACTCTGACTTTCAAACATACCGGGCATTACTACCTTTTTAGTTTACTGTAACACTTTCTTTGATACTCTGCATGCACATGTTGTAACCTTTTGTAAATTTCCATTCCAGCCTCGCTATAATCATCTGATCATGCCTTCCAGCATGCTTCGGGCGCATCCAAAATATGCGGTTATTATTATTAATATTATCATTATTATGTGCGAGCGCAAATAAGTTGGCCGATCACGTCTCTCGTGTTCGCTTTACGAAGAGTTTTTTCAGGTTCCGTGTCCAGCGCGCGGCCGGCCTCACCCACTACCACCAGTCGCAGAGTGCATGCCCTAGCTCTCCTCGTCACATCCTACAGCATCCATTCCCGTTGGTTTCAGAAGGCATGCTCCCACCATTCTCCTTCCGCCGCGGTTTGCTCATTTATCGTTATTGCCAGCACTGTTATAACTCCTCTTTCATGTCGTTCTACCTCTGCGTGCCGACCTACCCATCTTACTTTTTCCTTTCGTTTCTCAACATTACAACCCTCTCTGCATGACGTCCTTTTCACCCTACCTATTTTACTGTGCCCAGGCCAGAAATATTTAATTTTCCACCCATGTGACCCTTGCCGGCTCCTACACTCTATTCACTTGAAATCTCACCAGCTACCATTTGGTCATATCCTTTTTTTGTTCTTCTATTTTATACCTCCCGTCTTTACGCTCCAGACACACCGTACCCACGGCCAACTGCCGTATAAGGGCTCGCTGTTCCAACCTGTGGATTTTTACAACCACACTTATTATATTTTCGTCATCGCTATATTTTCCTTGCCTGAATCCGCAATTATTCTGTGGGTCTTTCTCTTAGGCCGTGCCCAACTAGCAACTTATGGCTTAACCCATTCGTCCAATCGCCTACAGGCGCGTAGCTCTCCAGTCCCATTCTCCCAACTCCGACGAGCACATAATTCTCTAGCCCTCTGTTCCATCAGAGGTTTACTCGTCTGGGTACTTCTTTTCTTTCTTCTTCTCGGTCTTCGTCCTGTTTTATCTGCCATAGAACGATCCAGTTGGCCGTTTCTTACCTGTTTCTCTTGGGTCTGTACTCCAATCCGTTCCGTATATTGCTCGTCACAGTCATCTCTAGTGTGCATTTCAGGCTGCGCTGCATTTCCGCGTTCCACTTGAAGTAAGGTTATCGTCACACCATTAATTTCACCCACAATTTCAAACCATATGATCTACCTTTACCCGATCTTTCTGATACTCCACTTCCCTACTTCCCTCCTACGTTATTCGCTGTTACAACTGCTGCCTATTTGCATCAAAGTTCGTTTCACCTCCAAGTTACCATTCAGCACTGACATTTTACAATACTTCTACCACTCCGCACTTTCATTCGTTCTGCTTTCTCGAGCAATTTTCACAGCCATCTTCTAGCTGCACAATATACGTCCATTTAGCAGCGCTTTACTCACTTTAGACGGACACTACATGCCAAACCTGCATTAGTAAGATTTTTCGATTCACTCTCATCTGTTTTCTTCGATCCTTTCCATCATATTCCTTCGTTTATCAACTTCTCCCCAAAATCATCACTTTTGTGCTTCCAAAGGCTCTTTCCTCTCTGTTGACCCCCCATGTTACCCAGCCACAAAACAATTCATCAGGATTTATCCAAGGTAAATCTGCACCATTTGATCTAACGCTATCTGTCTCTTCCAAGCGCTATTAATTCCGTGTTCTGTCAGTTCACTGCTCTTTGCACATACTCTGATATATATATATATATATGTATATGTGTAAATGTACATATTTGAATTCACTTTTTTCCTCTGCATCCCCCCGTTTTTTGCAGGCCCCATTCTTTGCCACCATACCGCTTCTGCTCTTAATATCCATCCATTTTGTCTATATCTGTGCCTCATTTTTACCGTGTCTCGATCCTTCCAAACCATGGTTGCCATATGATCCACCATTCATGTCTTGCGGTGCTCGCTCCCTGTTTCAAATGGACGCCTTCCATTTATTGCAATGAGGCATACTTCACAGCTATCTGGTCCCCTGACATACTACTCAGTTATTTTCTCCTTTGTCTTTCTTTTTTTCTTTTTTCGTCATCGTTTCTGGATACAACTTTTTCTCATGCTGATCTTCAGTCCTCCTGGAGTAAAACCCCCAGGTCCCAAGCCCCTCCACTTGGCTCACCCATTTCCTTCATTTGACCTTGGCTTTTGTATTCGCCGGGCACTTTTGAATCCATCCCTGGGTTCACTTAAACTCCCTCCACTACTCCTTGGTATGCATACATTTGTTCTCCTGTAGTCTCCCCTCTAATTCTACCCACTGTACTTTTGACGTATATATTGCTAAATTTTCACTAATTTCCCCCGTCCATTTTTCCGCCTGCAAAAGATTTGATCGTGCACCTGGCATGTTTCGGGCGTCTCCGGAATAAACTAATAATAATATTAATATTATCATCTCTCTCCTCAAAAGTACCTTTTGCGCATGGTCATGGGAAAAGGGGCCGCACCAGGCGTCGTTTGTAGAATTATCTAGCTTTCCATTGAAGGTTAAAGCTTCCTTTTAGTTCGGTTGATTTAGGTGTCCGGGACTTGACAGTGATGCGCTTGGTTGTCCCGTCCCTTACATCAATGAGCTTTTTCGATCTTCGAGTGATTCGGCCATGTGAGTATCTGCTTCCTGCCTTGTCCTGTGGGGAGCGGGGGGAAAAGTTAGCAAAACGCTATAGCGCAGGTCTTGCGTCTGTCTCTATCCACCCCCTCCGGATAGTAGCTCTGTTACAGAGCGGAAACGGGGATCAACGTGCGCATCTTGTGGTTCTGAGCTGGGCCCATTCCCTTCGGTTCCGAAACTCATTTTCCGTACTCCATCTAGAATCCATTTGAAAGCAGCCTCGGAAGTAGATTCAACCACTTTATTTGTAAACCTCTCCCTGCCATTTATCACTCTCACCGCAAATCAGTCCCTCACAATCCCTATTCTTGGTTTCCGGTGTTATAGTCTCTTCACAAGCCCCCTTAGTTCTCCCTTTCTTCGAATTCAAAAGAGCGGCTCGCTCATTTCCCCTGCATTGGAGATCCTTTGAAGCAGTCTAGGGATTTCTGTTAGGCCTGCTCTTCTTTTTCTCATCTCTTAGGGTAATAGATCCAGTTCTTCCAGCCTCTGCTCATACTGTGACCCCCTGCTGTGGCCGAACCGCCTAGTGATGCGGCTTTCTGCGCGCTCTAGTGTTCGTTTTTCCTCCTGGTGCATGGACTCATTTCTCGGGAGCATTTATTCAGATAAAGTCTGATCAAAGCCTTGTGCAGCTGCAGGAGGACTTCCGGTTTCCTCGAGCTCACTGCCCCCTTCACTTGGTACGGGGCATGTGTAACGTTTCCCGCTTAGAGAAGCCGATAGCTCGACCGGAAGTCCACCCCCACCATATCCCATAAATCCCTGGTCCTATCTGCTTTTTATACTTTCGTCTGATCCCCAGTTGGGTGCTCATTACTACTGGGCCGCGATCACCTGTCACCGGTCAGGCGATGGCGCTTGGCTACACTAAGAGTGAGATCTCACGCCACTGGCCAATGGAACACGTTGTCCGGGTCCCTTTGTGCGGTGTCCCCCTCGGCTGGCACAACGGGTTTCATATCGCCTGCAAACTTGTAGCACCGACTCTCCAGTCCCTTTGCTGGGTCGCCCGCAAACAGCACTGAGATATATGGCACCCCATCAAAGTGTCTCCCAGCACTCCAGATGCCACTCTTGACCAGGACCTGAAACCGTCTCCCCTTTCAGGCCCTTTACTAGCCAACTATTTAGGTTTTGTGCTGCTCTGGAGGAGCTTAACTCTCGAGCCCGTAGTCCGTGGTTTGTTGAACCTAAAACATTTTGAAAGTCTAGATATCACAGCTCTATTTGCTTTCCATTGTCAATTCTGCCGGACTGTTCATCTAGGAACAAAATGCGATTTAACAGACACGACCTTTGCCACAGTAACCCTTTTCAGCCAAGACTCCAGCAAGTTGTAGCTTTCAACTACGTTCTCCCCTTTAGTTCCCTCCAGGACCTCAAGTATCACCGCAGTTGAATTGGCCGGTCAGCAGTTGGAACGCCTGTGGTCACCTCATTCGTCAATGGGGATAACAGTTGAGGTGAGATGATCCCTAAGGATCATTCCTTCCCCCAGAAATTAAAAAATCAGTTGTGTTAAAGGCTCTGATGATGCACTTTCTGTCCATTCTAACATCGCCAGGCGGACACCGTCCGGCCCAGCCACCTTCGGTGCGACCTGTTGTCCTGTGCAGTTTTGTACTTATTGCACCGATATCTCAGTATCACCCATCAACGAGACATGCCAGTGGTTGCCCACTAGTTCTTCTGAATCTCCATTATCCTGCCTCGATCTCGTAAAAGTCTTCTTCCCTATCGACTGTCCATGGTAGCGGTTGTCCGGTTCCTGCAACTGGTCCGCCTCTTGGAGAAGTTCCACGAGGCCCTCTCCTTCTTTATTTAATCTCACCCTAATTAGCCACTGATAGCTTAGCCTAAGAGCTCCTTTGTCTGCAGACCCCCCAGTTCACTAGTTGTCTTCGTTGTCACCGGGACAAGAGCCGTAGGCACTTACCGCGCCTCCATTCAGTGGATTTTTCTACGGGTTGGAAGAGAGTTTTTCCTCTGATAAATTTGGCCGATACTTCACCAAACGATCCTTCCACGCACTGAAGTCACCCACTACGGCTACTTAACTCCTCTATTGGACTATATCATTCAGGTATTGAAGATGCCCCTTGACCTTCTCGACTGCTCTTGGACTATGGTGTAAGCCAACCAATGGTAATGATGGGAATTTCCCGGTAACTATCAGCCTGATGGCTTGGGTGTTGGGAATGGATAGTTTATTTCCTTCGTAGTGGTCTGGGGGCTCCACCAACGCAAAAACCATACCCCGTTCCACACCATCATTTTCCCCATCTCGTCTTTGTCCCGTGTGACAAACGGGCACACTCCGTGTACACTTTCCTCCCGTTCCAGTCATTTTTTCGTGACCGCTATCACATCTACCTCCTCCATTCGAGCTCTTATCTCTGACCGTTCACCGTCCACACTACAGGCGTGTTTGTGCTCCACACAAAACCCTTTCCCTGACTTTTTTCTTCTTTTTCGATCCTATAGCTGGCCGCTCGGGTTTCGCACCCGAGGAGCTCGACTGTTTTTGCGCTACTATCAGGTATGGCTTTTTCGTTGCCTCTCATTACTAGTCCTCCTCTGGCCCCAGGTTGTTATCGGTGTACCAGACTGCGGCACTACTTGTGCAGCAGCCTCCAATTAGTATCCATTTTCTCGCCTCTAGTTCTTTTCAGCCTGGATCTTAGGGATACTGAGCTGTTCAATTTTATCAGGGCTGCATCGTGCCCCGGAGATGCTCAGAGCTCGACTGACTTTTTCTTTCTAGTGGAGGCCGCGTCAGCCGGAAAGACACCTTTCCCTTCGTGATTGTTTTCAGCTTTCCGACATCCACTACAGACTTGTCCCCATTCAAACGATTCCCAAACTCTACTAGTGTGAAACTTGGTTTAGTCCTTTTATTGTTTGCCTCTGGCGTCCACTGATTACACAGCATTGCGCGTTTGATAGCGATAGACCCACGGAATTTCACCATGCGCAGTAGACTTACCACATGATCCGTTGCCACTCTTTCTGTCCGTTCGCCGCCCTTGAAGGAAGGTGCCGAACTACGGTTGATCACCGTACTTCGTTTTCTACCAGTGGCGTCAGCATTGGACCTTAGGATCTGGCTATTGTGGAAGCTAGTCCGCAGGTCTCTTCCTCAAAAGTGTCGAATCTCCATTAATAAATCGCTTTGTCATCAATATCTTCTATACCCTTTGTTAGTGTTTTTCGTTCACCAGCCTTCCCATGACCTGCTCTGGTTTTGTCACGCTATCTTTGGTCTTTACCACTGCCCCAGTGCCAACCTCAGCCTCAGTCGCAGGGCCATTGTCACCTCTGCCGGCGTACTCTCTAAGGTTTCAGGTCCACCGGAAAAGTCTACCACTCCAGAAAGCTAATATTTGCCACTGTCATGACCCAAGCTTCCTGCTCCCTCTGCTTCTGCAATCATGATTTTGAGAGCGTTAGGAGCAAAATACGTTTTTTGCAACCATGAATTACCAGGAAAAGTCCATTTTCCCCACAATGAACTGCAGATAGCACTTTCGTAAGTTCTGTGCAGTTCACGCGAAACCACTTGTGACAGGGGCCATACTGGATCTCGCATCCCACCGACGCTTTCAAATAGCTTGGCCTCCTGCACTGTGATTACTCCAAGCCCCCTTCTCTGGGCCTCCTCCAGGCTGAATTTTATCTTGAGAGTGCTGAACAAACATCGCCCGTTCTATCAGCTGCTAATTCCAATGTTGCCCTGACGTTGACCTCAGGTTGTGTTGTCCCTTTTGCTTTTTTCCGCTTGGACTTAGTCTGACAACACTTCTAGCTCTCCTCTTAATATCGTGAACTTGTAGTTTAGAGTTGTTAGTAATTGCGCCACGCTACAGAAATTTTGTGATATTTTATCGTGGAAAGGTTACCGATGGAACCGTACACAGATCTGCGTAGGGCTCATGCGAAGTCAGTGGCACGGGATCTTCTTCTCAGTGTTAGCAAATGCCAACTGCTCATTGATGAAGGAGAACCGCTGTTCAATCTATTAGTGGGACCAACAGGCAACCGCTTGACTCTTGCCCTAACAGTGGAGGTAGTGTTCTGGGAGTGGTAATAAGAGCAGACTTCAAGCTATGAAGGCAATGCAAGAGGGCCGAGAAAACAGTATCACGAGCACTTTACAAATTGAGGTCCACAGTAAGCTCAGGAAGACCATTAGCCTCGCCTACAATATACAGAGCCTTCGTGAGACCCCCAGTGAAATTGCGTTTAGCCTTGGAGTCTGTCCCTCTTGCTAAAAAAATAGCTCTGGAGCAAGTACGTCAGCGAATCACATGGCGGTTTTGATGTTACCTGGGCCTGGGCCGCCAAAAAAATTAGAAAGAGTGAACCTATTCTCGTTGAAAAGATGGGTACTGAAGGGGGACCAAATGGACGTTTTTACAAGCGTTGAAGGAGTACATACGTAAGTTTGACCTGGGGAGTCTCCCTTTAGACTTCTGAGGTGATGACAGACTTTGAGAGTACAGGCCGCAGCTCGCGAAAAACCCTGTGGGAAGAGAAATTAAGAGCTGGTCTTTCACGCTGGGGTCTTTCAAAGAGTAAAAAGAACTAACGGGCGAGATGATAGGAGCAGCTTTGGTGGATGCCTTTAGGAGTCAGCTGGGTAAGACCTGGAAGTGATGGTTTTGGTGGAGGTAGCGACTAGAGCCTTCTCCGCCACCATTCTGTCCCTTACCTTTTGTCTGTCTTTTACCCCATGAGGAGATTGGTCAAGCAGAGTTGATGACTAACAGTTTGATCCAAGGGCCAAACTGAAGTGAAACACGGCAGCAGGTCTAATGCGAAATTTCCTGTCTTACCTTTCCCCGACACGCCCGTGAAGAAAAGGCGACTCTTTATAAGATTTAAGTACCTGGAGTTTAAAGCTTTCGCGAGTGGGATGAACTGGAAGATTTGGCAGGCTCCGTCAAGTCCTGAAAGCTGAAATGAGCTGAACTGAACTGAAACTGTTACGCAAGTGTTCTCAGGAAATTCAAAACCCGAGGACCCTAATAATTCATCCCAGAAGACCATATTTGGAAAACTATCCGATTCTTTGTCCAATCGTATTCCGTCGCTGATTTGCTACTCTCCACATTATGGAACACCCTTCTATAACGTAGGTTCATTCTTCAATGTAGCCCTTTATTCGGGTAACTGTTTTCTGTATCAGGGATTTAAGTTCACCACTAAAGATCTACAGTAGCCTCAGCACCCCTAAATTAGACTCACGTTTATCTGCTCACTATTTTCACACCATAGTGAAAAGTCCTTTACCGCAAAACTACTCTAAAGCCACTCCGAAACCGATCGGCTTTCGGTCGGTTTCTGAGCGGCTTACACTAATACACTGATGGGTTTCCTAGGGGTATCTAGGTGATTTCTGAGGGGCTTCCAAAAGGCTTCCGAGCGGTTTGCCCCAGTCTTATAAAGTACCTTATAAGCTTTGCCAAGTTCTTTCAGTTTTTCTAAATTAAGTTTCATCGTGTTCAATTTTATCTCCCAAATTATGACTTTTTCGATAGTTGTCCCCATATGACCCATTCCAAAGGCATGACATAGAATGGCGTCCAAGTTGGTTTTTCAGGGCATTTCAGCGTAAATAATAAAAATATTAGGGTAAAACATCGGTTGAGTAACCTTAGTTGCCTCGGTGGTCACATTTGATCCGTCTTAAGTGATTACCAAACAAACCGGTCAAAAATCTTTTAGGAACCGCAATACCAAAGGAGCTGTGCTAATATTTTGTATATAAACTGCTGCGTAGTTGCTTATTTTATCGATATCTCTCTGAAAAAATCGCTTGCGCATAAAATCGAGATTTACGATCAAGAGTCATACTCACCCCAATGCGCAGTTTGCAAATTCCAGGAACAGTGTGCAAATACCAGCACCTCCCAGTGTACAGCTCAACGGCGAGCCTTGCTCGGCGGCTCTGGTTGACTTATTTGATGAGGCTAGCAAAAAAAGCTGTATATATTAGAGCTAAAATTAATTCAAATGAATAAGCAGATGTCATCGGCTAGGCATCTGCCTCTAAAGCTGGCATCTCTTACGCATCTTGCCGATTCGACCACACATCCAGACTTTCAAAGTCTAATGGCAGCGGGGAACTCCATTGATACACTTGTTGCGGAGGTAAAATAGTATATAAAATTCTAACAATACGGTTGTTTTTATTATTCTGAACCGTCCGCCTCTGTCAGTGGTGAAGAATACTATCGTTAGTGCTTGGAATATGGTAACTCACCTGTGTCATTTCATCTGGCTACTTGAGCGGACACAACAAAAACACGGTCCTCTACTTTCCCAGTTTGTGGATGAAACTGTGGCAACAGAACTTATCAGCAAGCAGCGGGTTATGGTGAGTAGTTATTCTTTCAAGACGATCAGAACAGCTGCCAACAGAAGGCCTTTACAGAGGGAGGTTTCTAAGATATTGGATAACACCAAAAAGTCAGCTAATACCTCTGGTCTCCAACCCCCATCATCAGAACTGCAAGCACGCATTGTGGTTTCTACTGCCCCACCAACTTCATCTTGTAACTCTCAACTGGCATCGGTGGACTAAGATGAATCCTTGTCATCGTTACTGGCGCAGCCGTCTAGCAAGCAATTTCAAGCGGATCGAACAGCCATCATCCGTAACATAGTGAATGATTGGAAAATCCTCACATGTTAGTTGCACAATTCTTTACGGATTTTGAACTACTTTTTCCCACCCTTCTCTTGCTGATACTATTTGGTGGTCGTCATCCCTCCTAAGATTGAGTCAGTTGCCTTTTCCCCCTTAGGCTGTACTTTCTTTCTGAGATAACTTTGTGGGCTTTCCGTGTGGTATGGAGTTGCAGTGACCCATGACAGTTCGTTTCTTTATGGTTTAGCTTTATTTTCTCGCTCACGTTGACAAGCCGCAGCCGAGTAGCTCTTTTACTTTGAATTTTTCGGCTTCAAGCTTGGGGAATCGTTTTTTGGGCCTGATTAGGCGTAGAAACATCACAGTATTTGTTTAGGCTGCGTGGCACGTACTTTCTTATTCCTTTTTGTCGACTGTTCTCACTGTATAGGTTTTCATCCTGATTTGTGCTAACTTTGAGCCTAATATTGACTAAGACCCAGTGTCAAAGGTATGATTATTAAGCACTTACATTTTAGCTCCCAAGTAATACCGTAGAATTTGCACAGCCACCGTGTTTTTCACTTTGGGTCCTTCTTCGAATTGGGCTGTGCTTGTCTTTGAGGCTCTGAGATGCTATCCAGAGCCAGTTGAGCCTATTGTTCAGCAAATCGAGCGTGAAGTTGTTAATCAGGCCTCACTTGGACCAGAACTCAAGAGCTTAGGTTGTTATGCTACCTTCACTGCAAGCCGGAGCACTGCGAAGTTCCCCATTTTCACAAATTCCCTCTCTCAGAGCTCGCCCATCGGGCCAGAATCCTGTTTGGTTGTTACCTGTACCACATCTGTTATTTGGTCACTGACAACTACAGTTATATCAGGAAAACACGTACTATCTACTCTCCAGAGCTATACCGGCAACAAGCTTGCTAATGGGAATAACAGCGCAGTTATTCATCATAGGTCGCCGAGGTGCCCGACTAAAAATAATCTTTCGTTGAAAAACGGAAAGCGCTACCCAGTGGTGACCACTTCAGGCGCTCCTGATGTGCCCAATGTTCTGCTTGTCGTTGCCAATCTAAACAGTTGCTTGCATCATTATCTTCTACAGGCATGCTAGAGCGTAAGTCTGAAGGCACATTCATTTAGACATCCGGAGAACCATTAGTCGCCCAACTTCCTCAGCCTGCCTCATTTGACTTTCCCACATGCTCATTTCTAACCTTGCCCCCATCTGCATTTTATTCCATTTCCACCAGAAGTTACTTTCTCTATCGGGACCAAGTCTTCCTCAGGCCAGAGCAGTAAGTTTATTTTCCATGTTCACCATTAAATCTATTGTCGTCCCCAAGTCCAGCTCTGTTTCGTCCATGCTAATCCAATTTTTACGTATCTTTCAAGTGCCAAATATACACACAATCGTGGGCTTGCTTTAAAGAGATTTCATATCAAGATTTACAGAAAAATTTGTAGCTTTACATCACAGTCAATCTAACCTCCGGATGTACCCCGTTGCAAGGAACTGGAAGTTTAAATTGTCTAAGCAAAACGTCCTCGGGCTTTTTTGGATACTCCCCCATTTGACACTCTACCCCACCACCTTTAACCGACACAAAACCATCTACACCACCCAATAGACTTCCACCTCTTACCACCGTAATTACTGGATGAAGAAATTCAGCAAGGGGACCTGTAGTAGTGCCACAATAATGAACCCTATCTCGAGCTTTTATGCTTGGTTTTACTCGGTGCTCATTTGGTAATAAACAAGACTCAATCGGTGCATTCCATGGCCGTCAGAGGAGATCACTGTTTCGTTTTAATAAATGAAACGTGGTTACCTGACAACACCCCCACTGAAGGCACTGCTGTGATAGGTTATATGGCCCTCAGGAAAAATAGACCAGACCAGAATTTTGGAGGCGGTCTAATCAGTGTAAGGAAGGGTCTCGTCTCATGTTTGTTTGGGCCTCTAATTGTGGATGGCATGGAGGATTCAGTATGGCTCAGCGCCAAAACTAAGCGTAATGAGATTGTGACTGGCTGTGTTGACCGTCCGCCTAGCGCAAATAATTGCGACCTCCCTAGTAACGGAGTTTCTTCTGCTGTGTCGACTGGTCCTTTTTCCCCAAATCAACACGAAGGTTCAGTCTCCTTTCTTTTCTCCAGATCAGCCTCATGCTGCCTTGCTACTGACTGTTGTCGCATGATCACTTCACCGAAAATGCATCCCGTCGAAAGGTTCATTAACAAACGCACGCTTACCCTCCATGTGCTTCGTATGGTCTACTACCACAAAACATCGACACTGATCTCCGTAGTCGCCCTGGATATGTTCCCATGGCCAACTTATCAGTGTGTTTCTATCTACATGCTGGCAATTCACGCGTGCTCTATCCTAAAGTAATCCATTCAGCGGTCGTATACTCTTTTGGTCACTTCCAATGGCTCCGCTCCGGCCCTTCCCTACCGGATGTATCGGCCATCTCCCATGTGACGAATGCCGTCGACAAGCTGCCATTTAATCCCTCACCGGTGCTTAAACTCCCACTGGTATGACGTCCTGCCGTCCCATTCTACTATGCTTCTGATATTCAACCCCCGTCCATTTTTGAGCTCTCTACTCACACCCCTATCCCTCTTTTCAGCCTGCTATGGACTCTTTCGATGTTCCGCCACGGTAATCCTCTCTTTTCTATAAAAAGCGGCATAATCAAAGTATCTAATAGTTGTTTAGTATTTCTTTGCCTTTGATCTCTCTAGTGCATTTATCCTACGTTTAGGGTTGAGTCCACACGTCCTTAGATGTTGTGACCATCTGACCTAGAGTTTCGAACTTTCTGGGCGTTATCATAGTTACCATTCTAGACCACTGAACCTTTATCCTCACCTTTTCGTTTGACTTTGTTAGCATCTCATGGATGCACTGATTCACCGTCAACTATACCATCGGCTCACGGGCTGTAACATATCTCGGGGGTTTCTGAAATGAAACATTATCATTATCACTATTATAATTATAATTATAACTATTATTGTTACCGACGTTCTGAATTTTGTCGCAGGACTCCCTGGTGAACCCAAGCTCATGGGAAGCTACTCTGAGGCACTGGAAGTTTGTTGGCTGACATTCACCTTTCCACAAACTAGCTCGACTTTGTAACTGCTACACGGCTTGAAGGCCGGGCCCAAAATGTGCCCTCCCAACGAGATTAAATAATATTCTGGGCTTAAAATTTACCCTGAGCATCACCCAGGCGCTTAGTTTAACCCAGGAAAAATTCCCTGGGGACGATCACTCTATCGTCCCCCGTAGATTTTCTATTCTCGAAAGCGTCCAATTAAAACTACCCGGTATCACGTAGTTCCATCTAGCTGAATGGGAGCAATTATATTTGCTCGCACGTGCTTAAAATTGGGATCAGTTCATCCCGTCTCGCGAACAAAAGCGGCAGTAGAAAACCTTTGTTCTATCTTTGTTCTTTGCTTAGATGTGACCAAGCCTGAAAGTGCCTGTAATAAAATCACAAATCCAGGAAAATTATCCCGAGTGAAACGGATGATCTCGAAACCGAGACGTATCTTTCTTAAAACAGATTTCTCCCTATATATGCAGTTGATTCATCTGCCCCTATACGTCGTTTCTTATTCGGGGCAGATGGACAGAAAACAAGAAAGAAGTGCCTTGCGCAACTCAGAAGGAGTGTATATTTTAGCTGAATAAATAAACACAATCATTTAATCTACTTCAGCTATTTATTCTCTTCGACAATAATACCTACGTAAACAAAGGGAAAGATATACTGAGGGCTTTTGGCGCGTTTTATAAATCCACGTTTACAAATGATTCTCCCTCGGTCTTTGCTGTTCGCGCTTTTGGCTGCTCGGAAAATTCTTCCGCGGCCTCTTGAAACTCAGAAGATATATATAACCTCTGTAGTCAAGTATTAGACTATCCCACAGCCTTAGACCAGACGCGCTACCTACGGCCGCTTTCAGGTTAGGCGGAACAGATATTTCTCTTTCACAGTCAAGCATATTTGTCTTATCTATACAGTATAGTCTGTATCCCAGCCAGGGGAAGGCCTGAGTTATTATTCCAGTTTATGGAAAAGGATCAGTTCAAGGCCCCACAAGCTGTAGGTCTGTCAGTCACACCCCAGCTGTCTCAGAGATCATGGATGGGAAGTTCAAAGCTGAGCTGACGAAGTACTTACTCAAGAGATCGCATAGATACGGTCCAGTGCCGTTTTCTCGAAAGCCGCTCGTGTTCCGCTAGTATGACCCAGTTTTTAATCTCACAACGATGGCTTTTAACTAAGACAAAAGGATTGTTTAAACTTTTCTCAATAAGACTGAAGCTCTTGACCAGGTTTCTTATTCTCGGCTTTTAACCAAAGTTAAACCTTTGGCACTATTGGATCGTTATATCCTTCACTGTCTTCTTGTTTGTCTTTGCACTTTCAGGCGGTAGATGTAAAGGACACTTTGTCACTGCCCCAGACTGTAGCTATCTGAGCCATTCTACGTAGTCTTTCGGGCGGAATACCATTTTTAATATAAGTAAACGGTATATTTGGATTAATCTATCGCGGGATTCTGTTTTTCTTTGCTGATAACGCAGAAATATCACATCTTCTAACCCCATCTTTGAACAAAACCATCAGAGAGATACTGCAGGATCCCACTACACCAATTACTTGAGGGAAAACTTCGTTAATGACATTTTGTGCTGAAAAATTAGTACTGTGGCCAGTGAATGTTTTGTTTTACCAGGGCTGTTAAGCGTAGGTAGTGAAACCACTGCAAAAAGCCCTTCATTGCAAGGTCTGGTCTTCAAAGCATGGTTTCGTTTAACTTCTCGGAAAGCACAGCTATTCGAAGTTAGAAGGCCCGAAGGTTGATTGGATCACTTTAAAGAACATTTCTGTTACAGGGTTATGTTAGACCACTTCTGCAGTATCGTTCAACATTTAACTCCAAGGTGTGGCAGAGCAAAAAATTATCCACTGGAGATTTACAGCGATCAATCACGAAAATATAAGTTAATATGCAGCATCTAACTATAAGCTATCTTTTACGTTCAGGTCCACTTTGGCTACGAATTTTAAAATTCGCTTTGGCTTTCCTCAATAAAAGTAATGAAATCAGGACTTTTCACTGATCACCACAACTCGCAACATTCGCCAACCTTCAATACTCTATACTACAAAGCAGTTCCTCAGTGGTTACTCGGAATTCTGGGACAAGTCTGCTGTCCATTTCCTTCATGGTTAATTACCGCTTACTTTGGAATAAATTGCTGCTAAAGGTTCCGTTTATGACAGCCCATCGACCTTTAGGAAGAAGGCAGGTTGGTATTTCGTAGCGCCAAAAGTAATCTGTATTATCAACCCTTAAGTCACGAAAGATGGGGCCCTCGAAAATGGTCGAGGATTTGGATGAACTTTACCCCTTTAATCAATCAACCACAGATGGAAGCCTTTCAGGCTACCGAAATACTTTTATCTAGAAACACCTCCATGCAATAACTGTTGGGCCACAGATAGACTCCACAAAGGGGTAATTGCCGTTTCCCACTATCAGTGCCCGAAGCTTTCTCGGGGTTCACCATTGGTACCCACCTTATCAGTTTCCATACTCCACTTAGCCTCTGCCTGTTGGCATTCAACTCTTTATGCAATTACATGGTGAAAATGGGGTGAGCAAGCAGGGGAAATAAACTTTTCTTTTTGTCGACGCTCTGCTATTGCACTATGACATGAATTTTCATGGGGTACAGAAACCTGTTTCTCATTGGCACATTCCGGGGTGATCACCATATTCACGCTCTGCAGTACTTGGTCTACATTGCGGATTAAGGGAATGCAACGGAATTTATGTCGAACTCTTTCATGAAGCCCCTCCTTACCTATCGCACCGATCATTCCATTGCCCGCTCCTCAGCAACAACTTTCGGCTGCTCTGGCGTCGAAAAATACCAAAATCGTCTTTTGATATTTTTCTTAACTTTTTTGGGGCTGATATGCTTTCGACCGCATTCTTTCGGAAAGCAATTTTTGCCGATGGATGTTTTGAGCTCCACCTCATTAGCCAGTCATTTCTAACGTTTTCGTGGCCAATGTTTGCGTTATTTGACATTCCAGCCGGCTAATCTCCTTTCGGTGCATTTTCTCCCAGTGATCTTGACACCCAATTTGCCAGACAAACCGTAGTAAATTTGCCCTCACCGATGGCAAATCTAACTGAACTCCTCATTTTGCTTTTTTCTGTACCATCTTGTAATAAGCAGATATGCATGAATTTTGATCTCTGATAATGCTTATAGCAAGAATCTTGTCCATTTTGGAAGAAGTAATCTATTACGATATACATCAACATTACAAAAAATGAACAAAGAGGTTCTCTGTAAGCTACCTTGTAAATTATCCGGGGACGTAAACCGGCTCTGACCATGACATGCCAGCTACTACAGTGATGCACTCTGATTGTCGGGCGAAAATCTCGCTTCGTAACTTTGAGCAAATTGCGCTTACACTGCTCCAGGCATAGTAGCACAATTGTATAATGTTGCCTCAACGATCGACGCTTAATAGTAGAAGAAGACAATCTGGAGCCTACGACAGGTTCAGCCCGATTCTGGTAGCTTACACTAAGTTCATTCGACCTCTTTGTTGCTTCGTTTGGGAGCAAGGAACGGCAGGCGGGTCCAAGTTACTGGGATTTTCCTGGAAACTTCTTATGCCTTGGCTCACTTTTGGCCCTTTTCGATGCACAAGGAAGGTGCGGTAAGGCACCAGATATCGTTCAGACCCTACTGTTGTGTGCAATTTCGATCTTGCACTGCTGTGGCCACGGAAAGGTCACGCCTTTTGCTATCCAGCGTAGTAGAGAATGAGAAGGTGCTTGCGCCTCGTCCGTCGTTTACTCTAGGAGCGACCGCCAGATGCTATGTGACTCTTTGGGGTGGGGCCGTACACTAGCGGCGAACCAATAGGTTTCAGCTTCGAGAGCCTCAACGTGTGAAAAGTATGGTCCACGTAACTGAAAGATGGCCTGCAATTCCGGTCATAGGTCACTTCAAGTGAGATCGAGCTGAATCCACCGATAGGTTTCTGGGACCAAAATCTCGTAGACCGTTGTTGATACGAGCAGAATTAAACTGGCTCGGGGACCACAGCCAAAATTTTCCTGGATCTTAGGGTGCCGTGTTATCAAAAGGCCCAGTGGTGATGCTGCCAGCCCCGCCATCCACCTGGTCTTTGGGTCCTGAGGTCTTGAGGAAGTACACGGGCATCAGGCTGAAACACAATTGTCGCCGGATATTACGATTGACTTGATATCTGAATATCACTTGCTTGCCTCCAGCAATAACTTTGATTTGCAAATCGTATGATCAATGGTCGGGTGTCCTTTCCTGCTCCTGCCAACTTACCGGGCGAAATTCTTGCTTAACGGCCACTTCTCTCTACGATTTCACCATCCTAGGTGCGTCTGTTATGTGGTGGAGCGTGCTCTCTCCCCTGGTCTGCTCCCTTTTATTAGGGGCTCCATCACCACTCCCATAACCCTATTTCTATTTCCCACCATGGCTTTGTCGCTGTTTTAGTGGCAGCTGAAGTTTAGCCGTAAAGTGTTGCTTTCAGCCTTCCACTCAAGTCGAGTCATGTATATGCCATGTGCAACTGGAGGTGAATATTCTGCGGCTAAGCAGCCAATTCCAATCAAAAAGAGTGAAAAGTTATATCAACTCAGCACTAAATTTAGGTCTGAAATGATAAAACCGGGTTTGACGGGGAAACAGGTGAGAGACTGTACCATGGAGGACTAGTAGACTATGGTGCAAGCACGTGGGTGTTTGCAGCGGAATCATATAGATGACACAGAAATACATTCAATGAGGTCGAGGTTAAAGGGGAGTGGGACACCAGCCACAGTCCCAAGGGTGAATGTCGTAATGATTTTATGTTGGGGTGCTAAAAGATGGGTCAGCTGATTTCGAGGTATACCACTAATTCTAGACCAGTGTTTTATGGAACGGGCAACTAGTTTAAGGTCTCCAATGGGCAACCCGAGGAATATTGTGGGGGAGGTTCAGGGCCAGTGGGGTAGAAGGGAGATGTAAACAGGTTTCTGGATGAGTGAGTGGAGTGCTAAAACACTGATTCATGAAGCACCAAACTAAAGCCATGTTACTTTCAGAAAGACCGCGGCGGCTTTTTTGGGCCGAGAAAAGTTGCTGTTGATGAAAACTCCGAGGCACTTCACCGATGAACGGTTGTGAATGCACTCATTGTTAACAAAAAAGGAGGAAGCGGATTCCAAAAGGTTAGAATACCTGATTTCTTTGTAAGGACAAAACGACGTATCAGAAAATTTCGATGGATTCATTCGCAGGTTGTGTGCGGGGGGTCAGTTAACAGGCTGAGTTACGCTGTCCTGTAGATGAAAAACGTGGACTGATGGGAAGGTGACATGCCAAGAACCACACCGTCGGCGTATTTTATTGGCACGCATTTCTTCTGGACAGGCGTAGATGGGATGTAGCTGGGAAACAAACTGAGATAGATTTGTTTGTCGTTAGACGCCTCGCATGGACGAAAACGTGCAGGAGGCTTTGCTGCAAACTTGTGTAAACTTAAGCCAACCAGAAAGATCATTGCGCTGCAAGTGTGGAGCGTTAAGCTGAATTTAGCTACCCGGTAGGATCCGTAGTGGCTTGGATCTGTTCACGCGGTGTGGAGCATCCCTGCATCCAAAGAATTCAAACCTAAAGTCCATTCGCTTATAATCCGGTGCGGACAACTCAGAAAGTGGGAGAGAAACAAGGGCTTTAAGAGCTCAAACTGAAGAAGGGCAAACAAACTAGTTAAGGTCAGACACCATGAGATGGGGGTATAATCACCGTAATGAAAATTTTTCAAAAACCCTGAGGATAACGGAGGTGCGTCCCTGAAGGCGGAACTTGTCATTTTCCCTCCTGGGTACGGGTGTAAAGCAGGACACTTTCCGTCGATCAGGAATCTTTGCTTGGATTAGGCGGCCCTAAAAGAGGTCGGATATGATGGGAGCCAATGACGCCGCAAATCTTCCTAGCGTGGTTGGCCAAAGTCCATCAGGACTGGCTGTTTCAACAGGCTGAAGTTGTGACAAACCTTGGTGTACATTGTGGGAACTAAAAAAAGGTAATGACAGGCACCGAAACGGCTACTAGTACCGGAACTTGAGGGTGATACTGCGTTCAAGCCACTTATGTAGTCCTGATTGCGTTGTTTAACGTCTACCTCCAGTGGGGTTTTCCTCGAGATTTTGACATTGAACTGTGCAAGAACTTTCCAAGTACAGTATTTACTTATATTCTTCGTTGGTGTCCAAACTTGTATTGAATTCGTCTAGCTCAACGTTGCTTGACCCCGATAGAATTTTGACCGAGGTAAAATTGTAGCTCTCTATCCCCTTTTTTATGAAGCAGTTGTTTGAAATGAGGGGATGAAAATCCATCTGTAAGGATGTACACAGTTTCAATTGAGCAAGGTATAAGAAAGCAAAAGTTTGGATGATTCTTCAGGTGATCAAAGAAGGAGGACAAGTGTGAGTGGAAAAATATTATAAGATTAGTCCCAGCCCTCACGTCTGCAAGTCTTATAAAAGTATCCCGGGGTGCACTGGCTCTTACGACTCTTCCGGATGCAACACAGGGTAAACCGCGGACGGTTATTCTGTCCTCAAGTAGTGGGAGAAAATCTGTGATCTGGACTTACCACGGGTGTACAACCATCAATATGGAGCATGTTGAGACTGCTCACAAGACGGAAATCTTAACGGGCTTCAAGTCTGCCTGTGAGGGTACCAACGTTTTTCGACGCACTGTTGCAAGAAAGTCAACATCTGACCTAATGAAACCCCCACAGGATATAAGGAAAATTGAATGCAAATGATTAAGAAAGGACACGAAAAAGACACCGGAGAACTCATCAGTTTCACTGGAAGCGCGTGCTGCAGACATGTACATTGGCGACAACAGTAGACCTGTATGGGATCAAATATTCAGGTTTCTGCTGAACAAGAGAAACACCGATTTGCACTTGGGAGGGAGTGAACAAACTTTGGGATCAAGTACACAGTCGATTGTTGACATGAAAGACGACTCAATGCCGGCAAATATTGTAAGGCACTAAACGGTCCACCCGGGAAGGTACAAAATCATCAATGTTGATGATTTCATCTTCGACGTCACTGAGCAGCCAAGCCTCTCGGACCAGAAGTAGGCCCAGACATTTGTATCCCTGGCTGCGAAAAAGTGGGACAAGTCAGACAAACTTCCTTGCTGCCAGCGTATGTTGCAACTCATAATGGTAGGCACACTAGTGTTAGAGACCTTCAGTCCCCTTGGAGAGACTGTTCAGCATGTGCAAGTCAATACTCGCAAGTCGAACATAGTATAGCCAAGTCGGAAGAATCCCGAAACCAGAACAAAATTGATTTGTAGTTTCGGCAGTACCAAAATGAAATTCGCAGAGGGCACAAATACGTACAAACTTCAAGTGTGCGACCAAATAGACTTCACAGTAAAACCCAAAGGTTCAAAGCCCCGTGGATTAAAAGAGAAGGTCAGAAACGGTTCAGAGCCCAATTCAAAAGTCTCACATGAATAAACAAACGTGAAAAAGTGGTATGTGAACCGGTTTTTCAAAGAAAAGTTAAATATGGTCAAATTCACAAAGCATGTAGAACATGTGAGAGGATTTTCAGTAGTTGTTATCTACACCGCCGGCCAAAATCCTTCCTCGAAAACAGTTTTCCTGGGTTCTGGATGACTTCATTATTCTCGTCCAACCTAGTCAGCTTATTGTCAGGGACTGTGGTTACTAAATTCCTGTGTTGGCTGCCCGCGAAAACAAGTTTGAATCATGGTCAATACCTGCAAAATTCGTAAGGAATCAATTCCAAATCCTGCCGCACAGTTTTGGGTGGGCAGATTCACCAGAAGACCAACGCAGACTGTTTGACGCGATGAGAGTGAAGACGTTCCAGAGTAAGACACTCTGCTCCTCGAGCTCAGTCTACGTATCTCAAGCAGTGAACTATTGCACCAACTGGGTAAACTAAGTGTGTTTACTAACGTGAGCGCGGAAGTTGAACGCAAATGCAACGCTCGAATAACAGTGAGAAATCGAGTGTAATTGAAAGATCAAGAAACAGGGGAATTACGTAAAATTGACACGCCAAATTTTCTGAGAGAACTGAAAATCGGTTTCCGATCATAAATTAGCTTAGAAAACAAGTGTGCGGTGGTCAGTAATTGAACACACATGGACACCAAGATTGATGGCATAATGACATCCATAAGAGTATTTCAAAGTTTTTTTGAGTAAAAAATGTTACAATTAGTACTCTATAAAATGTGAATAAATATTCTTCTCCAAAGGCCGGAATCATTTATTGATGTGATTTCATCCAATAACACTCACCTAGACTGCCCAAGTGAAATCTGGGTGAAATGTTTCTTCTCGCCTCTGTGCCACTTGTACAAAAACTGGAACTTAGTACACCTTGCAACTGTTCAGGAAAAATGGGTCGAGTTGAATATTTACAGAGCTACGAGGGGATCGACTCTCGTACGTTTCGGATACGCCCTCATTTCTCTGTTTCTTGTTACGTAACACAAATGTGGGATCTGTCCAGTATGCAAAGCTCAGTTCGACGGCGGTGCACTTCACTTACGACATTGTTGCTACCTTGCAACCCAATAACAATGCAGTCATTTTGAGTTCATTTATGGATACTGGCCTGAGATCAGTGATTCTTGCTTTGGCAAACAGTACTTTGTTTCGCCGCCGGCCATACGGTCCTTCCCATTTTCCGTACACTGCCACTCGGTAGGCAAATTCCAAGCTGCTTTGCGTGACCCGCTGCTGTTCAACTCCCAATTGGGCTTCCCGAAAATATTCTTCTTTGAGATATGCCAAACGCTCTCGGGCTACGTCTCCATTTTTAGATAGGTGGTTCGAGGGTGGCCACTTGGGTAGAGCAATTTTGCGTTGCCATAGTGACGGTTTGTCTTTGAATTCACCCCTGAAAATACGGGCTGACCTTTTTCTGAGTAAACTCCACTTTCCTGAGGTAGGCCGTTGGATTCAACATAAAAAAGTTGGTTATGTACCAAATAAGCACTTCTCTCAGCAACTGCTAAGCAACTTACCAATGCCGCTTGTCGAACTTCTTTTGCCGGGGTCCGAGAATTGTCCAGCCAAGTATCGTTTGCTTAGCAAATGGTTCTTTCCGATCGCTTTGCTCTGTTCAAGCACCCAATGAGCTTCTGGCACATAGTGCCCAACTAGCTTGTCAGCTTGGGTGCTAAGCTCTTCTTCGAACACCATGTCTTTGGGATGAGGCCATCTATTGGCGGTTGATCTAATGGAATCGACTGGTTCCATTGACGAGCTGTCCTTTGCAAAAACTTCCGGAATTTCTACTGCCCAGCCATCAGTTAAAGAGAATAACTGCAGGGTCAGCCTCATCGAATTGTTAACATGAGTACCTGAAATTGTGCTGAAAGTGAGAGAGGTAGGCTCGCCGACCAGTCCACAGCTTTCCATAAGCTTGAGCGTATTCAGCTAAGTATCCGACCCCGTACAACAAATTCCATGACCCTCCTCAATCTTTTACGTTTCACAATGCCGACAGGTACGATGCCTAGTCTCGCCGGCTTGAAATCATAAAGCCCAGTTGAACAGACAATCCTGGGTTCGTACGACTGAGTAGGCCTATTGCTTGGGGGGGGGGCTGTAGTGTAGGGTAATGATTACCCTTGCATCCGTCCTGGTCACATTTCACTCAAAAGCGGCATCCGGAGGCTCAACGAAAGTTGTTTAAACATACCAATCATGAGCCGATCCCTTTTGCTGCGGACCACCGATCGGGTACACTCATCCCATGGAAGGTTGGCCAACCTCGTATCTGATGAATTAAGTTAGATAGCTGTCATTCAGTTTATCTCTCGGGCTCTCAACTTATTGTTTGCATGTTAGCCAAAGACTGGATTCGGTGGCAGTCGTCCCTTATAATTCGAGGCGATATTGGTGCCGTTCGCGTTAGCCTTCAGCCCTTGTGTACGATTTGTCCAGATCGGCTGTTGGCAAAGCAGGGTTGATGACCTGTGAGCCCCGTCAAGTCGTCGAACGTAGGTTCTAGCCCAAGCGTATGTATTTTCCCAGCTTGCTCTGCCTATCAGCTCTATAACTCAATAGGTAGACGTGGGACAATGCAATGTCGTGTGCAATGCTATGAGATCAGATTGGCATTCTAAATGTTGTAGTGCTATACTGCAATTGTGCACTTTTATCACCAAGTTTGACAATAGTTCAGCTTGGCGACCAGTCCTTTTTGCCTCCTATAAAACACCATCAATCAAGCTTCTGTCCACTTTGAATGGTATTCCAAACAAATCTTTGAGGATTCTGCGTGCCCTGATATACCCCGTTGGCGGATCAAGGATCGCGCAGCCTTCGATAGAACTTTTGGCCCCCTCTAAGACAGTAATGCATTAAATACAAAAACCTTTGCCAGGTATCTGCAACTACTCTCTCAAGTAAATTTTCGAACTGCATCATGTATATACGGTATCGCTCGAGTTGCCCGTCGAAAAGGGCTGGCTCCAATCTCGGCATGTCGAATGCTGAAACCTCGGCAGTTTTGGGCAGTCACAAGAATTCATGTTCGTCGATTACGTAGCCTTTTTGATGTTGATATCGTGAACGACTTGGATTTCCTGCTGGCTGGCTGAGACCAGTCCTGATTTGACAGGCTCTGTTTTATTTTCAGCTGACTTCAGGTTATTCTCGAATTCCGTCATTCTTATTCTATAAGTAACAATATCATTGAACTAATAGCGATTAGAGATGTATGACCTGGTGTTGACGGAACTAGTAGACTCAGTGTTGTCCAGAGATTCAACAACACCCGAAGACATCCACAGAGACTTGCCGAGTTAATTCCTATTGCCTCATAAGTTCCTTGCTTCCTTGTCCGGGCAATTCCAATAAGTTTTCTTGCCCAGGTTCAACCTGAGCACTGTAAATAAATTCTCGCAAATCGAGCATAGCATAGCCAAGTCAAAAGAATCCCGAAACCAGAACAACATTGATTCGTAGTTTCTACGGTACTAAATTGAAATTCACAAAGGGTACAAATACACACAAACCTCAAGCACGCTACCAAATAGGCTCCACAGTAAAACCTAAAGGTTTAAAGACCCGTGGACGGAGCATATAGACCAAATTCTGTACGCTCAATTAGGCCCAACAAACAACCTTCTCATCGTGGCAGCCATAAATCAGCCTTGGCTAACCAAAGTCTACGATCCTCACCACTGGCGAGAAAACGAAACTGAACCGTAATGAAACAGACTACCATGAACCAGTGTGACTCATTACCATGCTGAATGTCCACAAATTTATCTCTGCAAGAAGGCACAACCAAGAAAAAGAAAAGTAATCTTGATCTTAGAAAGACTGACGACCACAAAGCAATGTCAGCGAGATTAAGGTGGGGAAGAGTAGTCCGAATTCCACTAAGAAGATATATAAAGTCAATCGATGAGGCACTGTCGGCCATTCAGGATGCTGTTCCTATCTTGGTCACCGTGTTTAGAATATCCTGAGTACATTGCTTTGGTTGGGACCTCGCACCCAAGGCATCGACGAGTCTCACAGTCGTCACACTGTGTGCCTCTTGTGTCCATCTCATCTTTGCATCTTTTACTACAGCACCGATGACTGCACTCCGTGACGCCATAGTCTTAGCCTCGAATGACTCAGCAACTGTAGAGTCCTTAAAAACTGGATGGGATTATTATGAAAGAAAGCCCCAAAATATGGCTTACTACGGTAGTGGGGTTCATTGTTAATTACCGGACGGATCCTACAAACGGCGGTAACTGCAGGGCAACTCATTCTTATGGAGTTTACCCCGGTAGACACCGTGCTGTCAGTCGTTTATCGTGAGCCGGTCAACCCTTCCGTGATTGTTTTCCTTTTGCAATTATGGCGGAGTCGGGTGAGCCGTCCTCCTTATTCCCATATGCTTTGAATGTGCCTGCTTTCATGCTGAGAGTACCAAATCTCCTCCCTTGACTCCTGAATGATGTTTCCCGTGGTACCCATTACACTAGATGTAGTGATTTTCTGGCAGCTTGTATAAGGTGGAACCTTCCAGCCTCTTCCATCCTAGGCCCCATCTATCACTCTTTCAATTATCCTCTGCATCCCATCCTTCTTAAACTCTTATCTTCCTTCTCACTTTGTCACTTTTAATCTTGTATTTCTTCATCTGGGACTTTGACTACACCCTCTTTACCGGGGCTGCTTGGTCATTGGTGAAAGTGGATGAAAACTCCAGTTATCCGGTCGCTCACACCCAAGAAAGCAGTCTTCTGGACTTAAGTAGACTGCATCAGCAGATCTATCGGTGTCGTGGTCTTGCTGCATTGGTAGGATGCCTCCTAGTCCTTGGGTACGCAGTTGACGGTTGCTGCTTCGAACCCTGTTACCACTTACCATTTTTGTCTCCCTACCACGGTATGCACCCCTACCCGTTCTGTCCTTCCTCCTATCGTCTCTCTCTACATCAACTTTCACTGCATTTAGTCACTATCGTCTTAACCAATCTTCTCTGTCGACGCTCGCCAATATTTCTTTTTCCACCTGCCGTCATTGCTGGCTTCTATTCTCTTTGCATTTGGTACTACCCTCCGCTCAGAAAGCCCATTGATAGCTTCCTTAAACTGGTCGTTTTGGCAAATCCCCCCTTGTTCTCCCCCCTCATGCCCAATGCAATGATGCACCAACCGCACCTGCACCCATGACCAATCCGCATATTAGAACTTGCAGCTCCAAACTTTGCTTTCATTACAGTAGCTTTTGTTATCAAATCACCGTCACCATATCTTCCTCTCTTAGCTCTGCGATTCCTCTGTGGTTCTTTCCATTAGGCAGTGTCCCGATTTGTATCCACCTGTTCAATTGTCTGCCGGCACAAAGCTCTCCAGCTCCATTGCCCTCACTCCGTCGCGCATTCTTCTTCTGGGCCTTTTTGTTCTATTACTGGTTCACTAATCTCGGAGATTCCCACTTCCTTGTCCGCCTCCTTCGTGATTCATCTGCGGTAAAATGATCCGATTGGTGATTTCTTACCTGTGTCTCCTCGGTCATTGCTTTCATTCCTTGATCCGTTTATTGCTCGCTACAGGCATTTTTCCGTACCTTACAGTGTGGTCCGCTTTTCCGTGTTCCACCACTGTAATGATAACGTTACGTCACGGTGTTGTTTTACAGTTCCAAATCGTTTGATCTGTCACTACCCGATTCCTCTGGTTCCTCACTACATCTCGCACCTGCGTTGATCAAACAATTAGCCCCTTTGTTACCTGTTCTCTTCGATCCTATCATTCATCTTCACTCTTCCATGAACTGCTTCTCACAGTCTCCATCACTTCTGTGCTTCCGCATTCTACTTTTCTCTCCGTTGGGCTGCCATATGCACTTGTCATGAAGTTAGTCCTCCACGGTATCCCAAAGTCAATTCTACAACCATTTGATCTAACCTTACCTACTCCTCCTAATGACTGATAATTTCTTTCTAGGACCCCACTGTTGTTGCTCCTGCTTTTCTTATACCTATTCATATGTATATAATATATATATATAAACTTACGCATGTACATCTGTATGCACACGCTCTGCATCATGCAGTTCCTCACCGGCCATTTCTCTTGCTATCATCCCACTGACGGTCATGATATGCATCCATCAACTCTACATCTGTGCCTCACATCTACCGTATCCAATCCTTCTAAATATTTTTGTTATCTGATCAACCCTCTACGTCTTGTATTTCTCGCCCCCTGTCTTAAGATGAGTTTTGTGCCCTGTCCGCCGAAAATCCACTGCAGAGTACCAATGCTTTATTGATATCTAATCCACTGCAGTGCACCTCACTTTCTTCTCTATCGTTCCTCGCTACTGCAGTTCCCTGTACCGATTTCCAGCCTTCCTCATGTTTATCAGTCGGCCTCCATATGTAATTACCCGGACCAGTCACATTCTCCATCTGACCATGACTTTCAGACTCATGGGGCGTCCATTCAAATCCTTTCTTGAGCTCATTTAAACTCCACACAATCTGTATGGTGTGCATACATTTATCCTACTTTCATCTTACTTTATTCCCCCTTCTGAGTCTCTTTATCCTTCATTTTCATGCAAGTTTCCACATTTTCAGGAATTATATTTGTCCATTCCATCACCTGTATCAACAAGATCATGCACATGGCATACTTCGGGCGTCTCCGAAATAAACCATTATTATTATTATTATTATTATTATTATTGTTATGGAGGGATTCATTGGTCCGTCTGGCTGCTGCTGCATATCGGGCTAGAGGCTCAAGGAAATCATTGACAGGTACCCTTGAATCCACCATGGTAGTGTTTTGTGAGAGCTCGTAAGGGATTGCCTGGACTCAGGTGTCGCAGGGATTGCCAGCCACTGGATGCCCCTTGCCCGCACTTGCCGGTATTGAATGGTAGACTCCAGATTACGTGCTACGTGTGGGCAATGTCCAGGTCGGGTTGTACACCTTTACTAGTTGGGCTTCCGGGTAACTTAGTATCGTCTGCAAATAGGCCTCAGAGGGACTTCAGCTACCTCCGCAAGTTTCCTACGGAAAGGAGGAACAAAAGTGGCTCCCTGGCGGACTCCTGTGGAGCCAGGCTACATTGGTTCACATAAACTGGGGCCTTTTTCTCTGGAGTATAATGCCTAGTTTCTCAGGCAATCCGAACCCCATGCCTCCACCAGGAGCTATTTGTGACACTACCGGTTCAGAATTGAGAAGGAGCCGGTTAACTAGGCCAAACTTCTTCTGGAGCTCCGGGAAACATACCTTGGCCCGGTTTCCCTCGTCCAGACATTCCATCGCCTAACCTGGGAGAGACAGAAGGTTTTCGAGGCTAGACTAACCCAATTGAAAGTACATTGGAGTATGGGTGTTTGGAGCCAATCGCGTGTTTGAGGAGGCGTTTTCGGCGAGCTTCCGTATCTCCCATCACTGCGTTTTCCAGATGGCAGTGGGAGTCGGCCTAACCAGATACAGACACTAGTACGGTTTTAAGCTCCTTTTACGTCGAAGTTTCGCTTTACTTTTTTAGCTGAGCCGCTTCTTTACTGGAGTCTTGCTGGGATTGAACAGCTGGCACGAGCAACAGGCTAAAAAACAAACCTTCCCGGATTTTGTGATTATTTTGACATCTGAATATCACTTGTGAGCCGAAAGATCGTTCACTGGGAGATCGACCACAGGACAACAAGGAGGGGTTCAGAATACTGGTCTTGACCGCGTCTTGGATGTCGTGTTGTAGGTGAGGTAAAACGGAAATCACTTAACGACGGAACAGGGCCCAGTAGTGCGGCACTTTCGGGCTTGAGTAGCGCAAAAGGTCCCTTCTTGGGAAATCTGTCGAATATCGGATAAAGAGAATTTTGAAAAGCTTGCGCCTGGTGCTGCCCTCGGTGCACACTGTGTCGATAGTGGCCGACTCCAATCTATCGTCCAAATCTCCCTCGGCAGTATGCACTGCAGTCAGCATCCACCCTCGCCCCTGTCGCGAGGTGTTCTCCTCACCTAGGTTTGGTAGTAGCTTCAACCGACCTAAGTCTGCTCAAAAAAGGAATGAATGGACGCAATTTGCCTTTCAGGCGGAAGACAAACCTTTTGTGGGCCATCCCCAAAAGCTGCAAGAGTCGCTTTTGGTCTGCACAAATAACCTCTAGTGTTCACCTTAGGCTCTTTAAAATCTGCCTCTGGGGATTATCACTACCAGTTTACCACGAGCATTATTCTGTGAGACCCCATATCTTCCAAAATTAACAACTCCTTGTTCAACTGATTCCTCGGTCCAGCTACACTACTTCGGAAAAAGTTGGCTAGAAAACTTCATCCCCGGGCTCCCCTTCCATAGTTTTGTGCCACCTCTTATCTGTTCGCCGTCAGCCGAGTTCGGCATGCCTACAGGTTTATTCCCGGTAAAACTCTCATAATTCCAGAGGATTCTACGCGGCTGTGTCCCTTTATTCTCCCTTTTACGTAAAATACGCCTATATCCTGCGCCCTCTGGTTTCAGGTCTTTCCTAGCTGACCCCCATCATCCCAGTGGCTAGCGGCTGGACATTTTCCAGAGAAGCCGTATCTTTCTGAGAAAGGGCATCCAAAGCTGTACACAGTATTGGAAGGGAAGCATCACAACGGCTTTTTACGTGAGTAAATTCTCGTTTTGCTTGTTTGCAGGATATTGTCCATTTAAGTCTAGAGAGCTTCTCACGGGTTCCATAGGTGGCTAGCTTGTTCTGCTCCACCAATTTGAAGTCTGCACTCTTACTACACCTTAGACCGGTATATTGCACACCGCATCCACCATAAACGGTCCATACGCCCCTTTACGGATGAACCCACGAAAGCTCCTTTTAAAAGAAGAATTTACCCTCTTTCAATGGCATATCACGTGCTTTTGCTCATTTTGATACCCCATTACCCAGTAACTCACGCTGACCTGATCCAACAGTCATGAAATCTGTAAATGCGAAAAACATCCTCATTCATTGAGTCACTTTGACTATGTGGAGGAATAAAAATGGCGCCAAAAATCATGCTCGAAAGACCCTAAAAGCTGCATATACCGGCTCAGGGTTGCCAGCCTCCACCGTAGCGTATAACCCCCGGTATTCGGACTTTGTTGTCGTTCTTCTGTCCTAGCAGCCTTAGGTGTGCCCCGAAGTCGGAGGTGGTTTAATGAGTCCAGAAACTTACTGAAGCTGAGACAACAAACTTCCACTAATCCTCAATAATCCATCTGTTTCGAATGCTTCTAAGAACCCTAGAAGATTCAGAAGACGATCTACCCCCCCATAAAAGAACCCATGCTTTGCCATACTTAGCAGCTTGTTTTCCACCAAGTGCGTGCGAATGTGTTATCTAAACAGCTCCTGTAAGCCTTCGCAAAGCACGCACGTAGGGCTTACAGATGAATGCCCTCTACTCTCAAAGATAGTCACCACAGTCATTGCCTTTTAGTCCGGTTGCGGTACACCTTGGCTAACAATTGTGTGAAACAGCCGGGGATCACTTCCACGCTTTTCCGCAGCCATTGGTTTGATGGTGGCTGCATGTAAGCCATCTGGTCCCGCCGACTTATTAATGCTCACCCACTCTGGTTTTCTTCTCTTCGTCGCTGCCGTTGGCTTATGTGGCAAATCAAGCGCTCCCAACGGCTCTTCTAAATTTCACTGTTGCCCCATCCTTTTGGCGGGCACTTTCGAGGTATGCCCTGAAAGCCGTCGCTTTGCTCTGACATTCGCAGAATTTTCTCCCTTGGCCTAGATTGAGCATCCAAACTCTCTTCGCAAGGACAACTTTTGACTGAGTATAACTTCAATATCCCTGTGTTTTCGCCCAGCCTCTTTTACTAATTGTATCTCAAAAGTTCTTTTTGCGCCTCCAGTTATCTTGAAACCGAAATCCTAGTACGCTGCATATAGCAGCCACACTGTCTCAGTTCGCACTGCTTTAGACTTCTTTCACATCTTATTCCGTTTCCGGGTAGATTTTTCACCGCTGCAGTTCAGCAATAAGGCCTGTTTTGGGATTGCTCTCTTCCAGTACACATACATGTCCTTCAGGCCATTACCTTTCGCTTACTTACCTGCCATTTGTCCTCTCAGCAGGATTTCCCTCGCCCACAACCCAGTTTAGCTTAGCCTTTTCTCCACAAAGATCGGCAGCATTTGGATTTCTTGATTTTCTACACAGTATCTCAGGGACGCTCAAAAGCACGAGTCGGAGTGCAGTATGATTCAGCTCGATCAATCTCGGCCAAAGGTTGGTGGAAGCTTGACCCATCCATGCAGCTTTCATATTTCTTGGTCACCAGGTCTGGAAGAAATGGATGATTTTCCGTTCTTCACCTGGCGTTTTCCCTTACTTGCTGAGTTAAGGTTCTGTCCTAGAGCCACTAGATAACGTTGTAGCCCCGCTCTACTGCGAAAGCAGCCTTCCGAGCCTCATTAAGTTCCCGGCAGGTTAAAATGCCTAACAATCACTACGGCGTTTGTTCTCGCCCGTGGGAGTTCTATGATCCCTTCCGTCTCCCGGTTTGGGCTCATGTACACACGTGAAATTGTTTTTTTCCTCACGGGCTTTTTACGATGATAGCACATAGTTGAGCTCTCATTGCACATGACCTGAGGTCCGGTTTCATGTGAATCAAGCCCTATGTACTAAGGAGGGTTACGCCACCGTGTGCCGTATCACTGCACCTGTCTTGTCGACGGACTGGGTAACTTTTATTCATATTCCCACGGAGTGTGGTCATTCTTGGAGAATCACCTTTCGATTAGTGAAATTTTTCCAGTGTCAAGGCACTGAGCTTTTTCTCTCATTTCAGCCCGTTTGCTTCTAATGCTACGGGCATCAGTAAATAACAACAAAGTGGCCTTTTCGGTTGAACATCCTTGCCTCTTTGAATTCGTAACCCTCCTCGGTAGGGGAATCAGAGTGCATTTTAGGTTTTTTAGACCCAGTGTGCCAGGCGTTATAGCGTTGTGACTTGATTGTATGATTTTTCGGCCCCTCAGCAAGACTTCTTTTGTAATTTCCATTCGGTTCACAGTTCAGTTGCTCTTCTCGCTGAATCGATTGGCCTTACAGTGAGCGGCCCGAGCCTTCCTTGTCCTCCAGTGGGCCACTTTTCGGGCCTCATTTTCTGTCACATCGTCAGATAAAACCGCCGGCTGGTGGTTGGTTCCCTTAAGCAGCGTTCTCCCACTAACCATTTTATATACATCCAGACCTCTTATTTCACTGTCCGCTTGCACACGGCTTCCTGCCGCTAGAGCCAACCGTGTATTAAGAATGTTGGAACTTCTGCACTGTTCTGTAGCCCTTAGCGCTGCGCGATGTTTTTCATTTCATTAAAACAGAAAAGCTTCAGTGTATCATCCCATGGAAATAAGGGAAAAAGCAATGAGTGAATTATTTCTGATGCCAAAAATACCCATCCTTTTTCGGGGTAGAAAGCATCCCAACACCGGCCTACGGCCATTCTAAAATCCCCAAAAAGTGCGGTATTCGCGAGCTTCTTTGGCAGCACATCTCAATAGGGCCTCACTGCACTTGAGAAAAAACCTGAAGCCTACTGCGATTTTTTGCAATCCATAGCCATCCCTTGTGCATTTCTGCCATCAGAGCGAAAAGGTTCTCTTGATTCACACCCCGCAGACCCTAGCAAATCTCCTTGAACGCGGCGCTATTTCATCGAGAATAGATTCAAGGCCCGGAGGCGCTGCGTTTACTGTCTTCTCCTGACCATTCTCTATCATGCCGGCTAACAATAGCGCCTCTTCAAGACGGTCTTTGGCCTTCTACTAGTAAGGTATCCAGGCTCGCACGCGGTACTCCAGGTGTGCCCAAACCATGGTTACTTGAACCCGAACGGGAGGCAATGATGCGGTAGGTGCAAAGTGGAAGAATTCCCTCCAGGCAATATTTACCTCTTCTCTACACTGCTTCAATGGTTGGAAAAAGCTTTGTGGCGGCACATTAGAATCTTCGATGTGGAAGACTTTTTGTGATGATCATTGGCCGCGCCTACTGGCGACTGAATGTATGGTGAAGCCTCAGCTTTTGGCGAGGTTAGGCTTAAGGCAAACCGCTGCGCGGAAGTTCTGCATGAAGAGGCAAAATGAAGTCCTTTATCTACTCTAGCCATCCTGATGGCATCCGAAAAAAGGGGTGACACTGGCAAATTCCTGTGCAAGATCGGTAATCAAGGTAAGGAAGAGCAGAGGGCTAGGCGCCGAGCACCTTGACGCCCTGCCTTTTAAACCCTTTGATCTTGAGAAATAAGTACCAGGTAGGCGCTATAAGTGTGCCCTTTTGGAAAGCTTTTACCATAATGGTTTGCCTTTTTGGCAGTTCTTGGCCGTTTGGCTCCCTGAAACATCTGGTTTACGAAACCGGAAGGTCAAGGTCAACTTCAAGTATAAATCCAGTTGTCTCGTTTTTCCCTTTTCCAATCGTTTAGGTTTGGTTCTGGGTCAAACTTAGAAGAAGCAGTTATTCACAGTGAAGCTTTAAAATGTAAGAGGTAATAATTGCGAGACACCTCCTCAAAATACAGAATCATTACCGTCAAAAGTCAACAAAGCATTTACCAAGAAATTTAGACCCCCGCCGACCAAAAATCATCCATCGCCAGCCCATCAGTGAAATACATACCTATTCTTGGCTAAATCACCTCATTTATTTATCTATACCTCTATGGCTAAAACCCTAATTCCCCTTCGATCGTACAGGGAAATCAGCTTGTCAACCCCGCTTGTAATCATCTAAGGCGGCTTCCTATAGAATTTCATTTGGTCCGCATCCGGGCTACATGTAACCAATGAATGATTTACTCCTTCCGCCCCAGTGGCTGCCGCTGCCCTATGCAGCATGACTGGGGGCTTATCCTCCCTCGAAACCGGGCGCACTCCGTGGTCCATGAAATTCTTTACAGAGAAAATCTTCCTCTGATCTTACAAGTGCATCGTACCGCCCGGTCAAATTAATCTGGACGGCCTTCCCATCCCCATACACCCTACCGTTATTGATTTTGGCATAGGCCGATCCTGCTCCCTTAACTTCTCGGAACAGGCATCGTTCCAAGCTGCCAAAGCTTAGCAAACCCTAGGTTTGATACATCAATGCTTCTTACCACCCGCCAGTCGCCTTCCCGTACATCCTTCACATGTTAGACCACTTCTTGAATACTGCCCGATTACCTCCAACCAATGGCCGTGTTCCTCCATTATATCGCTTGAGAATGTTCGGCGTACCTTCATCAACAATCTCTCTGGCGTATGCTCAACTGTGAAGAATCGCCAAAGCTGTAGGCTCCTACACATTAGGCCTCTGTGGATTCGTCGCATGAGGCGCAACTTAGTCTTCCTCTTTATGTTATTGCACAAACAAGCCTACACTTCCCATAATATCTCTTTCGATGCCCCCTGCCCTTACCTCCTTCGTTGTGGTGCCCTTTCTCTCCCTGCCACTCAACCTAATCTCGGTCTGAGGCAGCAGCTCTTCCCGTCAGCCCATTCCGAAATGCGGAATAGGCTGCCCCCAAGTATACGCTGTGCTGCCCCACCGTTTGCTTATAAGCTTTCACTCCTTTTTTACCTAACTGTCCCCAGTGCTATATTTCTAGCCAATAGGTGTCTCCCCAACGATGTGGCCTGTGAAAGAGGCCTCACGCTCTAACCTTATTACCTCTGTGCCCCAAGTCAACACCTATGCTTCAAGCCTAAACCTTTTCCTGTGCTGAGTGCCACGATATATGATAATTGCCACCCTTGGTCCGCAGTGGATTTATCTCCTACTCTCGGGGCTGTACCTGCACCTACTTTGACTCCACATCTCTTTTTATCTAGCGTCATTTAGAAGACCCCATCACGGTCCCCCACTGCCTAAACCCATGCCCATAAAGTAGGTTGTAGACATTCACACACCCTCTTATGTCTCAACTAGACCTAGGGACCCACTAAATCGATGAGCCCTTGTTTCGCCACTTTTCAACCTATTTCGTTCCGGTAATCGTTGCTCGATAGCTAGAGCATACCCAGACCGTGTTTTTTATCTCATTTCTCCGTCCAATGATCCTCAATGGAGGCCGGTTGCTCCTCTGGCTGATGCATCCGGTCATCCAGGCTATACGGCCCCGTTGACTCTGCTATTCAGGGTCTCTTCCAACTTGGCCAGTAGATCCTGGATCATATGGGGTTACCTTGGCTACTCTGTCCAGATATATAAAGATCACTGATAACTCACACCAATACAAACGGTGTAGCGCTGTCAGATCCACGGCCTTGGCTGGTGCAAATCGGGCGTGCAGACCGCCTGCAACGATGTGCGGGCGCAACTAGGTTGGCGGATTGCCCCCCTCGGTCACCAAAAAACGGTTTTCAGGTTAAATGTCCGGCTCATGACCAGCCCTACACACTAGCACCGCTTTCAGATTATAGTACACCATTTTTGGGGCCTTATTGCTGCTAATGACATGCCATTTGCCCTGTGTTCTACCGCGACTCTTTTTCTTCCTTCGAGCTCGCTCTCAATACCGACATTATAACCTACTTTTTCTTGCTCGTCAAAGTTTGTCATTCCATGTACGCACTAAGTGGCGCGCCGTTTTTATCCCCGCCTACCAACCTCTCCTTCCCTTGGCACACTATTTTTGCCCACATAAATACTCTTCAACCCCCAAAAGCCTGCTCTCCCTGCCTTTCATGTCTGATTCCCCTTTTGTCCCATCAGTAAAATTGTCCATTCCCCCGCAGGAGCTAGCTACTACCGCTCTTCTGCTGGCGCATTTATTGCCGCTGTTCCTTTCCTCATCACATCCACCAAACGACGATCTCAGCTTAAATGTATTCTACCGTCATTCCTCAGTCATCACTGTGATTACTGACTGTTTGCTCTCTCCACCAATGTAACTGTTCGCCTACACAGTGTCTATTCATTATTTATCCTGATCTTGCAGTGCACCAAGACTCCATCACGTTCGCAGGTCTCAGATATATTTATCACTCAGTTCCTCCTTTGTTACTGCCTCAAGGCATCTGTCAAAATAATCGGCAAAAGTCATTCACTTACCGTCCACCCATGGCAATATCGCCTTTTCTTGTTATCGCCCATACAATCACTTTTCAAAGCACCCCAGATAGATTCACCACCCAGCTGTTACCTTCACTCTGATGTTGACATATCATTATCCGTCTCTCTCGCAGCAAAAAACCAGCTTATAGCTTACCTAGCCTACATCGGCCGTTCTCTCACCACTTTGGCAATCTCTCTTTCCACCGAGTTTTGCGGTTCATTTGGCTCGCCTAATATGTAAATAACCTCGTAAGTATCCGGCTTTCATACTCCTCCATTATACCCGACGCTTGAATTATTTGAAGCTGTAGCTGTTGATACTTCCTAGCTCTCTTCATTGGGCAACGCAGATTTGTTCCCCAGTTATTTCGCATGGTACACCTGATACAATGTTCATGAACTGCTGTGCACTTATATGTCGCCCATTGTGTCAGCTCGTCTGCGAACTATCCCCCTTTTTGATCGCCGTAGATATGTGCACCCATACTGATTTATCTTCCATTTTTACACTGACATTTCTCGAAAAGCCCAATATAAGCAAGCAATTTGCTTCAAGCTATCCGTTTTCCTCCGGCCTTTGCCTCATCATCACTTTAGTGGTCTCCTTATTCTCCCAGAGGTGGCACTCGATCGCCTTACAACTGCCTTTGCCAGTATCTTACCACCAATTTCTACTGCTGCCCTCGCCGACCGTTTCATTTCTTTCTGTATCCAGTGTCCCCTCCTCGTCTCTCGTATCAAAATCATTGATCCTGTAGCCATCGCTCTATCGTCGCCGCGAGATCTGCCTGTCAAAACGGTCTTCTGTTTGCTTATCTACCCTTTGTTTCATTACTGCTTCCGAACGCTATTCGCCCCTGCAATCACCACATGACGCACTTCATGTTAGTTTGCTGCCATGACCCAAAACCCTTTCTGTTACTCTGTGACGTACCTTTACTGATGAAAATGAAGCGCTGAACACTTACCGGCTTACTTCTGGCTATTTCTTCCATCACCGCTCTTGAAACCTCTCTCTATCCACTGGATTTGTTGGTCTCTGTCCTTACAACGTCGGCATCTCACCATCAAATTTGACCACCTCACCGGCCATCAGTTTATGGCACTGTCTCTGATGACCTATTCTTGTACATCGAGTTTTTCCCATATACTTTTCACACCCTGCAGCGTGGAACCGACCCTTTGAGTTCCCCTCGATGAACTCTTTGTCTTTTCTTCCTCTCTTTGCAAGCTTTGACAATTATCCTTTTATTATGCTGAAATTTTCAATGTCGTGGTTATTTCCGTTACTATTTATGCATACAATCCTCTTTTTAACATACTACAACCACCGCAAGCCTAATGGTCCACTTGACCTTGGCCTTCAAATTTTCCGGGCATTATTAACTTTTTGGTCCACTTCAACACTATCAAGCATGTTGTATCCTTCTGAAAATTCCGATTTTAACACCACTCAAATCATCTGATCGTGCACTCCAGCGAGCTTCGTTCGCATCCAAAATATGCCATCATTATTTTCAATAATAACCGTTTCGTACCCAGGTCACAGACAACTACTAACCCAGTCAACACAGGATTGAGCATTTTAGTCCCAGAATAGTCCCTAGAGGGACTATTTTTCTCAGTCATTGGTTTTGAGAATAATGTTTTTCACGTCATAAGGTCTGGAGAGTTCCAAACCACGGAAGAATAATTTCACTTCATTGAAAAACACCATCGTTCACCAGCAGAGTTGACACAAATAGACAGCTGTTAGTACCAAAATGTCCCTTAACGGACTATTCTGAGACTATTTTAATTGCGTGGCATGGGCTGGAGAATTTCTCCAGCTGCTCCTAATACGGTTCATAACAAGGAAGCACATCTTAATTTCCTTATCAAAAGCCACTTCCTATACGGATGTGAGGTATTAGGAAGTACTCCGGTCGTGCCAAGTAATTTGTGAGAGTACTCACAGATCACTTCATTTTTTCCAGTGGAAATCGATGAAAGTTCAGTAACTAGTACCGCAAGAAGAATTAACGTAGTAGAACTTACCGAAGTTCCAAAGGAAAGCGAGAAGGCTGCTGCATTATTGATGCTTTCAAAAATGTTCCCCAGGGTGCTTCAAACAGGACTAAAGTGGGACTATTTTTGGACCACATTTGGACTTTTTGCTGACTTGGAACCTAAAGACTGGTAGTTATAAGGTGGCTCTTACTCTCCGTCTTCCAAAACTCTCTATTCTCTTGACGGTGCCTCACCGATCAGTCAACCCTTTCTTGTCGTCATGACTCTGTCCACTGGCATAGGCCGACCCAACTAGTTCAGTGTTCATTCTTATCGATCTAAATGCCTGATTTCATTGTGCGTCGCCCCGGAAAAACACAGTTGCTAGGGGAGCTAAAGCTCCCGGTAGCACTGATGTCTCCTTTTTGTCTAGCTCGACAACCTATTCGGGGACGGTGCTAGCAAGTGTTTCAGTCTAAAGCTTCAACTTACTTCACTCCAGCAAAGAGTGGAAGCCGTAGATCAGACCATTGCGAAACGTTTATCGCTCCCAAACAATTCCTAGTTCTTGTTGACGAGCAGTTACGGCGACTTCACTGCTTCTGGCTTCCCCTTGTAGTGCTCTTCCCTTTTTTACCGTCGGTTGCGGTCGGTTTTTGGTCAATTTGTTTGGTAGCTACTCTATACGGATCGAAAATGAATTGATTCTTGGAAAATTGACGACCTAGATAATGTGCAAAGCATAGTGATCAGCCGATCACGCCCTGTCTATCACCGGTTTGACTGTACGCTTCATGCACATGGCATCAGCAATTGCTACTTCCGAAACTTCCTCGGCACAGGCCAGCTTGCGGTTCCCTATTCAAACCCCGTGAAAATACACGCGGTTGGCGCTCCACGGTCGTTTCCCTTTGACCTCCTCGACGAAAGCGACGGAAGAAGCTGAGGGAGTGCGCCCTCCAATAAAAGCTTAGTTGGCGTCTAATTTAAATATATGGGTTCATTTCATCGACAAGCCCTGAAAAACGCTGGAATAGATCGTCCATTTGATAACCTCGAAATAGTTAAACTAGGGAAAATCAATCGGAAAGACATTAACTGGAAGATAGAAGAGAAAATCGCAGAACCTGGTCTGGCGGAAAAAACAGAAAGTACCCAAAACATATCGGGTATTTCAAACGTTTGTCACAAACTACTCGGAAACCATTTAGAAACCCCGCAGAAAACCGGTCAAAAATCGCTCCGAAACCAATCGGTTTCTGGCCGGTATTTAAGCTGTTTTTACCTTCAAGCCGTTCGGTTTTCGAGCGGCTTTTGACCGGTTTCCCAGAAGCTTCCGAAAATTTCCGAGCGGTTTAGACCAATTGGTTGGAGTGCATGATATACTTTATTAATTTCTGTTTTTTCACCATTTTGCGCTTAACGATGCTTATTTTTATCTCTCATTTCACGATTTCCCAATTGTTAATCTTTATTTTTCTCATTCCAGGGTATAAAATAAAGCAGTCTTTACTGGGGTATTCCAGGGCATTTCGATGAATGAAACAAATGCATTTAAATTGAGCGAAAACTAGGCATAGCAAGTTACTCCAGTCGTCGACTTCCTTCGTATCAGTTCACTAGTGATCCGTATGAACTGGCTGATAAACAAGCCGACTAAAAACAGGTCAGAGTGACAGTAAAAACCGATGGAAGACCGGCCAGACCAGGTCGATTTCGGAGATGCTTCGCAGTGGTTTTGCTGCAAGGGCCTTTATGGGTACTATCTCTTCTGAGGTCACAATGCGAGTAAAACACACCTGGAATGCAATTGTTCAACGTTCCCGATGCTATCCTTCGGCTTGTGGCAAGCCACACTTTACTAAAAGCTGGTGGCATGGGAGTGGAAACATGTCGTCGCTCTCGCTTGCGCAAACGAAAGCAATATTATCGCGGTCCACTGCCTCTCCAATTCAGTGACGGACCAACAGCTACAGAATTTAACACAAGGCAGTACACTGTATCCGCTGCTTCACTACATGAAAACATCCGAATAACACCCGACAAAACGTCTCTTCGAAGACGTCTCCTGAGGAGGTTGCAATGGCCCAAAATTACTGGAGTTGAACCCACCAAAGTCAACCACAGATCACCCGCAGCTCGAAGCGGCAATCTTCAAACAGGGATGAGTAACAGACGGCAACAAAATGTTGGACTCGACTCAACATACGCGCCTTTTCCAACCTCCAAGCTTTCGAAGCTGGCAAGCAACCTCCTTTCTTCAGGAGAGACTGGCCTACCAAGACAAATCCGTATGACAAAAATCCCTCTTATACCTCGCCGTCTATATCTAGTAGCCAATCCAGCCTCAACACACCAGCTGCACCACCCAACCCACAGCCTCGAATGAGACGAACGTCAACCGTCACTGTCTCTGATAACGGGCAGCCTCTGATACGCCTGCTGTCCATATCTGACCACCCCGATGGATTACCCAAGCTACGTGGAGTTCAACCTCCGCAAACAATTTTTCGTCCCCATGGGAAACCCCGGCCCACAGTGGGGTCCTTGTCTACCAAAAACACTGGTAACTAGGTCGCCACTTCCAGGTATTCCTGTCCCCCGCTCCCCCCCCCCCTGGGGCTCATTCTCCCTACCTATATGAACCTGGACTACTAAGGATTTTTAGTCGGCATGCCTGAAATAGGACTAGTGAATTTTCCATTTCGGCTTCCACAGCCCATCCCATCTCAAGTACTATCTACCCCGAGATCTTTGCTTACGTCAATGATCGCTCAGTGTTATCACCCTACAACCACCGTCACATGCACTCCCGTCCACCGTAAATCGTACGCGAAGCGTGACCTGACCACTTGGCCTCTCCTCCACCAGCCAAGTCAGTCTAACCTGACCGTCAAAACTCCCTACCACCTATGCCCTTTCAAATCCCACCGATCCTTCAACCCGACACTTACCGGATCGCCCGGTTCTTCCCTATCAAACCCCTCCTATCCAATGCTCTTTCTACGCATCATACTCAACCTGCTATCTAATCATTGCTCACAAATCCGCAATTTACGCCTCCTTGCACCTTGCCCAGCCGCCCTTTCTAGTTCCATCCACCGCCCTAGAGCCTGCTACAAGTTTTCTCTTACTTCCCCCGCACCGGTTAGAAGTCCCCTAAAGCCACTTCTCGTTTCTACCCCACCTAACTCTCAGTGCATTTTTGTCCTCCTCCCAAGCCATCCCGTGAATGTAGTCCATCTTCCCTAGACTTTCTGCTCAATCCCCACATCAACTTACCACGATTCGTACAGACTACAAACATCCCAGAACTGACACACAGTCTAGCTCGACCCCGAGCTCCCCAGCTCACACAACTCACTGTCGTCTCTCTCTGACTAAGAGCAAACCCGATAGTTTTTCTCTACTCCTCATGAATTGCCAATAACTAATAACAAATTTTATTGTCCACAAAGCGTCGTATTCCTGGGCAGTCATCACCTTGTCCTCATAACCTAGACTTGGCTAACTGACTCCACCCCACCTTCCCAGATCTCTCCAATGGCTACTAGGTGTTTACTAAGAGCAGGTGTCACCGGGGCGGTGGATTGTTATTTTACTCTGAGTGCAACTTTACTGCAACTTTTTACGACCGCTGTGTCCCTGATGAGGTGCAGGACTCTTTATGGGTCGAGGGGCAACTTTCTCACACAAGCCTCTACGTTGGCTGTGTGCATGGACCTCCTTGTACAGCCTGCTTTTAATAACCTATCGGGCATACCCCTCAGAGCTCTGCTGATCGCCATTAAATTTAATGTGCACGATACCAACTGTGAAGCAATCACCTCCTCATCCAATTTGTTTAATTCCTTCTCCTGTATTCGAGTTGAACTCTGGACCCCACACGTTCCCCTCCCCGACCGGGAAGAATAATATAATAGATTTAGTCTCCACCTTAGGCTTGTCCAAAGTGGAAACTAACATACACACTTCACTGAAGGTGATCAAGGCTAGGTTTTGTGTGATTTTGGTGCTGTTATTTATAACAACACACGGGGCCCGCTCAACCTTCTGTTCCTTCATGACGAATGACACTAACTCGCCAGATCAATTCGCTCCATAGAGTTGAACGGCTATTTTTGACTCACGAACCCCAGCTTGCAGTAAATCCGTTATATTCTAAACTTCTTCACTGTTTCGGACAGATCACTACTCATCACAGCCCTGCAGCCGGTTTGATGCCCTCACCTCTGTGCAAATTAAATACAAAAGACCCTTGCTTCATATACATATTCTCGTGACTTTTCTGTCTTCATCCTCCTGCATACACCCGGGAGCAGCATTCAAGTTACCACTGCGAAACTCTACATAAAGCAAGAAAGTACTACCCTTTACCGACCAGATAAGGTACTCCGGATTTCACGTATAATCAAGAGCGAATATTTCAAACCTGGAGTTACCAAACGGCAGACATGTCAAGAATCCCGCTGCAATCGCCGAAGCTTACAACTCAGACTCCTCTTCTTCTATAGCTAACGATTCTGGAACTGCTAACACTCAACTAGCTCTCTTTACCTCGTCCACCCTGTCGGACATAGACCTTCGAGCAGAGAAATGTCTGATTTATTCTGTAATGTAAAACCCTCTTTCCGCCCCAGGTTCGGTAAAATCCCGCCGGGGTGGCTTGGATTTGGCTGGCCCAATGTTACAATTTTATTTTTCTACATCTTAAGCGTGTCCCTGAAATTTGGAATTTTTCTGCGGCATTGGAGAACCTCCACCAATATCCCTCTTCACATAAAAGGTTCCTTCTTCGAACCCTCGAGTTACCTACCGATTACCACCACACCCGTAGCCTCTAGACTACTTGGGTGCTTAGTTAAAAGAAGTCCCTTTGTATTTATTGTCCAATAACTTCATGAAAAAGGCCAACACGGTTTTCCCTAAACTCGGTCCTGTACCACCTGTTAATTTGGATTTTTCATCATGGTCACTGCAGCCGAAGACAGAAAAATGCTCCATTGTCATCTTCTTGGACATGACTGAGGCATTTAACGGTGTATCTTACTGGCCGCTCTTGACAAAGCCCGAGGCTTTTGGACCTAAAGCCCTTTTTCTCATTTGATGCTCCTCCCATCTTGCTCACTTTATCCAAGTTTTTTGATCGATAACCATCTCTCACGACTCTCTCTGGTTACCAGTGGTGTCATTCAATGAAAATTGCTAGGACCAATTCCATTCCTAATGTACCCGGTTCCTATTTGCTGGACGACATGAAAATTGTACGTGAATCCTAACCTCAGGACCTTCACGACGCAAGTACCACACCTCAGCGCCGTCTACAACGCCTTGAAAGATTGTGTCACTCATGAAAAATGGAATTTTCCGATGAACAGTGCACTTTCATGACCCTGAACTGTGAAATCCCTCGGAAATCTTTCCTCACACACAACTCCCCTATTGCTCACAACCCACCAGTACGTAATCTTGGGTTGCATCAGTCGTGCATCCTAAGCTTCGCGAAACAGCTATCCATCAAGGCTGCCAAGGCGAATAAGTCCTCGGGTTTCCATGTCGACCCCTTATCCTGCGCAATAAGCAACTCCTGTCGTATCTGTCCCACGCTCGACCCTGCCTAGAGTACTGCCTTGCTATCTTCAAGGATACTCTCCAAACCATAAAAACAACTTTGGAGAATGTACAACGCTCTTTTACGAAACAGTTGCTTAGCTATTCCACCATACTTGACCACAAAGAGCGCTGTACCGTTCTCCACATTGAATCTCAGGCTAAGCCGTGTGAGACAACCTGTGCTTCCTCCATAGGCTTATTCATCGCGTGGCATTTTCTTTCACTAGCACACTGTGCGCACAATCAAACACAATGTACGCCCTCTGGCACAGAGGATTACTTCTCGTTATTCCGGATGCTATGCTATCCGTGAGATATAATTTCTTTCTGCCGAAAGATTCCAGACTTTGGAAAAAATTTCCGTTGAAACTCGTCGGTGTCTTACTATCCACTTCAAAACATCGAAAGCACATTACGTCACTGTTCATGATATCAGCACGTCGACTGTGACCAACACGTCTGAGGCTCGATCTTTTGAATTGGGACCTAACTACTAGCTAATCTTCAAACCTCATGCTATATGCGTTGCTCTTCCGAGAAACCCCTCACACCCTGGTGAGTCTTCAACCTCACAGTTCCCTTCTCATACAGGCTCTCTCCATAACCTCATTAGTTATCAGTCGTTGCCCGTCCTTTATCGTTTCCATACCTGTGGGCTCATAACTGTCCACCGTCCCCGCACTCTGCTCCATGGCATCCCCAATCACTGCGCACATCTATTTGCACTCGGGTTTGCTCATTCCTGACTTTTATCTCCCTACTAATTCAGGATAGTATAATACTAGATCCTTGCAAACTTTCTTCTGGTTCTATCACTCAGTCTAAAGATCCAGCCTTTATCGTCCTAATGGCCTCGTTCTCTTCTTGCTGATCCTATCTTCCACACAGGTTCTTTATTGACATCTTTGTTACGTCTATCCTTGAATCCACAGCTGGCACAAATACCAGACTACAGGTTCTTTTCACTTTCATTTCAGAACCTGCCAACCAAGGAACTCTTGCCTATCCTATCCCATGAGGACCTACTTGGCATGTTTTCTAGCTGGATATAAGAATTGGATGACTGACACCGTGTGAATTTCGCACCTCATTCGATTGCTCTCCGACAGGCTTCGATCTCTGGAGCTCCCGCACACCAGCTGCCAGATAATTGACTATTCTACCAGACACACTGCCACAACTCATCCTTGTCCCATGGCTGCGGGACGAGGTCAGGTCCACTGCTTTGGCCGGTGCACGTCGGGCGTTCAGAACGTCTGCAATGATGTGGAGGCGCAACTGCGTTGGTGGATTGCAGCTCCCGTCATCAAAAATGATTTTCAGGTTGGGCTTCCAGAGCACGACCAGTCCTACTCACTAGCACCATTTGTGGATCATGAAACTTCAACCTTACTCTCGTGCTGCTACTGCTAATAAGTCGCTCTCACAGTCTTCTACAACGACTGTTTGCCCTTGGAGCTCGTTCCCTGTATCGTGATTGCATTTAACTTTCTCATGCCCGGCGGGTTTATCCCTCCGCTTGTGAGCTCAATTGTGTGTAGCGTTCAGTCCCACCCGCCGAGCCCCTCCTCAACTTGCCAAACCATAAATGCCTGTATAATCAACCATCGGTTTTGGCAAGCGCCCCGATGCCTTTATTCTTCGCACCTCAAACATGATTCGTCGCCATTCTCTTCAGTAAACCTGCCCATTTGCCATGTCATAACTCGAGGCTACTATCCACTCACTTGCACTTTTACGGTCACTGCTCATTTCCTCACCAAAATTTGTCAGACGTTGAAATTCGCAGAAATTTATTTCACAGTTCCTTATACGTCAGAACTGTGATTAGCAATTATTTTCTCACTCCATTTATTATCTAATTCAGGAAATGTACGCGGAGCTGAGCAAAGCACAAGTTCTCTGGTAGGTGCTCGAAGAGGTGCCCGGGCGATCTTCTCTAGCGCTTTGCAGAGGATGTTGGCTGAGGTAACCAGTTTGTAGCTTCTCACGTCAAAGCGGGGCACCCTAACGTGTACTTACCACTGCTGCGTTTGCCTTTCGGTGGCAACGTCCCACGATTCGGTTCGGCCTCGTTTAACTTGTATGCAGGAAGGAATACGATATCTGCCAGCCGCTTAGTGATAGCAGGGCGGATATCATCCGGCCCGGCAGACACATGGATATCTAACTCTTCGTGGTGTTTGCGCATAAATTCCTCTCAAAGATCTAAACCATTTGTCATCTTTGGAAGAGTCGCACCCAAACCTATTTGCAGGCCGTTATCAATTCTGTGGAGGCCGATAGAAAAGCCATCAGGGTCATCTGCTGCGATTCGGCTATTTGCAGCCACTGCATGATCTTAGGTCCCCCACAGTCATTCCGCATTGTTCCAAGAGCCTTTCAAGTGCACGCAGCCAAAGTACTTCCTTAGGAGCTTTTGGTGCACCTGGCCAACTTCCCCCAAAACTGATCGAAGCAGATTGCTATGAGTCTACTACCTCATTTTTGTGTTTGGTATAGCAGGCCCAAGCCTGATGACTCCCGGAGGCCATAAAGAGGTCCCGGCCGCGATCTACACGACAGACTGACTTGTCCACCGCAGACCTTCACCGCACCGGCCTACTTTTACGCCTCCTTCGCTTCAGAGGAGCAAGTTCGTTTTGCAGTTTAAAAAGAGATCCTTTAATCACTTGCCGGCTTTCTTCCGGAAGGATGTCTTCTTCTTTATTCCTTATTTGATTGACCTTTTCGGTGGGCAGCTTATCAATGTCCTTATCTGCTAAGCTTCTAATCAACCTTGGAGCTACTTTGGATTGCAGCTTGCAGTGATCTCGAAACTCATGTGATAGTCCTTGACCAACAGGGGATAAACCTGGAGTCCCGCAACATAGTTATTATAATTTATTATTACTAGATCAGGTAGAGACTGTGTTTAACCAGTTCTTTGCTTGGTATCTTGTCTCATGTTGGAACAGGGCCTTCCCATGCAGGCACGGCAGATATTCCTGCTCCTGGGTTTTGGGGTACACGCGTCAACCATCTAGTATACGTGCGGCAGGTTAAAGTCTCCAACTATCAGAGTTTTGCTAGCTTCCTTAACTGGCGCAATAAGAGCCTTCAGAAGTCAAAAATATCCATCCCAGCTTGCACCCAGAGCCCTGTAAACCAAGACTTTATTCATCCCTCTGCTTCGGGATGTGAGCTTAACCGCGTATAGTTGTCGCGACGTGATGGTCCGATTCTCCGTCAAATGGTTCAGCCTGCCCTCCATAATCCCTTTTTCAGTGGCCTAAAGCTTCACGGGTAGGAGGCCAACGGACCTGTGGCCTCCTATCCCCCTCTTGGCCTGCCCCGTGAACGGACATGACCTCCCCTGGCTCCCAGCCCCTCGGAGTAAGGGCCTTTCTTGCATAAGTGTGCAGCAGTTTTGTCAACGGCTTTGCGGCGATATTGGTCAACGATCCGAAGATGGTCCGGTAAGTTTCATCTGGTCCAGCAGCCCTGTGAAGTTCTATAACACTCGGGGTACTTGCTTTCTTGTCATTGTGAGGTACGACTCCGTGCACTGTGTTGTCACATGCGTATATCTGAATGCCTCCGGGCCCTCACGGGAGTCAACTGGGTTCTATCCTTCAGTGTTTTTTCAGCACTTCAGCTTCACTCACTGGAGTGAAAGTATGCCTCTTGCACTCATCACAAAAGCCTCTACTGCATTACTTATAGCAAACTTTGACTGCGCGCACTGGCGGAGCCTCTTGGTGCACTTTTTAGCTGAAGTCCGCCCATATTTTACTCGTCTCTGCAGCTGTACTCAGATGGCAATCTCACTGGCCTATCAGAGCTACAGAAGCCGATGGGAACCCTTGAGTTTTCTCAAACACACTCGTGGGCTGTAACGTTTCGCTTTCGGGAGTTGTTTGCGTGCCCCCTCATCAAAGTGGTCTGCCTCCCTGTCAGACTCTAGGCACTGGAACCAACCATTTCGTAAGAGGCAGAGTAAACCCCTCAAATAATATTTAACGCTCTTTTACCGAGCACAGCGGTTGTTCCCCAGCTACCATCGCCTTGGATAAAATTGGAATCTCCTTGGTCGACCAATCTAAATGGTCTACGTCATCGAGACGGTGCTCTGCTCGAGGCCGCCCTGAAGTTGAATGATAGCGTCCTACGACGAGCACATCCAGAGGCGGGGTACGGCGCATATTCGAAAATTTGTTCAAGAGGCCTATTGACTCGCTCAATCTCCTTCTTGTTGGTTCGTGTCCATGTTGTGCCAGAGCCTGGTTGGGTGCAAACTCAGTAGGGCTTGCAGAAATCTGGACAAGGTGCCCACGACTTCTTACAGACCCTATCCGGGCAATCGAAGTCTCCAGAACCGATCACTGGCAGCAGCAGACGTTACTTCCCCCAGGTAGTAAACTATCACGGCACCCTGTTCAACTGGCTAGGACTGACTCCGATATGCACGGGCTAGTGTCAGTTCATCAGGTCGGGTATTCAGCGCGCATGGTATTATTTGGATGCTGTCCAGTGTTAGGCTACCATCTGCCACTTGTCAATGCGTATTTGCCACCAGAAGATAGGCTCCGGATCCGCTTCACTCAGTCCCATCCACCCTGCGCACGCCGCGCTTTGAAGAGACTGGCATGACTGCCTTATCCTGTGAAACCAACCATGCTTCCGATATGACTAAAGAGTCACCCCTTTGCCCCCTGAATGAGTTCCTCCGGTTTGCCCCCGATGCTGCATGAACCGTTACTTAACACGATGAACCCTTCGACTTGGCTGGGCTTGAGTGTCTTGAACCCAGAGCTCTGCCCGAGCGCCTACACCTGTCTTGGCTCTGTTCAAAGCACAATGCTGGGGACTTTCAGGGGGTGTTCGCCAACATTTGAGCCTGACGTTCACGCTTGGGGAGGCGGTTGTTATGGTACTACGGTTCAACCCGGTGAGCTTGAGGTGTATCATAACTCTGCGGTGTCTGCCTTGCGCAAAGTCCGTGCTCTCCTTCACTTTTTCATCACGCCTTCTCCCTCCTTCATGATCTCTTGTTCTAATTCATGCGATGATCATTCCGCACTTCTATCGGGGCTTCTCCCTGTGCGATTTTCGGCAACCGTGCTAGCCTTTTTAGCTTTCTACTGTCCGACCTGGTTTTCCAACATTGCGGTTATGTGGCACGACTGGTCAGCGGCAGTTTTGGCCCCTTCTTCATTGGTCACTTCGTTTTTTGTTCTTTCTTTGCTTGTCTTGAAGGTCATTCAGGCTTATGACAGACAGCAGTGCCAAGTGCAGGGGTGGAGTGCAATGTTCAATTATCTGAGTTTCCGGTGTGACCGAGAGTCGTGAGTAAGGAAGCCTTTGCCGTCGTTGTCAGTTATGCCACTTATGGGGTTCCCGCACAAGTCGCCCTCTGTTTGTTACTGTCCGAATACACGAATGTGGAATCAGTAAGTGACTAAGAGTAAATCATCGATGGGACTTCAGCGAAATGACTCCTTTAAAAGTTCTCACGAATAGTGACTTGATTTAGGTTTGGAGGACTTACTTTTGAACAGGATCTTTGAAAGCCACAAGTAACTCAAGTCTACCCGATTTGGCCTCTGGTTTTCCAGGTTTTGCCAGAGTGCTTGGACTGATTAGCATCTATCCTCTTACACACATATTTCCCTCACTTTTTTCATTTCGACTTGGTTCAATCCGTATTGCTCAGTTGACGTAGTATCAGCTCTTTCTCCTTAATTTGTGATCTATAACTCTCAAGGGCAGAAAGCCCTAGGTGTGGTGATGACAGTTGGCTTACTGTTGGTTTCAGCTCGATTCTTTTTTCACCACTTAGATATCCAGATCTTTCCGGCCTTTTTCTATTGCCTTTACCTTTCCTAATCATCATCCGTTTTCCCACTTATTCCTTCATTCTTGCCCTTCACTTTTACTTTTTTCCTCTTATTCTGTCAACGGTCCAGTATATTGTTAGCAGGGCCTCTGATCTCGAACTCATTATGTGCCTTGGTCGGCAAAGTATGTGTGGGGCATTCCTTGCGGCACTCTCAAGCTGGCCACTTCTTTTTAAGTCTGCTAAGCTAGCATACCCAGGCCCCTAACTCCCAGTGTTTGAGCAAGCCCTGTCTATTTTGCTTGATGGGCCCCCATGGGGATTGGTCTGTTTTCCTGGCATATCAGTGAAGTGTTGGCATCTGCCTAAATCAAAAGGCAGATTCCAAGAGCATGGGCCACACATAAGCTGTAATCAGATCTCCCGGTATGTCATCACCTGTGACCATTCCAAGCATTTTACCACGGTCGAAATACTCATACCAGTTGCTGTTTAATTAATTTTCTGTGCCAGCAAATGACAGGATGGGCAGCAGAGTGCCGAAGGCCGACCTCCACCACACACAGCTATGCAATCCCATGTTAGACAAGGCTCCGTCTACTCTCGTCTGAAACCCGTTTTCCAGTGAGTTCCCTGCTGATCCATCTTTACCAACGAGCCCAACCTAAATTCCCTAATCTTACTTGCCAACAGCGTGTGATTTACAAAGTTAAACGACTTCTAGAAATCCAAATAGCAAAACCCAACCCTCTCTCCTCTATCTAATTCCCTAGTTACTTCTTACAGGGGATATGTTCGTTAGATGGGCGCGACTTTCAGCCAACAAGTTCGTGCTGATCGGGTGATGCCTGCCTGTGGCGGTCAAGAGGTCCAATTACGCCGTTTGGGACTAAACTTTCTACAACTTCCAGCACGAATGGCGTCAAGTTCATCAGTCGATAACCCCCACGTTTCCTTGTCTTTGACTCCGTGGATTGCACGCGACGGTGAATGCAAGCAAGTCTCCTAGTACCTCACTTCCAACCGATGATCCGCTGAATACGAGTAAGCTGCCTGGCCTATAGGTCAGCTCGTGGTTCCGTGGCTGCCAAACCAACTACAACAAGAACAGCTGCTTTATACCATGAAGGGAGTCTCAGATTCTCGTAAACCTTGCTCTCGCAGGCTCCAGAGCCTACCATCCCCGGGTTGCACATGTCTTGACCAACGGATTTTCCGGAGGTTTTCTGGTCCGGTTTGCATGCCTTCTGAAAGAGTAGCGGTCGATTATCGGCCTTTTCTCGATCTACTTGCTACCTTGTCCCATTTTTACTCCTGGCTTCCACTGCTGCACTTCTGAAGTTGGCGCTAAGATTGTGCGTAATTGTAGTACACGTTAGGATCCACCTTTTGGCTTATGGCTCAGCTCGCAACTCAGTTGAATCCTGGAGGCCTAATTCTGGCTGAAGCTTACTGTAGGTAGACTCGGCGCCCATTAGTGCGAGCGCACCTATGATTTGGTTTGGGAGCGTTTTTTCTCGAGGATGCCCCACCATGGCAAGGTTTCCTTTCCATCCATTTGTCTCAATGAAGCTATCTCAATGGTCGTTTTCAAGTTTTCACTGACATTCCGCCACGAAGTCCCTCAATATCCACCCCTTCTTAGCCCTAGCTACCAGAACTGGAGCGAGGGACCTCGCAGCCCTCCCATTTTATCCCGGAGAAAAGTCTGATTCTTTCAGTTGCCCTGCCACTTTGAGTTCCGCTCTCATTCTCGGGGTGCAGTGGCTGATCTTGCCATTCGAGACCTTTACTTCAAACTTCTCTAGATAGTGTGGACCTTCCGTCATCACGTAATTAGAAAGTGCCGCTCTCTGTCTGCGCCTCCCGTTAGCTACTCTCTTCCTGTCGATAGAGGGCTTCCAGTTCGAAGAAACTCAGAGCCACCCCAAGTTTTCCTCTGGGTCTATTTGTGTTTCTTTATCTATTTGCAGTCTGCTGAAATCGCTTGAAACAGACGCCTCTCACCAAGCACCACCCCCTAGTCTCCAAGTTATACACGGGTATTGGGCTTTGGCCCAAACATTACCGGGTCTTGTATCTATCCTGTTATCTGAATATTTCCGGTGGGCTGGAGGACAGTTCACTGAACGGCAGGACAACGGAACAGTGAGAGAGGGCCCTCTGCTGCACAGGAGTACTCGCTTAAGCTGTATATGCTTGGTTTCTGGTGTCATTTTTATTGCCGTCCCTCCAGGCAATGAATTTCTAATTCTATCTGTTCGGCCTAGTTATTATGACCTTCTGCCTTGGACTTATTGGTATGTCCGGGTTTTTACGTCACGTGGCTTCAGGTAAGTCCAGGTGTGCTACGAAAATGAGTAATCCGGCTTTCGCTGCGTGGTTTGGTAATTGGTTGGCCTGTAGCAGTAGAGCAGGAACAGGGCTTTCCGTCGGCAGAAATGAGTCCTACCACTTGCCTTTGTGTTCGCAGCCACCACGTAGCCTTCTCGGTGGATGACCTTCTTAACAGAAAAAGTTGAAGGAACAGAGAATAACATAAAAATACGGAGAGGGGGGATGAAACAGAAATGTGGTTGAACGACGAAAAACTGTAATAAAGGGTCAAGTGATGGCCGCCAGTAGGCAGATAGGGATATAGAACTAGGGAAGACCTGCTGTTTATTGCTTGTCAAAATAACATGACACTGAGGATGGTGTTAGAGACAACCTTGGAGCTTTTATGGCCAACATTTCTCTCGGCGGACCTTGAACACCGCTATAGTCTCAGCTGGTTCCGGGAAGTCACTACATGACTTACAAAAGGCCACTGCGAAATTGCGATATTCTTTGGTTTCGCCAAATTAGTTTTATGCCCGATTAGAGCAACGCAGCGACCAAGCTTCAGAAGAGCGGGGCTTGCCTGAGGCAGTCACGTTTACTACTGAAATTCTCCAAAGACGTCTTCTCGCTTGAGTTTCCATTCCACCAGGAACATGTTCGGTTGCCCTACTTTGGCTGTGTGCGGAAGTTCTCTGAGACCACAAAAGAACCTCGTGAAACGGTACTGTGCAATTTCTAGCGCCAGCTTGTTTTGCATGAGTGAAAATGGTCAGGCTTGGACACAAAGCTGCACGTGTAGCTTAACTATCTACCTTTTTATAAGTATCAGTACCACTGGATCCACGGAGAAAACTCCAGTGACTAACTGGCACAGTGCTCGAGATGCTTTTGTTGCTACTGCCATGAATAGTGAGCCTGGCCCAAACGACTTGTGTAAGATTACTCACAGGCTCTTTGTCCAATCCACCACCTAGATTGTTCGGTGGCCAGGCATGGAGGCGGGCAACGAGTATTTGCACTTCCGTGCATCTAGAAGTAGGAGTAAACTTATTCCGATTTCGGGTGACGCACAGCCAGATAACGAACCCAAAAGTCAAAACAGGATACATTCATGAATTCTACGGCAATAGAGTGAAGAATTTATGCACGCAAATGGCATTCAAACCTGAACCGCACGACCATAACGAGCAATATTGAGAACAAGAGTACAGCGAAATTCGCGGCCAGGTACAACCGTCACGCCAGTCAGGGGTCAAGTCAAAAAGATGCCGCGGCACACATGAATGGGGTGTACGCAAGTGTTTGAATGTGTTGCTTGACGCGTGCTGTAGATGGTGCGAAAATCAGCAGGAATAAATCACATGGTCTGAAAAGTGCCGGTACTTGACAATAGTTGCAGGGGATTTCCCCATGTGCGCACTTCTGTTGGTGTGCTTCTTTGTCCGCTCAGGGATGCGCAGTGCCCCCCTGGATGACTGAGTCAAAAGGATTTCCCACAAGTTTCATGTCTCAGAAAAACAGAAAGCTGGAGCTAGTAGTTTACTGTGGTGAGCCGTTTACCCCAACAAGAAAAAGCAACGGTTCTTATACCGACTCCTGTGGAACCACACTACAGGCCCTTGCCAGGTTCATTTTATTACGCTCTACTCCAAAGTAGCACAACCTGTCGCTCTAGAGGGCCCCTATATACTCTGGGGCTGTATTCATTTTCTTCAGCTTGGCTACCAGAAGCCTGATATTTGCGGAGTGGAGGGCAAAGTCGAATTTCGGCCAGCAAACTTCGAATATTTCACCCCCGTCGAACCTCGAAGCGATCTCAAACTGAGAAAGGAAGTATTTTTGACAAGCTTCATCGGTTTATCGCGGAACCATGCCGTCCTTCTAACAACAGGTCAGCTCCTCTTGGATTAACCACAATCTTCCTTTCCGGAATTCTGTCTGAGACCTTCAGTATAACCGGGGACAGACTTAGGGTTCTGCAGGTCCCCGCCTTTTTCTTCGACCCAACGTCGCACTTAATGACGACCCCAGCAGTCTCCCAGTCCAAGGGAATTGTGGCTGTTTCCAAGAGTGTGATAGGCAACTGAGTCAGAAGGCTCATCTATAGTTTCTTCCACCGGACCGATGATGTGACGATACAGGCCACCTGGCCCAGCTGCCATGCTGGAGGTTGACATTTTGAGGGCCCTCACAAAGAGATTTGGACATACCGATAAGTTATCTACCTGTGTTGTTTCCTGGTTAGTGGCTCGACCGAATCACTCCCACGCACTGGAGTTCACTGTAAGCACTCGTTTGAAGTGACATCTCTGTAATTCCGCCTTACAACCACTTGTTGGGGCGCGCTGTCCGTTTACTCCAACTACGCATCCTGTCGCGACTCTCAAGGCCGGTCTACACTGCGCTTGGCTGTAGTAAGCCTTCGGACATGGCTTGGCTTTAGTCGATACGGCCAATTCATAGCTCGACTGTCGAGTGGTCTGTATTCTTCGGGCCATGTTGCAGACCTTCCTCAACCGTAGCAGTCCTCAGTGACCGCCAGTTTGCTTAAATACGCTTGACGCATAGCGTCTTGTTTTTGTAGCCGCTTGTCCTGGAGCTTTCACCAGAGAGACTTATACTGCTTTCCTAAGTTACACAAAGGAGAAGACTCATCATTCGGAACTATAGCATTGCCTCTGAAACATTTACTGTCCCTCCATTGCGTAGTCCTCACGGAACCGTTCTAACCCAGGGCAGCTGTCACCGGCGACGAGCTACCAGTCTAGCCAGGACTTCATCTCTTTTTGGGGATACCAATCGACTCGGCCTTCAACGTGGGCCTTAAGATACCCTAGTCGTCTTCGCCAGTGGGGAAAGGTACGCTCATATTTCGTATGTCGTTCGGGAGATTTTCAAAACAGAGTTCAGTGAACTAAGAGACTGCCCTAGTTCCCACCGAGACCGTTCCTTGGTATCCCATTTTAGGGCATGACTGAGGATGCATCTCAGTGTTTAAGCTGCGAATCCGACCTCCTGGGCAAAAAGGCTTCCCAGTGTTTCCGGGTTAGTACATATCTCCGACCATTATCACTTTTTTCGCCGCTGCTTTTTGTTCGTAGCGACATTCAAGAGGCGTGAAGTCTTCATATTCTCCAGTTATTGGGATTCTGTATGTGCTGATTAGCCCCAGACAACCATAGGCCAGAAGTAGCATCAAAGAAACACCCCGAATAAAACCTATTAGTGGGGTTTCAGGATTCTGCCTAATGAGGAGAAGAGCTCCTCTCTCTTTTCGTCTACCTGCACCGTTCACCTGGTGGATGAGAGAGTCCAACGAATGCGCCGGGGCTATCTTATCCGGACACTGTGGCTACGCATTCAACTTTTTCAGCCACAAACACCAGCTTTGGTACTTCATGCTGCAATCCGCTGTGAGGTTTCTGACCCAATCATGAAGCACTCGGAAATCAATTCCGGATATGCACCTCGTTATTGGCCCCACAGAGGAAAGAAAGGAGAACGGAGTTATTGCGGGACTAGCAATTGGTCAAAGGGCCTGTGCGGGACTCCTGGTTTCTAAGAACGTTTTGGTCGGCAGTGTCTTAGCTAGCTCGATCTTTGGATCTTCCGGATTCAAGTCGCTCGTTGTGCCAATAATCCAGTTTTAGTTTTGAATAAGCCATCAGGCTCAACCTCTACCGCCCATACGGTCCTAAGCCTCACTTCTTCAGATACTGCCGAGAGTTTAGCCCCAAATCGTGGGTTAGGGAAGTCCACCATTAGCGGCCTTGGCTTCTTTGCACCAAAACTGTCTCATTCTGTAAAACACACTCTAAACTCTTGAACTCCACAGTCCCCGGTGGCCCAGCCATTATCAGTAGGCTATAAATTATTTTTCTAACCTCCGCGTGGCAAATTCTGGCCACCCCGCTTAAGGGTAATGGGTGCTTTTGGTGGCCACGTTTCAGATTCGCCCTCCGGCTATATTTGAAGTGGAAATTATTTTGGGCACAGACCCCACAAGGGCTTTTACCTTGGCCGTCCCCCTGACGGGATTCATTTCTTGTCCACTAAATTTCAGGAAAAACTTCCCGAATGGGTCCATGCTCGGTATTACCAGGAGACTGCTCCGGGGCATCTGCGATTTTCGAGAGCTTCTTTTTTTGTGAGATCGTAAAATCTTCATCAGGTGTAGAGATTGCAGATAGATATGCATCCGTAGCATTTTAGTTCGGGATGTTTATTTATTCCCCCCCTCACACAGCTGGGGCCTTTGGGACATTTTTGTTCACTACCCCGGCTTACAGCCTTGTTCTATAGACTACCACGTTTTTAATGGTATCAATTGGTGGTAATAATGGTAGAAATAATAATAATAATGGTATACTTAGGATGAACCCGAAGCTTGCTGGAGTGCATAATCAGGTTATTCAGATGATGTCGTGATCAGAATTTTCAAGAGGGCAAAACATGCGTGTTCAGAGTATTAAGAATAGTGTTTGAATGAGCGAAAACAATAGTAATGCCTGGAAAATCTGTAGGTCGAGGCCAAATGGTTGATTCGGCCAATGATGGCTGGAGTCAGTTGAAAAGGGGGAGTATATGCACGACTGCTGCCGGAAAAGGCCAAAACACCAGAAATTCCAGCAAACTCAAAGGACATTTGGTAAGCCATTTTAGAAAAACTTTACCAAGGGGAATTCAGAGTCATTTGCACTTGACAGGAGGTGAAAGTTATATGGAAAGAAGACTCGATGATGTACAAGAACGGATCTTCTAAGACCAAATGCAACGAATCAGCGGCCAGTAAGGTGGTAACATTTTGAGGACGAGATTCCGATGCTGTCAATTACAGGAAAAGAGAAGAACAAATCCGATGGATAAAGAGAGAGTCTCCATGAATGATGATGGAAGAAATAGCCAGAAGAAAGCTGGCAAATATTCAGCGAATTATTTCCATCAGTATAGGTGAAACAAAGCACCAAGGGGGATATAGAATCATGGTGGTAAGTCACTGCGAGATGCTTTGTATGGCGACTGCCGAGGTGAATTGCTTGTAGAAACAATACTGGAGTGGAGGAAAGGCAAGTGATTTGATGACCGTTTTGATAGGCGGATCACACTATAACGGCAAACAGACCTTTGCAGGACCAGTGAGTCCGATGCGGAAAAGGGGAACTTGACATCGGATTTGAAATAAAATGAAACAGCCGGCAGGAATGGCAGCAGAAGTTAGCGGCTGAACACTGGTGGAGTCACTTGTATAGCGTCCGAGTGACATCTGTTAAAGTAAAAGGAGACCGCGAAAGTGGTGATGGAGGGAAAGCCAGTGGAAAACTGGTAGCGTGAAGCGAGTTGTTCGGCCGTATTACGCTGGTCCAGAAACATGAGCGTGAAAATGGGAGATAAGTCAACGAGGTGAGCGAAGCTACAGGGATTACAAAGGTGAATATTCCGCAGAAGAGGTGATACAGAGGACGACAGGTGAGTGCACAACAGTTAATGAACCTTGTATTAAGTAACCCTTGCTATGATGGCAGGTGAATGGAGCAGCATGACATGTAACTGAGAGAGCAGGAGTTTAACAGCAGCTACCGCATTACATATTTCAAGCATCGGAGATAGTGGTGGAATATGGATGCTGATCACTCATGCAGTTACCTATATATTATTGTAACCAAACTAGTGGCAGAACTTGGAGGAAAGTAAGACTGATAAGATGAAGAAAGAAATTCCGGCGAACGACAAGAAAACATTCATCTGGATTTTGAATATATATTGAATAGATAGTGATATGTCAAAATGAAGTTGGTAGCTGGATAATACATATATCTGGGATGCTTTTAAAGGCAATCAAACAGGCTAATAGCACGCAAAACTAATGTTTTGGTGGGTGAACGGTAAGTAAACAACATTTGCTGACCACTTTGAAACATATCCTGGGATAGTAGCTACGGCGGAGCTGCATGATAAATGTGTCTGAGATGTACAAACGTGGAGGAGTCCTAGTGCTCTGAAAGCTCAGGATAAAGCAATGAAAGGAAACCGAGTAGGCGAACAGCTGGAAGGACGGATACCACACATGGTAGCCGCAAACAGCGATTCTACACACCTTAGGCGTTCTCAGCGACCAAGCTTCTGTTCGGAGGCGGAAGGAGATAATTTTCAGCTGAAGAAGGAATTTGTCGCAAGACCCATCAATTCTTTTACGATATATGGAGAGAAACATGATCTAAGTAGGGTAGGTTCTAAACACTTGAATACACGACTACGGGACAGAGCAACGGCTCACCTGATAGAATTCATCTCTGGCTGTCAAAATAACCTTGAGCCTATCGCCGTTCCACCTCAGACTATTATCCCGTGTCTCTGTAGGCTACCTACGGCTCAGCTTCGGCCAATCCGTCGTGCATTTATTTTGCGAAAGCGTATTTTTCCCTCATATTCTGGTCGATGTTCCTTAATTTGCAGATAGCCCCTCTTCTGCTACACCTGATTCTTATTTTTCTTTTTCAAACGTTTTCCAGTTTTTATTTGCCATTTTCCTCCACTTCTTCCAGTAGCTGCACGCAATTTGGTAACCACTGCGACGTGCAATCTGGCTTAAGTCCTTTCGTTGGTGTTTTTCTGGTTCTTTCGATTCTAATTTTGATGCCTTCATACAAAGCAACCCTATTGGTGACTAGGACTGTGATAGTCCACAATATAGCACTCTGTTGAAGTCTCCTTTTAAATTTGAGCAAGATTTCTTGCGGCTTAAGCCTATAGCCTTTTAGGTAGTTGCGGTGCCGGCCCTTTTTCGTAGCACCCAACACTGCATTTCGGAAACCGGTGCAGGGGTTCGAGTATCCAGTCTCATTCCGCTCTGCACCCCATCGATGAGAAGATAAATGCAATAAGAGGGAATGTTCCGGCTTGGGCATCCTACCCGCTAGTTACTTTGTGACTTGAAGACTGTCCAGATACGTATACTAGCAAGATGTCGTTGATGGAAAGACCTCGAATAGAAGTTCCATCGATGAGTTTTGAACCGCGTGAACTTCAGACAGCACCATCAGCCTACTGTGGCGAAGAAGATATTGAAGTATATAGAGTAACTTACGGGTTAGAGGTCTGAGCTCAAATATCCCCAAATCTTCGAAATTATTGCCTTTTACAGTAGTTTGCCGGACAGTTGAAAGAAAGGGCACTGGGTGATAGTGGAGGCAGAACTACTCTGTTGAAACCAACAACGATAACAGTAAAAAGAAGGGAAAGCCTCGCAGTGAAGTTTAGTTTGCGGTACGAGGAGAACTGCCCTGCGGATACTATGCGTATTAGGCAAGGGGAAACAAGTATATCTTGAAAAAGGGTGAGGAATAAGTAACACAACGAGTTACACCATAAGCATGTGTAAACGGATACGGAGGGAAAACAAGCATGCGAATATAAGTCGAGTGCCACACTGCCTCGTGGTAACCTTGGATTTCCATAGGGATCTGATCGGGATGTTGAACCATATTTTATAAATTGTGGGTCCTAAGTGTCCCGGGCGTAGATCTGTAAAAGTTCCAAAAACGCAAAATAACGTAGGGGGGAAAATGATGCCAGAATGCGGTAAATATAGTTCAAATTACGGCTTTTCACCCTTTTGGATCGACATTGTTCGCTGCTGGTTAGTTGAGTTATAGTAGTGAAACACTATACCTGTACGTGAGAGCTTTTCTCAGCTTTCTCATGTAATGGCCGTTACTGTTCAGGATTTTAGCTACGTTTAAGTCACATTCAATCATAACGAGGTCTAAGAAAATTATTTAGGGTTCACCACGGGACGTAAAATAAATACATCTCTCTGAGATCCTTCATAATAATGCATGTAAATAATCGGTCTCTTTTAGTTTTGGTTTGCCGCGACATCCAGCCTAAGGGTGAAATAGTCTCTTCCAAGCTCCCTTCAATACTTTGCAACGCGCCATAGCTTTTCTACATATCCTCCGTAAAGTTTTCCTTCTTGTAAAGACAATAAGGAATCTATCAATCGCCTTCGGTTTCTCAGTGTTTGCGGTCATTTCTGTACGATCGGTATGCATATTCCTTAGTTTTATCCAATGCCACTTGGCCACCATCGACTCGACCACCAAACCTTTACTCAAACTTTGCCCCGGGGGAAGGGCAACCACAGTTATATAGGCATAAAACCTTGTTCATCATCGCCTACACACATAGTGCTTTATTCCTACAAAACCCCAGTCCACTTTAATCTGTACCAACTTCGACAGGCTGCAAAGGTTGCCTGCCCCGCACTTTTTTATGAAACTGTTCAGTGTGGCCTTAGTGTTTTTCTCAAGATCAACACATATCATCCAGGATCGGCTGCTCGTAGGAATAGCTTAACCAGAATAGGGACACTATATTTTTCTCATCGCCCACACATCTTTTTTTATGAAGGCTGTCCAAAAACAGATTGGGCTGGAGAGGGCAGGTGAGCAGGTCGGCGAACTGCTTGCAACCGCAGAGGCGAGGGAAGATATCACTTCCTCCATTGATGGGTACCAGCACTCAATTATTTTTTGGATGTATTTTTTCCTTACCAATGTCCTGAACCCCCTGGTTGTTGAAAACAATCCTGTGACCTTTACCCAAGAGTTATGATTCAACGAAGGTACTAACGAAGATCTCATTCTCCCTGAGAGCCTCAGGAACTTTCAACAGGGAGGAATATAGCCCTTCGAGACTGGTAAAAGTATGCATGCTAACATCCATTCGGCGTGGCCTGGCGAGTCCGAAGCTGTTTTTAATTTATTTTGTGGCGGTTTTGCCTGAGTGTTTGGTAAATACCGCTCTAAACTCTCACCCCTTTGGGGCACTGTGGTCAGTAGTCCGTGATAACCCATTCTTTTCCCGGAGGGACTTTGAGCTTTCCTTTGACGCCCTAAAAGGCTTTCCATTTCACAACTGTGCGGCTTCTCATGAATTGCTTCCGGGCTTTGTAATCATGCGCCCAAGTAATCTCTGGTTTCTCCTAGTTCAGGTGACCTTTGTCCAATCAAAACTGGAGGGGGTGTTGTTCCAGACAAAACTATCTTCAACCACCCCAAATCTCTTTACTTACAACGAAAGGCTTCTACTTCAACGGTTGATCAAGTTCTCATTATTGTCGGACCTTAAACTCATTCATGTTCGGTGAGGTGTTCACCAACTAGGAGAAAACAGGTGAAGGCCACCCACAGAACCTTACCACCCATCAACATCGATTTTTCGCCAGTTCCCACTTTCATGCTGATGCATTATATTCCTTTCTTCTGAAAGCAAACAATTCTCTCAAAGCCTACATGCTTCTACCCGGCCACTCCTTCCATCAACACCTGGACAACCATAGCCCAGTGTGTCTTCCTTTTGTGCGGTGACTGGCCCAACCAAGATACGTTCAATGAACTTTACAACTGTAATCCTCCACTCCTTTTTCATGTTCTTTATGCGTAATACCACCTCTTTTCACCGTCTGCTTTTAAATCATCATCCCACGTATACATTACGAAGCTTTATTGCTTGACTACAACTGCTTCTCGATGTTGAGCTTCACGGGAACCATGTATTCGTCAACCCAGTATGGACCTCCCGCAGGGCTGTCTTCCTTCAGTAGGATTTGTATGGATCTTTACTGCTCCCTATCCACCCCGCACTTTGACAGAATAATTGCACCCTACCTTCAGCCAGCTCGATTACCTGACCTTGGGTTTAAGCTTGCCGGGCAGTATCACGAAAATTGACCTAAATGCTTTCCCTTACATTCAATCACGTGCACATAATTATACAGTCCTCTTAAAACTCTGATCCAGCTTTCAACAGTGCTGTTTTATCTTGCATTGCAGCATGCCTCGGCGTTATCGGAAATGAACTACTACTGACACCTTTTTCAAAGATGTCCATCCCCTGTTTCTCCGACATTTCCTTTCCGTTGTCCTCCTTTCCCGCCAGACCCACTTGTGAAGATGTTCAGTGTTAGATTTCTGATACTCAACGGAGACTGTATTCTGAAGGAAAGCAACATGGCCCCTCATTTGCTGAAGCCTCTTGGGATGCAAGAAGAACAAGCTGGTAAGCTTACACTACCAATGTGCGAAAAGACATTCCATTCTGTGAAACAGAAGATACTACATCTCAGTGAAACATTCCTATCAGTCCTCCTGAAAACAATAACAGCAAAGGTCTCTTGCAAAGAATGCGGCTTTTGCTTTACGATGGGCCCGTCGAAAAATTACAATATTTATACCAGAAGCCTAAACGCCGCCCTGAGTCCAAAGTGCTGTCAAGGCGCTTTCCTCCCATTGCCATCACTCCTTCTGTACTCAAGTTGGCCTAACACTCTATCCCATGTCGACTGACTTCCCGCCTTGCTGTTCTCAAGGTCCCCCATCAGTCTGCGCACAAACCCACCGAATAATCTTCGGGTGCACTTAGTCTAATTTCATTTCAAACACCTTGAATAGTTCCATGAAGTTCGTTTCATGTGTCTTTCTTAACTCGTCCATCTCACTTGATTGGAATTCCCGTCCTCCACTTCGTTAAAAGCTAGACTCCTTTGTTTATTCTTCTTTTTTCCTCTAGTGAGACAAAGACAGGTTTTTCAACAGAACCCGGCTTACTAGATTTGACAAAATTTTATCGAATCCCTTGGTGAACAACTCTCGTGGGCTTCAGGGTGCCCTTATTTCTCTCTTTCTCTTTACCAAGTATATCAACAATGTGACCAATGCATCGTCTGTACAAACTTCTAATTACACTAACGATGTGATGCTATGTCAATATATTACCAATCAACAAGACTTGCACACAATTTTCTGAAGTCTCACATATACTCGTGGCCCCTCATCCTAATAACTCCAAATGCTTTGACGGTGCTTTCTCTCCTTCTCTTTCCACTCACCTGATGAGCAATCGTTCCTAATTTCCAGAGCTGATATGACCAAATATTTGGGCTTTAAGGCCAGCTCCAGTTTACAGTGGTCTTCCCACGTTCTCAGGTTTGGTAAAACTTGTGTGGACTTTGTTTTTGGTTCGTAAACTAAATCCTTCGGTAGCCACAAAAGATGTCATTTTTTCTTTTGTCCGGCAATGCGCCCTACCGATTCGACTACAATATCCTGCCGTTATGTGCCCTGGTCAACCCAAGGAATGCCATCAAATTACAACGCGACCTGGCCTTCACCAGCGGCGTTATTTGAACTCCTCGGGCTCTCCTATCTCCAGTTTGTGATTTACGCATTAGAGCCTGTGGACAATCCGCCAAGATTCGTGCAAAACCCACCCATAACTTGTACCACGAATTATCTGCGTGCCTTGCTCATCCCTCAACACGTGCTGGATTTAGGTTTCTCACTCCAGTGTAGATAACTATGGCAGCCCTGCGGTGCCTTGCTTAACAAGTGTCTTGGTTGACAAGATGGAAGTCACGAGAGGATTTAGCATGGACTTCGGTGGAAGGACCGCTTCTATTTCTGAGTATTTCTTTTTATGTTCATCTCAAAATAACAGCGGTCAGTTCTCCTTCCGTTCGGCTAAAACGTGAATTTGCTAGCTTGCTGGAGTCTTCAACTTGATACAATAGACAACGATATACCCGGAGCTTCTCCAAAATGAACGATTGTCATCGTCATTGCATCAATAATTCTCCCAGAAGACTTTTACCATGACAACTTTCTTATCGTCGACAATTCCCAGTGATTGTTGACAGCTTCGTCCGCCCCATTCAAAGAGTTTTAAAGAGGGCTTTGTGATTCGATGACTGTGGCAGACCTGGAGAATGACAGTGGGACATTAGGTTGTATGAATAATGAAAATTCCCTATTTCGGATGCTGAAGATATCGATAAGACCCATTAACTGCTCTGCAAATTAAGTCACTATTCTGATAATTATTGGTTTATCATGTCTCAACTTGGTGCGATGCTGCGCAGTGGAATGACGGCAAAAAACTGGATGAAGATCTGAGTGCACGTTCGAACAGCGAGTGTCTGGTGGAATCACAGGATTGCTCGCTGCCTCCTTATCTTCCTGTGTTTCCACGAACTAGCACGGCTGGCCGTAAATCAGTGGAAAACGTGCTGTTCCCGATGGTCAGTGGTTAGTTTGTAAAACACTGCTGCTTTTCCGGAAGTGTCGGTTAATCCATGTTTTCATAACAGAGACTGGTGAACTTAAAAAGCACAGGTCTTTAATCCTTCGTATGCCATTCATGTAACTTCAGATGCGACTAACGTCTGCGACTTCTTCATGATACCTTCTAGTGAGATAATGCAAGGTATTCGCGAACCTGGTTCAAAAATGTCAAGGACCGCGAAGTTTCGGGAAGAAAACTCCGGCAGAATGCCTCACTCAGCTGCGGATAACTATTGTACGTTTTACAACTAAATAAATAAATACTGAGCATCAAGTTCCAAGTATTTATTATGAAGTAATATAGCTTAGACACTTCACTCCACAGATCTCTATTTTAAATTCTCGTGGAACATCAAACCGTTTTTGAGTGAAATTGATTACCAGTTTTCTCGCCTACTTCCTTTAATTTTGCAGGCACTGGTAAACGTTTCTGGAGTAAAAAGGCGGGCAACTTACAGAATCGGGTTTTGCAAATTTTAAATTTTTTGTAACGAAGCGACTTTATTTATGTATTATATGGAGCTACTTTTTATATTGCCTATTGCGAAGAAACCTAAAGCAGGGAATTGTGGGCCATTTTCACACATCCAATAAGGTCAGTTCAAAAATATATAAACATTCGGCAGGAGTTTTAGGACTACCTAAAGGGCACCTTGCCCATATCGGAAACAACTGGAGCACAAGCTTGCTAATTCTCATATCCGAGTCAAGGTCCAACCTTAGGTCCAAGCCGTCCCAATCAAAACCTAATGCCTTCCAACCAAACTTCAATTAAAACCCTATGAAGGACTCCAACGAGAGTTCTTGGGAATGGCTAGATGATTAGAACGTGAAAGCTGTATTTTATAGTGCCCACGCATGGAAATATATAAATTTTGGAAGAAAGCATACCAACTTGGAAGGAAGAATAGAACAGTTGTAAAGGAGTGAGCAGGCGAACACAGACGTTAGCATCCGAGGTTTTGGTCTTATGGTCACCGGGTTAGCTGCAGTTACGGAGCAAGTAGAGGCTCAAGCCGAACAATTCCTGGATCCTTTCCTTGCGGCCTAGGACTGAAAGAGACTGGACAACGGTGAGCGGAAAATAAGCCAAGTCTCTTCAAGTCAGGTTACATGATTTTCCGCTTGAGCCATTGAACCTATAAACTCACGCGGGGGTTTTCTCTGTGCTGCATCTTCTAGGCATTCCACACATCTTTGTAATACTTTGAAGGCTGCCTGGAAAAGAAGAAGGCAAGTTTACACTTGGAAAAGGAAGTTCAGTTCAACCCCATGAAGCCGCAGGTGGATAGGTCAGCGCCATGAATTTTCGCCATCAGCAGGTGGAACGTCACGGATTATTAATTTCTATGTTATATTTCCCCAATGGGTCAAAAAGCGTGCGTCGGTGCACTATCAATGAACCGTAATTTTTATTGCCTGGATTGGAAGGGTTAACAGCTAAGGTAGTTAGGTCCATCGTCCATTTTGGTTATAAAATAACCCAGATGGACCCTGAGGGGGATATAAAAGGGACAGTCAGACGCAGGTGGCAGAGTTTGCAGTTATTCGTGAAGGTATCGCCAAATGACGGATGCTGCGGTGCTGATAAATGGCTGAATCGCTGGGTAGTACAACTTCGACTAAGAGCTATGGCCAGTGAGAGCAGGCCAAACATTCGGACTGTGTTGGGAGGAGCTGTTATGGGTTGGGAGATAATTGTGGTGTTCGGCACCAGTGGGCATGACCGGAGCGGCCTTGTCGCAAGAAACTCTCGGTAGTCCTCGACAAAGCTTGTTGCGCAATAGCAGGAATGCCCGTCAGCGAGACCGAGTACTCAGATGGTATTTGCAGTTTCCGGCTGTAGGCGAAGCTTGAGATGGGTAGTAAAGGAAGTCAGCGAGATAAGCTTCCCGCATTGTGTCAAGGTCAAGCGGTAAGATGACAGGATGGCACTAAAGTTGATGAAGGGAGGAAAGGTGACATTCTGGAGGGTGTTCCAGCAGAGGGCTAGAGTGGACAAATAGCAGATAGAAATCAGGTAGTTTAAAGAGGGGTGGGGCAGTAAGAAGGTAGCGACTTGACAGAGGTCCGCGATAGTGACCTCCGGGGGTGTGAGGGGAGTGGGATGCTATGGGGATCTTTGCTAGCCTGCGGGGTCGTGGTGAAGCTAGAGTGAAGTAATGTTTTATGAGCCTACGGCAAGTCGAGTCCCAGATATTGTAAACCTGTATGAGCTCAGACCAACTGCATTTGCCCTTTTAGGCCTAGGTGATAGTTGCTTGTTCAGCATCGTTCAGATTAGTCCCACAGTTTAGGATCATTAGGATGAAGCATGGTTTTAAACTTCGTGGCAAGTAGGTCAGTAGGAAACCTTATTGGGATTAAACAACTGTTCTTTGAGGGTGCCTTGCGCAGCCTCGTCGACAGACTTGAGAGACGGGCCGTGCTACAAGAACCCAGCAGCCTTCTCTTGACTGGACCTATCGGAATTCCATCAGGGGTGGTAAAATCTTTAGTATCACGAGAGTACAGTGTATCCTTGCAATAGAAACCATGGAAAATGGGATTCTGGTAATTCTTTACTTAGGCTATGCATGAGGGGCCGGCTTTACGATGAAGTCCTCGGCCGTGAAAATCCGGCCCAAAACATTTCGGAGCTTTCGCTCTAGGGGACCAGACATTCCTCTAGCTTCGTCGATTGAATCATGGAACGATACTGTGCAGTCATTCATCCGCAAAGCGTGTTTGGAATGTCTGTTGTTCCGCTGATGCAAGGCGGTGGAGTTAAGTAATTGTTTGTTCGAGCAACAACGCATGGTAGTCCGTTAGTAGTTTGCTCTTAAACTAATTTTATGGGTCAGAAGCAGGCTGAATTTTTGCGAAGTTCCCCAAAATAAATGAGCATGGTTGATTCGGTGGGTTGATGCCCCCCACAGTTTGTTGGGTTACTGAGGGATCGACCAAACTTTCCTAATCAAGATAGATCTTTCCTCAAGCTCATATTCTAGAAGGCAGTTTGGGAAATACATTTGCAAGGATTTTAAAGTTTCTAGGCCCCCTCAAAATTCTTGTTTCCGGGAAAAATTGATGGTTCCTTCTAGTTCTTAAAAAACACCCCAGAAAGGTGTAATTGTCTGATATTGTCCAACATAACCCACAAAAATTTGTGCAGATGACAGCGCACAAAACAAAGTGGTGTAGAGGAAGTGGTCAAACGAAGTGATGGAGAGTGACGAGGATGCAGAGGGTCTTGTATATAAACAGATATGATGAGAGGCACTTAGATAGGTGTTTTTCTGCGAGGGTGATTTGGGTCATGAAAACTGGTTAGGCAGAAACTACTTCGTACCGCTTGGCATTGGTCCGGGAAAACTAGTACCCAGCAGGTACCCGACTTCTATCTGAAAGCAGTGACCGAGGTTGCTGCTACCGCTTGCGGAAGTAACTGGTCCCACTTGTCGATGATGTCCCGGAAGAAGGACTGGGCCTTTACTGTCTTGATCTCCGTTAGTTTCTGTCCTTTCCATTGGAGCTTTAGTTCATGAATACCAGTCAGAAGCGGTCCGTCGGTGGCTTCAAGTCTGTGGTGGGGCTTGAACTCTTCTGTCGGGTCTTCCCAGAGTCTTCCATTATTAGTGAGAACAGACCAAGGAGGGCCGTCCTATCCGTATGTGAGATTTCTTTTCAAAAGCTAACCCTCAGTTTAAAACTCTGAACTGATTCCAGTTACTACGTCAGATGCCCAAGCCTGCACACAATAGCTTCAGTGGGGTCCCACCATTGCCTGGTGCGAAGACAAAGTTACTCAAGCTTCTCAAGATGTTGCTGCCCCTCTCAAGTTAAAAAGCGCCCTGTCAACCGTGGGCCCTGTGGAGGCACATTGCTGGATGGAGTCCAAGCTCTCGTGAAAGCCGAAGTCCCTTTCTTTGGTAGTCGGCCCGATTAATACCGGGATGGATGACCCTGTGAGTGTTTCTTCAGCGTCCGCTCGACCTGAAAGGAAGCGTCTTCACTTGACGGTATTCAGTGGAACATCTCATTTTGTAGCCCAATCGTGAATTTTGCTCAGGTCCTTTTTTCACCTTGATCACGGTTCACCCACCAGTTTCATCTCAACCGGGACTAAAGACCAGAAAAATCAAGATGTGCCACTGAGTCATTCACGGTAAACAAGAACGGCAGGGGGACCAGCAATAAGCCTTGAGGCTCGTCGATGCACTCCTTTGCCAGTATAGATCTAACTTCCCCCATTATCACGAAGTAACTGCCAACTGGGCGTAGTCCTGCCCATCTGATTAACCACCAGTCTATCCCTAGCGCTACTTGTTTGATCGCCAATAGACAGTGGTTTACCGAATCGAAGGCAGCCTGAAAATAAAGGTAGCACCCTTATACTAGGTCAGGTCTGGAAGTTACCTCATTCAGGAAGGATAGCGTATTGGTCAACCTTAATGGTTCTCTACCCTGTATAATAGAGCATGACTGCGTTTTTCTACTTTTATCTTTCCAGACAACCAGTGATGTGTACCTTCCCTTCGAAGGCTCGGCATAACACCTGGCCCACATTTTCCGCTGAAAATTCGATATCTCCCCGTCATTTCGTCGCTAACACGTTGGCCCTGCTCTAGGGGACCCCTCGCAAGCTGGTCGCAAGCTCCTGGACAGTTCGATCTCTACAGTTATGTGACAACGCCAATATCACTCAAGCGAAACCTGCTGGTGCGGTGCTCTTTGGCCGGTGCACGTCGGGCATGCAGAACGTCTGCAACGATGTGCGGGCGCAGCTGGGATGGCGGATCGCACCTTTTATCACCAAAAATGGTTTTCAGGTTGGGTGTCGAGCGCATGGTCAGTCCCACCCACCAGCACCGGTCGCGGCAAAAAAAACATTTATGCACCAGAAATTTTGCAAATATGTCACCATCTCCCCCATTTATCGCCTGTTTTACATCTTACTCGTCTCTATCGTCGCCATTTTAACTTAAAGCTTCTTACGCCCGGAAAAGTCTACTTTCCCTAGCACATAATTATCTCGGGGCAAAAAGACCGTTACCATACTCGGCTTACCGTTTATGGTCCTTTTCCCCGAGGATTCGTGCCAAACCACCCGCTTGTCCCATTCGCAAACTTAACCAATCCCCAAGATAAAACTCGCCCTTTTTAACACAGTTGCCGATATATTTGCAAAAGGTCACGTTTAATGTTGTCTTACACTTCCGTCCCACAATGTCCAAACAGTATATTTCACTGAGGAATATTTGTCATCAGAGCATCCCAACAGTCGACGATACTGAGACAGTTAGCTCCCTCTATCAGTCCTTCTGTTCGCCTTCACGGCTGTAGAATTGTAATATCCTCGCCTTGCAAACATTCATGCCCTCCCCATATATTCCTATCTGGAGACATCTGTATCACAGCATTTTGATTGTTCGCCATCACATGATCCGCCTTTAACAAAGAACATCAACAGATATTATTTTAACTGTCCGGAATTCTATCTTCATAAGTCCTCCCAGACAATTTTGATCCCTGAAACTCTCTGGCCATCATGTTCAGCCCTGCATGTGGGAAACCCCAAGTTTTTGAGGTAGCCCTCAAATTTCTTTGTCTGAACCAGTGAAGGGTGATGGCACACCGCCCGAGCTCTCCACATATGCTTGCCTGCTCTACTTTTCTCAGCTGCAACCTTTTTTGGTTCCCTGCAAATCCTTAACCAGCCTTCTAATGTCCAGTGCGGTGGTAAACACGCGGTTGGAACAGTTATACTATGCGGCCCCTGCTCTGATGACACCTCTGTATTGATATGCCTGCGGTTCACAGCTATGGGCTAAACCTCAACTGCACTGGTTGACGGAATGAGAAACATAATCATCGCCCTTCCACAGCTTACCATCCACAACTTCAACTTTTCTGTGTTCTCCTCTAGCCAACGCACTAATAGTGATCGCAGAAGTCAGGGGTGATTTGTCTGCTACGTTGTTGACTTACCTACCCATCCAAAATATCTACTGACACCAGCCCCCTTAAAAAACCGTTTTGTCTTTTGGCGATAGGTGCTTGCCTTCACTTAATTCTCCTGTCTCAGGCTAGGACTCAGCAGTCTCATCCTGCTTTTCGTGTGCCTTCCTCGTATACTGGAGTCTTGCCACGCAGATTACTATTCTTCAGTAAGTAAGCCTTACTTCTCTGCGCGTGTGCACATGGTAAGTTAAGACCCCATTCCAACGGGACTCCGTATAACTCTGATTTCTCATGACCTCGCGAAATACCAGCACGTTTGCTTTCACATGAAAGAGCCTTACCTCAACACTGAGTGTTTTCCTTCTTTTTCACTGTTTGCCGTCCTCGACCACAGCTGGTGGACCGACCAGACTGCTATCTTCCTATTCTTCTTTCAGATAATGTCCCCTACTTTTGTTTTATTCCTGGTTCTCAAACGGACCCCCTCTCCTCATCCACCACTTATCTGATATCTCCCTAAATCCCCACTATCGCCCAACTACCCCAGAAGACTACCAGTCCCCGTCCGGGGATCCCTAACAGACCGGCCCACTAGCAGAATGATAACTAAATGTTCAGATAACAACATGTTTTATTGTCTGGGTTCCATCAAGACGACAACCATAACCCACACATGGAACACTACCCAGGCTTCCGCACTCCTGATCTCTTTCAGATCACACTGGTTACTAGGGTAGCCATCGGCCAACTCGACGTTGCTCCCAGAATGGACGATCTGGTCAATCAGATTCAAGGTGGTTTGAACCTATACTATCGCCTGCTGACGTTATAAATGGCACAGTACACGGCTGACCATAACCCTATAACCGGAGTAACAAACGCTCATGAAAGTCTCACCGGATCGCAGAGCTGATTCCTGACGCCAACTGTCACCCTATATCCGCTCAATATCCATTTCGAGCACTCATTTCCAACAGTTCAATTCATTCCGCGTCGCAGCGCGAAACCAGTGACCGGAAGCCAGCCCTTGCCACTGCCTTCCCAATGCATCCTGCCCATTTCGTCAAACTAGCCTCTTTTTGCCCGCCACCTCCACCATTCTACCTTCCATCACCTGCAACCAAGGTCTTTAGGAAACAAAATACCAGCCATCTGTAGCCAACCAGAATTTGGCTAATAGTTCTTTTATCACACATACAAACACATTTTATTTTTACACCCTTCCAACTTCTGCCTAGCCGCATCAGTAGCCTTTGCTTCCACTAGTCTATTTCTTCGACGGCTCCTCCTTGGAAGTCCGTTCTGCGTTTACACACCATCCATGCTCTTTAAAAGTTCACTGCATTCCTTGTGAGTTTTTCTGCCGTCATGTGAATTTCCATACGACGCTGAAGTCGTCTACACAAAAGGTTTGCCTTATTATCACATATGACTCACTTTTATTTATTTCACATGCTCCCCTCCCAAATTGGTTACCCTGTGATGAATCAGTGTTCTATATTTCGCTGGCATCCTTGACCGCAAGTTGATAGCCTCATGCAAACTTTACTTTTAATCTTGTTCTTTGGTAACTCCCGCCAGGTTACTCGTCAGTGACCGTCCAATTATCCGTTTGTTACACCCTCGCGTCCTCTCCTGGATGCCATGACCCGTCGCATCCAGTTTTCGGCACCCATAAGACATATCGTGTATTACTCCTGCCTCAACTCGCTGTCTATGTTGTGATATTTGACGCCTATTCTTTTACTAGCCCTTGCGACCACTACACTTTCCAACATTCTCAAGCTTCGCCTGTATCAGCATTCCCACGTTTGTCCAGCTATCCACACTGCGCTCCTCGAATTCGAAACCGGTTTACACTTCCCGCTTTAACCATCACCACTTTAGTTCACTCAAACACTACACGACTGTAATGTCTTATTTCGATTACCGCGTGATTCCTCAACCTAAAAATTGTGGGTACCTCACATTGTTGTGTACTGCTTTGTTCTCTGATCTTGCCTTGTGCATGTGCCTTGACCACGGTCAAGAAATGTACAGTTATCAATAAATCAGTATCATTTACAGGCAAAATGTGCATCTTTACGAGAGCTGGAAACAATCACTGTCCTCAGAATACTATTTCTGACTTTCACGGTCCCCTCCCAATAAAATTCTGTGTTTTGCGGTTGCTCAGTTTCTCGGTTGCCCAGCAGTTTGACGGCCACAATGAGTATAGTTGCTTGACTGCAGCGGCTTCTTGTCCTCCGAGTAAGTCAAATAAATAAAAAGTCTACGATAACCTAACTTCCCAGCTTTAAGCAGGTAGGTTCCGAGCTATTAAGGGGATTATTTGGGGTCATGAAATTTCTACCAGAGGCTTGGATAGTACGCTAACTACGCGCGGGCCCAAAGACGATGTCACCTTCTCGGCAAGCCTACATGCATTATTGCCAGCATGGCCACATAGAGTCTTGCCAATAAATTGATGTAGCTCGCCGTACCAGACTCTGAGCTAGTGGTTTACCGACTCGTAGGCAACTAAAGTCTACGTCGATAAGCCGTGTGCATAACAAGATGAATACGTTCAAATGTCAACAAAAGCGTGCCACATTTTGTAAGTAATCCGCTCACGAACCAGTCAGTGAAGGTCAGACTTCCCGTCATAGGGGATGGAATGAGCTCTGAGACAGGGTTGAGAGCCACGTCGTCGGTTTTAAATGCGGAAAATTAAGTGAGACTGATGGACTACGATGAGCAATAACCATCGGCTGCCGGTTGATAGCTCAGTTCAGTAGATAGGGAGAGGGGTGTGGGGTAAAGGGGAATGAAGATGACCCCGACAAAAGAATAACATAAACTTTTATTGAGGTCTTGTTGCTGTGGGTAAGAATCATGGCGGCGAATGCAGGTACGGCAAAAGACCACGACGCAGGCGGAGAAAACGATGGGGACGGGATAAGCAACACCGTTAGGCAAGGCCTGGTGGACGGGATCAGTAGATGAAGTGAGTAAAAGTCCACAGATCTAATCGGAACTCCGAGGTGGTAGGTCAGCTGTTGAGTTTGACCGGAGAGAAATGAATACAGAAAACCAAGGGATGGATAAGTGTGCAGAATAATGGGGCTGGGAATTAAGTTGAAACAACGAGGCTAGTAGTCAAATGAAAGGATAATTTGAGCTTGGAAAAGTGTCTGTAGGAAAGTTGAACATTGCGAATGGACGAAAGCAGACTCACGAGTGAGGACGGCGTGGTCAACAGGGTTCTTTGATGGCCGGCTAGATGTGACCATCAAACATGGTTAACCGAGGGAGGAGATAAATACCTGGGAAACAAAAATTCATACCTTCATACAAACAGGGCAAGACGTTTGTGACAGTGGGGTTGGACAAGCAAACTAAGATGGCGGGAGAGCACGCGGGCCAGATACGGGTGCAGTCTGCTTGTTCTGGGCTACCAAATCAAGGTCAAATGCTAGAGTGGCAATGGTGACTTACTGCAGATGGCCCTCACGAGTCAGCAAAAAGGCAAAAGTGGAAGACAACAGGGAGAAAGAAATAAGTTTACTGTGGAAATTTCTTCAAGTAAAATGTGAATCGGATACACTCACTTTAAGCGTGATACACCTGGTCGATGGACAGAGCGTAGGCATTCCGGAAGCCTGTGAGCAGACATTGTGCCAGTGAGGTTAACCACCCACATCAGCCCGATTACCAGGCGAAGGCCTCGCTTCAAATACATTACTTTCGAAGAGGTGTGTAGCTGTCACGTTGGCATATCTTACGCAGGTACTGCATTTGGGGTGCACCCGGAGCTTTAACAGGGGACATGCAGTCAAGGGGAAAATTTGCTGTGCCAACGACACTTGGCCAGACAATTCTTGGACCCTGACAGAAAACTTCAGAACTGGGCATCAGTGTATGGCATAGCAGTTGCTACGAAAAGTATCCATGGGGAACTTAACCGGTTTTACTATATCAAGTTCAGTAGTTTGTCTGAGAACCATAAAGCCCTCTCATGGGAAGGCTTATTAGCACTCGTGGTAATAAGCTCAAAAACGCACTACTGTGACGGCAAATACGAAGCTCTTATGCCAGTGACGTACCACTTACCAAGCGATCGAGAATAATCACTAAAACATCTGGCTTATCTCGGGAAGCTTTTTTTGGAAAACCCGGTCTAAGCCTTGTTATCTTCTAGCTTTGGAGGGCAATTGTAAACTTCTCTGAATAGAAAATTCCGGAGACTGCTCAGACGGCTCTGCAAAGGGTGGTGGCTAAATTGGCCCCAGAATATAAGCTTACTTTCATCCGTCGCAGAAGGGTACCATCGTAGTGCCTTCTGACATTACCTGGGCCGGTCTAAAAAGGTAGATTTGCACCGAAACTGGCTTATCAGGCCTGGTGAGCTGTGGCGGTCTGTACTTCACTTCAGTGAGGGCCTAATCGGTGGAGCCTCAAGAGTTCTTCGGCTGGTCGGCACAAGCTTTACCGTCAAAAATTAACCCTCGTCGTTGAAACGCACGTCATATTACAGGCAGATTGTAATGAGGACTTTGGCAGCTCTGGGTGGCCTTCAGATGCTGAAGTACTAAACAGTAAGTCGATGAAGAATGGGGTCGTATTCAGTGAACCTACTCTGATGCGCATAAAACAATTCACGACAGCCAGAGGGCAGACATCGGTGACGGAGGCACCTCTTGCTTGGCTAACATGCAGCGAAGCCTTTTCCTCGTCTAGTTCTGGTTCGTCTCCCAGTGAGCCAGCAAAAACGCAAGTGAGACACCCCGGAAGGCAGACGGTTCGATGATGGACACGTTCTCAAGAGGTTTCAAGGCTTTCGTTGGCGTTTACAAGCAGGCTTTTATCTCATGGAGGCGCGTTGATTTTCCAGTCCTCTTTGTATTCAGTAAACGAAACATTTGAAGCAATAAGACTCTATAAAACTATAAAGCTTGATCCGAATCAAGCTAGCAGGGTACTTTCTCTTGCGCTATCAAATAGAGAAAGCGACCTCTGCAGCGGTCTAAGCACCCACATTCCTCGGCAGTGCTGCATGGACTCACCTGGTGAAACGATCATCCAACACCAGAATGTAGCAGGTGACTTCCGCGGCAACGGCAGAGATCCATGAATATCCAAAGTAAACGTCTTGTTTGGGAATCTGGCGTGCATCGCCTGCAGCGGAACCCGTCTTTTTGGGATCATATTTATGATCGACTATACTCCATGCGCGAGCCATAGAATGATAGCGTCGTCAAGCTTTGTGCACATCCACCAAAAAGAGCCACGCGTGGCATCTCGTAAGTTTTTCTGACCTGCTTGGCCTAGTTCCCAGTGAATCCCATGAAAGACGGTGTCTACACCAGAGGAAAGAACGACGATTCGTCGAGGGTAATCGGGGCCAGTATGATGAAATAAAACACCACCAGTCATCTTCACGCAAGAGTGAAAGCTCCCATGCCTCCGATTGTACGGCTTCCACCCTCTATTTACTTTTGCAGGTAGGGGTGGCCCCTGACATAACCTTCTGTTGCACATTTGATGGAGATCTTAACAATATGCCTTCCACAAGCTCATTTTTTATCTTCTTCCCTTGTAGTAACGTTGTAGCTGCGACAGCCGTGCACAAACGAGAGCCTCTGTAGTCCCAAATAGAGCGGTGTAAGAATGGATATAAACTAACGCGTTTTTCTCTTCCTCGGTATCTATAAACAGAACCGATCCAGGTAAGTCTCCAGCAAACTGGTTATTTGCCCTTTCAAGTAACGAAGCTTCTGAATCCACACAAGATATTAGCGATCTGTCCAAAGCAAAACTGTGTCCCCTGTGAGTATGATTGGAACTGTCTCACAGGCGCAGTCACCGCCAACACTTCCTCGCATGTTGTGCCGTATTTCTCGCTTTTGGACAAGGCTGGGTTTGCAAGTGCAGCCGACAATTCTCGTCCATCTGATACTTTTTGTGAGGAAACCACCCAAATGTTGTCACTGGCATCAGTGTCTATGATGAATATTCCAACCTTTAGAGGCTTGTCAAAACAAGCCAAGACTAGAGTTGAACTCAGAAGCACTAAGAGTTACTCTAATGCCGACTTTTTACTGACCTTGGTTCCATGGAGTTATTGTTGGTTAGAGTCGGTCAACTGTGTGATGGTGTTGAGAATATTTCCCACTAAGCTCTGATATTGCTCTGCCAGTTCCACAAGTCTTCGCAAACTTCGGTTGACAGGGGGGCGGGTCAGGACTCATCTGCCTACACTTTCAAGGGGCGGTATCTTACATTTTCTGCCCAGATCGTGTGCCTTAGAAAAGTGAACTTATCTCCCAAAAAGTGACATTTTTGTGCGCACTATTTCAACCCATATCCTTGAGGCCCTTCTAACAGGCATCCGGGGTTTTCCTTATTATTTGATTGTGTTCCTTTTGAACTGATAACATCCAAGTATACCGTTCAACAATAAAGTACTTAGCTGTTTTTTGTAACGCTTTGATATTTGCAAGGTTCCCAGAACTCTGATCAGTTCTGGCTGCATTGTATGAGAACAACAGAAGTTTGTCGAATTGGCAAAGGCTGTCCTGCAGTGGCTATCTGGATTTACTTCACTTCGCTTATAACTGGCAGAAAAATCAGATGTACTTATGCAATTCGCGCCTCCTAGGACTCCCAGTCTTTGAATAATACTAGGAAATAAAAATACTCTTGCTTTTTAATTGCATTTGATCTTCGATTATCGACTTAAATCGACAGCAGCTGCCCTTTCGCTCGACCAAGACCACGGATGATTTCAATGGTGAGGTAGGTGGTCAAACTGCGTACTTCTGAGGCATGATCTTCATCGTCTGTTTCACCTCATGTAGATAATAAGAAGGGTTCTTTTCTGGAAATCGAAGGCATATTTCAAGGAGTGGTCATATGATGCGGGTGATAGGAAACATAGAACAGGCGAACATTTGCATGCAGTCTAAGAAAATCAAGGGATTTAGTCATTATTGAAAAGGCACTTTTGACCTGGTAGAGTAATTCTCAGGGTCAGATGGTCGGATCTGCCAAGAAGCAGCGTATACGGCTAAAAGCCAAGAACGGTGAAAAATGTTCCGTTTCACTGAGAAAATATTTGGGTAACAGGAGTGCTAGGAAGAGCTGGAATTCTGTGACAAATAAGTTGAATGGAAACAGAAAACCAGAGATGGGCCAGTAAAATAGAGTAGTAATTTGACTCAAGTGAGTCGATCAGCTAATACAATAAAGGAATTGGATGAATAGGTACTGGCGGTAACAGTTATATCGGAAATGGACGCACACGCGGGGAGAGAATACGTGTGATGGCGGTAGTTGTCACCGTAGAGCAAGAAGCAAAAGCAAATAACTTACTTCAAAATAAATGGATCACATGTATCAACACAAAACGGAAACTGATTGAAGAAATCAACCCGGAGTAAGTATGCACATTGATAGAAAGACTAAGAGATTTTGGAAAGGATGGTATTTGAGGTGACCGCGAGAAGCAAGGAGAGGTCTTGAAGTCACCGCCTTGAAGTAATACACTGGTGCGAGGCTAAAGCCCAAATGTTCCCGGAGCTTGTGATTATCTTGTTATCTGAATGTCACCAGAGAATTGCTTTTCTTTTCCTAGAAATTTCTCACACCTTGGCAAGTCCTGAACCCCACAATTTCCTCCTTACACAGGCTCCCTCGAAAACCTCATCAGCTGCTACCAGTCGTCATCCCACTCTAACCTTTGTCCTTACCGCTCGGCTTATGGCTGTTCCTCCTCCCTACAATTTGATCCATATCATCTACAAATAATATGCTCATACCTATTCACACTCAGGTTTGCTCAATTCCGATTTTTTAGACCTAATACTCGTTCACGCTAAGGCTCAGGTTAGTCCGATAATGGAGCATAAGACCTAGCCTTTGTCATTGTGATGGTTAGTTCTCCGCTTTGTCATTCTATCCTCCACCCAGGTTTTACCATAATTTGTCGTTACATCTCTCCCCAACTCCATAGCTGGCATCAGTGCCAGACTGCAGCCTGTTTCTACTTTTATTTCAGAATTACCCGGCCCAGGACCTTCGTGCCCACCTAAACCCACTAGCATCAACTTGGCACATTTTCTCGCTGGATATAAAAATTGGATGACTGACACCGTGTGAAGTTCGCACCTCATTCGATTGCTCTCCGACAGGCTTCGATCTCTGGAGCTCCCGCAAACCAGCTGCCAGATAATTGATTATTCTACCAGACGCACTGCCACAACTCATCCTTGTCCCATGGCTGCGGGACGAGGTCAAGTCCACTGCTTTGGCCGGTGCACGTCGGGCGTTCAGAACGTCTGCAATGATGTGGAGGCGCAACTGCGTTGGTGGATTGCAGCTCCTATCACCAAAAACGATTTTCAGGTCAGGTGTCCAGCACACGGTCAGCCCCACTCGCCAGCACCGCTTGTGAATTATGGATTCTCATAGTCAAGCTCGTACCGCTGCCGCGAACATGCTACCTGCTCTGTCGTCTCCAACGACTGTTCTTCCATCGAGCCCGCTCCCAATATTGGGATTGCGACCTACCTATTCAAACTTGCCAAATTTTTAACCTCAGCTATGTGCCAATAGCATTTAGCGTTCATCCCTACCCACCAACCTTCTCCTCTCCTTGGCAACCCATAATCGCCTATATGATACCTATGGATTTCGACAACCTCCTTTCCGCCTATGTAACGAACGTTTTGGAAATGCGTAGCCAAATTCGAAATGGATCCCGGAATCAAAAGGCGATTATCCGTGATATTTTACGATACTAGATTATTACATGATTAATGACATCAAAGAGAATACAAACCTCAATAATACGATCACAAGGACTCCACAACGAGAAACCGAATAGCAGCGTGTGAGCAAACAGCACGTGCGTCACGCAGGTCCCGAACAAGAATGTCCCAAAGTAGCGCTCTGGGCGCGAACAAACAACAATTGGTCCACAGAAACAAACAGTTCGTAAAGACAAGTCAATAGTGTAAGTGAATGAGTGATGTTAGGAAAAAACACTGAATCGCGAGGGTTAAAGGGGATTTTCCACCACCGGTTGTTACACCGCCCACCAAAATCCTCCTGGATCCTTGGCAGAGTCAAACGTTCGGCATAAAGGTACTGATTCTTCCTATCCACCTAGGCCTTGCTGTCAGTGCGCTCGCCTAATGCTCGTCGTCAACGTTCTACTACAGGTCGCACCTAACCCATTGGCTACATAGACGTGAGGCTGGTCTACATCTTCCACCAGACCAAATGACCGATGGCGGGCGTGAAGGGGGCATGTAGATGCTGTCCTTGTAAAAGGCCGTCCTGTCCTGGATGTATGTGTTTGATTGGGTGTGTGTGTACGTGTGTACGTGCCGGAGTGTACAATGGGATCACAGGTATGACTGCACATCAAGGGAGGACTTTCTGCAATGTCAACAAAAAGCTGTGTGGTAAAAACGAGTAAAATATAGGCATGTGGGCGTGACCTAGGCCCCGTCACTTCTACATGCAGTGTCGTATCGTGTGATGAGCTAAGGTGTGGACAATTAGCTTCATAGTAAATCGTAAATGTTGTATGAAATTAAACACAAATGTACTTCAAAGGTGTTGTGTGGGGTTGCGTCCTACAGCAGAATACATGAGGGATAGATAAATGAATTCGGCTTCATCTGGTATCAGCAGACATGGGTACAGCTTGGCCGGTAGCGTCGGCCTCGCCCGCGTCGCCATCACCTTCAAGTAGACATATTTCACGTATATCTCGCAATACGTCTCCTTCGTTCGTCCTCACCACCACCGTGCGCACGAGACCATCGATTTCTGTACGACAATTCTTGATCACTCCAACCGGCCAATCGTCTTTATGTAAGTGGCTCTCCACGAGGATGACCACATCGCCACGTCTGAACGACCGCTGTTTCGAGCTCCACTTTTGCCGAGGCTGCAGTGTCGGTAGATACTCCCTCGTCTATCGTTTCTAGAAAGCCTGTGCTAGGTGGTTCACTTGTTTCCATCCAACAACGTACGTCCCACGCAGGGTTTTCGGGGTGGTTACTCCCGCGTTTGACCGGAGTAATGATAGGTCGTTGGGGGTAGTGCCGGTTCAACTTCCGGGTCTGGGACGATCGGCACCAGGGGTCTGTTGTTCAATATGCGTTCTACTTCTGTTAGTTGAGTAGTCAGCGTCTAGTCATCGAGGATTTTTTGTGAGGTCAGGGCTGTGAGTATTTTCCTAGTTGAGTGTATCAGCCTTTCCCAAACGCCACCACGATGACTAGCATAAGGTGGATTGAAGTGCCATTCTATCCACTTTGCTACGGTCTGGTTTTGTATTTTGGCGATGTCCAAGCGGCTACACCATTACTCTAACTCCTTGTGAGCCCCAACGAAGTTCGAGCCATTGTCTGAGTATATATTCTTGGGGGCACCCCGCCTCGCGATAAACCTTTGAAGGGCCATTAGGAATGAATCGGTTGTCATGTTATGCACCACTTCGAGGTGGACTGCTCTGGATTGTAGGCATGTTATCAGGCAGCCGTACCTCTTTTGGGTGCCCCTCTGATGTCGTTCGAGTAACGGGCCAAAGCAGTCGACGCCGATTTCCACGAACTGGCAACATCCTAGTTGGACTCTTACGGCTGGAAGGGGGCCATCATTTGTTGGCCTGCTACCGCTCTCCGGCGACGACAAGCAATGCAGCTGCCTATGACTCGCTTGGCCATCACTGGTCCCTTTGTCACCCAAAATCGTCGGCGTATATTGTTTAATAAGTGATTCAGGCCTGCGTGTCCCTCTCCCCGATGTGCATGATCTATCAGGCATCTCGTTATGTGGTGGTCACCGGGGATTATTATGGGGTGTTTTGTTTCGTACACTAGGCTCGAATTCGTCAGCCGCCCTCCAACCCTCAGTAGTCCGTTGATTTGCGTGGGGTTTAGTGCTCGTATACTACTGTGTAACAGCCTGCATTCTTTGGTGTTATCATCTATCCTGGCCAGCTCGCGGGCCTCAAACGGGAAAATGTCTAGTTGCAGTAGGCGTAGAAAGTCCAGTTTGGCTTGATTCAGCTCACCCGTTAGTATCGTCCCCACGTTCAATGTGTTTTGTGGTCTTGCGCCTTTCATAATCAATAAGAGTGCTTTGTACCGTGTCCACCAGACCGGGGCTCTTAACATTTTTGCCCAGTTTGGAAATTGGCACAGTTTTTCTATTAAGCTTACGCTTCCCGTTAAGTTTTGTAGCCAGTATCAGTCTTTTAGTCTCGGTATCGCAATCATCAGCCTTATGTATTAATAGCGTTGGCCACATCTCTTTAGCTGCAGTTATGAAGTCCGGTCCCATTGTCCACATCCGTAACCTCTTCAGTGTTTCCAGGCCCTTGAGCAGAAGTCAGCTGGGTACTGGCAGATTTTACATAGTGCCACTGATCGGTTTTAGTCGACTCGCGGGTTACGGTGAATCTGTTTGCCATGAAAGTGTTAAAACGAGTGGTAGTGTTGTTCATGTAATGAAGTACCGTAGCTGAATCCGTCCAAAAATTTGTTTCCCAGTCTATCCGGTCAAAGCATCTCCTAATCAGCCCCGCGGCTTTCACGGCCAGTACTGCTGCTGTCAGTTCCAGACTTAGAATCGATACCGTTTTCAGTGGAGCCACTCTCGTTTTTGCGAATGGTATCAGGCTGTGCTGCCCACCATTTGCGTCCACCCGGCAGCCGCAAGCAACTATCCCGTAGCCTATTTCTGATGCATCGGAGAACAAGTGGAGTCGGGCATCGTTTGTGCACTTGCTACCTGTTAAGCGTCTTTGTATTATTATCTCCTCAAGGTGCTTCAGGCTGTGCAGCCAATCGCGCCATCGTTTATCGTCGTCATCCTGGAGAGGTTCGTCCCAACCCGTCCCTCTTTGGCACAGCGATTGCAGCAAGCACTTTTCCGGTAAAAACCATGGCGAAACAAAACCTAGGGGGTCATAGAGGCTCGAGACTGCTGATAGGATTCCTCGCTGTGTGACTGGTCGTTTGGGTAGGTCTAGAGTGAAAATGAATTCCTCCCTCTGGGTTTCCACTGGAGACCAAGCATGCGCTTCGTTTGTGAAGAGGATCCCAAAAGCTCTCTCTTACACTCCATTTTCTCGGACTTTGGTATAACGTTGAGCACCTCTTGGTTGTGCGAAGTCCATTTAGTGAGGTTGAATCCTCCGGCATTTAGAGTGGCGATCAGTTCGGTCATATAAAGAATAGCAGCATTTGGATCGTCAAAGGAGCACAGAAAATCGTCCACGTAGAAGTGGTCCACTGCTCTTCCTAACAAGCTGACGGTGCCGTCGAAACGCTTGAGGGTTTCCCGGAAGGCAAAATTGGCACAAAAGGGAGATGATACCGTCCCAAATGGATGAACGATCAGCCTGTACTCGTCAGGTGCACGACCTGCGTCGTTTTCAGGCCACCAGAGAAGACGAAAGGCGTCCCTATCTTTAACGGGCATCTTTACTTGTAGAAACATTTCACGTATATCCGCAGAGAAGGCTACTTTTCCTAGCCGGAAAAGGCACAAAACCTCGACTAGCTGTGTTATCCAGTATGGGCCCTGTAGTATATGGTCGTTGAGTGACACACCCTGACATTTCGCTGCACAATCGAAAACCACTTTGACCTTCCCCAGTTTCTTTGGGTTCACGACCGGGTGATGAGGTAAATACCACCTCAAATTTGCGCTGTTAACCGCTGTATCCACTCTTTCTATATAACCCAAGTCGATGTTATGTTGCACGGCTCGCGTGTATTCAATCTTTAATTGTGGTTCCCGGAGCAGCCTGGTTTTGAGGAAGCCTAATCTTTTCAGAGCCATTTCTCGGCTGTTTGGCATGGGTTTCATGTTTGATCTCCATGGAATAGGAACCTCGAAAGGACCTTCTGCGTCCTTGGCGTTCTCTGCCACCATTTCCAAAGCCAACCTACCTTGTGATGGGGCATCTCTGTCCATGGCCAGGTCGGCAAATTCGGTGTTATACAATTGTTGGAATGCCCGTTCGATGTTCGTCGGGACCACCGAAATGCGGTTGACTTGTTTTGCCGCATCTTCCGTCTGTACTGCCATATAAAGTCAAACCAAATATGGTGCGTACTGCATAGGGTGCTTTGCGGCTTCCTATCCTTTGATCCAGGACCCAATGTGCTTCCGGTATATCGCAGCAGATCAATTTCGTTACTGTGCCACTCCTCGATCGCAATCCCGTCGAGATGCGTCCACTGAGTCAGAATCGATTGCACTGACTGAGGTGCTGTCATCGGCAGATCTTTTATAGTGATTGCTTCTAGGGTTTCTGCTCTATCGTTGCCGACCAAGGAAGCGAGTTGTAGGTGCAGCTTGGTTGACTGGATGACTTCGGTGCCACTCACTGTGCTTACTACTAATGAGGATTGATTCCCTCTGATCCCATATCTCTCTGCGAACTTCTTCCTCACCAGCGTGGTATCCGAGCCACTACCTATGAAGGCCAGCGCTTTAACCACTCCTGTTGGGGTCACTACTCCCACGGCGACTAAGCCTAAAGGTACTGGTTTTTTGGCGGATCGTGACGTTGAACAAATAACGCTGGGTTTGGTACCCGTCTCGAGTAAGGTTACTCTCGCCTGGTGAAGCAACCGATGGTGTCTGCCCGTGCAGCCCCCGTAACCACATCGGTTCCTTGTCGTACAGGCTGCCGCCCGGTGATTGGTGTTGAGACAAATAGAACACACTCCCGCAATCCTCGCCATTCCCCACCGTTCGTCAATTGTGGCGTTGCCGAACTTGGGGCATTCTGGTAGTCCATGGCTAGCACCACAAGATCTGCAATTGGGTTGCGCAGTAGCATCGCGTGAAATGGCATGTGTATTGGTCCAAGGCTGGTATTTTAGATGTTCCTGTGCAGGGGTTTGAGCTTGGCTAGTACAAGGCTTGTTTGCCCGGTTGCTGTCCCGGATGAGTCGGACGAGCCTGCTGTCGGCTATCTTGGTTTGCCTGTCCAAGTATTCGGTCAGGTCTTCGAAGTTAGCCTTCTGGTCGCTTCGGCTTATCCGTTCTGCTTCTTCCGCCCACCGACCCTGTAGTTCGGGAGAAAGGTGACGGAATGTGTTTTCCAAAATGTGCATGGCATCTAGGTCAGCCCTGTAACCTAAATGGTCGAGGGCTATTGAGCAGTTTTGCATCTTAATCACCAGGTCAGCCATTGTGTAGACGTCGCCCTTGGTTCTCTTTTCCTCTACCATCACGCCCTCTATCAGGTTACGGGCTACTTTGAAAGGTTGGCCAAACAAGTCCCTCAGAATCTTTCTTGCCCTTGTGTAGCCTTGTTCTGGATCGAGCATAGTGCACTCGTCGATAGCTTCTCGCGCTCGGCCTCGGCAGTAGTGAGTAAGGTAAAGAAGCCTTTGCCCAGGGTCGTTTATCTTGTTTTCAACGAACGTCTCGAACTGTTTGACAAACTTGCAGTATTGCTCAGCTCGCCCGTCGAAAACCGTTAGTTCCACTCTAGGCAGATCGATCGATGGTGGTTTGTAGTCGGGGACCAGGGTGCGGTTCCCTATCTTATTGCACCCTGATCTGCTGGAAGTGTCGTAGTCGCTGGTCTTGTGCTCTCGCTCTTTCTGTGTACACTTCTTTTCTGCTTACTGTGCCTGTAGTCCAGCCGATAGTAACTGTTGTTCTAGGTCTAGTATTCTCAGCCTATATAAATCAACATCCTTACGATCCATATTGCTCTCATTGACACATGAACTAGCACTGACAGGATTAGGCGATCTAACGTCAACTAAAGAATCAAATGTACCCAAAACCTCCCCAGAGGCTTGCCGTGTTACTTCTTGTCCGGACTTTAATGTTTTCGATCCTTTTCTTGGCATTTTGCGTGTTTTTCCTCCTTTCGAGTTGATCTATTGAGTAATGTAACCAACGTTTGAGCAATGCGTAGCCAAATTCGTAACGGATCCCGGAATTAAAAGACGATTATCCGTGATATTTTACGATACTAGATTATTACATGATTAATGACATCAAAGAGAATACAAACCTCAATAATACGATCACAAGGACTCCACAACGAGAAACCGAATAGCAGCGTGTGAGCAAACAGCACGTGCGTCACGCAGGTCCCGAACAAGAATGTCCCAAAGTAGCGCTCTGGGCGCGAACAAACAACAATTGGTCCACAGAAACAAACAGTTCGTAAAGACAAGTCAATAGTGTAAGTGAATGAGTGATGTTAGGAAAAAACACTGAATCGCGAGGGTTAAAGGGGATTTTCCACCACCGGTTGTTACAGACTACGTCCTCCACATGCCACAAATCGCTGCTACTATCCAGTCGCTGGCACTCTTACTGTCACTGTTCATTTCCTCACCAAAATTTGACAGAGGCTAAAATTCGCGGGAATTTATTTGGTAGTTCTCCAGAGGACTAACATTTGATTAGCACACATTTGCCCAATCAATCAATCAATCCAAATGCCCGTATTACATAGTGTAAAATTGATCTCTGTATCCTGGTCTCGGTGTGCCGCTAGACCGTTCCACATTTTTGAAATACTGGTCCCTCTTGATCCAGTTCATCAAAGCAGATAGAAGATATAAACTGCGAGATGCAAGCATTTGTTTAATCTTCTCAGTCGCGTACGTAAACAATGCGATTTCGACAACTGAGTATCGGTGATGAGAGGGCCAGAATATAACAGGTGATGGGACGCGAACTGTCTGCGTGGGTTGTGTGGTCGAGAAACGACAGTGCCAAAATAGAAGGCAAATCAATATGGAGCGGGGAAAGACACGGTGATTACAAAGATGTATAGATCACCGAGAAGATGATGGATTGGATGAATGGTAGGTGCTCATTTTTAATGTACATTGCAATAAGTGTTTCCTGTCATGAGGTAATGTAACCGAAGCTGCATGACAAGTTACTGAGAGGGTTAGGGAGTAACAACAGAGAGTTTAGATGCTAGTCACTTAAGGAGTAGTATATATATATATCATATCAAGAGAAATGATTCACGGAAATCGAACGAGCAGCACATCTTGTGGGAAGGAGGACATGTCAAAGTGATGAGAAAGGCTGGCATAGAACAGGTGAGCATTCAACCGGTGAATAATGATTCATCAGCATGAAGGTAGTAATCAGGTAATAAACCAATCTTGGATGCTTTGAAAGTGAATGCATTGACAAAGGGCATGGAATGTTATTGGTATTGCAGGTGGAAGTTAAGTGTACAATTTGTTGACCATCTTGACAGGTACCTTGAGGTACGACACCGGCAAAACTGCATGAGGAATATATCTGAAACGCACAAATGTGGAAGGTTCATCAAAACAGATAGAAGACATAAATTGCGCGACGCAAGCATTTCTCTTAATCTTCTCAGTCGCGTACGTAAAACGTGCGATTTCGTGTTCAAATGGAGCACAGAGCAAAACAATAGAATAGATAGTGTCAAGCGAAATTAGGAAACCATTCGGTGAACCTGATTGGTTACCGCCACGGCAGGCACACATTGTGGGTCAACAGTTTCTGTGCGCACAGTGGTGGCCTAGGTCTCCTTATCAACACTGCCTCACAGAAAGCTAGGAGCTTTGGGTTCCAATTCCATGCAATCACTCGGAACGCTTGACCCGGATCAATCCGATGACGAGGGGTCACAAGGTGTTTCGCGATCGATGAAGCCGGGTTTCTAGTCTTCGTCTGTTGTCCGGGTGGAGGATGATTCATCCATTGCACTAACCACTTTGGTACATGTTCCCCCATTCTTTGACTGAGGCAACAATCCGTTCTGCCTATGTAGGTGTCACCGCAGCTGCAGGTGAACTGATAAATGATGTGAGAGGCATTCAGGTTCGCGACACTGTTTGAATGTGCTTGGAGGTTTAGTCGTTTGGTGGTTTGTGAAATCTGCAATTCAGCCGCCAAGTAGGTGCGCTTTCGCGCACACTTTAGATTTTGACTAATCCTATTGAACAGATGATCCCCTTTAAATGTCAACACTAGAGTACCTCGTTTCTTCTCGACCGTGTCGACTCGTACAATCTTAGGCCTTTCTCTTTTATGGATATCAATGAACTTATCCGGGTATCCATTGGCACAAAGAGTCTGAAATAAGGACTCTTCTTTCTTTTTTAGTTGGTCTACACTGCAGATTTTACACGCCCTGTGGAACACAGTTATGACCAAGCCCCTTTTGTAGGTAACTGGAGCGAAACTGGAGAACTGAATATGTTGTCCACTCTATGTTGCTTTACGATGGATAGTCTTCTGAATTGCCCCATTTGCAAGTTTTGTTATCATGATATCGAAAAAAGGGAGGCTGCTACCACTCTCTGTTTCACATTTGACTGACAGATTAATTGTCTAATTGCGATGTAGTGTTCTTGTGATAAGCAGCATTTTTGTCGCACAGAGGTTGAGTTGAATACTCCCGTAGGGTCCACCAATTTCTCCCTAAACCAACCTGCTTTGTCCTCTGAAGCCGGAGTCAGATTTTTTAACTTGGTCATTAGGGTTTTCGAATTGAGCTTCCATTTGTAATTGATTGATATTTTTCGGAAGCAACTTGAACTTCAGACCTAATGATGGGACTTCTTTTTGTGCTTTTGTCAGTTGTAACGCGGAACATTTTTTAAACATAATTGGTTGTATCTGACGGGAACATTGGTACCTCTCTAAGACTGCAAAGCCTTCCACAAAAGTTTTCCATAGTTTTGGTTCTGGTTTTTTTGCAAAATTTCCTTTGAGAAATTTTCGAACTTAATTCGACACACAAGTGATAGACTTGATAAGATGACTGCAGAACGTTGCTGCTTTTCACTGAATTTTGTTATCTGTTCCCGGGCCGCCTAATGAACACCGTACATCCCAATCTGTCAGTCAAATGTGAAACAGAGAGTGATAGCAGCCTCCCTTTTTTTGATATCATGATAACAAAACTTGCAAATGGACAATTCAGAAGACTATCCATCGTAAAGCAACATGGAGTGGACAACATATTCAGTTCTCTAGTTTCGCTCCAGTTGCCTACAAAAGAGGCTTTGGACCCAGTATTTCAAAAATGTGGAACGGTCTAGCGGCACACCGAGACCAGGATACAGAGATCAATGTTACACTATGTAATACGGGCATTTGGATTGATTGATTGATTGGGCAAATGTGTGCTAATCAAATGTTAGTCCTCTGGAGAACTACCAAATAAATTCCCGCGAATTTTAGCCTCTGTCAAATTTTGGTGAGGAAATGAACAGTGACAGTAAGAGTGCCAGCGACTGGATAGTAGCAGCGATTTGTGGCATGTGGAGGACGTAGTCTGTAACAACCGGTGGTGGAAAATCCCCTTTAACCCTCCCTTGCAACCTATCTAATCATATCTTAATTCCCTGGCGTTTTGCTGCCATTCTTACTGCACGTGATTACGTATCTCAGCTACAAAGCAGACTCTGCTCGTCACTGAGCAATGCGACATCCTGACGTTCACATTTAACTTCCACTGCCTCCTCTGCCGACAGTTTCATTTTGCTTATTTCTTTTACCAAACTCAATGGTCCCGTAGCTGTCACCCTACCGTTGCCGTGTGGTCTGCTGACCAGAATAGTCATTTGGTCACTTATCTACCTTCTACTCCAGTAACACTTCTGCACACTATTCGCCCCCACATACTCTGCCTAACACTCTGCTTGTTGATCTACTACCATAATTCCATATTCTTATTGTTACTTCGTGACATATCTAAATCAGTGAAAATTAACCGCCGAGCACTTACCGGCTCACCACTGGCTATTTCTTCCATCACCACTCTAGAAACCCTCCTTTCTATCCATCAAACTTGTTGAGCACCTTCCTTGTGATTGACCATGTCGGCTTCTCACCATCATGTTCTACCCCCACGTTGGCCGTTGATTCCTGTCATTCTGTACTTAAAGGCCCATTCCTGTACATCCTCGAGTTTTCCTTCCAATAATTTTCACACCTTGCCAGGTGCAAACTACTCTTTGAATTCCCATTGATGGACTTATCTTTTTTCTTCTTTCCTCCTCGTTTTTGACGGATATCCTTGATTCAGCTGAAGTTTTTATTGTGATTATTTCCGTCACCGTTTATGCATATGCTACCCCTTTTTCAACCGACTCCAAACACCACCAGCTGGTTCGGTAATTTGATCTTGACCCTCAAAACTGCTGGGCACTATTATAGTTTTAGTCCACTTGAACACCTTCTTCAATACTGCGTGCAAAGGGATTGTATTACTTTGTGAATTCCGATTTTGAAGTCACTCGAATCGTCCGATCATACACCCTAGCATGCTTCAGGCGCATCCGAAATATACTATTATTATTACTGTTATTGTTGCTGGATAGTAAATAAATGGGAAGAAGGAAAAGGGTTCAAAATACAAATCTTGACATTGTCTTGCATCTGGGATGGTAGGCGAACTGGAAGGTAGACCACTGGACAAAGCGAAAGGGTTCAGAAAACAGGTCCTGGCCGCATCCCGCTTCTTGAACTTCCGGAGATCCGGAAGATAGACCTTTGGACCGCGAGGAAAGTTCAGTTTTGCTGCGGTCCTTTCAGCTTGAGTGGCACGGAACATTTCATCAATATTCCCTTAGGGTGTGGGTCTCGAAGTAATTCTCTTTAAGATGGGTGGATTCCAAAGCAGCAGCAGAAATTGACGCTAATATATAATGACAATGGAAGCAAACAATATATTAATAGGCCGATAGTGGAAATAGATGGTGTGGACAGCATAAAAGGTTAACATTTTAGTTTCTCATGGGTGACATGTATGACAGTGACACAAAAGAAAACTCGGGACAAGAGCATCTGAAGCATGTACATTTGCAAGCACTTGGTGCTTTTCAGGAATAGATTGGCTCAATAAAAATATTTTATGTTGGCGAGCAGTGGGTAAGACAGAGCGTGCTGAAGATCCTCCAACAGATCGCTGGCGGCTAGAAGACTCCGGAATATTTGTTCAGGTCAGCATGGATTGGAATACGGAAATATATACTCCCACCAAGTAATAAAATGGATGGCACAATGGTAGAAGCAGCATTGTACCCGAGAATGAGCATGCACTTGGATGGGACTGACGAATAGCCCGGAGTCGAGTATCAGAAAAATAATCGATGAGGAGTGGTCCAAGGGAGAGGAACGTTGGATGAATTTGGATGGTGCCCTATGGCATTTTAGGAATATATTATTTGCAGCATACGAGGGGTATGTGGTGAATATGCACACGTTGAAAGGAGCATGACCCCCAGAAAAGGAGTGCAAGGTGCGTGTGGTCACAAAATCATCAAGTAGGAAAATCAATAACGATGGACTTCGCCAAGAAACATCACAGAGTAGGATAAGCCGACAGATGTGACGGGTCCTAAAATTGGGAATGGACGTGCTTACATATTTGACTGGTGAACGTTTGGGGCAAGAGATGGAAAATGTTAGTGAAAGGTGTCCTAAAACGGACGTTAAGGAATGTGAATGCAGTCATTAGGCATCACGGATCTAGGTTCTAAGGTACATATGAAAGCCATGTACGGAGTATTTGATATTTTTATGGAAAAAGTGTCGCTTGCCGGACGTGGAGGCAAGTAGACGTGGAGGTGTAAGTACCAAGCTGCAGAAGCGAAAATGACTGAACCCGACAAAGAGTGGGTTTCAAAACGAAGAATTTCTCCACGCGACGGTCGTAAGATGAAGAAATGGAAATTTAGGAAAAGTGGTACTCTGCCCAATGATGAATGAGGCGGTGGTGTATTTTCCGTCTCAACCTTGCATTACTCCAGACGTATGCCCCCAGTTTTCGTGTATCTCTACGAAAACGTCGGAAAATTCGATCCATATACCACCAGCCTCACTTCTTCCTCGCAATTCACCTGCTGATTCGGAAAAGATGGGATATTCTTTTGACTGCAGTCGCCGCGGGTACACGCTGCAGCACAAGTGACTCCTATCTGCTCCTGAATAAAACAGTATCCCAAGTTGAGTCAGTGCTTACCTTTATTGTGCTAAAACATCCATGCCTGGGGCCATTGCCCGGGGTGGTCCATCCACTTTCGCCGTGGAGTGTATGCAACTGCGGCAAACTTCAACTGGAACTCATCAGTCCCCTGGAACTCAACAGCTGCGCCGTTAAGAGCTACTAACCAAGGTCTGGTAGGCTTCCAGAAGCCTAGCTGTCATGGCTCCCGAAGCTCACAAGTTAGTAAAAATAGTGCCAAGGCGTCTGCTGAAGCTTGGACACAGCCACTGCTCTGGAGCAAGTTTGCTGGGGCCTTCTCAGATGCAACACATGGGTATTTCAAAAAGCAAATATGAATATCTAGCTATCAAGGTCTGCGGTGCTCCCACTTCCCGGCCAACGTCTAAAATAGCCGATAAAAGTAGCAGTCACGATGTGGTGCAGAAGAATACGGTCGTTATTTCAAACCCATTGGTCCCTAATTCCATGCACATCCCTTTGATACGTCCACTGGGGGTCGCTGATGCAGAGAAGTGCTCCTAGTGTACTGCCTCCCGTTCTACTGCAGCAAAATTGTGATGCCCTGCCAACCAATCACCTGAGTTCCGGACAAAATTGTTTTTTCCGTCATTCTGTGTCCACTGCTTGCCTTAAAAGGGAGAACGTTCATGTGAGGAATCCTTGAACCCCTGCAGTTATAAAGTCCAGCTTCGTTCTATCTCGACCCTAGCTCGGCGGATCCGGGAAAGCAGCTTCCTCTCGAGGCCGGACATCTGGGTCCGTATAAGCCATGCTTCTTCCGAGCTTTTGTGTGAAGTTCTGGAGAGAGGTGTTATTTCGGAGAAGATCGGTGTTGAATACGACACCGCCCCATTCACAGAGCCGTTCCCCGAGGGTGCACCCTAGAAGTTTTTCAACAAGTGCGACATCTTGAGTCCACCTTTCCCAAGGACAAATAACAACGGAGTTTTGATTGGCCCCCGGAAGTCTATTGAGATATTCCTGGGTCTGGTCTGACCAAAGAAAAACATCTCCCCCGTGCAAGTCAATTCTGGTGGGGGAGCTTGCGGAGCTGAAAAGGCGGTGAGTTTAAGTCACTAACAACTGCCCTTCTTCCGGGTCGCCACGATGACCTTCCGGGGCTTTGGTTTGCGAGCCAGTTTTAGCAGTTTCTTCGGCACCATCCAGTTGGTTCAAGCAGTTCGGGTTCACTTTATTTGGTGCAAAAGAGTGCAAACAGTGCTGTCGCTGATCCCTGGAAGACAGCCCCGTCATTGAACATTGGTGTTTGCTGCAAGTATTCTTATTTGAATTCGGTAGTATAAACAGTAATTTGACCATAAATCAGAACTTTGGCTGAACTGGGTTGATCCTCAGTGTTTTCGATGGACCGAGAGAGTGGAAGGCATAATCAACACAGTGCAGCATTGCCCCGGAGCGTTTCACGATATTCACGGACAGGGCGATAAAATATTAAAAAGACGACTCTCAGAGGGCATACATGCACTTGATATTATGTCCGGCCAAGGTCACACTGTGGAAAAGCATTAAAGAGAGCACGGTTCTGTGTGGAAAAGTGGAACGGGATGACAGAAAAACGTCCGTACCAGTGGAAGAAAATCAGTCGCAGTGTCACTTCACACCACACAGGCAGACCCCCGAGTGAAAGTTTTATCCATATTCTTGAACTGTTCTTTAGTTGATGTTTCGCCATCGGCGCATCACCGATTCTGATGGAGAGAAGGGAGTCGTGGTAAATTTATTCTCAAAGTACCTACTGATGTGACAGCCTAAACAGGACCGCAGCTGAACGAAACAGCTTCATGGCCCCAGGTTAAGTGATTTCTGACTTTTGTTTAAACCACAAGATACGAACGTCAATCCAAAACGGGGTCGAAAGTGATACCGGATTAGTGGAAATCACGTAATATACGGTAGTTGAAATGCAAAAAATGCAACGATGCATCAAATCATGCAGTAATACTTGACATAATCCTTCTTAGAGAGACGGTACACGGAACAACCACGAGGACCGTCATAACTCATTCGAGCGGTACCGAACAAAAACAAAAGTATTTCGAAAGGGGTGATAGCCAGTTGGTGAGAGTAAGCGAAATCATGACAAAAGAGGGACAGAAGATAGGATTTCCACTCCTGGGCACTTACTAGAAAACAGCTGAATTTTAATAGTTAGGGACCTATGGTGGGTCAAGTGCCATGACCCTTCCCCTGGGAAAGTCATCCGAACTTTCATTCAAACCGTTTTTTCTGTCAAACCTATGGATGCTTTTATTAAAACCAAGTCCCACTGAATTCACCACTCATGCAAAGACATCAACACCGACCCTATGTCGGCCGAGCAACCTGATCGACGGCCGCTGAACCAAAGTCCGGGCTATTCTCAATTTTCAATATTTTCCCGGAGAACTCGCTATTTAACTCACAATAAGCTACTTAATTTTAATGAAACAAGAGCCAATAGAAACTTGTAAACACGATCCTTCAGTAAGCAGACACAGCTGCTGTGACAGGCAACGTTTGAAGGCGGAGGTCCGATCCCAGCTCTTTGGTGTTGTCTAAAACTTCCATGCCGTAACAGCAGTATTTTTTACAGCCGGTGACTTTGAGGAACATTGTTGATCCAAATATAAAAATCTTGGTTCAAGCAAAACACGGTACGATTGCAAATGCATTGCGGCGCCTCAGTTACTTTTTCATCAGGCGACGACCACCGTATTTGCAACCCAGCTGCTTTTTGGTTCTGCTACTTGCTAGAGGAAGTCTGGAGCTGGATGTTGCTGTCAGGTGAGCGGTCACAAACGTCTAGAACGCAACGGAGACATGGATTGCGCTTGACAATGTACGGGGGCCAAATGAACGACAACGGCACCATTGACCCCTTTTTATTTGATCGTCAATAACAGGCCCGAAGCAGTTGGCGTGCGCTGTTGATGCAATAACTCGATGGAGGTACGCCATTGTTAACTGACTTGAATCACGTCACGTCAAACGGAACAGATATACGAGTGTAGCTATGTTAACTGAATTCCCTGGTAGAGTTAATAATGCTGGAATGGGGTGACACAATAATTTGTGTGCTCAACCTGATCAAACCAACCACGCACCGCGACCGAAATTTCAACCACTGAATAGAATACAAAAGCATATACATATTGGGGTGACCTGCTTCCGCAATAAACAGAGCCTTCAAAACAATGACCGCGACAAACGTTCAGTGGAACGGGTATAAATTAAACCAAAATTATTCCAGCCACCTGCACACTTCAACAAACTCCAGTTATGCCCATCTCGTCCGAAGACGCCGCGACAAATCCAAACCAATAACTCTACGAAGAATCAATCCCCATCATAAACCACTCCTTGAGATGCACCCGTGAAAGAACTATTTCAGATACCTAGTAAAACTGTCGGCTCAAACAAGGCCTGTTTGTTTCGGCAAGAGCTTCTTAACTCTCGAATGGACCGCGGTTTTTGATACTTGAACACGTCAGATAACTCTTTTGCAAATAAATATAAATTATTTTCGCGACTCAAGATGCAAGTCATGTACCATTGCCTCAATATAAAAAGGTATATTTTCCATATACCAAATTGGAGAAGCTCGGTTAGCATACTAATAACTGAAAATAATTGAGGCTCAAGACTGCCTGCCAGAACCTGCGACCGATCGCTATTATGGTGCGAAACTTTTTGAAGTTCCAACCGATGACTGGAGCCGTCAAATCACAATCACTCATGGTGGTCACTGAATCTCGTACCGGACTTATCGGAATTTGTGAGTGACTGTGTCCCGGGTTGTGTTCTTTTCTTAACCTCCGACGCTAAATTTGAAATGAAATTCAACAACTGACCTTCCTCTCTTTATGTACTGCGGAACTATTGAAGCGTCTTCCCAAAACTGCCTACAGGTTACTACTACCTCCATCTTTATTGATTTCGATTGCACCAGTCCGACGATAAAGTTATAGCATTCGGACTCAAAGGAGGAATTATGATGATGATAATAATAATAATGAGAATAATAATAATATTGATAATAATAATAATGGTGATAGTAATAATGGCATATTTCTCGACTAGGATCAAGGCACTTGCACAGAGTTTGGTCGCTGGGTGGAGCTTTCAGAAACAGTACGAAATATTCACAAATTCTGAAAACCGGGTTTGCAAATCTCAGCAGCAGTGCGATAGGATTAGACAATGTTTGAATTGACTAAACTAAAATCCATTGTCCAGGGAAATGTATATCGGTTTCGGTTTTGGGAGCGAAGCGTAAAGGAAAATTTCCCAAATGCAAAGCTGCTGAGTGAGGCTCTATTAAAATGTGGGGAAGACGTCGTATGTGCAGGAATGGTCCATACAATGGTTCATCAAGAGATCAGAGAAAAATCGGAGCGTATGGGAAGAAAAACATGGATGCACAGCCAAGTTGCCTGAAGGATCCACATTGAAAGACAGGGGTTAGATTTCCACCACTGAATATCCAGACTCGTTTGAGAGTGAAGCCGATGTCAAATTATCAGTCAGCAAAGTAGGTGGCTTATAGAGTGGTATTTCACTGATGTCATTTCGACGAAACCCTGGGCCGATGGACAGTAGTTTGTGAACCTAATGAAGGAGGGAGCCTGTGGGGTCCGATAAGTTTATTTCGGTCATCCCTTTTTTCGGGCAATCCCATTGCGATATGGAGAGAACGAATTTTCATTTTAACGTGGGTGTAAAGAGGAATACATCAAAAGGAATGTAATGTGCTATCGAAGCAGCATGATTGGTGGTTGGAAGCTTAGTTGGGGATTTCAAAAAGAGTTTATTGAGGGGGCAGCCAGCTGGGACAAGAAAATGGAGCAGATGTGTCGAAGCCAAGGCAAAGACATGAAATGTGGGCACGCAAGTACGTTGGCAGAGCTCGCAGAGGGCCATACCCGAGGCAACAACGGATATTAAGTCTGATGTACAGGCAAACGTTCTTGTATATACAGCAATAGAATATGGAGACAAGTTCCATCCAACAGGGGGTGAATGGTATTTTGTTGAATGAATTTCAAGTTTACCACTGACGGCGGGTCACGAATTAAGGCCCGAGCTTGCGCGAGCTCACCAGACGCTATTCTCCGTTCATGACGAAAATTACTGCCTAGCAGTCCTAAATGGACTAAGATTGCTTTGTTTAGCAAAGTGGGAAAAGTAGGTTGAAAGTGGAACTGCAATGGTAGGATTTTGGTCAAGCTTTGGGAACCACATCGACTGATTGGACGGGTGTACTGAGAGTGATTGTTGGGGCAGTGTGTGAGGCCTCTTGATATCGGGGATCTGGTTTGCGGTCGTTCGAAACAGTTATGGTGGCCTGAAACCCGGGTAACACTATTGCAATGGTGGTGGTGTGCAATTCAGGAGGCCCCACTTGGCTTCGGCCAGCGCGAGTTTAAGTTTGAACCATGTGTATCCCGCCCGGATAGTAGTCCAGTCAGTCCAGTTAGAATGATTCATCCGTGAGACAGTCCGAGAGTAGCGACAAGTGGACCGATGGCTACCAAAATTAACAGTAGCATCTAAAACGGGACAGGAGATATTTCAGCCTGCAGCATAATCCAGACGGAGGTTATGAATAAAGAATAGATATAAATTCAACGATAACAGTTTGACGGGGCAGTCAAAGCCAAAAAACTTGGGAATATCAGCAGTCTCGAGGTTTAACTGAACAAAGCCCCAGTTACAGCATCGTGACGAAAAGAACATCGCAAAAATTGTAGCAGTAAAAGTATAAGAATGCAAAACAATGAAATAAAATACTAGGTCAGGTCAACCTCATGGCCTAGTGCAATCAAGTGTCTCGCAATCAAAGGTGCTGGCGGTTTAAAGTCGTTGTGTTTTGCCCCAGACAGGTTGCGTCATCACGTTTGACGGCCATTTGGGTATGTGTTCTGACACTCGTTCAGTCTAGCAACGGTCCGTCCTGCCAACGTATACGTCACCGCAACTGCAAGTGAACCGATAGGAAATATATGAGACATCGGGATCAAAGAGACAGCTTGAGTGTTTTTGAAGGCATAACCTTTAGGTCGTCTGCAGCAAACGCAACTGCGCCGCTGTGTATGCAGGCCTTAAAGGTGACTTAAGATTGTAACTCAGTTGAATGAATAAATGGTCTCCTTTAAAGGGCAAAGTGGTAAAAACTTGCTCTCTCCCGACATTAATTGTTTCCTTGCGCACAAGTCTCGGTTTCTGATGTTGTCTGATAAAGTTTTCCGGATAGCCGTTGGCCAGCAGCGTTCTTTTCATGAACTCCCCTTTGTTTTGTATTTGATCTTCTGTACAGATTTTCCGGACTCTGTTGAAGAGAGTTCTGACCAATCCACGTTCGTTAGCCATTGGAGTGAAGCTGGAGAGTTGCGAATGACGCCCACTACACGTTGCTTTTCGGCGGATTCTGCGCTGCAGAGTCCCATCGTGACGCCTGGTTAATAAAATATCTAGAAAGGGCAAACTGCTATCGCGTTCTTCCTCATGAGATACACTGAGGTTTGTATGGATGGAGTTAAGGGCGTTAACGAAAAGGATAAAACGTTTTTCAGTCGTAAGAAATAAAATATCATCCACTCATCATCTGTAAAATAGAAATTGGGAAATATTAGCACAAGGCTGTTTTTAGATCATACCCATAAATACATCTGCCAAGGTTGTGCCTAGAGGGCTCACCATGGCCACACCATCAGTTTGTTTATAGGCCTTACCTTCAAAACTGAACCAAGTGTTTTCTGTGAATAAAAGAACGGGTTCTTAAAGGTATTCAACAGGAATAGACAGACGAAAGTTATGCAAAGGAATAGAATCGGGTAGATAACCTACTGTTTCACGAAGAGGTGCCTTTGTAAAAAGTGACTCAACATCGACGGAATACATTTATCCGAAATTACTTCAATACGGTTCGGCAAATTCGCGAGTTTAAATGAGTCTTGTAGACATAGTGGTGTTATTTGTTTCCAAACGAGGTAAGAATCTCGACGAGCCACCGGGCAAGTTTGTGATAGGTCGAGTTTTGCATGCATTATGTCGGCCTCAAAGAGACTCCAGGCTTGTGTACTTTGGGTGATCCTCCCAAGTAGGGCGTCTGTGTTCCAAGTGCTTTTAGCCTCCTGTACAGAGTTTCAGAAATGGAACCGTGCAGGAGCAGAATTTGGGGTTGTCTCCATATTTGTTTCTCTCTCAGCTTATTGTTCTCTGGAGTAGTGTCCAGTTTCAAACGCTGCGCATTGAAAAGTATCTGTTTCATTCTTTCCATGCATTCTTTCTTCTCTATAATTACGATGCCTGATCCTTTGTTCGGTCGTAGAGACAATAAACCATTCATTTGTTTGAGTTGTTTAACCACCACCCGATGTTCTTCTGATAAACAACACCAATGACGTACGGGAGCAAAAAGGTATTGTTCAGGAATATCAGTCAGCTTGTTATTGAGCCGGCCGGCTTTGTCGGATAACGTGGGCACTAGATCCTCAACTTGATCATGAAGGTTCTCGAACTGTGCGCGTGTTTGGAGCTGACTCACTTGTTTGAGCGGCACTTTGAAATTTATTCCTAACGACAAAACCTCACATTGTGCTGTGGTCAACTGACAACCAGAAAGATTGTGAATGAATGCCCTTGTGTAATCGACAGAACAACCAAATTTGAGGCGCTAACTCAGGATCAATAGGACCCCCCTACCCTTACTTCAATTTATGTTTTCCATCAACGCTTGGCTCCACACTTGTTCATTCGTCGAACCACACACCGGACATTGAACTCAAGTGACAGCTGAGTAGCGTGCGTTGATTCGCTCTATGACATTTGACCCACAGTCCCCATAGACATTTCGTTGACTCGCCCGCTTGAACCTCAAGCGATCCCGAATTTTCTCGCATTTGGCTTACTCTGATTCACGGAGCGGTTACCGTTGAGGTTTGTACGGTTGTTATGTCACGTTAATGAATGTTTTATAAAAAACCGTATTGAAAAACCACAGTTGCACGCTTGGCGTTTTTTAGATTGCGTTACTCGTATCTCAACGACTGCTAGGAGTCCACTACACCTTGTATCTGTCGGCAATAGTGACCACCGTTGCGTTTTGCACATGCTGCCCTCAAGGCTCTTGGTTGTTTTCCATCTGGTCCTTCGTACTGTTTCTCATAGGAAGTTCTCAATTTTGATTTGACAGACTAAAGATAACGTGCCGAGAACAGTCACGGAACGCTGTTGTGTCTCAATGAGCTTGAACATCTCCTCACATGTAGCTTCAATGTGTGCATTTGTGATTCTTACGGGACTGATGTTGTTCCCTGGCAAATTCTCCTTCGACAAAAGTTTCACAGGTTGACTTGAAAACCGACAAGATAGGAAATTTAATACGCGCCTTCTCCACCGTCATTTTGCAGCGTAACGTTATTAAATGATCCAGGGATCGCGCAACACTAGAGCGGAGTCTTCGTTAGAGAAATTTGAAATATTGGGTCCACTTTATCCAATTTGTGAGGACAGAGGGAAGAAGTAATTTGCGATCGTGCCTATTTTACTGTTCATTTACCATCATCAAGATGCGAACATTAAGTTTACTCTTCTCAACAGCGGATGAAAAACGTTTTGGTTTATATACGTGGTACAGAGGAGGGGGTAAATGTAACGGTGAAGTAGGCACGATCGCAAATTACTTCTTCCCTCTGTCCTCACAAATTGGATAAAGTGGACCCAATATTTCAAATTTCTCTAACGAAGACTCCGCTCTAGTGTTGCGCGATCCCTGGATCATTTAATAACGTTACGCTGCAAAATGACGGTGGAGAAGGCGCGTATTAAATTTCCTATCTTGTCGGTTTTCAAGTCAACCTGTGAAACTTTTGTCGAAGGAGAATTTGCCAGGGAACAACATCAGTCCCGTAAGAATCGCAAATGCACACATTGAAGCTACATGTGAGGAGATGTTCAAGCTCATTGAGACACAACAGCGTTCCGTGACTGTTCTCGGCACGTTATCTTTAGTCTGTCAAATCAAAATTGAGAACTTCCTATGAGAAACAGTACAAAGGACCAGATGGAAAACAACCAAGAGCCTTGAGGGCAGCATGTGCAAAACGCAACGGTGGTAACTATTGCCGACAGATGTATCTCATGAGGAAGAACGCGATAGCAGTTTGCCCTTTCTAGATATTTTATTAACCAGGCGTCACGATGGGACTCTGCAGCGCAGAATCCGCCGAAAAGCAACGTGTAGTGGGCGTCATTCGCAACTCTCCAGCTTCACTCCAATGGCTAACGAACGTGGATTGGTCAGAACTCTCTTCAACAGAGTCCGGAAAATCTGTACAGAAGATCAAATACAAAACAAAGGGGAGTTCATGAAAAGAACGCTGCTGGCCAACGGCTATCCGGAAAACTTTATCAGACAACATCAGAAACCGAGACTTGTGCGCAAGGAAACAATTAATGTCGGGAGAGAGCAAGTTTTTACCACTTTGCCCTTTAAAGGAGACCATTTATTCATTCAACTGAGTTACAATCTTAAGTCACCTTTAAGGCCTGCATACACAGCGGCGCAGTTGCGTTTGCTGCAGACGACCTAAAGGTTATGCCTTCAAAAACACTCAAGCTGTCTCTTTGATCCCGATGTCTCACATATTTCCTATCGGTTCACTTGCAGTTGCGGTGACGTATACGTTGGCAGGACGGACCGTTGCTAGACTGAACGAGTGTCAGAACACATACCCAAATGGCCGTCAAACGTGATGACGCAACCTGTCTGGGGCAAAACACAACGACTTTAAACCGCCAGCACCTTTGATTGCGAGACACTTGATTGCACTAGGCCATGAGGTTGACCTGATATAGTGTTTCAGAGCACTGCTGAGCATTCCAACACCAAATCTTTTGGCTTTTTCTGAAGCTTTTTCTATTGATATTTTCCCCCACCTGTGGATTCTGCTAATAATTATATGCAATGCATAATGACCTGGGTGTGCGTTTGTTGCTACCACAATTTTTGGGGCCTCATTTGCGCTGTTGCTTCAACATGTCCATGCTGTGGGCAAGCCTCTATTCCAAGTGGTAATAGCAGACGCGTGGAGGTAGTGTGTTGATAATGATAATCCATAGTTTCGGCTGCAAGCTGACTAATGCAAGGTGCTGCGAAGCTCTTTGTTCTTAACAGGATTGGTTTCAACTGGAGATGCGTAGAGAAATTTTTGTTTGCTATTAAGGCAGCGGAAAGAAAGATGACTTTTCCCCAGATCATCTTGACTATTCGCTCGTAATTCGACTGTTGACTGCGGGCATATACTTCATGGCGAGCATCATATTATTGGGTAATTTCGATTTGTTACCTTTGTCGAGGTTTTTAATTTCAGAGAAATGTTAGTAAGGCGATGGAAGTTCACGCACCCGCTTACAAAGTGGAATAAACATAGTGTTAGGTGGAACGACTGCTAGGGTAAGATATGAAATCATGTAGAGTCTTGAGAGGACTGAGCTAAATACTGCGTCTAACGGAGCAAGTGCTTCCCGCGGTAAATGATTGCTTGGCTTGGCTCCGGTCCTCAGCTGTCAGAGTCGATAGCGAGGCGGTTTATATTCTTGCCGCGAGGTACAGATGTTTAACACGTGTAATTATACCTTTAGAGGGCGAGGCCTGAGGATACCGCGTAGGAATTTTGAGTTTACATTTCACTTGCGCTAAGTAAAAACAACGTAGGCACATGAAAACCTCGGTAGGTCGCAAACAACTTACGTGGGAGTGTCCGGGGTTTGGCCGTAGAGAGATTTAGCTTTCATTATTTTCCTGATAGGTAATAGGTGCTGATGATAGTCGTTCCATGTATCAGCAAGCGAGATTTTGAACATAGTGGACTTCAAGTGGATAAATGTTTAAAAGCTTGTATGGACAGCTGAGTTTGGCATTAGCTAGCCGGTCAGAGGAGAAACTAGGAACCCGAGTGGGCTTACACTGAAAGAGGCGAGGGCGGTTTATACGTGGGTATCCCATTCGGCACACCTGCCGTCCCGAACGAGGTCAGGCAGATGTACTTAGGACTAAGTTTGTACCCTCTTCTTATAGGGGCCTCCCATAAGCAGGGTCGGCTTGTGGCTGTGCCGGAGAATTCCTCCGTATTTAAAGAGGCGTGGAGTACGAGGCCGATACTTTCTCAGCCAGAAATACTTCTATTACTTTGATTTTTTATTTCCGAGGAGCTGAGAAGCATGCTTGACCCGTGGGGAGTACTTCCGACTTCTCCTCCGCCCGCCACTCTTTACGAGTGACCCATGAGCTCTGCCACTGCTAGGGTTGGCCGTTTTCCGCCACATTATAAAACAACCATAGGCTTGTTGCCATTTTTCCATCAGCGGTCCGCAGCTTCTGGCTGTGTAAGAGGGAAACTGGGGAAAAGACACACGGAACGCTCTCAACACTCGGAGAAAACATATCTGACCGCTTGTTTCTGGCAGGCCTTGAGCCCGATGGCTTTCCGTCCACATGTGAACCAGCTGTTAGCACGAACGGTGGTGATACATTGGGACGACCCACAGATGGCTTGTAGTTTTGTTCGCTGAAATTCAGATATTATATGGGCGATTGTGGGGGGAAGCTGGAATGATATGATAGGGAGGGAAGATGAGCGATGAGTGCCTAATGGTTTGATTTTGGGGCGACCACTGGATGGAGGTTGAGGAGTCTGACTGGTGCTGAGTCTTGGGCTAGAAACACGGACGGAGACTAAGTCAAAAGTGGTACTAGGAATATTTAAAGGTTACCCTTCCTGGAACTAGTAGTATTTCATACATTCAAGTAAGATTCCAGAGGCACTGGCATCAGCCATAAAGGCAACTACGTTGGGGTTTCTTACGAAGCCATTTTAGATTAAATCGGAACCAAAAATGGTAGTTTACACAAGTTGGGAGCAAAACGTGAAGACGCTGCTGCACCGTACCCCGAGGCCGATATATTGCAGAACAAGCTAAAAGCAACCATACATTTTATTTCGGCTACAAAATAGGCGCAAAACCTCAGCTTATAAATTCCTCACTTTATCAGGGACGCGCCTACACTATTGCCACCCATTACTGGCTCCTGTTTCCCGTAGTTGATCTACTCCCTTTTTTGTTCGCTTGCCTCATGCAATGAAGTCTTGCGTGAGGAAAAATATAGCTGCGCTCAAACCAACGGGTTGAAAAAAACCAAGGAGCATTTGTCAGGCATTTCTTTGGAAACAAAATTAAAATAGCCCGATTTCTGGGTCCAGAGAAGGTGTAATGATTTGCGCCCAAACCTCAAACAGGTGGTCGCTCAAAAACTAAATTCGACAATGCCAATAAGCACGGAGGACTCATTATGGAAGCTGAAATCGAGCACTTTTAGTTTAATCTGAGATTCACCATTATTATTATTTCGGTCATCAGTTCCTTTTTCAGGGCCTCTGAGTAGATCGTAGACTTCACGTAGTTGTTGCAAACTTTGTGGAGCAGTTCAGGTTTCAGTCTAGGTAGAGAGCAAAGATGACTACGCTATCCTGTGACAAGTGGTCAATCCCAAGCAAGACCTTGTCCCTTCCCTGGAAGTTTGAGTCTGAAGTAGATAGTTTCTTCGAAGAAGCCACCGACAAGCTTGCGACGAGCACGCGACGGCTTCTTGACGAGGCTCTATCAGTCATAAACTCATTTCACCAAACATCCATTGCATACTTGACAAACCCGTCTCCCATCAATGACAAAATATGATGTCCGAGATTCTTATCATTGTTACGTGCGTAATTCTTCAGAGAACAGAGTCCTTAGGCTTTACGTGCGTTACGGTTTACCACCGCAGAACTCTTCACATGACTGATAACGGAGGGCTTAGACTTTGGTAGATCAACACTGTGAACAATCATCAAATCCTCTGCCTGCCGTTTACTACTGTCAAGTTATCCGCCAGTTGCGCTTCGCCGGAACAACATGACCCCATCTACGAGTCATGAGACACGGAAGCGATCTTCAGCCATGAAAGGCCCGTCATCGGATATTACCGGGGCAGAAAAGCCTTTGCTTAATCCGACGGGGAAACACGGTCCTTGGCTCTGTACCCGTCATTATTATCTCAAACTCCGTGTGGCATCTTGTCCATCCCCATTTTCCCCGAATGGGACCAGGACTTTACGCAAGTATTTCCTTCTTATGCACGACGCTTGACTTTGTAGTCCGGCCTTTTGGCGTCAGTGGCCCTCAACTAGACCCTGGCCGTCTGCCATTATAACTCAGTAATATCCTACTGTAGCCTGAACCCGCTCAACTGATTGATGTTCATGGTGAGAAAACAGCCATGAAGTGTGAAATCACTAGAGCGGAGAGTCGAATCAGCATTATCGCCGGCTATTCCGACGGCCCTCATTTTAAAGTCGTTGAGTACAAGTCCTAAGTGAAGTAAGAATGAGAGAGTTGGAAGGGGATATCAAAGGAAGGAGCCAAAACATCACAAATCGGAGGCGGAAAACAACAATATAAAGTCAACAAAATAAATTTTGTTCATGAACGGAATCCGACCGAAAACCGGGTTAGCATCTAGGCTATACTTCACGTTTAGGAGCGACAAGAAACAACAGAACACGATAAAGTGTTGTGAGGGCCGCACAAACGGTACTGCCTTTGCGCAAGCAGCTGAATGAAGCAACTTCATGACCCCAGATTAAGTGATTTCTGACTTTTGTTTAAACCACAAGATACGAACGTCAATCCAAAACGGGGTCGGAAGTGATACCGGATTAGTGGAAATCACGTAATATACGGTAGTTGAAACGCAAAAAATGCAACGATGCATCAAATCATGCAGTAATACTTGACATAATCCTTCTTAGAGAGACGGTACACGGAACAACCACGAGGACCGTCATAACTCATTCGAGCGGTACCGAACAAAAACAAAAGTATTTCGAAAGGGGTGATAGCCAGTTGGTGAGAGTAAGCGAAATCATGACAAAAGAGGGACAGAAGATAGGATTTCCACTCCTGGGCACTTACTAGAAAACAGCTGAATTTTAATAGTTAGGGACCTATGGTGGGTCATATGCCATGACCCCTTCCCTGGGAAAGGGAACTGCGGAGGGGCATTGGTCTTAACCTCCGCCACACGCGTTCATCTGTGGAAGCTGGCAGCACGGTTGATTTGATATTCTACTTCTTGGTATCTTTTATCTGGTCAGTGCGGTTCCACAAGTGTAACACGCCTGACATTTTATTGATATGGAGACACAAATTCCTGCGCGTATTTTGGCTGCAAAATTCTGCTGTAGAAATATGAACAATGCCGCCATGTTTGTCTGTTTGAGAATATGATACGTTTCTACGATTTCGCCCTCGTTTCCTAACCTCATTTATAATGGAAAACCTATTTCGTCTCCGTTGCCTATTTGAGAATAGCTAAATAATAACATTTTTCCCGCAATATCCCACAGGTTATCCCAAATCTTCTAGTAAACTTACCAGGTAAATCTTGACGAAAGTAAGTGCATTCAGTGTTCGAAAAAGTAAGTATTATACCTGGACTACTTTCCTTTACTCCCGCAGTAATCCTCCGTAATAATACATCTCATCACGTTATTCTTTTATATATGCGTGCGTTTAAATACTTCGAGGGGCAAACCAACTATATATGATTCAAAGTAGTGTTTGGAGTTGGTTCGTGAGCATAGTAGAAATAAAGCCTACCATATTTCGGGCAGCCAAAATGTCGCCCTCAGATGTAGCCCACGAAAGGGCTAAATCTACTGATTCCAGGGTCATGAAGCTAGAACCAAACTCAATGGCAGCCTCTGCGCCATGAGAGGTAGCAACTGATAAACAGCTTTGTGAACCAAGTTGGATCCTTTGAGGTTACCATCCCTCCTTCACCTTTGCACCCTGTTTAACGGTCCAAGTTTTGCTGAGTAATTACTTACGGCTGGGATATTATGGTTATTGTTCTTTATCTATCACTCAGAGCGCTTGATTTCCAACATAAGCTTGTGGGCAGATACTGTCTGTTGATCCTAAACGGATCTAACGTAGGCAAGCGTGATTTGTAAACTTTTGGTTTATTGTTCTCATTATTCCGAACCCTCCCCAGCTACCATATAAACTTCCACTTCTCCGTGGAGTTAATTTTTAAGAGTTCTGTCACCTCGTGTTTCAAGGTTCTGAAAATCCTCGCTTGCTCGTTTGTAAGATGTTTCTACCCGCCTAATATAAAAACGAAAACCATGAACCTTTGCCGAAAGGTAGACGGCATTTACCACAAAGGATTTTTGCTGCCCGGTAACTCATATCTTGTACCATACCTGCTTCGAACTACACGAAAACAAACCGTTATTACTGTAGGAAAATCCTTGGTAAATATTCTACCTACCTGCCCGTTTCCCAATAAAGTAAAATTTCCACCTACAGCGCACATGATTCAACTCATTTGAGCACGTTTTTACCCTGCTTATTTGACGGTTGCACGCACTTGACCTAAGCTGACGGTAGAGTTGTTCACTTTTGGTCATGAGCGATGTTAAACTCGGATTCTCTTTCGATAATAGTTCCGGCCAAATAATTTGGGTGTGTATGTTCTTTACCGTATAAGTCCGCTATCGTTGAACCTCAGAAGAATCATTTTGACTGGGGCTTGTTATCAAGCCCGGCTTAACGACTCACGCCAGCTTCTGGTAACCTGTGAGGTCTTTCTAACATGGTTTACGTGAAGTACTACCTGCTCCTTCGCAGCTTTGGCTTGTGTGAGGCTTTCTTCATAGTCTAATTCAGGGGTTTACACTGCCCCCTCCCTTTTTTATTTTTTCACACTAAAACGCTCGTTTTTCGCTGCAACTTTTTGCACCTTTTTCTCACTTTTTTTATTGTTTCTCCGTCCTCCAATTATCTTTTCTCCTCCCGATTCACTCGCTTCCTTCTGTTTTAACCTCACTTTTCTTATCCTCGTTTTTTTCCCACCGCTTTGTTCTTGTTTTCTAACTTTCCTCCTTCTTTTCCAATTCTCTGTTCTTTTCTCCGTTCATCTCGCAAACCGGAGCATAGCTTAGTGTGCTTTGAATTCCTTGCCGCTTTTTTAGTCCAGTGAAGTGGGTTGTACCAAAGGCAGAAGGGACTGAGTTCAGCTGCCTTGCTCAAACTTGTTTAAAACCTAATTGGTGCTGGGTGCCCATAACTTGTCCTACCCATTAAGCCCTCCACTTAAAGCGCAGTACTCGGCAGCTTCCATCGGCAAGGAGGAGGAGAGCAAAAAACCTGCTGACCCCACGCCAATTCCATACCACGCAGAAAAGTAAACCACTCCTGAATGAGCCACAGTCAACAAGCTTAAGTCATAGGAGAAGAGGGGAGTCGCGCCAAATAGGCTTCTGGGTTCATGAGCTTGAAGAGTTTTGCAAGACAACCCCGGGAGCTGTGACTTCAAGTTAAGTTTGGTTCACTTTCCTCTTACCTGTGGAAAGATTTCTACCGTCAGAAAGATGAGTAGAAATTTAGTTGCACTTGGTAGTTTCAAGGCACATTTTGTCACCGGACATTGCAAGCCTACGATTTGTTGGGCACCTGTTCTTTTGTTCCTTTTGTACATTTCCTTTCGAGAGTGGCAAAATCAACATCAAACCCCCCGCAGGATTACGTGTCAAGCTAACTGGTTCAAAACTTTCCAGTATTCATTCCCGGTCCCAAGGCGGAAAACCCCACAGAATGCTCTGAGTTTTGCTGAGGATGGGTGATTACCTACACTTATTCTAGGAAACTGATCAGACCAAGAGAACTTCCAAAAATACAGCTTGCAATAACTGCCAAAAATATGTGCTAATGGCCTGCCATATGAACAATTTATCTGGGCTTAATTGAATTGTTGCTGAATAGTATCTTATAGAGTGAGGTACATAGGAAGCAGGTGCCACAAAGGCAGTTTAAGTAATACGTTTGCATTGAAAATATCAAAGTTCTCAACTAATTAAAGAGCGATCTGTCTTTCTAGTCTCTGGAGGCGTTTAGAAAAGAATTAGGATGTCAGTAACCGTAATATGAAAAGGTGATCGCACTAAAGAGCAGTGGAAGGACTTTACTGTAAAATATGATTATTAGACTCCACTAAGCAAACCGAAACACCTAACTGCTTTTCCTGATGATAAGTTTACGTACGATCAACCGAAGCACAATCTCAATTGGTAGATTCTCAGTTTAACCAAGTTCACGCGAACCGGTTGAAGCAATTTATTCCCGCCATGCAAGCGGGGTTTTTTTCGGTGATATTACAGTACAAAATCATCCCTCTCTTTCCCTTATGCACATGGACTTATCCGTGAACCACAAATACATACGAAGGTGACTCAGAAAGGAACCTAATAACTTTTAGTCGCAAACTTCTTTATGCTGGATCACGTGGTTATTATCATGAATTAGACATGGACGATGTGAATTGTGAGGTGACCCTTCCTTAAGCGGCCTATGCAGCGGGCAACAGGCCAAAAATTCCAACAACTGCCGTGGGTCAGTGGAAGGATGTTGTTCTGGTTTTTGTATTGTTTGTTACAGCAATAAGAAACCACGTGCTCTGTGGAACACTGTAGTTAGGATCAACCATGAGACTCCGCTCCTCCAGTAGAAAAAGCCAGGCCGGCGGGGGGCGGAAATTTCCGAGGACGGTGTTGGATACTCTGGCTACCTGGGCACCTCCTTGCTATTGTGTGTGGGCGCTTGGTGACAGTTTGGTTTCTCTCCAATTGTCAGTAGCTAGATTCACCGGTGGGGTGGTTTATATTCTGAACGTAAAATCAGGGAAGTTTTATGTTTTGTGCAATAGGAAGATGTTTGGAGGGTGGAATCTGAGGCTACCGCTTAGAATGCTTGTGTTTGCACTATGTTTAGGCTCAGAAAAACAAAGCAGTCTTATGCAGACCCAGGTGCATCGCTACTGCTTTCTGGCCGCTAAAACCTATGTGTGAGTGTCTAAGGTTGAAACAAGAAAAATTCCGTTTTCAAGTATTCTCGAGCGTGACCAAGTGCTGGTGATACCGGTCCATGTATCATCGAGGAGGACTATTAACATAGTGGACCCCACATGGAAGGCCTATAGGGTCAGCGGAAATCTGCTTCAATGAGATGGTCAGAAATGAAATAGTGACCAAAAAGCCGTCGAAGCTGAGAGACGTGATGTATGGTTTATACGTTCAGAGCTTGGATGGCTGACCTTCTTCCCGCACAGGGTTGGGCATAAATATCGAGGAATCAGAGTACACAGTCATTCGTTCACGGCATGCAGTGATCAGGATAACGTTGTGGCTGTGACGAAAGACTCATCCGTCACTGAAAGGGACGCAGAGCACGACTCCAGTATCTTCGCAGCCAGAGGTATTTTTGGTACTTTGGTGCTTTTTCATTTCAGAGGAGCAGCAGAGCTGTCTACCCTAAGGTAGCAGTTTCTATTTCTCCTCTACCCGTCATTCTTTAGGTCTGACCAGTAGGGTCCGCCAATGCCAGGGTTGGCTGTTTCTCCCCCTGTCATAAAGGAACCACAAACTTGTTGCAAAGCTCCATGGGCCTTTTCGCAATCGCCAGCTGGTGTAGACTGAAAACGTGGGAAATAGACACGCGGAAAGATTCTAGCACTCGATGGATGCGTACTTCACGGCCTTTCCCTGATAAGTCCGCGGTTCGATGACTTCCATTCTATACTTGGGCGAACAGTTTTCAGCACAACCTGTGTTGATACATCAAGACGGCATACACTGTCAGCAGTGTTGGTGCTCAAGTATCTAATGCTTTATAGTGTCCAATCATAGAAGGACGCTGTCGTTATTGATGGCCGGAAAACCTGCAGTCATTTGGGGCTTAAATTTGAGTCGTACCATAGGAGGAGAAAATGGGTGACTTGCTCCTAACAATGCTATTTAGGGAGGCTACTAGATAAAGGTTAAGAAATCTGACACATGCTGTTTTCGGATTAAATACACCAAGGTGCAGACTGAATTAAATGTACTACTAGGGATGTTTGAAGTCCACCCTCTGTGTAACTGGTGGTATTACGTACGTTCCAGGGCGGTTTCATGGACTCTGGTCTCAGTCGTGAAGGCAACAGGATTAGGGCTTTGAAAACTGGTAACTTCGTACTCCGGTAGGAAAATCGACCGTAAAAGGCAAGGCACAACCTAGGGGTTATATATGGTGCAAATAAGAGTCAACACCTTCCTCGTAGGCTCTATCAGTAGTCATAAATAAATTTATAAAGGTATTTTTCTGGGTGACCAGCGCTGTGTAATACAGGTTAAAATATGGTTTTGGATCTGTGTAAAGAATATCACTTTGGAGCTTATATCACAAAGTTGCGTATTTGGGGAGGAAGGCTTCGCCCCAAGGACATCTAAAGTTCAGGGGTTGTTACGTGATGCTTCATATTGCGCAGCTGATGTGATGGGTTTTTACTGCAGTGCGTCCACTAGAGGGCTGCACGTGTCTTTGGAGCAACGTGAACAAGAATGTAACATTGAGATTTATTCTCCTAAGCCAAGCAGGGTCAGGCTGCAGCAGCCTTCAAAGTAGTCCGTAGCCAAGGTTGGTAGAGGACCCCAGTGGTTCTGGCAAGCCTATGCTGAACATTTTCAATACCAATAACGTCAAGTTTGTGCGCATTTGAGGACACGAAAGTACTGTGCCCTGGAGTTGGACGACCGTACATTTTATATGTCTTTAACTTGTTCATGGAGAGGCATTTTCTCCTCATCAAGTCTATGTACTTGTTTACCCTTTCAGTTACATGGGAAGAGTGTTCATAGACGTTGAAAGCGCCAGAGTGATGAAGTCCGAGGTCTCATATTGATGGGGAGAATGGAAGTGGGATACCGTAGATTTTAAGCTTACCCCGAGGATTTTTGCTTTTTGGCGTGAGACAGCTGTTTTGCCCGCCCAGAATCCCATTTACCAATGGCCACACTAGGATGATAAGGACTCTATATCAACCGTGATTTCATTCAGTGCTACGGGGGTTGCTCCGTTCAAAAGCAATAACGATCTTCATGTCATCGGAAAATAGGAACGTTTCGTCAGGGGTGACGACAAAGCAAACGTCATCTGTATAAAGCTAAAAAAGTAGAGATTCCAGAACGCCTCGTTGTAAACCCCAATGTTCACCGTGTAAAGGTCTGGCCTCCGGCCATGGATGCAGGTGCCTTGGCGGGGTTCTGTAGGTAGGATTTGAACCAGCGGAGTAGATGGCCTGCGATTTCGTAACCCTTAGCCTTGAGCAGCAGCTTCAGGTGGGGGCTTTGTCGAAGGTTTTCGTCATATCAGTAAGTACGACGACTACGCGTGCTCTGTCTTTGTCAGCGGGTGTTTCGACCAGATTAGGAAGACAAAATTGACGGAAATAAACGCAGGCGTGATTTAAAGGCCCGTGCCTTCTGAAACTGACGAGTTTGTGAGCTGAAAGCTAGTCACTTTGGTAGCGGCAGGTTCTAATATGCGGATTGGTCAAGGGTGCGGGTGTGATTGGTGCATAATGGCACTAGGCATGAGGAGGGAGAACAGAGAAGGATTCAACAAAACAACGGGCTGTTGGGTATAAGAATGATATCAATGATCATTCCAAGCAGAAAGTAATACCAGGAGCATATAGAACAGAGGCCGGCAATGACGGCGGGTGGGAAAAGAGATATTGGCGAGCGTCAACAGAGAAGAGTGGTTAGGACGATAGTGATTCACTGCATGAAATGCCAAGCAGAATATATACGCGTACATATATTGATCTGTGGGTAATATGGTCTGCGGGAGCGAACTTTCCAAACCTAGTCATAGCACGCGGAAGCGTAATACTAAAGTCAGACATGAGTACATCGTTGATTAAGATCCGGTGTTGCGCTAAAAAATAACCCGCGCACATGGCTCATCATTTTGCGTACAAAAATGAATGGATGCTGCCTTCAGTGTACAATAAACGGACGGACACCGATGAGTTCAAAAGAGTTTTCTTGAATTTCAAGTGAATATGACGGGGCCACCAAAAGTAACCAAATCGTTGCATAGGTTTCTCACCCCGCAAGATAACAGTTATTTTATGGCAATCTCAATGACAGTTAAACAGATGCAATCTTACCAACGAGAGTAAGTTTTTTAGGTTGCCTCAAACTACTGGCTTGTCAGGGTTTGACCCTCCTACGTTGGAGCTGGCCCTCTCCGAGGGATGCCCAGAGAAATACCGCAAGTTCAAAAGCCAACACGAAAGTGTCACAGAGTGCGAAGTTCAATATTATAAACGAATATTCAGTAGTGGAGACATGATTCCGTTTGAAAGCCAGATATGCGATCATAGTCCAAGCGATGATTGATCAAGCAGCGGGATACGTCTCGACTTGCTAAATTCTCAGAGGTTCGTTTGAAACTCCATTCAAGGTAAATAGAAGTTTGACTAATGCAGTGTCGTCGGAGGCAAGATAAGTCAGGTGCAAACCAGGTTTTTGTCTCCTTTGGTGATGAAAACACAAAATTGCTGGACATCGCTGAAGCCTCAAGAGTGCCAATTTGATCAGAGTACATCACGTACTTTGAAACGCATCTTGTAATGACACCTATACTTGCTCATTTGTTTTTCACACGCGGTTAAACAGAATTCTTGCTCCCAGGCTTAGTGCCCGCTTGACCGTCACCTACGCACGTCACACGCACGCTATTCCAACGTAGCTTACAGCTTTCTCTCCACCGATGGTGTTCTCGTTGGTTGTGGAAAACAACGCTCTGGTGGTTATGATAGAGTACAGCGAAGTAATACTCAAATGGACAAGTGGTATATGCGTAGCAAGAGGGCCTGGCAAAGGCTCGCACTAAGAGAACTGCTTGGTAATGTTAGTAGGACCTTACAATTGTCCGGAGTCCGCCTGCTGACTTGCTGAGCTCACGGACCCAGAGAACTAGTAGAATATACGTGCTTCATCAAAAATCCATGTTTACCGACACGAGAGAGTTTGTGGATCGTCAATCTCGCGCTGTCGGCCGGAGGTTCGAGTGAATCATACTCAAGGATCCAGGTTGGCTCGGACAGCGAAGACTTCGGCACACACTGAAGGTGGTGATAATAAATGAAACCGGTTTCCAGTTAACAGGTGCATAGTAAATCAAGAACCCATGAAGTAATTTGGAGCAAGCTATACAACTAGCGGTATCACAGACTGGATTGCTCGTGTTTTAAAAGAATGAGTGTATCCGATCGGTGGTTCCCAGGATAAAGCAAATTGGCACGTTTTGTTTGTTTAAATGATTCCCATCGGCCCTCAGAGTCACACCTCAGAGTGCGATGTGACTAGGACTGAGGCCCCAGTAGTAATCATCCTTTGATATTTTCCTCAAAATGCTAACCGTGCTCATTCGGATTCTCTGTTCCATAGGAGTTGACCATCACAGACCGGTGCCATTAGACATCGTCCCCGTAGGCATCACGATACCTAAAGAATTGGGAACGGTCAAGGTGATTTGAGACACGAGGCCAAAGACTATGCCGGCTATAGGCTAGCTTATAAAATGTGTGAATTAGCCAGAATGTCTGCTTACAAGTAATCAGCAGAGTTGCATGCGTTTATGCTACGTGATGATGCCGACCGTGAAGTAAATTTGTAGAATTATCACTACTCCATGCTTGCAGTACTTGGGCTGTGCGTTTTATTTTTATTGACCCTAGCACAACTTACAGCACGTGTCAGTCACCACATATAAATACCTGTTTATATCTTGCTCGTTTGCTGTGTAATTTTTTGATCTGACCTCTGATTGCCCTAACCGTCGTGTCTGACAGTGACTTTTGCTGAACTATGGTTCTAATTGTCAACCGTCGTGGCCGTGCAGTTGAGGTTTGCATTTAATTTATGTGTGCATATCCTGACAATCCAGAGCGGTGGAATTTGGCAATCAATCTTTTTTTAACTTTAGGATTCATTATTTGTCTAAGCTTTACTCATAATCGGAATGACTTCATGCTGACTCGGCTTTACTGTCCTCCACCGACAGAGAGACCATAGTCTTCCCGGGAGCCTTAGAGATGATCTGTTCTCCGACGAAACCAGTAGACCGCATTAGGTCAATGGTCACGCAAAGGTGCATCAAGGAAAAGTTTCTAACAATTATCTAGCTCCCACGTAGGTAAACTGACTCAACGCAATGCAGTAGACGCCCGTTGGATGTTCAAACAGAATACGGGCAACTGGATGAAACGGCTTGCAAGGTAAATGCCTTTTTGTTCCACACGTCCTTGACCAATGACGAACGAAGTTCCGCAGTCGGCATTCCTAAATGGGGGCCCAAACATTTTCAAGGCCCCGAATTTGGCAACCTCTTTCGCAAACATCAAGGTCCCCTAAACGAAGACCACTTTGGTGCTCTCACCTGTGAGTTCAAAAGCGCAACTTGGCGTAAGGCAACAAGGGCCCCTGAGTTCAGGTGACTTCTGCTTAATTGCCCATGGAGCAAAAAGATAAACGTTACTGAAGCATCTGACATATCCCACAACAAAGCTTCCCCATAAAACTAGCAGGACAGTAAATGCTGCTTGTAGCTGGCCTACCGATGGACGGAATACGCATCTGGATAGCACGGCGAGGCCGGCTTTAAAGCAAGTTACCCGTTGTTATGGCGACAGTCATTGCACTGAATTCAGTGTCCACACGTAAGCTGAGAATGACTGCGTTGATACTGACTCTTCAGGCGGGGGTTATTTTTAAAGGACGCGTCGCTGTAGTGGGAAGTGGCATTTGTCCTGGACCCATACTGTAAGCGCATTATTTCGCAGGAAACTGAAGAGACAAAGAGGGAGTTCGGAACAACGGAAAGCTTTATCTACCCTTGGGGGCCGCGATAAGTGCCCTTTCGCTGGGCCAAAAGCAAAAAAGGTACAAAAAACGGAAAAGTTTTGCAGACTGATCCGCGCTGACTTGTTTGGCTTTTCTTTCCATTTTATCCCTCTCTGAATCTCAAGTCACTTCCCCCTAAAAAATTGCCAACGAATACTCAGGTTTAATTTTCTATGCAACCTGCTCACGGAGGAAAGGGACGAATTTTTCACAATTTCACTTGAACGGTTCAGAAAGAGCCAACCATTGAAAACCCCTCTGTGAAGTCGCTCTAGTCTTCGGCGAAAGAACACTCAGCTTCAATGGATAGAATATTTCTGACCACACCTTCCCTGCATAAACAGAATGAATAGTCCCTATCTGTGTTGGAGTTAAACAAATTCCTGCGTCCATGCGTTTTGTACCAAGCCGCGTCCGAAACTCGTTCAAAACCTGATTCACGACCTGAAACCGATTTCCAGTTATTTTAAGGAAAGCGGTCTGGTAACAAACGCAATTGCACCGTCCCTCGTTCCCATAATTTTGCGTGATATGTCATTGTCACTCTGGAGTTGGGATATTTTATGTTTCAAGTTTTCGTGTTCAGAGGCAGTGAAACATTTCCCGTATGAGCCTCATCCTCGTCAACTCCTGGCTGCGGCCTCACTGTGGAGATTCACGCTGACCCTCTGTCGGGCGTGCGCCAAGTTTCCTTTTGGATAGTTCATGATTTACTCCTTCCACCAGGTCAGCTGGCACCGAGTTTCACGTTTTGGACTCCCTCCTGCAAAGACAGTCTATCGGCCTTAGACCAGCCGACTGCAGTTTCATGAACATTGTCGCGTGTCTTCTCGTGTGTGAGTGGTCACAAAAGGTTACTTCGCTCGCAAATCTGTGCCCATTTTGCCTCGGAGTATTAACCGGATGCATATCAGGTCCTACTTCACTCCTCTGTACAATTCCGAGGGCAGGTCCGTCGGCATTAGCCGCCTGCAGTAGCTGATCCCTCGCACGGAACCAGCGGCTGCTCGCTGCAGTCTTTCCAACTTCACAAACTCAGTAGCCGCGCAGAGGAATGTAGCGGCTCTGCCATGCTCCTGTCGAGGACGTACGTATGAAGTATACTGTAGTTTGAAGGCACTTTAAGGTGGCTTTCCAGAAGTTCGGCAGATGGCAACATGGATGCCCCACGTTGAGGCTCACGCCTTGCCAGTGAGATCGCCGGTTGTGAGAGCGGATTCCAATAAAGTTGTCAAATCCATTTCACCGATGGACACTTGAAGAGCGGTTTTTTGAAAAGGCAGGCGCCATCAGGTCTCGTTCTCTCCAGCTGCAGCCCAGCTCACCCTTGAACTCTGACTGGAGGAGCCCACATTAAATTATCCGAATCCGGTGGAGGTTTCGATCGCATTCCAGATGTTGAGGCCATCGGCAAAGATCAGAAAGTGGGACAACATTTCCTGTGGCAAGTTTCTGACGATCACCAGCAAAATCGGTGGGCCTATGACCGAGCCTTGGTGCGCTCCACTGGAAGCCTCATGCAACTCATTGTATGATGAAGCAACTATCACAGGAAAAAGACCGCCGCTTCAGGTCTCCGATCCAACTGAGTGGTTATTGTGTCGGTCATAGCAATTTAAGCTTAGTGGACAAAAGCCTGTGCAGCTCCTTATTGGAAGCTTAGCTGAAGCCAACGTAAAGTCCTTAGGGCGGCCCTCTGCTCTAGCCTGTGCCTAACATTCGTGCTTAGGTAGAAGGCTGAGCGGACAGGAGTGGCCATCTCGGAAACCGTGCTGATGGCGGCTGAGGGGCACGTGGCTATCTGGATGGCCATCCCCGTGTTTCGAGATTAATAGTTCAGCAGTCCTTCGGGCAATACACGTAAGGTTAATTGTACAGTAATTTGCAGCTGCTATCTTTTTGTCGTCCCTGGACACTGGGGTGACAGTGGCTTTCTTCTGTTTCGATGGTAGTATGTGGTATCCCACTGAGCTCTTCAATAGCCTAGTGAGTGGAACTCAACGACTTTGGACAATTCCCGAAAGACTAACTGATGGATTCCGGCCGGACCAGATGAACACGACCTGAGTCCGTGCGGAACATCGATGGCCTCCGTCAAGAACGACCCCAGTGTCACGATGACTGCATTCTTTGGAGACGGATGCTCTGATGACCTATCCAGGGCATGAACCTCAGCGTTGCGGAGCTCTAATAATGCACTTTTATCCCCATTGGAGTCCGAAAAGTATTCGTCATGTAATAGTTCCGGGCACCTGGGCGCGCCTTCGCCCATCTTAGGTGTACAAACAGACTTTGTGAAGCCGAGAAGGAACCTGCCGCGGGCGGCTTTTCGTATTCGAGTACCCTAGTGGTCTAAAAGCTGGTTTTGTATTTATTTGTTTTTGTCGTTTCCTGCGCCGGAGGACTGAAAATGTAGCCAATCTCGGTCTTGTTGTCACATCAAGCTTTGTAGCTCCTCATAAAATCACGGCTATCCTTTTGAGTAACCTTGTGGTCTGTGAGAGGCTGCAGGAAAACTCGCCAAAGCAGTCATTTTCGGTTAAAGAAACTTTGGACTTCTTCCATTTCGTCGCTCACAGCCAAACCCCCTGGTAGGTTAGCAGCAGCTCCGTTCGTGTTAACGAGGGGTATCCAGGCGAGTCTGTAGTTTATGTTGAACGAAACGTTTAATTTCTCTACGTAAAGGGTAAATGGAATTACTTCGACCACTTGCTGAATTTACTGATTCTCTGCTTCTGACAAGCACTCTAAACTAGTGCACCGGAAAGTTCCATCCTGGAGCACCTATACATTGTTTTCTCATACCCAAGTGGACCCATCAGCCTTTTGGTGGGCAAGCCAATCGCAAGTTGTGCAACGGAATTTAGTGACGACTCAGTAATAATTGTGGAAGTTGTGACTGCAATGGCAGTGCACCCCACTTTACCATCCATATTCATTGAAAATTCCTCATCCGTTTGCCTGCATATGTTTTCCGATTGATTTCGGACGGCTTTATTCCACCTTATTCGTGCAGACACTGTTTTGTGATGGATAATCAGTCTACGCACGATGTGCTTATTTTTTCCTTTCATGGTCATGCTTTCTCACCTAGGTAACTATTCGGACACTTGGTACGATAATGAGCAACTCTGACTCAGGACATTTTTGTTCCTTTGCGGTTGGGTCTCGTTCTCTCGCGTGTGTCTGCTGATCGTATACGGTCAGCTCAT